>VCKV01000070.1:0-1200000 GCA_005876975.1 Drosophila orena | reverse complement strand
ACGAATGCGAAATATGTAATATAGCGAAAACAGAACACAGAAATACGAAATTGACATTTGAAACAACTACAGAGATATTCAACGCAAGAGAAAAATACGTAATAGATTTCTATCTCACTGGAAACCAAATATTTCTATCAGGCATAGACATCTATTCGAAATTTGCATCACTCATTGAGGTGAGAAGTAGAGATTGGTTAGAGGCAAAGAGAGCTATAACGAAAATATTTAATGACATAGGAAAACCACAACAAATAAAAGCGGACAAAGAATCCAGCATTCATGTGCATAGCTCTGCAGAATTGGATAAAATCTGAAGGCGTAAACATATCCGTCACTACAAGTAAAAACGGAGTAACCGATATAGAGAGATTCCATAAAACAGTAAACGAGAAACTAAGAATCATTGGCAGCGAACAAAATATAGAGGATAGATGTACAAAATTTGAAACAATCCTATATGTCTACAATCACAAAACTAAACATAACACTACCAAAAGAACTCCGGCAGACATCTTTTTGTATGCAGGAAGCCCTTACTTTAATGTCCAGCAAAATAAAATCGACAAAATCAATAAACTTAATGAGAAGAGACATGAGTTTGAAATTAATACGAGATATAGACAAACCCCACTTGTAAAAAGGAAGGTAACCAGCCCATTCAGGAAAACAGGACTAATTGAACAATTCGACGAAAACATTTCGAAGAAACAAATCGCGGTAGGAAAATCGTACACTATAAGTCAAAATTTAATAAGCAGAAGAAAATTAATAATAGTAAATACGATAATTCCAGACAACCCGAAGAGAGTTAAGCGATGCCACTTGGCTTAACACAGATACAAATGAGATTTTAATTATTTCTTATGTTCCAAGCGAAATCACAGAAGTTCCAAGGTTACATTCTAACTGAGCAAATATTTAATAAGTTTTATATTTTCATAAGGACAGTTAATAAAAAATTATATTTTTTTGACTTATGAAAATTACCAACATATAATTGGCGCAGTCGGTAGGATCATCATTAAATAGGAAGTCCTTTTAGTACGTTACTGGTCATTTACAGGATATGCTATACAACTAGCTAACCTGACCAGCGAATTAAAACAGTGATTTTTAAATTAAATGGATCCGCAAAAGAATCTACGTGCGTGTAGATTTTATAACAAAAATCCCGTGGGGTCAGATAAATTCAGCAAACTAACAAAAAATCCCGTGTGGTCAGATATTCTGCAAACTAACTAAGAAAAATTCCGTGCGGTCAGAAACAAAATAGTATACAACTTTTTTCTGTGGGTTTAAATAAACCAAACAACAAAAAACTCTGTGCACCAAGAAATGAACTAAGAAAACATATGGCAGTTCCACAACTTTTTGAGAACCACCTGAATCAATTACTGGGCCAGATTAAAGAATTACAGTACTACGACGGCACACCTGCAAGTTGTCTGGATTCGTCAACCAGGTCGAACAATTACTCAACCTATACACCACCCAAGATGCCAGGCAGGCACATGTAATATAAAGAGCGGTAAAACGCCTGATCACGGATTCAGCACTGGAAGTTGTAATACAAGCAAGAGCAACGACATGGATGGAATTTAAAGCATCACTGGGAACATCATTCAAGGACCATAGGCCATACGTAACCCAAGTGAGCAACTGGAAGGAACAACATACCCCGGTAGCATAAGTAAGTTTATAGACAAATTAGAATTACAATACTGGAATATTTTTGACAAACTAGAATTAGAAAACCACCCTATCGCGATAAGTTAAACTACACCGAAATGCTAGAAAGAACGATTAACACTACAATAGATCGAAAATTGCCAGATAGAATGTACATGTCACTAGCGCGTAAGGATATTGATACCATTGCCAAATGGTATGGAGTTCGGTCTATATGACGGTAAACCCGAAGATCAATACTTTAATAAATTAGACAGACTCAAGCAACAAGGGAAATATAAATCAAAACAATAATCAAAGATACTTTAGCAGCAGACATAATAGTTATGGCACTTACTACCCTGTAACGAATCAAAATATAAACATGCAAACCCCAAATCAATTTATGACCAATCAAAATCAATACATGACTCGTCCTATACCTCCAGATCAGAAGGGAAATTATTGCACTTGTAGAAGGGATTTAACACAAGGCAGACAAAACAATCCTCTCAATTTTCAACCTTCAACTTTAAATAATGTGAGCAATAATAGGCCGGTAAAAAGACAACGAGAAAGTCAGAGTGGGCAAAGCAGGATGGACGTAAATTTTCATCAAATTGCCTCGGACACTCAGGAAACGCGGGAAAACGAACCAGTCCCCATGTTCTAATAAGTTATCACAACAATTACTATAAAGGAATGATCGACACAGGTTCCTTGATCAACATCATAAAAGAAAACTTTGCAAACTTAGAGGAAGAAGAACAAGATTTGATAGTATATACCATAAAAAGGCCAATAAAATTAAAAATAATCATTATGATGAAACCCACTCCAATATGTCCGTCCGTATAAAAATTGTATGTCCATAAGTTTTCCGATAGTTATGATTTCCTGTTAGGTCGAAAATATCTCAAAGAAACGAAAGCAAAAATTAACTACGAAAAAGAAACCGTAACTCTAGGTTCAAGAACCTACAGATTTAGGTACGAAGAAGAAAAAGCTGAAACCGCACCCGCAAAATGCCTTAAGCCCAAGCTTAAACAAAAGGAGGAGACCGCATCAGCATAATGCCTCGCTCCAAAAGTAAAAATTGACACAATGGACAATGATGTAAGACTTGACAAAGATATAGTCAACTCGCGATAAATAATAAATTACGCGAATGTAATGAATACAGACTCGAACATTTAAATGTAGAAGAAGTTGAACGTTTAAAGAAGATCCTATATGAATATAAAGACATTCAGTACAAAGAAGGAGAAAATTTGACCTTCACTTTTACAACGATTGATCTAGCCAAAGGTTTTCACCAAATTCAAATGGATAAGAATTCCATCGCGAAAACAGCTTTTTCAACCAAAACACGGACATTACGAATATACACGTATGCCCTTTGGTTTGAAAAATGCCCCTGCAACATTTCAGAGATGTATGAACAATCTTCTGGAAGATTTGATCTACAAGGTATACCTGGTAGTATACCTGGATGATATTATAATTTACTCCACTTCATTGGAGAAACACATTCTATCTCTAAGGAAAGTCTTTGGGAAACTCAGGGATGCCAACTTAAAATTACAGCTATTCAAATGCGAGTTCATGAAAAAGGAAACCAAATTCCTGGGACACATTGTAACCACGAACGGCATCAAACCCAATCCAACTAAAACTAATGCCATCACAAATTTTCCATTACCTAAAAGACCAAAATAAATAAAAGCATTTTTGGGACTATGTGGGTTCTACCGCAAGTTCATTCCCAACTTTGCCAAGGTAGTTAAGCCTATGACCCTTAAACTAAAGAAAAGTGCAGTAATCGATACCAAAAGTAAAGACGACATTGAATCATTCGAAAGGTTAAAAGTTCTAATAACTTCAGACCCCATACTGATATATCCAGATTTCTCAAAGCCATTTTCTCTGATAACCGATGCAAGTAATTTAGCTATTGGTGCTGTGCTATCTCAATTTCATAACCCCCATCTGTTATGCCAGTAGATTATTAAATGAGCATGAGAATAATTAGGCTACAATCGAGAAAGAATTGTTAGCTATCGTTTGGGCAACGAAATATTTCAGGTCATATTTATTCGGTAGACAATTTGAAATATTAAGTGATCATAAGCGTTTAGTATGGCTCAGTAATATTAAAGAGCCAAACATGAAGTTACAAAGATGGAAAATAAAATTGAACGAATTCGATTACAAAATTAAATATCTTCCGGGCAAAGAATACCATGTAGCCGACGCCCTTTCCCGCACAAAAATCGAAGAAGCCATGCTAGGTGAAGCGCAGATAGCGCAAACGCAACACTCCACAGCGCTAGCAAAGATAATTTAAATTACATATCAATAACCGAAAGACCACTTAATTATTTCTCTAGACAGCTAGAACTAGAAAAAGGAAACAACGACACGACCAACGTAAACCATTATTTTCAAAAGTTAAAAATCAAGATAATTTATTAAGAAATGACAGTTGAAGTCGCCAAAAACATCATTAAGGAATATTTGTGCACTAAGAACAGCGCTATTTAATTCCCTAATAACGAAGATTTTCTGATTTTCCAGAGGGCATACACTGAAATCATAAGCCCTAACAGTTATACCAAATTACTAAGATGTACCAAAAAACTAATAGATATCCTAACATACGCCGAATTTAAAGACTTAATATTGAAAAGGCATAAAAAAGTTCTACACCCGGGAATAGAAAAAACAACTAACTGGCTTAAAGAAGAATACTATTTCCCAGATAGCCAAAAATTAATCCAGAATATCATAAACGAATGCGAAATCTGTAATATAGCGAAAACAGAACACAGAAATACGAAATTGACATTTGAAACAACTCCAGAGATATTCAACGCAAGAGAAAAATACGTAATAGATTTCTATCTTACCGGAAACCAAATATTTTTATTATGCATAGACATCTATTCGAAATTTGCATCACTCATTTAGGTGAGAAGTAGAAATTGGTTAGAGGCAAACAGGGCTTTAACAAAAATATTAAATGTTATATTAAATATTAAAAGCGGACAAAGACTTAGCATTCATGTGCATAGCTCTGCAGCATTGGCTAAGATTTGAAGGCGTAAACATATCCGTAACTACAAGTAAAAACGGAGTATCCGATATAGAAAGGTTCCATAAAACAGTAAACGAGAAACTAAGAATCATTGGCAGCGAGCAAAATATAGATGTACAAAATTTGAAATAATCCTATATGTCTACAATCGCAAAACTAAACATAACACTACCAAAAGAACTCCGGCAGACATCTTTTTGTATGCAGGAAGCCCTTACTTTAATGTCCAGCAAAATAAAATCGACAAAATCAATAAACTTAATGAGAAGAGACATGAGTTTGAAATTAATACGAGATATAGACAAACCCCACTTGTAAAAAGGAAGGTAACCAGCCCATTCAGGAAAACAGGACTAATTGAACAATTCGACGAAAACATTTCGAAGAAACAAATCGCGGTAGGAAAATCGTACACTATAAGTCAAAATTTAATAAGCAGAAGAAAATTAATAATAGTAAATACGATAATTCCAGACAACCCGAAGAGAGTTAAGCGATGCCACTTGGCTTAACACAGATACAAATGAGATTTTAATTATTTCTTATGTTCCAAGCGAAATCACAGAAGTTCCAAGGTTACATTCTAACTGAGCAAATATTTAATAAGTTTTATATTTTCATAAGGACAGTTAATAAAAAATTATATTTTTTTGACTTATGAAAATTACCAACATATAATTGGCGCAGTCGGTAGGATCATCATTAAATAGGAAGTCCTTTTAGTACGTTACTGGTCATTTACAGGATATGCTATACAACTAGCTAACCTGACCAGCGAATTAAAACAGTGATTTTTAAATTAAATGGATCCGCAAAAGAATCTACGTGCGTGTAGATTTTATAACAAAAATCCCGTGGGGTCAGATAAATTCAGCAAACTAACAAAAAATCCCGTGTGGTCAGATATTCTGCAAACTAACTAAGAAAAATTCCGTGCGGTCAGAAACAAAATAGTATACAACTTTTTTCTGTGGGTTTAAATAAACCAAACAACAAAAAACTCTGTGCACCAAGAAATGAACTAAGAAAACATATGGCAGTTCCACAACTTTTTGAGAACCACCTGAATCAATTACTGGGCCAGATTAAAGAATTACAGTACTACGACGGCACACCTGCAAGTTGTCTGGATTCGTCAACCAGGTCGAACAATTACTCAACCTATACACCACCCAAGATGCCAGGCAGGCACATGTAATATAAAGAGCGGTAAAACGCCTGATCACGGATTCAGCACTGGAAGTTGTAATACAAGCAAGAGCAACGACATGGATGGAATTTAAAGCATCACTGGGAACATCATTCAAGGACCATAGGCCATACGTAACCCAAGTGAGCAACTGGAAGGAACAACATACCCCGGTAGCATAAGTAAGTTTATAGACAAATTAGAATTACAATACTGGAATATTTTTGACAAAATAGAATTAGAAAACCACCCTATCGCGATAAGTTAAACTACACCGAAATGCTAGAAAGAACGATTAACACTACAATAGATCGAAAATTGCCAGATAGAATGTACATGTCACTAGCGCGTAAGGATATTGATACCATTGCCAAATGGTATGGAGTTCGGTCTATATGACGGTAAACCCGAAGATCAATACTTTAATAAATTAGACAGACTCAAGCAACAAGGGAAATATAAATCAAAACAATAATCAAAGATACTTTAGCAGCAGACATAATAGTTATGGCACTTACTACCCTGTAACGAATCAAAATATAAACATGCAAACCCCAAATCAATTTATGACCAATCAAAATCAATACATGACTCGTCCTATACCTCCAGATCAGAAGGGAAATTATTGCACTTGTAGAAGGGATTTAACACAAGGCAGACAAAACAATCCTCTCAATTTTCAACCTTCAACTTTAAATAATGTGAGCAATAATAGGCCGGTAAAAAGACAACGAGAAAGTCAGAGTGGGCAAAGCAGGATGGACGTAAATTTTCATCAAATTGCCTCGGACACTCAGGAAACGCGGGAAAACGAACCAGTCCCCATGTTCTAATAAGTTATCACAACAATTACTATAAAGGAATGATCGACACAGGTTCCTTGATCAACATCATAAAAGAAAACTTTGCAAACTTAGAGGAAGAAGAACAAGATTTGATAGTATATACCATAAAAAGGCCAATAAAATTAAAAATAATCATTATGATGAAACCCACTCCAATATGTCCGTCCGTATAAAAATTGTATGTCCATAAGTTTTCCGATAGTTATGATTTCCTGTTAGGTCGAAAATATCTCAAAGAAACGAAAGCAAAAATTAACTACGAAAAAGAAACCGTAACTCTAGGTTCAAGAACCTACAGATTTAGGTACGAAGAAGAAAAAGCTGAAACCGCACCCGCAAAATGCCTTAAGCCCAAGCTTAAACAAAAGGAGGAGACCGCATCAGCATAATGCCTCGCTCCAAAAGTAAAAATTGACACAATGGACAATGATGTAAGACTTGACAAAGATATAGTCAACTCGCGATAAATAATAAATTACGCGAATGTAATGAATACAGACTCGAACATTTAAATGTAGAAGAAGTTGAACGTTTAAAGAAGATCCTATATGAATATAAAGACATTCAGTACAAAGAAGGAGAAAATTTGACCTTCACTTTTACAACGATTGATCTAGCCAAAGGTTTTCACCAAATTCAAATGGATAAGAATTCCATCGCGAAAACAGCTTTTTCAACCAAAACACGGACATTACGAATATACACGTATGCCCTTTGGTTTGAAAAATGCCCCTGCAACATTTCAGAGATGTATGAACAATCTTCTGGAAGATTTGATCTACAAGGTATACCTGGTAGTATACCTGGATGATATTATAATTTACTCCACTTCATTGGAGAAACACATTCTATCTCTAAGGAAAGTCTTTGGGAAACTCAGGGATGCCAACTTAAAATTACAGCTATTCAAATGCGAGTTCATGAAAAAGGAAACCAAATTCCTGGGACACATTGTAACCACGAACGGCATCAAACCCAATCCAACTAAAACTAATGCCATCACAAATTTTCCATTACCTAAAAGACCAAAATAAATAAAAGCATTTTTGGGACTATGTGGGTTCTACCGCAAGTTCATTCCCAACTTTGCCAAGGTAGTTAAGCCTATGACCCTTAAACTAAAGAAAAGTGCAGTAATCGATACCAAAAGTAAAGACGACATTGAATCATTCGAAAGGTTAAAAGTTCTAATAACTTCAGACCCCATACTGATATATCCAGATTTCTCAAAGCCATTTTCTCTGATAACCGATGCAAGTAATTTAGCTATTGGTGCTGTGCTATCTCAATTTCATAACCCCCATCTGTTATGCCAGTAGATTATTAAATGAGCATGAGAATAATTAGGCTACAATCGAGAAAGAATTGTTAGCTATCGTTTGGGCAACGAAATATTTCAGGTCATATTTATTCGGTAGACAATTTGAAATATTAAGTGATCATAAGCGTTTAGTATGGCTCAGTAATATTAAAGAGCCAAACATGAAGTTACAAAGATGGAAAATAAAATTGAACGAATTCGATTACAAAATTAAATATCTTCCGGGCAAAGAATACCATGTAGCCGACGCCCTTTCCCGCACAAAAATCGAAGAAGCCATGCTAGGTGAAGCGCAGATAGCGCAAACGCAACACTCCACAGCGCTAGCAAAGATAATTTAAATTACATATCAATAACCGAAAGACCACTTAATTATTTCTCTAGACAGCTAGAACTAGAAAAAGGAAACAACGACACGACCAACGTAAACCATTATTTTCAAAAGTTAAAAATCAAGATAATTTATTAAGAAATGACAGTTGAAGTCGCCAAAAACATCATTAAGGAATATTTGTGCACTAAGAACAGCGCTATTTACTTCCCTAATAACGAAGATTTTCTGATTTTCCAGAGGGCATACACTGAAATCATAAGCCCTAACAGTTATACCAAATTACTAAGATGTACCAAAAAACTAATAGATATCCTAACATACGCCGAATTTAAAGACTTAATATTGAAAAGGCATAAAAAAGTTCTACACCCGGAAATAGAAAAAACAACTAACTGGCTTAAAGAAGAATACTATTTCCCAGATAGCCAAAAATTAATCCAGAATATCATAAACGAATGCGAAATCTGTAATATAGCGAAAACAGAACACAGAAATACGAAATTGACATTTGAAACAACTCCAGAGATATTCAACGCAAGAGAAAAATACGTAATAGATTTCTATCTTACCGGAAACCAAATATTTTTATTATGCATAGACATCTATTCGAAATTTGCATCACTCATTTAGGTGAGAAGTAGAAATTGGTTAGAGGCAAACAGGGCTTTAACAAAAATATTAAATGTTATATTAAATATTAAAAGCGGACAAAGACTTAGCATTCATGTGCATAGCTCTGCAGCATTGGCTAAGATTTGAAGGCGTAAACATATCCGTAACTACAAGTAAAAACGGAGTATCCGATATAGAAAGGTTCCATAAAACAGTAAACGAGAAACTAAGAATCATTGGCAGCGAACAAAATATAGAGGATAGATGTACAAAATTTGAAACAATCCTATATGTCTACAATCGCAAAACTAAACATAACACTACCAAAAGAACTCCGGCAGACATCCTTTTGTATGCGGAAAGCCCAGACTGTAATGTCCAGCAAAATAAAATCGACAAAATCAATAAACTTAATGGGAAAAGACATGAGTTTGAAATTAACACGAGATATAGACAAACCCCACTTGTAAAAAGCAAGGTAACAAACCCATTCAGGAAAACAAGACAAATTGAACAATTGGACGAAAAACATTTCGAAGAGACAAATCGCAGTAGGAAAATCGTACACCATAAATCAAAATTTCAAAAGCAGAAGAGAATTAATAATAGTAAATACGATAATTCCAGACAACCCGAAGAGAGTTAAGCGATGCCACATACTACCCATATTACTTATTCGTATGATACCCCTTATCACCATGGTCCAATCAAGTAATATAGAAGTAAACCCACTCGGTGCCAAGAATGGATACCTTATATTCCAAACAGGAACAATAGAAATTCCGACAAGCTACGAATACCATTACCTAAGCATAAACATAACGAAGACTGTCTAAACATGTGTTTAGACATGATAAGTCGACAAACTATAAATATATTCTATTTAAGGGCTGCAATAAACATGTCACGGGACAGCATAAGTGACGTATAAGTGAAGTATAATTAGATGATAAGAACCTATGTAAGAATGAATAAAAGGCGATGCCCTCGCAGTAGCGAGTCAGTTAGATTCAAGCACCCGAATTGAACTCATTAAGTGTACGCATTAGTTTATAGTGTGAACATTTTGGTCCTTCGAGCCGGATTCTGTTGTTTCCCCCACCAGCGGTAAGAAACACAGAATAACATTTTGGTCCTTCAAACCGGATTCTGTTGTTTCCCCCACCAGTGGTAAGAAACACAGAATAACATTTTGGTCCTTCGAGAAATTCTGTTGTTTTCCCCCACCAGTGGTAAGGAACACAGAGGAAAAAAAACCAGCGCTTCAAAGTAAAAAGAGCAAGGTTATTCTAGTGATTCTGTTGTTTCCCCCACCAGTGGTAAGAATCACAGAATAAAAGACCACGCCTTAAAGTACTAGGACTATAAGGTAAACATTGTCTTCTTGCTTTTCCTTGGCTGATCAATAGGCTGTGAGTCGAGGCACAGCTAGGTCAACTGGGCGGCCAATCAAAAAATCCTCGAACGGATCACACCAAAGAATACAAGCAGAAAGCACAAGTCACAGTGATTGTTTTCCCAATATGTTGTCGGAAAGATCTGTGAAATTGATGCAAGACCAAGGAGAGCTGCATAACAAAATACTGCAAGCCATCAAGGACAAGGCATCTATACCAGCAATAGAAGCATTGGTAGACCAATTTACTACTAACAACAATGCGCTGGTAAAATTGGGAGTTGGCGATCATTTTAATGATAAGATATTTATTAAAACTATGGATGCTGTCAAGGCCTACAAGGAGTCGCAATTAAAGGTAGAAACACTTGAAGAAAAAAATATACCAAGTGGATCAAAATTATCTGATACCGCATCAGATCGGAGCTCCAGTCCAGTTGATAATCTGGTCCAACTGGTGGACAGAAGAGCGGACAGGGTGAGGCAACAGATCAGCCTAATCTACGAAACCCTGGATAGTTCAAGTGAAATTGAACTAGTCAAGCAGCTGGAAATGATGAAAAGTCATTGGTCCAACGTGACGGACACACTGAAACTGCTTGAAAACAAGCAATCTGATGTTGCCGCACTAGAGATGGTACTTCAGAGGAAGTTGGAACAGTTCAAAAGTTCCAACTACGACGTGCCAGAACTCCCAAAAGTGGACCTTCCAACGTTCAATGGAATTGCGAAGGAATGGCCAACATTTTACGAGCTGTTCTCTGAACTAATAGAGAGCAGGAAGGATCTCAGCAACACAAGGAAGCTGGGATATTTAAGAGCCTGCTTAAAAGGAGAAGCTCAAATGGTGGTTAGCCATTTGATAACGGGATCAGCGTCTAGCTATGCAGCAGCGTGGGAGCTTATCTGCAAACGCTATGAGAATAGCAGAAAAATATTCTCCCAACACTTCAACAAATTAATGGAACTAGATTGCTTGCTGCCCCATGATGAGAAAAACTTCATAAAGCAAAGAGGAAAAATAGGAAGCTCTGCTGACGTAATTTTAGCAGAAATTCTGCTGCGGAAATTTTCGCCAGAAGCCTTGCAGCTCTATGAACAGCATGTAAAAAAGGCAGGAGCTATACAGTCCTTACAAGATGTACTGGAGTTTATTGAGCAACAATACAACTCAGTAAATGCCATTACCAAAAATACCGCTCAGCTTGCTACAAGAAAAATGCAAGTAAGATCGTGTGCCCTTTGCTCTAAGGATGGCCAGGATATGATAAAGTGTCTCAAATTCAGAGCACAATCAATCGAAAAAAGAAAAGAATTCGTTCAAGAGAACAGCATGTGCTTCAGATGCTTTGGAAAGCATAATGCTATCGACTGCAGAAAGACATGGTGATAGGTGTGGATCTATTTCCCCTGATTATGATGGAGAAAATAAAAACCGTGAATGGTTGGCACCTGTAACGATTCAAGGCAAATGTATCATTCAGGAACTGTGGCAGTTACCGATGACTTGGGACGTTGAATTGGAATCCAACTTAGAAGAAATTAGCATTTCACGCTGGACTGGATGCTCCAAAGGTATTATGGAGCTACATGGATTCTGCGATGCATCAGAAAAAGCATATGCAGCGGCTGTGTATACAAAAGTAGGCGGCAGAGTTACTTTGCTAGCAGCAAAAAGCAAAGTAAATCCTATAAAAAACAGGAAAACAATTCCAAAGTTGGAATTATGTGCTGCGCATTTACTAGCAAAGTTATTAGCGAAAGTGCAGGCTATATGGAGCAACAAGATTACAACGCATGCATGGAGTGATTCGCAAATTACTATTGCTTGGATACAGAACAAGCGCAGCAAAGATAAGTTCGTCAGAACTAGATTGGAATATATCAATAAACCAATTCCCAATGTCAAATGGAATTACGTTAAATCGGAAGAAAATCCAGCAGACGTGGCTTCAAGAGGGATATCACCGCAAGCTCTTAAAATCTCTGAAATTTGGTGAAGAGGGCCGAATTGGCTATCTATAGATGCACAACACTGGCCCACTCAAAAGGAATCGGAAATTGTTGTGGTATCCACATTGATAAAATCCGAATATCTGCAAAACCATATTTTATCGAAGTATTCATCGATCGACAAACTTCTTATAGTAATGGCGTATGTATTACGCTTCATAACAAAGCTGAGAGGAAAATCGCAACAGCCGTCACATCTTACGGTGGAGGAATTAAAGCTAGCGAAGATTGCTGTGGTAAAGATACAACAACAGCTAGATTTTGGACACGAAGTCAGACTACTCAAAAACAAAAGACCATTAGACCCATTAGACCCTTCGAGTTGGTGGACGACTACAAAACGCGATGATACCGTATAATGTAAAACATCCAATTATACTGGATAAGTCACATTTGACTTGGTTAATTGTAAAGGATTCTCATAAAGAAAAAAGGGAATGTATTGTATGCATACGATACAAGCAAGAGATGTCCAGTCAACTGATGGGAAATTTACCAGTTTATCGAGTAACGGCTGATTACTCGTTTCAAAATACTGGAATCGACTACGCCGGACCGTTCCAGATTCGCTGCTCAAAGGGAAGAGGTCAAAAAACGTATGAAGGATACATTTGTGTATTTGTTTGTATGGTGACAAAAGCGATACATCTGGAAGCTGTTAGCGACCTTTCGTCAGACAAATTCCTGGAGGCTCTTCGACGGTTCTTTGCAAGACGAGGCAAGAGTGAGAACATATACTCAGATAATGGAACAAACTTCGTGGGAGCTTCCAGAGTATTGGACAAAGAATTTGTAGCTGCCATTAAAAACAATAATGAGTTAGCACCTACACTAGAAAGAGAAGGCATCAAGTGGCACTTTATTCCCCCAGGAAGCCCCCACATGGGAGGTTTATGGGAAGCCGGTGTAAAATCAGCGAAGCATCACATTAAACGAGTTATTGGTGAAAACAGCTTTACATATGAAGAATTTGCATCGCTGCTATGTCAAATCGAAGCAGTGCTAAACTCGCGCCCATTAGTCACTGTAAAGAGCGAAAACGAACATTTGAACATTTTGACGAAATTAAGACAATCAGCTCTTTGGATAGATGGAGGCTTATTCAACGCATCATAGGTGATTTTTGGAAGAAATGGAAAGAGGAGTATCTGGTGTCATTGCAACAGCGAACCAAATGGCGCCAAGTAAAGCCAAATCTGAAGGAGGGACAGCTGGTTCTTATAAAACATGAGAGCACTCACCCTGCAAGATGGCCAATGGGAAGAATCATTAGTACGACTAAAGGACAAGATGATAAAGTCCGGGTAGTCACGGTTAAAACAAGCGATGGGGAAGTAATAAGATCTGTCAACTTCCTGTTAGCGAAGCAAAACCAGCTGGAGCTGCAACGCCATCTATAACGGAGTCAATGCAGCTACGCAAGGACAAGAAGCTTAGGCAGCGAGTTCAAAAAGGCCAAAGGAATGGCACTGGAAGCATAGCTACTGTGCTATGCTGTTTATTGATGTTGCAAGCTACAACTGCGACAGAAAATTCGTAAGAAATTTCCAAAGAACTTGGGAAAATTTACGACATCGACGCAAAAGCTGCAGTTATGGTGAACAAAATTGGTAAAATTGAAGTCGCTACATCCAGTTGGCAATTATTGTTTTACATGCAAGCCTATTTTGATGTCATAAAACAATCAGAGGACTTCCTGGAAAAATCCCGCTTGGTTTGCAAAAAAATGGGAGACTTCAAGGACTACTGCGATTTCTTCGGCACGACAATACGGACAAAAATTGACAACATAAAAGAAAAGGACAAAATACTACGGTGTAATAGATATAGATGTAATAGGTATAGATGTAGTAGATGTAATAGATTTGGTTTTGGAGCTCAGAGCATCTGCTCTGTTTGAATCGGTTTATTCGAATGAATTCATATTGCTGTTCTTGGATACAGCTACCCGTACATGGTGTGCTTAAGACTATGTGTTTGTTACATTATATACATATACATGTGTATGCAGAGGGCATACATATGTTATGTATAGCTTGACCATTTGAGCTGCTGAGTGCATGCTCAGCATTCTCACGCTCCGCGATCGGCTTATGTATAAGCGTTAGATCGTATTTTAAGAGCTGGAGTGTTCATGTAAGTGTTGGTGGTCTTTTGATATTATTTATGTTTATTATAATTTATGTGACAAAGTGTCACAATGTATATACTTTACTTACATATTAACTCTACTCTACATATTGAGGGTATCTACCCTGTAGTGTAGTGTATCTACACTACACCTCCCTTTTTAAAGAAATGACGTAATATATGTAGTCATTTTTAAAAAATTATTAATTGGTTTTTTTCATTATTTTATATTTTTGCTATTTTTGTTTTTGTGTTGGTTTTTTTTTTTTTTTATTATACATATAATTTTTTCTTTTTTTTTTTTTTGTGTATATAAAATTGTATTTTGATTTGTTATTTATTTATATGTATTGTGTAGATTTAAAAATATTGTGTCTCTTTGTAAATTCGTAAATTCATGAAATTTTTGTATTTTTTAATGTTTGTATATTATTGTCATCATTACCATATTCTGTTGATGTGGTTGATCAGACCAATCGGTTGCATGATGATGATAAGAATAATTTATGTGTTTTCTTTTGAATTAAATTGAGAGTTTAAATGTTTCGTATTTATTTGTTATTTAATGAAAAATTACGTTATTCGTTAAAAGTTTTTAATCTATCCTTATGAACCTTTTGAGTTTTGTTTTTATCGTCTTTTATTATTATATTGTTCGGTTCTTCTATTCCTACTACTATATATGGTCCTAAATACTTATTGTCTAGTTTATGCCTCATTCATTTTTTAAAATAACTTTATCGTTAATTATTATTTCCTTATCTAGTACTTTCCTATCGTAGTATTCCTTATTTTTACGTTTATGGTTTTCTAACATTATTCTGACTCTTTTGTATGCCATTTCTAATCTGTATCTAGATTCTATTGCGTAATTATCTATGTTGTATGTTATTTTTGGTCTATGTTATTTTTAATGCTTAATTCTTTGGGTAAATTAGGTGTTTTACTGTATACTAATTCATATGGACAATAGTTATGTGCCATTGATGGTGTAGTATTGAAACAATATACGAAATAGTTAAGCCATACGTCCCAATCAGTTTTATCGACTGATATGTATGAACGTAGATATTCATTTAGTGTTCTGTGGCTTCTCTCTACCGTACCAAGTGTTTGATGGTGGTGAGCTGTTGATGTAAGATTGTTTATTTTCAAATACTTACAAAGTTCGTTCATGGTTGTGTTTCTATATTCTGTTCCCATATCGGTGATGAACGTCTTCATCGGACCGTATTTGAGAATGAATGATTCGAATATAGCCTTGGCTACTGTACTAGCACTTTTGTTTGCTATGGGGATAGCAACAAGGTATTTGGTCAGATCACATATTAAAGTAATTATGTATTCATGACCATTGTCTGATTTGGGTAATGGTCCAACTGTGTCAATAATGACTTTGTCAAATGCTTTAATTAGTGTGTCTGTAGTTGTTAAAGGGGTCTTTATGTGCTTTGTTGTTTTTGCTTTCTGACATTCTGGACATTTACGTATGTACTGAGATATGAAATTTTTCATCCCTTTCCAATAGTAATGTCTTTTGATTTTCGCTAGCGTTCTTGAAATGCCAGTATGACCTCCTTGTTTTAAAAATTCATTGCCCATATTTTTGAAAGTTTCAGTTGAAATTAATTCAAAGATCTTTCCGCTCGGTGCCATTTTGAGTTGGCTGATACCAAGTATACCGGCTTCTTTTTCAAGCCTGTGGAAGAACTGACCTAAGTCGAGAATTCCATTAGTATATAGGTCGCTAATCTCAATTCTTGCAATAATTTTCTTACCATGTTTAAAGAAACATAATATGTCAGTTATATGCAAGGTCACTATTTTTCGTACATCGTCATTATTGATGACTTCATATACGTTGGGCTTAGAAGCATTTTCAAGTATTTGCCTTGGCAAAATTTCTTGTTCTTTTTCATTTACTGCGCAGTTGTTTTGTCTACTCTGTTGTCTTGTAGTGACTTTCAAGACTTGTTTTTGCATATTTTTTAATTCATCGATGGTTATTCTTGATAACGCATAGGCTACATGATATCTTTTCCTTTAAGGTATTCTACTGTGAACTCATACTCTTCTAAATCAAGTCTCATTCTAGTGAGTTTGGAAGTAGGATTTCTCATTGAGAAGAGGTATGTTAAAGGCCTATGATCTGTTTTTACAACGAAATGTTTGCCATATATGTATGGTCTGAAGTAGTTAATTGCCCAGTGTATTGCCGCTAATTCTTGCTCTGTAGTGTTTTTGTTACTTTCTCCCTTAGTGAAGCCGCGAGAGGCATATGCTACTGGTAGTTGTATCTCATCGTATGTTTGTGTTAATACTGTCCCGCAAGCTTGTTTACTTGCATCTGTTATTATGCAAAATTCTTTGCTGAAATCTGGGTATTGTAATAACGTTGGTTGTATTAATGATTGTTTGAGATATGTGAATGCATTTTGGCATTCTGAAGTCCACTCGAATTTTACATTCTTTTTACATAACCTTGTTATGTGACGAGAGTAGTCAGAAAAATTTTTGATGAAACGTCTATAATAATTGCAAAATGCAATGAATCTTCTTGCGCTGTCTGCGTCCGTAGGGACGGGGTATTTGTCAATGACTTCGTATTTTTTATCATCTGGCAAAATACCACGATCAGTACACTTATGACCTAGAAAAGTCACTTCATGCATGAAGAATGAACATTTGTCTGGGTGTAGTTTTAGGTTATTTTTCCTACATAGGTCAAAGACGTTAGTCAAATTTTTGATCATATGATTTTCGGAACAACCGATGACTATTAAGTCATCCATATACAGGAATGCCTGTGAAGGTTCTAATCCAGAAAATGCCATTGTCATCATTCTTTGGAATGAATTGGGCGCAATTTTTAAACCATAGGGTAATCGCGTGAAGCGATAGGAGCCGTTGCTCGTTGAAAATGACGTTGCGTTTCTTGAGTTTTCATCTAGTTTTATTTGATGGAATCCTGACATTAAGTCTAGGCAGGAGAAGTATCTTTCTCGTCCTAATTGATCAAGAATATCGTCTATTCTTGGAAGTGGAAATTTGTCTGATAAGAGCTTTTTATTAATTTGTCTATAATCGATTACCAGTCGCCATCGTTTTGTTGCGGAACCTGCTAATGATTTCTTCTGTGCTAGTAGCAATGGGCTGTTGTATTCAGATACGGCTGGTTCTACTATTTTATCATCAATTAATTTGTTAACTTGTCTGTGTATTTCTTCTTTCTGTGATTCTGGTATTCTATAATTTTTGATGTATATCGGTTCATCATCTTTCAATCTTATTTGTTTGCTAAAATTATTGGTACTTATAGATTCGGTTTCAAGTCCGAATATGTCTGTGTAATTTGTGCATAATTTATTTAGTTGTTTTTTAAACAATGGTGGGAAATTTTTGTTTAATTTTTGTAAAATATGTTAATTTCTTTCGTTATCTATTGTTTTTACTATTTCATATTTGTTAAGACTTTCAAATTGTATCTTATCAATATTTATGTTTTGGTTTCTTTTGGTTGTGTTTATTATACGAATTACTGTGTTTTTACTAGTCGTTATTGTATTTGCAATAAAGATGCCTGTGTCTATTTCTTGATTAGGAATGAGGATCTGTTCATCGGATGTATCTAATTTAATTAGTCGGACTACTTCGGATCGGGCTGGTAATAACGTTGAGTTATTGCCTATTGTATGTGTTATTGGTACGTTTATTGGACAAGTGATATTGTCTGGTCGCAAAATTAATTTTTCTGTATTAAAATCTAATTTGCAATTGTATTTCTTTATAAAGTCTATTCCGATGATTCCATCGGTGGGTATTGGGAAATTAGAATTAAGTATGTGGAAATTATGTGGAATTGTGTAATTATTTGTTGCTAGTTCTATGTTTACTAGACCTAGAGAGGTTGTTGAACCTTCTCCAACTCCAAAATTGTTTGTTATTGTATTTTGGGGTATGTCTTGGAAATTATCTGAGCTGTTTTTGATAAGTGAAATATCTGCTCCTGTATCTATTAAAACCGTTAATTTTGTTTTCGTATTATTATTATGCATATGTATAAAAATGTTGAAATTAAGATTGATTGTGTGAACCGTCTTATTTAGTTTCCCGAAGCTGTAGCATTTTGTGATGTACTAGCAGTTTCGATTGCTCGGACATTGTTATTGTTGTTGTTATTTTGATTTTGTCTATTACCTCGGTTGGAATTATTCCATCCTCGGTTGTTTCCTCTGTAATTTCCTCTGAAATTACCTCTGTTGTTGTAATTGGTATTGTAACCACCGCGGTTACCTCGGCCTCGGCCTCGGCCTCGGTAATGGCCGGGATAGTTGTTATTTCCCCTGTAGTTTTGTTGTCCATTGTTGAAATATAGGACGCTACTGGGACTGCCTGTCATTTCAGTGGAGCAGTGTATGTATTTTCCTGCTGCATCACTGAATGTATTGTAATTACCAGCTTCGAGTATTATTCGTAGCTTTTCGTATTCACAATTTTTAGTCATTGCTTGTATTGACTCTTTAGTTGCGAAGTTATCCGCAATTTCGGCTGAAAGGCCTAAGTCAATATATATTGTTTCTAATTGCTTACGCAAGTTGTCAATTTCAGTGGTGTATTGGGAAGCTGTCTTCCCTTTCTGTTTAATATTTAGTAACTTTGCTTTTACAACTTCAGCTGATTCACTTTTTACATTACTATTTAGTATGTCAATGATGCCTCTGATGGTTGTTTCATTTGTTACTTTGTATAAAATTGGTCCTATTATTTTTGATTTTATTATCTCTACTGCTAGATCTTCCTGAGTTACCTTTGTTCTATCTGTTATTCTTAACGCTGTTATAAAGCGTGTCAATGATGACTTTTTGCCATCGAATTCTGGTATTGTTGTCGACAATTGTCGAACATATTCTCTATCTTTCTCAATTTGGTCTGGCATTTTGGTTTCGTTGTTTTTTATTTCAATGTCTTCTGGTAACGACTCAATATCGCTTTCGATTTCAATGTCGATATTACCTTTAGACTCCTCAAGATTTTGTAATTGGTTTTCATTTATATTAACCAATGAATGCAAATCTTCAGGTATTTGAATATCTAGATTATGTCTGATGCTAATATTGATCAATCTTTTATTGAGAGATCTTAGTATTTGATGACAATGTTTCTTATGTGTTTCTGTTGATCTATCTTCTATAGTTGTGACTATTCTACATATGTTATTGTATTCTTTTCTTATTATCTTTATGTGTATTTCTAGAGTCTCTACTTTAATAGGTACTTCTTTGTTTACACATTTATATGATTTGTCAAATACTGCTTTATTATGGTTTATTGATATATTTTACGACGTTCAGTCGGAGAAATAAGATTGACGAGCAGCCGCTCTTTATTAATGTCAAATATAAACTCAACTTAAAACTGAATCTTACAGCTAACAAAAGACTCGTAGCGGCCACGCAAATATGCTGTGTTTGCCGGCTGCGCACGGGTTTCCGGCCCGATGCTGGGTCAGCACTTTAACGTTATGATATTATGTTTCGTGCACTGAGCCAACTGGTCTAGCTCGTTGGCTCGTGTTAACTACTCCCCCTTCAAGATTACGGCCGTCCTCGGTTGGTCCTAATTCGGCGATCATCCCGTTTAACTGGATTGCAGATCTCCGCGCTCCGATGTACCGTAGACAGGCGATGCCGATACAAACCAATGTACAACAAATCGCTGCTGCGACAAATATTATGCGATGAGAATGATCAGTATCAATTTCTCTCCCGAACTCTTTGATGAACTCCAAGTTACGTTCACTTAGCTGGTGAAGGTAGGGGAGGCTCAGAATATCTCTGTTGGCGGTGATATTCAATGATGGGGAATTCGCTACCCCTGGAGCTCTTGTTTGGGCCTTGTCATGATTTACAAAGGTGGTGTCATTTATCACGACGCGATCGTTGAAGGTGATGAGATGTGTGCCGCGTAGGTAGACTTCTGTTTCGTTGTCTACCGTGACCCTGGCTGGCCGGGTCTGGCGGGCGGGTGTAGGGTGTAGGTCACTTGGTTGCGACTCGCAATGCGCTAGGACGCCTGCGTGTAGTTCCCTGGCGCATGAGCTTTCCGTTGATAGTTGGCAAAAGGTAGCCCCCGGTGTTGGGATGCAATTTTTGATTGTGTGGACTACTTCACCACACTTTGCTACCATGTTGTCGGTTATCCGCAGCATAACTCCTTTGCAAGCGACTGGGAAAATAGTGACCTTCTTACAAGATAATTTTATTTTGGGAAATTTGATAATAAAGTGCATCATGTTAGAGGATTGCAGTATTTTTACAGACGATGCGGACATAAGATCCCCTATGGGGGTATCGGTGGGTTCTTTCAGCCAAACTGATTTTAAGTCTGCATGATCTAGGATATTTGGACTGACAATATTGTTTTTTGCCAGCGTTACAGCCAACATTACATTCTGTAACTCCATCATTAGTATTCTTTTCCTAGCCAGCAGTGTCTCGTATAGATGGCCGGTGTCAATTTGGGTATTTTTATGTGTTTGCAGGATTTGATTTACTGTTGTTGTTAATTGGTTGATTCGACTCTGTATCCTAGTATTAATTTTGATTTGCCTATTGTTTGATTGTGTCAACTGCCACTCTGTGAACCTAATTCTTTCTAGATCACCGGCATCCGGCGTCCCCGCTACTACCTTTAGCATTGAGCCTAGAAAATCTAAACTCCTTGCTATTTGTGGTGGACTTTTAACGAATCCAGCGTGTCTCGAAGGTGCAAGGTATCCACTTCTAGCAATTTCCTCATATGAGACTGCGGAAACATCTCGTTCATGCTGCTTGTTTCTTCTATTACGCGCATGTATTCCGAGAGATTTGCCGAGTGGGTCACATATGCGAGCTCCTCCCATACCAGGATCTCTTCATCTATGATGGGGATATACTTTGTTTGCGAATAGTTAGTGACGTGCGCTGACACTAATGCCAGTGAGAGGAGGATGAAAATTCTGCACCTGTGGAAATGTATTTTTTAGTCGCTTTTTCTTGTTCGCTAAGGTTTATCCCATCACCAATTAATACTATATTAATACCAATTAAAACTAAAACATCGCGCCTTTGGCAACGTACTTAATGTCTATTAAATGGAAGTTCGCCAAACGGCTGATAATAGGTAGTGATAATAAAAAATTAAAAATTAAGGGAGGGAGTCATTTTAAATTGTCTTTGTGGACCCTCCCTTCAATGAGGACCGTGGTCCCCAGGTCTGCTTGTATGGCTTTTTCCTCACACAAGGGAGTGAGTTTATTGCCAAGTCTTCTATTAGTTTTGACCAAAACTTTTTCGCCCACTTCGAAGACTCTATTTTGCCGAGAAGCATTCTCTCTAGACCTTAGCGCGTCTTGGGCACTCTTAATTTTGTCAGCAATCCGTTTTTGTGTGTCGTCCGTGCATTCTTGTATTGCGTCGACTGGCCTCTTATCGATGACCGAATGGATTGTTTTTTTATATTTGGTCGTGGCTAACAAGATTATCTCCACGGTATCGCTCATGCCCTTGTCAATTTTTAGGCACCTGGCGAGCTCTAGTAGGGTGCTGTGAAAACGTTCCACTTGCCCGTTTGAGACACTGTGAAGGGGCGGCGCATTCGTGATGCTGACGCCAAAATGGTTGTCTAGCATGGCCGTGATCGTGTGCGATTTTAACGATGGCTCGTTATCGCAGTAAATCACTTTGGCCTTTGGGAAGAAATTCATGACCTGTAACAAGGCCGGTTTCAAGTCCTCAATTGTTCTTGACGGTACATGCTTTACGACGGCGAATTTCGAAAACTTGTCGGTGCAAGTGAGAAAATATTTTTTGTCTGTTGAGAAAATGTCTATGTGTAGCATTTCTCCTACATGAGAGGGAATCGGAGACTCGCCAATCTCTTGCTTCCTAGGATGCCTATCATATTTAGCTTTAGCGCATGTTTTGCAGTTTTGGACAATTTCATTGGCCAGTTTGGCCATTTTTGGGAAGTAGTATTCTGTGAGAACCTGCTTCACATTTTCTTGGGCCGATCGGTGGGCCCTATTGTGTTCTGCCAATATGATTTCCCTTTTTTCCTCGACCCCAAAAATGTCTGTAACACGGTTTTTGCAGTGCCAGAATTTTGTAGTCGGGAATCTCCGGACTAAGTCGTCCTGCACCGTTGCTAGCGTGTGCAAATCGCAATGGAGGGCGTTTACGCCCTTGGGGACTATTGCGTCCGCAAGGTCATTGAGTAATGATTCCCTGTCAGTGAAGCTGATTGTATGTCGTTTCTTATTTTTAAAGAGAACGAAAGAGCGTTTTAGCGGAAAGCGGGCCTCTTCCAGAATTAGTTGGTTCTGGAAGCAATTTAGGGGCTTATCCGTAGTTTCTATGGTGTGAGTGAGGGAAATCTCACTGTGAATGGTCGCACCACATGATTCTGCGTCCTGTTCTTCTATGGCATTAATTTGCTGCCTAGACAGGGCATCAGCAACCAAATTTTCTTTTCCCGGTTTATAGACTACCTTCGCACCCGTTTCCTCGATGCGACCCTTCCACCTTTTAATTTTCGCGTTAGGGTTAGAGTCTGATACTGAGAATGACAATGGTTGATGGTCGGTGAAGATGGTTATATCTTTCACCGCATATAAATAGTGTCTCAGTTTGGCCAAAGCCCAAACGATGGCTAATAATTCCCTTTCATTTGTGTCGTAGTTCATTTCCCCGTCCTTTAATGTCCTCGAGATCATTGTAATAGGACGGTTCTCCTGTGAAAGCACTGCTCCAATACCGTAGGCTGAAGCATCCGTCGTTAGATGGAATGGCTTCTTGTAATCCGGGTATCGGAGCATAACATCTTCGGATGCTAAAATGTTGCGCAGTTTTTCGAAAGAATTTTTTTGCGCTTCATTGAATTGTACTTGGATGTGTCGCGATCTTTGTCTGCTTACACTTCCGTTTTCGCCCTTTAAGATGTCCGAAATAGGCCTTGCTATGGCTGCAAAGTCCTTAATGAAGCATCTGTAATAGCTCGCGAGACCTAGAAATGATCTAACCTCAAATACTGTTTTTGGTTCAGGGAACTCCTTTATGGCCCTGACTTTTTCTGGGTCGGTGGTAGTGCCATTACTGGTGACTATAAAGCCAAGAAAGTTTACGCTTTTTTTAAAAAAACTTGACTTTTTCACTGAGACTCTCATATTTGCAGCGCTTATGGTTTTTAAAACCCAATCCACGTGCTTGACATGAGCATTCTCGTTTTCTGAGAAGATTATTACATCGTCGACGTAGACATAGCAAGTCTTGCCGATTTGCTCTCTGAGAATGTCATCAATGGCTCTCTGGAAGATGCTGGCAGCATTTCTCAAGCCAAAGGGAAGCCTCTTGAATTCGTACTTCCCTCCGCTTACGGCGAGGCCGGATGAAATTTTTTGACGCGCCGGTGTCTAAAAGGAATTTCATTGGTACCCCTGCTACTCTTCGTCTGATGACGGGTAACAGGGATTTTCCCCTAAAAAATTTAGGTAGTCAGAATCATACCCGGTAATGGCATCGTCGTCTATTTTCGATTCCGCTTTGGAAGCGGCGGCGACATACGCTCCTGACTTTTCTTCCGCATTCTGCGTAATGAAGTTAACTTTTTGTTGTTTCCTCACGGCGCCTGTGCGCTCGGAGGTGGCTGGTCTTCTGTTCCGGTAGGCATTTGCCTGGGTCGGCTGCATCAATTTAGAAACTGAGGGATCGACCTCTATAGGCTCTGGTGGGCCGTCGTCTTTGTAATTTTTGGTACCTTGCGGGTCGGCGTGAACCTGTGCCTTATGCTGCCTATTAAAGTACGGGTTTTTGGTATTACTAGGCTGTGGGTCATGGCGGTCGTACCTGTCAAGTTGCCGACCCTGCGCTTTTGCAGTAGGTTTGCGATCTTTGTCTTCTTGACTTCTTGCAAAACTAGCTGCAAAAACGTACCTCTCGTGGTTAGATTCCACTTCTTGCGCTAAGGCCAAGGCTGACGGCATGTCTTTCGGCTTCGCCGCGAAAAGTACGTCAGTGAGGTTGCGTTTAAGTCCCGAAATGAAAATACGCAAGGCGTCCTCTCGGAATTTTTCGCACAATATATTTGCCGCCGATGGCTCGTGAGACATATGGGCTTTATTTGTGAGTAAGGTGAGTTTTTTCTCGACCTCATCATAATACTCCAACAGGGTCATGTTGCTTCCCTGTCTTAAAGTGCTCATGTCCTGCTCAATGACATGCATTGGGCGTTTGTCGCTGTAAGTGAAATCGAGCCGATTTATAATGGCATCGAAATTCAGTACAGTGCCAAACGAGGATAAGACGTTATTGGCCGCGCCCCTAATTTTGTTCCTAATAATTGTTACCGCCTCGTAATGGCGAGAGGTGCCGTTGTAATCTTTAAATATGCGATACGCAGCAACCGCCGCTTGTCGCCACGAAACATATGATTCCTGTGACCCCGAGAATTCAAGCAAATATTAAACGGCGTCTAAAGTCATGTTACATGGTACACCACTAGTTATGTCTATGGGTCCGTAAGCCCTAATTGCGGGGGCCACTGCTGAGGTGGGCGCGACCTGTGTTGCTGCCAACTGGCTGGCCAGCTCCTGAATTTTCTGACGCATTTCATTTTGTGCGAGTTCGTTTTTGGCAGCCTCGTCCGCCAAAGTATTGGCCACCACTGCCTGTATTACAGCTCTGAGTTGTTCTGGGTCTATCGCCATTGCAGGGGAATTCGCGGTTGTACGTCATAGAGGGGAAGATTGATTTTCACAATCGGACACTGAGTCCGTGGAGTATGGAGTACTATTCCTATACTGTGAGAAGCTGGGCTGCATGAGCAGTCCAATTCGCTTAGGTATGAAAAAGCTGTCCGTGTGGGCAGCAGTTGACCAAAGCCAAACAAACAACAACTAAAGACAAAGGCTGCAGCGTCGAATGTCGCGCTTGAATCGAATGGAAACACAAAACAACAACAATAAATGAAAAGCGAACGTATGCGCTGTTATAAAAAACAATTATATGATTTCTGTTTTCATTTACATTGATGCGAGACCATGTTTTAGCGTATCTGCCGGATTAATAATTTTTTTATTATTATATATTTTTTTTTTTTTTTTAGAAATTCACAGACTTAAAATGCGTTTAGCATCGGTTTCCACTCACATAATTTTTTGTTTTTGGTGTGTGTGTTATTTTGTCACTAATTCCCTTCACTTTTCCCGCGCCGCTGTCTTTTGCTTTGCCGCAAATTTAGTAGCTGTGTGGGCGGTGTTGGTGATGGTGGTGGTGGGTGGTGGGTGGTGGTTTTTACCCCTGGTTGGGCGCCAGTCATTAAAGTTGGGGGTGGCAGGGGGGATCCCTCGCTGCAGTCACAGATTTTATGTTGAGAGGAACTTTCCTCTTTTAACTGCCAGCCTTGTGGTCTGGCAGAGTAATTAATACAAATATATTTTACGACGTTCAGTCGGAGAAATAAGATTGACGAGCAGCCGCTCTTTATTAATGTCAAATATAAACTCAAATTAAAACTGAATCTTACAAATAACAAAAGACTCGCAGCGGCCACGCAAATATGCTGTGTTTGCCGGCTGCGCACGGGTTTCCGGCCCGATGCTGGGTCAGCACTTAAACGTTATGATATTATGTTTCGTGCACTGAGCCAACTGGTCTAGCTCGTTGGCTCGTGTTAACTTGTACCCACTGTGAATCACTCATTTGGTGTTTCTTTTATATTCGCAACATTTTTGTCTACTAAAGTGGAATTCGGAATCATATAAATGTATTTGACAAGAAGGATGTCTACCTATTGTGTTTTTCCTTGATAAAAATGGTATTCTATACTGTTGTCTATATTCTGTATAGTCTTCTAAGTCATATCTATATTGTTTTATTTCGTAAGTACAGTTTATATCTTGTCTAGGCCATCTTCACGGCTCTGATATCTTTTCTTAAGTCGTTTTTTATGTTCCTGATAAATCTTAAGGGTCAAACTCAAAATTGATATGACAGTCATAATCAATAACAAGATGAATATATTTTGTAGTTCATCTTTGTGATCAATTATTCTTACTTCATTAACTACATTGGCTGTTGGGTGATCTACTCTTGATTCAGTAGAACCCATTTTGGAAATATTAATTGGCAATAAAGAAAAAATTAAATCTGTTTAATCTCTCAATTTATTGGAAATAAAGTTTGAAAAGTTTTTATAGTGAATATTGAAATTTAATGAATTTACTTTAAATATTTGCAACTTGTATTAAATATATACAAGTGCCAGAGACATGGAAATTTGATAGTTTTAATGTGGTTGGCTCACAAGTCAAAGTTTACATTTCATTAGAATTTTAAAAAAATCTCCAACCACATTTGTTACAAAGTAACAAGTACACATTGATGACTTGATTTTCCAAACGGCAAGCGGACACTCGGCTCTAGCGTTGACAACGATTATCATAATTATAATGGTCATTTATATCCGGAGGCAACACATAAATGAGAGACAACTACTGGCCGTACATTTCCCAGAAGACGCTGATTTCAGAGGAAGCAGCACAAAGGCCCAGAGTAAGGAGTACTACAGAGGTCGAAGGTATCTCCCAGACTACTCAATTATCAAAAAATAGTGTCCACCTGACGATCAAACCAAAAATTCCAAGCAGCTTCAAAGCATCAACGGAAGCATTGGTTTTACCAACACTCCATAGAGCCCTTCCCAGCAAAAAGTTTGATATTGATATCAAAAAAGAGTGGAAGGGCTACAGGCTAGCAGATCCACGATTCAACGAGCCAAGCAGAATTGACATGGTGATAGGTGTGGATCTATTTCCCCTGATTATGATGGAGAAAATAAAAACCGTGAATGGAATCTTGGGACAAAAAACCAAATTTGGATGGATTGTGTCCGGAAATATAACTCGAGCAGCAAAGCAAAAAATTAAAAGTGCCACTACATTAATAAATCTAAAGGACCTGGAACGCTTTTGGGAATAGGAAGATGAAGCAGATGAGACGATTACAGACAATGCAGAATGCGAAAGAAAATTCCAAGAAACAACTGTCATCAACGAGGAAGGCAGATTTGTGGTTTCAATTCCATTCCACCAAGAGGCAAAGCTGGGGGACTCTCGCAAACAGGCAATGGCAAGGCTTATGCAAATGGAAAAGAAGTTTCAAAGAAACCCAAAGAACTGGGCTGCATACAACGAATTCATGAAAGAATACCTTAAGATGGGACATATGGAATCTGTAAAGACAACGGGTCAAGGTACATACTATTTACCCCATCAAGCAATCATCAGGCCTGGAAGCTTAACTACGAAGCTACGAGTAGTTTTTGACGCATCCGCAAAGACGACAAATGGACTAAGCCTAAATGACGTTATTATAGCTGGTCCTAAGATTCAATAGGATATATTCGATATTCTAATTAAATGGCGCAAGTGGCAATATGTTATGGTAGCTGACATTGAAAAAATGTATCGCCAAATAAAGGTTGCTGAGAAAGACCAAGAATACCAATATATCCTATGGAGAGATGATCCAAAATTGCCGATCAGTGAGTTTAAGTTAACAACCGTAACTTATGGCACCTCGGCAGCACCTTTCTTAGCAGTCCGATGTCTACGAGAGTTGGCAGATCGCTTTTGCCAAGAGGATAGCGTCTTAGCAGGAACAAAAAGAGACGACTTTTATATGGATGACCTCATAACTGGTGGAGACACAGTCAACGAGTGCTATGAACTTCAAAGGAAATTGAGACAAGTGATGGAGAAGGCCGGCATGCATCTGCGAAAATGGGTTGAAAATGACGAACGTATTTTAGCCGACATTCAGGACGACGGTGCTACGGAGAAAATCTGCATTGAGGAGAATGAATCGATCAAAACCTTAGGATTTTGAAGAATGGGATCCGAAGAAGGATACATTTACGTTTTCGGCAGAAAACCCAATGCTAACACGCATAACAAAACGGTTAGTGTTATCACAGTTGTCCAGAATTTTCGACCCACTAGGATGGTTGGCACCTGTAACGATTCAAGGCAATACGACTAAAGGACAAGATGATAAAGTCCGGGTAGTCACGGTTAAAACAAGCGATGGGCAAGTAAAAAGATCGCTAAACAAGATCTGTCAACTTCCTGTTAGCGAAGCAAAACCAGCTGGAGCTGCAACGCCATCTATAACGGAGTCAATGCAGCTACGCAAGGACAAGAAGTTTAGGCAGCGAGTTCCAAAAGGCAAAAGGAATGGCACTGGAAGCATAGCTACTGTGCAATGCTGTTTATTGATGTTGCAAGCTACAACTGCGACAAAAGCTGCAGTTATGGTGAACAAAATTGGTAAAATTGAAGTCGCTACATCCAGTTGGCAATTATTGTTTTATTGTGACATGCAAGCCTATTTTGATGTCATAAAACAATCAGAGAACTTCCTGGAAAAATCCCGCTTGGTTTGCAAAAAAATGGGAGACTTCAAGGACTACTGCGATTTCTTCGGCACGACAATACGGACAAAAATTGACAACATAAAAGAAAAGGACAAAATACTACGGCACCGTACCAACCGAAAGAAAAGGTTTATACTGTTCTTTGATATCGGAAATGCAAATGAATACAGGAAAATATGCAAACGATCATAAAAAACGAAAAACATCTAATGGAATATGTTGACAATCAGACCTCGGGCATCAATGCCACGGAAGAATTAGTAAGAGCAACTACTATAGAATCAAACCGGAATTTGGGAAAACTGACCAAACAAGTCAATATTATTGCAGAAACCATGAAGGAGCACTTTATGGTATATAAGGAGTCAATTAAATTCCTTATGTTATCAAATCAAGTGCGAAACTGGATTGAAGAGGCAGAAAGCCTAACAAGCCTAAAAAAATGCTGGAGGAGCTCGAAAACGTTAAGCAAAAATTAGGACGAAAACAAATGCTACCGGGTGGAAATTCAGTTATACAATTACCACTGATCCACAAACTGATGAAGTCACAAGCTATGTTGAAGCATAATGTCCTATTCATTGAAGCAAAATTGCCGATATACAACAATCAGGAAACGGATCTCTTTGAAGTAATCCCAATACCACTGTGGACAAACGGAACAAAGCTTATTCCGAAATTGAATTCTAAATATTTTGCGTTAGCCACGCATTGATGACTTGATTTTCCAAACGGCAAGCGTACACTCGGCTCTAGCGTTGACAACGATTATCATAATTATAATGGTCATTTATATCCGGAGGTAACACATAAATGTGAGACAACTACTGGCCGTACATTCAGTCAGTTAGATTCAAACACCCGAATTGAACTCATTAAGTGTACGCATTATAATGTGAACATTTTGGTCCTTTGAGCCGGATTCTGTTGTTTCCCCCACCAGCGGTAAGAAACACAGAATAACAAAGACAATGCTAACATTTGAGAACCTAGTAGAAGAGGCAAACTAAAACGGGATATCAATGGACTAAGGATTATTAAACGAAGTAAAAGAGGCCTTTTAAATGTAGTAGGAACAGCGTATAAATATTTATTTGGCACCTTAGACCAGAACGATAGGGATGAATAGGGAAGAAAAAATCAATAACCTTTTAGAAAATTCCGTGAAAACCCACGACTTAAACATGGTTATAGATGTAAGCAACAGAGGAATAGACATGATTAACAAGCTCAGAGTAGAGAAAGAAAAGAACCAACAGATCGCGATATTAATATTCAATTTACAACAATTCACCGAAAATATAGAGGATATCGAATTAGGAATGCAGCTAACTAGGCTAGGAATCTTTAACCCGAAACTATTTAGACTTGATTACTTGAAACAATTAAACTCAGAATAGATGTTAAAGATAAAAACATCAACTTGGCTTACCACAGATACAAACGAGATTTTAACTATTTCCCATGTTCCAAGCGAAATCACAGAAGTTCAAATCTTTCAAGTAGTGCCTTACCCATTATTGGCATCGTTCTATACCCACCCTACCTGTGAAATCCATTCGGACTCCACCCTTTTACAACCGCTGCTTTACATACCCAATGGTGCCCAAAAAGACATCAGATTAATTCATATTCGACACCAAGGATAAAGATAATATTTCGATGCATTTTCCTAAACTAATCCTTTAATCTAATGGTTTTCAGCAAACAAAAAGAAAAATGATTAAGATAAGAATGCAGATATTGTGAGTTTACGTTACGTTACGTCTTCGGTTTACTTAACATCAAGGCAACTACGAATAATTGATATTTTGACCTTTGCTACTTTAAATTGCGAGAATGTTATATAAAATTAGTTAAGGCAAGGAATTCTTAACACACTATTTAGGAATCTCTGACTGTATATATATATATGTTCAGGTATTACATGATTTTCGGCTATGCCGTATTTACGCACTTTCCATAGACGTCAGCAGGCCTGATGACTGTTGATGTGTAGCTTGGAGATGAATTTAAGTTAGGAAAAGCACATATATATTTCTCAGATCTTCCACAAAGTAAATTAAATTAAAATCGTAGAGTTTATAAGTACATATTCATAGGAAAGTCAGAGAGATCACGGCATTTAAATTTAGTTCCGTTGTCACTCACAACTGTTTCGGGAATGCCAAAGCATGAGAATTTTTCATCCCGCAAAATATTGATGATCATTTTTTCACAGCTTTAAAAAAGTAAATTTGGAAAAGAGATCCACAATAATCAATATACCAATATTGCCGGATTTGGATCGAGGTAATTGCCGATAAAATCAAGATGAAGTCTTTGGAAAATTCTATCGCTTTGCACTTGTTCTCCCATTGGTGGTTTTAAAGAACGGTTGGGGTATTTAGTGGACTGGCACGTCTCGCAATTTCACGAACGTTAATAACTATTTTAAACCTTTATCCATCCCACAATGAGCAGATGTGGGTTGATCATGAGCCGAACTTATTACGCTTCGACGCAACGACCAGGTACAAGCAATTTCCACCAATCGTCTGGTAAAACGTCAGTACAATTGGGGAACGTTGCACGATGATAAATATAATCATCGATGACTTGAAAATCATTTATTTTTAGAGACACGAATTTATGTCTGAGAGCAGAGTACTCTTCCGATTGAAGTCCACTGGAAGATAGATCAATTTCGGGACGGATCTCAAGGTCTATTGCAGCAATATCATCAATCTCCTCGAACGATCGAGACAGATTGAATGATCTTTAACGAATCCAAAATTTGCGAATTCACCGTGATGATCGTCGTTTACAATGATGAATAGAATTGGTATTAAATATTTGGAATTTTCTCCAGCAATCGCAAATGATATGGATTGAAAGTTTGGGATAATGATACGTTAGGTTGAGTAGAAGGCAAAATGGAATGAACATCATTTGCCACAGAATCTGGTCCTGTTTGTGCTCTCGAGGCTAACGGCGAACATCCGTTTTCTTTGTACAACGAATGCACTGTTAGGAGTTTTCCGAGGCCGAATTACATATTGCGCAGTTGGGCTTGTACACTTCCGTTGTTCCATACCCATAACAGAAAATACGGCATGTTTTAAGGCAATTCTGGTAACCGTGACCTGATTCATCACAGTTCCAGCACTTAATTTTCTCAAGAGCCCTACCGACACAAATTTCGTTTTCGACATCATGTTCTTCCTCAGACTGATCTTCGGAATCATCTTCATGGAGGATTGCATTCACAAAACGCTTGCTTGTGTTCAGACGTTGGATTGGTTTCGTCCGAGTGCTACGAAAGAAGCACTCACTCTGTCCATTATTAGAGCATGTGGATCTCTTCAATTGAGTGAAAGCCATAGTGATTTGTTTTGTCACTGATTTTAGCATGCTTGCTTGAAAAGACTGCATTGACCTTGGACTATTTGTTTAACACGGTCTCCTGTCATGACTCTGAAATCTGAGCTATCCCTGCTACCAATTTCTTGTTGAGAATTTGGATCAGACTTCCCGTTCTGTCTTGTTGTATTCCGAGAAGCTGAACGAGTTACCATTTTGTTACCCTGAGATTTAGTGGAAGCAGCCAAATGATATACCATCTCGGATTGAGAACATGGCTGACTACAGAAGGGGCATTTGTCATGGTTCTTAAGGTAATTGTCAAGGCAACGCTTGTGAAAAGAATGTTTAGTACGGGTTTCAACCAAATCCAGATTACGAAAGGTAAGCGACACGGTAAGATCCAACGATCACCGGTAAGCGAAAAGAGATAAAAGGTAAACAACAAAAAGGTAATGCGGGTATTACCCTGAGTAGTAAAGCAGTAGGTTGTATAATTCAATAGGTACGGTACATTTACGGTATGAGAATACAGAGTTCTAAGATAAAAGAGTAACAGCCGAATCTATCCAGCTAGAGAAGATCTCAATCCTAAATGATAAGAATGATACTCAAATTGGAATGTTTTTAAATTATAATGTACGATTATTACCGAACTGCCCACGTTGGGCTCCAATTTTAATTGTAACGAACACACTCAATAAGCGTTGTCCACCTCAACACACTGTGTCTAAAATCAGCGAAAAGGATCTAACCTTATCATATACAACGGCTGCGTTTACTTTTTCAGACGCATCAGAGAATCCATGAATTTGTACCAGCATCTTATCTTGGGACTTAAATCACTTTCTAGAGATATTAAGTTTTCTTTGGAAGCTTCATTGGCAGCTGGATCTGATAATTTCTGATCCCATTTTTGATCGGTCAACCTCAGTTTTTGCATAAATAATTTTCCCACTATTGTTACTGGGAACAACCAGCTCAAGGGGTCAAAAATTTTTGCAACTGTAGATAAATCTATTCGTTTATTTACAATTGTACAGGGATCAGGATTAAAATTGAATTTAAATTCATCTTTTATCTGTTCTCATTGAAGACCCAACTTTTAATCGATTCATTTTCTCGGATCTCTTTCCAATGCTTCCACTATTGCTAAGACATTGGAAATTAATTTTCTAAGGTTGAAACCCTTTTCTAATTCAAAGGTTATTTGTTGAACGTGTTTTCTGGCTTCTGCTATGGAATTAGCACCAGTTATGAGATCATCCATACAAGAATCATTTTTAATTATTTCTTTTGTCGAATTATCGATTTTTGCATTGATTTGAAATTTCAGCAAGCACTCTTGTCGTTAAGTAGAGTGCCGATGCTGTATCGCAGGTAATAGTTGTTACCTTGTAATCTTTTAATTTATTATTTGGAGAATTTTTTCCAAATATAGCGCAAGTATTGTTGATTCCGTCGATCAATGTTTATTTGTCGGTACATTTTTGCAATATCTGCCGATACTACAAATGGCCATTTACCCCATTTGACGATGATATCAAAGATATCTTTTTAAACTCTTGTTCAAACCCATATAATGTCATTTAGACTACTCTTAATTTAGTTGTAAGGCTGGATTCTCTTACAACGCCTTTATGGGGTAATTAATATTTTCCTTTATTGGACTCTACCGTATGTCCCAAGTTATATATTCATGAATAAATTTTATATCATTTTCTTTTAATTTCATAATTGTTTTACAATTTATTTATTTTTTTTCCAGAATATTATGAAATTCATTTTCCATTTCCCAAAACCTCTCCAAATCTTCTTCTACCCCTATAATAATATCCACTCTACTTGGTTTATTAATGTGATGGTCCGCCAATATATATTTCATCCACTTTGACTTGTTACCATATAATGTTTTAACTGGTAAGGCATTCATTAGTTTTGGAAGAATGATACCATCCATATTGAGAGGATCTTCTGTATAATCACGCATTTCTATGTGTAACGAACACACTCAATGAGTGGGTTTTGTGTTAAGATGAACAAGAGTGTCACAGATATAATACAGTAGACAGAGATACGATAGCTGCAAATACGATAACGAAACGGTTAAGAATCAGACAAGAAAAATGTACCTATTGAAGACGAGGACCAGATGTTATTGGCATCGTTCTATACCCACTCTACCTGTGAAATCCATTCGGAATCCACCCTTTTACAACCGCTGCTTTACATACCCAATGGTGCCCAAAAAGACATCAGATTAATTCATATTCGACACCAAAGATAAAGATAATATTTCGATGCATTTTCCTAAGCTAATCCTTTAATCTAATGGTTTTCAGCAAACAAAAAGAAAAATGATTAAGATAAGAATGCAGATATTGTGAGTTTACGTTACATTACGTCTTCGGTTTACTTAACATCAAGGCAACTACGAATAATTGATATTTTGACCTTTGCTACTTTAAATTGCGAGAATGTTATATAAAATTAGTTAAGGCAAGGAATTCTTAACACACTATTTAGGAATCTCTGACTGTTTATATATATATGTTCTGGTATTACATGATTTACGGCTATGCCGTACTTACGCACTTTCCATAGACGTCAGCAGCCCTGATGACTGTTGATGTGTAGCTGTGGGTATTGATTTAAGTTGGGAAGAGCACATATATATTTCTTAGATCTTCCACAAAGTACACTAAATTAAAATCGTAGAGTTTATAGGTACATATTCATAGGAAAGTCAGAGAGATCACGGCATTTAAATTAAGTTCCGTTGTCACTCATAACTGTTTCGGGAATGCCAAAGCATGAGAATATTTCATCCCGCAAAATATTGATGATCATTTTTTCACAGCTTTTAAAAAAGTAAATTTGGAAAAGAGATCCACAATAATCAATATACCAATATTGCCGGATTTGGATCGAGGTAATTGCCGATAAAATCAAGATGAAGTTTTTGGAAAATTCTATCGCTTTGCACTTGTTCTCCCATTGGTGGTTTTAAAGAACGGTTGGGGTATTTAGTGGACTGGCACGTCTCGCAATTTCACGAACGTTAATAACTATTTTAAACCTTTAGCCATCCCACAATGAGCAGATGTGTGTTGATCATGAGCCGAACTTATTACGCTTCGACGCAACGACCAGGTACAAGCAATTTCCACCAATCGTCTGGTAAAACGTCAGTACAATTGGGGAACGTTGCACGATGATAAATATAATCATCAATGACTTGAAAATCAGAGAAACGAATTTATCTCTGAGAGCAGAGTACTCTTCCGATTGAAGTCCACTGGAAGATAGATCAATTTCGGGACGGATCTCAAGGTCTATTGCAGCAATATCATCAATCTCCTCGAACGATCGAGACAGATTGAATGATCTTTAACGAATCCAAAATTTGCGAATTCACCGTGATGATCGTCGTTTACAATGATGAATAGAATTGGTATTAAATATTTGGAATTTTCTCCAGCAATCGCAAATGATATGGATTGAAAGTTTGGGATAATGATACGTCAGGTTGAGTAGAAGGCAAAATGGAATGAACATCATTTGCCACAGAATCTGGTCCTGTTTGTGCTCTCGAGGCTAACGGCGAACATCCGTTTTCTTTGTACAACGAATGCACTGTTAGGAGTTTTCCGAGGCCGAATTACATATTGCGCAGTTGGGCTTGTACACTTCCGTTGTTCCATACCCATAACAGAAAATACGGCATGTTTTAAGGCAATTCTGGTAACCGTGACCTGATTCATCACAGTTCCAGCACTTAATTTTCTCAAGAGCCCTACCGACACAAATTTCGTTTTCGACATCATGTTCTTCCTCAGACTGATCTTCGGAATCATCTTCATGGAGGATTGCATTCACAAAACGCTTGCTTGTGTTCAGACGTTGGATTGGTTTCGTCCGAGTGCTACGAAAGAAGCACTCACTCTGTCCATTATTAGAGCATGTGGATCTATTCAATTGAGTGAAAGCCAAAGTGATTTGTTTTGTCACTGATTTTAGCATGCTTGCTTGAAAAGACTGCATTGACCTTGGACTATTTGTTTAACACGGTCTCCTGTCATGACTCTGAAATCTGAGCTATCCCTGCTACCAATTTCTTGTTGAGAATTTGGATCAGACTTCCCGTTCTGTCTTGTTGTATTCCGAGAAGCTGAACGAGTTACCATTTTGTTACCCTGAGATTTAGTGGAAGCAGCCAAATGATATACCATCTCGGATTGAGAACATGGCTGACTACAGAAGGGGCATTTGTCATGGTTCTTAAGGTAATTGTCAAGGCAACGCTTGTGAAAAGAATGTTTAGTACGTGTTTCAACCAAATCCAGATTACGAAAGTTAAGCGACACGGTAAGATCCAACGATCACCGGTAAGCGAAAAGAGATAAAAGGTAAACAACAAAAAGGTAATGCGGGTATTACCCTGAGTAGTAAAGCAGTAGGTTGTATAATTCAATAGGTACGGTACATTTACGGTATGAGAATACAGAGTTCTAAAATAAAAGAGTAACAGCCGAATCTATCCAGCTAGAGAAGATCTCAATCCTAAATGATAAGAATGATACTCAAATTGCAATGTTTTTAAATTATAATGTACGATTAATACCGAACTGCCCACGTTGGGCTCCAATTTTAATTGTAACGAACACACTCAATAAGCGTTGTCCACCTCAACACACTGTGTCTAAAATCAGCGAAAAGGATCTAGCCTTATCATATACAACGGCTGCGTTTACTTTTTCAGACGCATCAGAGAATCCATGAATTTGTACCAGCATCTTATCTTGGGACTTAAATCACTTTGGGACTCTAATACTTTCTAGAGATATTAAGTTTTCTTTGGAAGCTTCATTGGCATCTGGATCTGATAATTTCTGATCCCATTTTTGATCGGTCAACCTCAGTTTTTGCATAAATAATTTTCCCACTATTGTTACTGGGAACAACCAGCTCAAAAACCAGTCAAAAATTTTTGCAACTGTAGATAAATCTATTCGTTTATTTACAATTGTACAGGGATCAGGATTAAAATTGAATTTAAATTCATCTTTTATCTGTTCTCATTGAAGACCCAACGTTTTAATCGATTCATTTTCTCGGATCTCCAATATGTTATTTTCTTCTGTACTTTCCAATGCTTCCACTATTGCTAAGACATTGGAAATTAATTTTCTAATGTTGAAACCCTTTTCTAATTCAAAGGTTATTTGTTGAACGTGTTTTCTGGCTTCTGGTATGGAATTAGCACCAGTTATGAGATCATCCATACAAGAATCATTTTTAATTATTTCTTTTGTCGAATTATCGATTTTTGCATTGATTTGAAATTTCAGCAAGCACTCTTGTCGTTAAGTAGAGTGCCGATGCTGTATCGCAGGTAATAGTTGTTAACTTGTAATCTTTTAATTTATTATTTGGAGAATTTTTTCCAAATATAGCGCAAGTATTGTTGATTCCGTCGATCAATGTTTATTTGTCGGTTCATTTTTGCAATATCTGCCGATACTACAAATGGCCATTTACCCCATTTGACGATGATATCAAAGATATCTTTTTAAACTCTTGTTCAAACCCATATAATGTCATTTAGACTACTCTTAATTTAGTTGTAAGGCTGGATTCTCTTACAACGCCTTTATGGGGTAATTAATATTTTCCTTTATTGGACTCTACCGTATGTCCCAAGTTATATATTCATGAATAAATTTTATATCATTTTCTTTTAATTTCATAATTGTTTTACAATTTATTTATTTTTTTTCCAGAATATTATGAAATTCATTTTCCATTTCCCAAAACCTCTCCAAATCTTCTTCTACCCCTATAATAATATCCACTCTACTTGGTTTATTAATGTGATGGTCCGCCAATATATATTTCATCCACTTTGACTTGTTACCATATAATGTTTTAACTGGTAAGGCATTCATTAGTTTTGGAAGAATGATACCATCCATATTGAGAGGATCTTTTGTATAATCACGCATTTCTATGTGTAACGAACACACTCAATGAGTGGGTTTTGTGTTAAGATGAACAAGAGTGTCACAGATATAATACAGTAGACAGAGATACGATAGCTGCAAATACGATAACGAAACGGTTAAGAATCAGACAAGAAAAATGTACCTATTGAAGACGAGGACCAGATGTTATTGGCATCGTTCTATACCCACTCTACCTGTGAAATCCATTCGGAATCCACCCTTTTACAACCGCTGCTTTACATACCCAATGGTGCCCAAAAAGACATCAGATTAATTCATATTCGACACCAAAGATAAAGATAATATTTCGATGCATTTTCCTAAGCTAATCCTTTAATCTAATGGTTTTCAGCAAACAAAAAGAAAAATGATTAAGATAAGAATGCAGATATTGTGAGTTTACGTTACATTACGTCTTCGGTTTACTTAACATCAAGGCAACTACGAATAATTGATATTTTGACCTTTGCTACTTTAAATTGCGAGAATGTTATATAAAATTAGTTAAGGCAAGGAATTCTTAACACACTATTTAGGAATCTCTGACTGTTTATATATATATGTTCTGGTATTACATGATTTACGGCTATGCCGTACTTACGCACTTTCCATAGACGTCAGCAGCCCTGATGACTGTTGATGTGTAGCTGTGGGTATTGATTTAAGTTGGGAAGAGCACATATATATTTCTTAGATCTTCCACAAAGTACACTAAATTAAAATCGTAGAGTTTATAGGTACATATTCATAGGAAAGTCAGAGAGATCACGGCATTTAAATTAAGTTCCGTTGTCACTCATAACTGTTTCGGGAATGCCAAAGCATGAGAATATTTCATCCCGCAAAATATTGATGATCATTTTTTCACAGCTTTTAAAAAAGTAAATTTGGAAAAGAGATCCACAATAATCAATATACCAATATTGCCGGATTTGGATCGAGGTAATTGCCGATAAAATCAAGATGAAGTTTTTGGAAAATTCTATCGCTTTGCACTTGTTCTCCCATTGGTGGTTTTAAAGAACGGTTGGGGTATTTAGTGGACTGGCACGTCTCGCAATTTCACGAACGTTAATAACTATTTTAAACCTTTAGCCATCCCACAATGAGCAGATGTGTGTTGATCATGAGCCGAACTTATTACGCTTCGACGCAACGACCAGGTACAAGCAATTTCCACCAATCGTCTGGTAAAACGTCAGTACAATTGGGGAACGTTGCACGATGATAAATATAATCATCAATGACTTGAAAATCAGAGAAACGAATTTATCTCTGAGAGCAGAGTACTCTTCCGATTGAAATCCACTGGAAGATAGATCAATTTCGGGACGGATTTCAAGGTCTATTGCAGCAATATCATCAATCTCCTCGAACGATCGACACAGATTGAATGATCTTTAACGAATCCAAAATTTGTCGTTTACAATGATGAATAAAATTGGTATTAAATATTTGGAATTTACTCCAGCAATCGAAAATGATATGGATTGAATGTTTGGGATAATGATACGTCAGGTTGAGTAGAAGGCAAAATGGAATGAACATCATTGCTACAGAATCTCGTCCTGCTTGTGCTCTCGAGGCTAACGGTGGACATCCGTATTCCTTTCTGTTGGGATTTTTCCGAGGCCGAATTACATATTGCACAGTTGGGCTTGTACACTTCCGTTGTTCCACACCCATAACAGAAAATTCGGCGTGTTTTAAGGAAATTCTGTTAACCGTGACCTGATTCATCACAGTTCCAGCATTTAATTTTCTCAAGACCCCTAACGACACAAATTTCGTTTTCGACATTATGTTCTTCCTCAGACTGATATTCGAAATAATCTTCATGGAGGATTGCATTCACAAAACGCTTGCTTGTGTTCAGACGTTGGATTGGTTTCGTCCGAGTGCTACGAAAGAATTCTTCGTGACGATGACATTCCTTACGCAATGTGGCTAAGTTTGGTGTGTCAATGTGCAGTAGTTCATGCTTTATCTCTGATTTGAGATTATGACGAACTTCCGCAGTAATTTTACTCTCAAGCATTGGTTCACGAAGGGAATCTGCAATGGAAAATTGCATCCAAAAAGTCATTGAAATTTTCTGTGCTACCCTGTTTGCGGCGACGCATAGCACTTTTGATTTCACGATCAGATCTCTGATCTTGATATCTTTCCTTTAAGCGCCTACAGAATACGTGTACATTGCAATTCATGTTATCTGCCGATCTATGAACACGCCATTAAAATGCTAAGGACGGACCTGCAAACAGTAAATTAGCGAATTGGGAGAGTAGTTCGAAGTTTCCGTTTAGGCATTGCGAAGTGAGACAATTTACGCGTTAAATAAAATCTTCAATGGCAATTTCGTTAGCTAACCCGCTGAATTTAATACGCCAATTAGATATTATATTGGAAATCCTTTCAGGTCTATACAAAGAAAGATCACATCGATCGCTACGAAAGTCTGGAGAAGTCCTAACATTTTGACTACTACTCGGGAGCGTCTCGACCGAAATTAGTTAATATGTCCTGCTGCGGCTCACTCTGTCCATTATTAGAGCATGTGGATCTATTCGATTGAGTGAAAGCCATAGTGATTTGTTCTGTCACTGATTGTAGCATGATTGCTTGAAAAGACTGCATTGACTCTGGACTATTTGTTTAACACGGTCTCCTGTCATGATTCTGAAATCTGAGCTATCCCTGCTACCAATTTCTTGTTGAGAATTTGGATCAGACTTCCCGTTCTGTTTTGTTGTATTTCGAGAAGATGAACAAGTTACCATTTGGTTTCCCTGAGATTTAGTGGAAGCAGCCAAATGATATACTATACTATCTCGGGTTGAGAACATGGCTGACTACAAAAGGGGTATTTGTCATGGTTCTTAAGGTAATTGTCAAGGTAAAGCTTGTGAAAAGAATGTTTACTACGGCTTTCAACCAAATCCAGATTACGAAAGGTAAGCGAAACGGTAAGATCCAACGATCAAAGGTAAGCGAAAAGAGATAAAAGGTAAGCAACAAAAAGGTAATGCGGGTATTACCCTGAGTAGTAAAGCAGTAGTTTCTATAATTCAATAGGTACGGTACATTTACGGTATGAGAATACAGAGTTCTAAGATAAATGTCATTCATTTATTTATAAAGTCTAGAAGTCTCTAAAGTTAGAAGAGTAACTAGCCGAACCTCTCCAGAGTCCATAAATTCCATGACGGAATATGAAATACATGACTGAAACTAAAAGTGGATGGATTGTTTATTGACGGGAAGCTCGGCTGTCAAACGACAGATGCCTAATCAGGCATCGGGCTAGGCCCCACGTTGGACGCCAATTATATTTGTAACGAACACACTCAATAAGCGTTGTCCACCTCAACACACTCTGTCTATAATCATCGAAAAGGATCTCACCTTATCATATACAACGGCTGCGTATGCTTTTTCGGACGCATCAGAGAAACCATGAATTTGTACCGGCATTTTATCTTGGGATTTAGTCCACTTTGGGACTCTAGTACTTTTTAGAGATATTAAGTTTTCTTTGGAAGCATTCATTTCATTGGCATCTGGATCTGATAATTTCTGATCCCATTTTTGTTCGGTCAACCACAGATTATGCATAAATATTTTTCTCACTATTGTTACTGGAGACAACCAGCTCAAGGGGTCATAAATTTTTGCAAGTTTAGATAAAACTATTCGTTTATTTACAAATGTACAGGGATCAGGATTAAAATTGAATTTAAATTCATCTTTTATCGGTTCTCATTGAAGACCCAACGTTTTAATCGATTCAATTTCTAGGATCTCCAATATTTTATTTTCTTCTGTACTTTCCAATGCTTCCACTATTGCTAAGACCTTGGAAATTCATTTTCTAAGGTTGAAACCCACCTTTTCTAATTCAAAGGTTATTTGTTGAACGTGTTTTCTGGCCAGTTATCAGATCATCCATACAAGAATCATTTTTAATTATTTCTTTTATCGATTTATCGATTTTTGCATTGATTTGATATTTCAGCAAGCACTCTTGTTAAGTAGGGTGCCGATGCTGTACCGTAGGTAACAGTTGTTAATTTGTAATCTTTTAATTTATTATTTGGAGAATAATAAATAAAGAATGCGCAAATATTGTGTATCCCGTCCATCAATGTTGATTTGTCGGTACAGTTTTGCAATGTCCGCCGATACTACAAATGGCCATTTACGCCATTTGACGATGATATCAAAGATATATTTTTAAACTCTTGTTCCAAGCCATATAATGTCATTTAGACTACTCTTAATTTAGTTGTAAGGATTCTCTTACAACGCCTTTATGGGGTAATTAATATTTTCCTTTATTGGACTCTACCATATATCCCAAGTTATATATTCATGAATAAATTTTATATCATTTTCTTTTAATTTCATAATTGTTTTACAATTTATTTATTTTTTTTCCAGATTATTATGAAATTCATTTTCCATTTCCCAAAACCTCTCCAAATCTTCTTCTACCCCTATAATAATATCCACTCTACTTGGTTTATTAATGTGATGGTCCGCCAATATATATTTCATCCACTTTGACTTGTTACCATATAATGTTTTAACTGGTAAGGCATTCATTAGTTTTGGAAGAATGATACCATCCATATTGAGAGGATCTTTTGTATAATCACGCATTTCTATGTGTAACGAACACACTCAATGAGTGGGTTTTGTGTTAAGATGAACAAGAGTGTCACAGCTATAATATATAGTAATAGTTGACAATGATACGAAAGCTGCAAATACGATAACCAAACGGTTAAGAATCAGACAAGAAAAATTTACCTATTGAAGACGCGGACCAGATGTTATTGGCATCGTTCTATACCCACCCTACCTGTGAAATCCATTCGGACTCCACCCTTTTACAACCGCTGCTTTACATACCCAATGGTGCCCAAAAAGACATCAGATTAATTCATATTCGACACCATATAATCAAAGATAAAGATAATATTTCGATGCATTTTCCCAAACTAATCCTTTAATCTAAAGGTTTAGGTATTTATGTTAAGAAAGCCCTTATTGAGTAATTTTGTTTATTTACAGCAAACAAAAAGAAAAATGATTGAGATAGGAATGCAGATATTGTGAGTTTACGTTACATTACGTCTTCGGTTTACTTTACATCAATTAATTGATATTTAGACCTTAGCTTCTTTAAATTGCGAAAAATATATATAAACTTAGTTAAGGCAAGGAATTCTTAACCCACTATTTAGGAATCTCTGACTGTTTATATAAGTTAAGCGAGTTGTCTTTCTCGCTTGTTTTGCGACTCTCGTAGTCGCATAGCTCACCTAGTTAATATATTCATGAATAAATTTTATATCATTTTCTTTTAATTTCATAATTGTTTTACAATTTATTTATTTTTTTTCCAGAATATTATGAAATTCATTTTCCATTTCCCAAAACCTCTCCAAATCTTCTTCTACCCCTATAATAATATCCACTCTACTTGGTTTATTAATGTGATGGTCCGCCAATATATATTTCATCCACTTTGACTTGTTACCATATAATGTTTTAACTGGTAAGGCATTCATTAGTTTTGGAAGAATGATACCATCCATATTGAGAGGATCTTTTTTATAATCACGCATTTCTATGTGTAACGAACACACTCAATGAGTGGGTTTTGTGTTAAGATGAACAAGAGTGTCACAGCTATAATATATAGTAATAGTAGACAATGATACGAAAGCTGCAAATACGATAACCAAACGGTTAAGAATCAGACAAGAAAAATTTACCTATTGAAGACGCGGACCAGATGTTATTGGCATCGTTCTATACCCACCCTACCTGTGAAATCCATTCGGACTCCACCCTTTTACAACCGCTGCTTTACATACCCAATGGTGCCCAAAAAGACATCAGATTAATTCATATTCGACACCATATAATCAAAGATAAAGATAATATTTCGATGCATTTTCCCAAACTAATCCTTTAATCTAAAGGTTTAGGTATTTATGTTAAGAAAGCCCTTATTGAGTAATTTTGTTTATTTACAGCAAACAAAAAGAAAAATGATTGAGATAGGAATGCAGATATTGTGAGTTTACGTTACATTACGTCTTCGGTTTACTTTACATCAATTAATTGATATTTAGACCTTAGCTTCTTTAAATTGCGAAAAATATATATAAACTTAGTTAAGGCAAGGAATTCTTAACCCACTATTTAGGAATCTCTGACTGTTTATATAAGTTAATCGAGTTGTCTTTCTCGCTTGTTTTGCGACTGTCGTAGTCGCATAGCTCACCTAGTTAATATATTCATGAATAAATTTTATATCATTTTCTTTTAATTTCATAATTGTTTTACAATTTATTTATTTTTTTTCCAGAATATTATGAAATTTATTTTCCATTTCCCAAAACCTCTCCAAATCGTCTTCTACCCCTATAATAATATCCACTCTACTTGGTTTATTAATGTGATGGTCCGCCAATATATATTTCATCCACTTTGACTTGTTACCATATAATGTTTTAACTGGTAAGGCATTCATTAGTTTTGGAAGAATGATACCATCCATATTGAGAGGATCTTTTGTATAATCACGCATTTCTATGTGTAACGAACACACTCAATGAGTGGGTTTTGTGTTAAGATGAACAAGAGTGTCACAGATATAATACAGTAGACAGAGATACGATAGCTGCAAATACGATAACGAAACGGTTAAGAATCAGACAAGAAAAATGTACCTATTGAAGACGAGGACCAGATGTTATTGGCATCGTTCTATACCCACTCTACCTGTGAAATCCATTTGGAATCCACCCTTTTACAACCGCTGCTTTACATACCCAATGGTGCCCAAAAAGACATCAGATTAATTCATATTCGACACCAAAGATAAAGATAATATTTCGATGCATTTTCCTAAGCTAATCCTTTAATCTAATGGTTTTCAGCAAACAAAAAGAAAAATGATTAAGATAAGAATGCAGATATTGTGAGTTTACGGTACATTACGTCTTCGGTTTACTTAACATCAAGGCAACTACGAATAATTGATATTTTGACCTTTGCTACTTTAAATTGCGAGAATGTTATATAAAATTAGTTAAGGCAAGGAATTCTTAACACACTATTTAGGAATCTCTGACTGTTTATATGTATATGTTCTGGTATTACATGATTTACGGCTATGCCGTACTTACGCACTTTCCGTAGACGTCAGCAGCCCTGATGACTGTTGATGTGTAGCTGTGGGTATTGATTTAAGTTGGGAAGAGCACATATATATTTCTCAGATCTTCCACAAAGTACACTAAATTAAAATCGTAGAGTTTATAAGTACATATTCATAGGAAAGTCAGAGAGATCACGGCATTTAAATTAAGTTCCGTTGTCACTCATAACTGTTTCGGGAATGCCAAAGCATGAGAATATTTCATCCCGCAAAATATTGATGATCATTTTTTCACAGCTTTTAAAAAAGTAAATTTGGAAAAGAGATCCACAATAATCAATATACCAATATTGCCGGATTTGGATCGAGGTAATTGCCGATAAAATCAAGATGAAGTTTTTGGAAAATTCTATCGCTTTGCACTTGTTCTCCCATTGGTGGTTTTAAAGAACGGTTGGGGTATTTAGTGGACTGGCACGTCTCGCAATTTCACGAACGTTAATAACTATTTTAAACCTTTACCCATCCCACAATGAGCAGATGTGGGTTGATCATGAGCCGAACTTATTACGCTTCGACGCAACGACCAGGTACAAGCAATTTCCACCAATCGTCTGGTAAAACGTCAGTACAATTGGGGAACGTTGCACGATGATAAATATAATCATCAATGACTTGAAAATCAGAGAAACGAATTTATCTCTGAGAGCAGAGTACTCTTCCGATTGAAATCCACTGGAAGATAGATCAATTTCGGGACGGATTTCAAGGTCTATTGCAGCAATATCATCAATCTCCTCGAACGATCGACACAGATTGAATGATCTTTAACGAATCCAAAATTTGTCGTTTACAATGATGAATAAAATTGGTATTAAATATTTGGAATTTACTCCAGCAATCGAAAATGATATGGATTGAATGTTTGGGATAATGATACGTCAGGTTGAGTAGAAGGCAAAATGGAATGAACATCATTGCTACAGAATCTCGTCCTGCTTGTGCTCTCGAGGCTAACGGTGGACATCCGTATTCCTTTCTGTTGGGATTTTTCCGAGGCCGAATTACATATTGCACAGTTGGGCTTGTACACTTCCGTTGTTCCACACCCATAACAGAAAATTCGGCGTGTTTTAAGGAAATTCTGTTAACCGTGACCTGATTCATCACAGTTCCAGCACTTAATTTTCTCAAGAGCCCTAACGACACAAATTTCGTTTTCGACATTATGTTCTTCCTCAGACTGATATTCGAAATAATCTTCATGGAGGATTGCATTCACAAAACGCTTGCTTGTGTTCAGACGTTGGATTGGTTTCGTCCGAGTGCTACGAAAGAATTCTTCGTGACGATGACATTCCTTACGCAATGTGGCTAAGTTTGGTGTGTCAATGTGCAGTAGTTCATGCTTTATCTCTGATTTGAGAATATGACGAACTTCCGCAGTAATTTTACTCTCAAGCATTGGTTCACGAAGGGAATCTGCAATGGAAAATTGCATCCAAAAAGTCATCGAAATTTTCTGTGCTACCCTGTTTGCGGCGACGCATAGCACTTTTGATTTCACGATCAGATCTCTGATCTTGATATCTTTCCTTTAAGCGCCTACAGAATACGTGTACATTGCAATTCATGTTATCTGCCGATCTATGAACACGCCATTAAAATGCTAAGGACGGACCTGCAAACAGTAAATTAGCGAATTGGGAGAGTAGTTCGAAGTTTCCGTTTAGGCATTGCGAAGTGAGACAATTTACGCGTTAAATAAAATCTTCAATGGCAATGTCGTTAGCTAACCCGCTGAATTTAATACGCCAATTAGATATTATATTGGAAATCCTTTCAGGTCTATACAAAGAAAGATCACATCGATCGCTACGAAAGTCTGGAGAAGTCCTAACATTTTGACTACTACTCGGGAGCGTCTCGACCGAAATTAGTTAATATGTCCTGCTGCGGCTCACTCTGTCCATTATTAGAGCATGTGGATCTATTCGATTGAGTGAAAGCCATAGTGATTTGTTCTGTCACTGATTGTAGCATGATTGCTTGAAAAGACTGCATTGACTCTGGACTATTTGTTTAACACGGTCTCCTGTCATGATTCTGAAATCTGAGCTATCCCTGCTACCAATTTCTTGTTGAGAATTTGGATCAGACTTCCCGTTCTGTTTTGTTGTATTTCGAGAAGATGAACAAGTTACCATTTGGTTTCCCTGAGATTTAGTGGAAGCAGCCAAATGATATACTATACTATCTCGGGTTGAGAACATGGCTGACTACAGAAGGGGTATTTGTCATGGTTCTTAAGGTAATTGTCAAGGTAAAGCTTGTGAAAAGAATGTTTACTACGGCTTTCAACCAAATCCAGATTACGAAAGGTAAGCGAAACGGTAAGATCCAACGATCAAAGGTAAGCGAAAAGAGATAAAAGGTAAGCAACAAAAAGGTAATGCGGGTATTACCCTGAGTAGTAAAGCAGTAGTTTCTATAATTCAATAGGTACGGTACATTTACGGTATGAGAATACAGAGTTCTAAGATAAATGTCATTCATTTATTTATAAAGTCTAGAAGTCTCTAAAGTTAGAAGAGTAACTAGCCGAACCTCTCCAGAGTCCATAAATTCCATGACGGAATATGAAATACATGACTGAAACTAAAAGTGGATGGATTGTTTATTGACGGGAAGCTCGGCTGTCAAACGACAGATGCCTAATCAGGCATCGGGCTAGGCCCCACGTTGGACGCCAATTATATTTGTAACGAACACACTCAATAAGCGTTGTCCACCTCAACACACTCTGTCTATAATCATCGAAAAGGATCTCACCTTATCATATACAACGGCTGCGTATGCTTTTTCGGACGCATCAGAGAAACCATGAATTTGTACCGGCATTTTATCTTGGGATTTAGTCCACTTTGGGACTCTAGTACTTTTTAGAGATATTAAGTTTTCTTTGGAAGCATTCATTTCATTGGCATCTGGATCTGATAATTTCTGATCCCATTTTTGTTCGGTCAACCACAGATTATGCATAAATATTTTTCTCACTATTGTTACTGGAGACAACCAGCTCAAGGGGTCATAAATTTTTGCAAGTTTAGATAAAACTATTCGTTTATTTACAAATGTACAGGGATCAGGATTAAAATTGAATTTAAATTCATCTTTTATCGGTTCTCATTGAAGACCCAACGTTTTAATCGATTCAATTTCTAGGATCTCCAATATTTTATTTTCTTCTGTACTTTCCAATGCTTCCACTATTGCTAAGACCTTGGAAATTCATTTTCTAAGGTTGAAACCCACCTTTTCTAATTCAAAGGTTATTTGTTGAACGTGTTTTCTGGCCAGTTATCAGATCATCCATACAAGAATCATTTTTAATTATTTCTTTTATCGATTTATCGATTTTTGCATTGATTTGATATTTCAGCAAGCACTCTTGTTAAGTAGGGTGCCGATGCTGTACCGTAGGTAACAGTTGTTAATTTGTAATCTTTTAATTTATTATTTGGAGAATAATAAATAAAGAATGCGCAAATATTGTGTATCCCGTCCATCAATGTTGATTTGTCGGTACAGTTTTGCAATGTCCGCCGATACTACAAATGGCCATTTACGCCATTTGACGATGATATCAAAGATATCTTTTTAAACTCTTGTTCCAAGCCATATAATGTCATTTAGACTACTCTTAATTTAGTTGTAAGGATTCTCTTACAACGCCTTTATGGGGTAATTAATATTTTCCTTTATTGGACTCTACCATATGTCCCAAGTTATATATTCATGAATAAATTTTATATCATTTTCTTTTAATTTCATAATTGTTTTACAATTTATTTATTTTTTTTCCAGATTATTATGAAATTCATTTTCCATTTCCCAAAACCTCTCCAAATCTTCTTCTACCCCTATAATAATATCCACTCTACTTGGTTTATTAATGTGATGGTCCGCCAATATATATTTCATCCACTTTGACTTGTTACCATATAATGTTTTAACTGGTAAGGCATTCATTAGTTTTGGAAGAATGATACCATCCATATTGAGAGGATCTTTTGTATAATCACGCATTTCTATGTGTAACGAACACACTCAATGAGTGGGTTTTGTGTTAAGATGAACAAGAGTGTCACAGCTATAATATATAGTAATAGTAGACAATGATACGAAAGCTGCAAATACGATAACCAAACGGTTAAGAATCAGACAAGAAAAATTTACCTATTGAAGACGCGGACCAGATGTTATTGGCATCGTTCTATACCCACCCTACCTGTGAAATCCATTCGGACTCCACCCTTTTACAACCGCTGCTTTACATACCCAATGGTGCCCAAAAAGACATCAGATTAATTCATATTCGACACCATATAATCAAAGATAAAGATAATATTTCGATGCATTTTCCCAAACTAATCCTTTAATCTAAAGGTTTAGGTATTTATGTTAAGAAAGCCCTTATTGAGTAATTTTGTTTATTTACAGCAAACAAAAAGAAAAATGATTGAGATAGGAATGCAGATATTGTGAGTTTACGTTACATTACGTCTTCGGTTTACTTTACATCAATTAATTGATATTTAGACCTTAGCTTCTTTAAATTGCGAAAAATATATATAAACTTAGTTAAGGCAAGGAATTCTTAACCCACTATTTAGGAATCTCTGACTGTTTATATAAGTTAAGCGAGTTGTCTTTCTCGCTTGTTTTGCGACTCTCGTAGTCGCATAGCTCACCTAGTTAATAGCAGGAACATCCTGGGTTCTCCAGAATAAGTGAATAGTCGCGGCTTGTAGTACGTTATAATTTTATTCTCAGCCGCGCTATGTCAGCGTCTGTGGCCAAGTGCCCGAAAGTGTCCGGCGGCTACCGCGTTACGAGCCTCATTTTCAGATTCTAAAGTATTCATTCTACTGTTAATTTTCCTCATGTCTTCTTTAAGCCCGGTCATTTGGGCAAGGAGTGCATTAAGCATTTCCTTAATTTCTTCCATTTTTTAGATTGGGAGTAATGACAATATGACAATATATGACAATATAAACGGACTTGCAAGATTCCCAAGATTTTATTTTTTAGTGAATTTATTTTTATTGCCGGAATTTCTCGGACCGGCAAAATTTTCAAGATTTTATTTTCTAGTGAATTTATTTTTATTGTTGGAATTTTTCGGGAAAAAATTGCTCAGATGTCGTAAATGTCGTTTCACTCACCCCTAGCCGTTGTTGTTTTTCTTCTTATGTGTGTGTTGAATGTATCGTTCTTCTTATTATCTGTGGGAAGAAAGAATATTTTTTTAGTTGGATTGTGGGCAATGGTTTTGCTTTTTTTTTTTTTTTCTTATTTTGCTATTTCTATTTCTTGTTAATTTGTTTAGATTTTGTCTTCTTTTGTGTACGTCAACAGTGACGGGCGAGCTTTGCGTTTGGTGGAACTTAGCACTGGGCACGGTGGTCCGTTTTTCCTTTTTGGCCTTTGCCTACGGTACGGTTGCCACACAATCCACTGGGCAGCTTTTTCGGGCGCCTCCGCACCTCTCAGACTATCCAGCAGATTGCCTCTCGCTTTAATTCACGGTTCACAGCTTATTTAGTTATTCGTTTTTTTGTTTTATTTTATCTAGGTCTTGGGTTGACGCTATGAGCTTTGCATTCGCGAATGAGCTACAGGGGCTGTAGGCAAATCGCCGCAGTGGGTCGCTGCATAGGTTTCCCCCTTTTCTTTTTTTTTTTAATATTCAGGATAGACACTGCGCCCGCGTAAAATGTGTCCCGCTCCTGGATGGAGGCGGCATTAACGCTGCGGCGGGTGGTCTTATATTTTCGTTATATACGATTTTTTTGCGCCTGTACAGAAAGTTGTTCAAGCTTCAGGTTGTAGCGGCATTCTCACTTCGGCGGGTGATCGTTTTTTTATTTTTTTTTATATAATTCCACTCTCATATCACTGCCACTTTGTCACTTGTCGTTAATCACCACATTTCTTTATCTTTTTTATTATATTTTTTTTGCCTTTTTCTTTTTTATTTTTTCTTAAACATTATAGTCAGGATTCTGACTGTTCGGGCGCCAGTTAAGCGAGTTCCTTCTCGCTTGTTCTGCGGCTCTCGTAGCCGCATAGCTCACCTAGGTAATAGCAGGAACATCCTGGGTTTTCTAGAAGAATTGAATAGTCGCGGTTTGTAGTACGTTATTATTTTATTCTCAGAACTATCGAAGTCAGCGTTCTTATAGAATGCACTTAGGAGTGGTTGACCGTCAAGTGGCGCAGCGGGAGTGTGCGTGTAAGTGTGGCGAGGGTTCATAACTTATAAATATGTTCAGGCATTACATGATTTACGGCTAAGCCGTACTTACGCACTTTCTGTTGATGTGTAGCTGTGGGTAATAATTTAAGTTGGGCAAAGCACAAATATATTTCTCAGATCTTCCAAAAAGTACACTAAATTAGAATCGTAGAGTTTATAAGTACATATTCATAGGAAAAAATATATATATGCATATATGCAAACTACTCTAAGGGTACTCAAGCTTGGACACGATCATTCGTGTTGGGCTGCTTCAAGTACGCAGCGGATGTAGCGTAGATAAAGGACGCCAACTCGGGGTGGCTTGCGATCTCCACTTTGTTGACAGCAGTGGATCTTGCTGCGATCAGTGAAGGCACAGAACATTCCACACGTGGTCAAAAGTTGAGGGCGAATAACAATGCAAGCCGCTTAGGCAACGCGGCCAATAAGACTCCTCCCTCAAAGTCGTGAAATGGGCAGCAGACGCTATTTTTGAAAACAATTGTTAAGCACTGGCGATCGAACGCACTCGAAAGCTTACCAATTAATGTTAATGCACGATTTAAGCTTACTATTGGCAGTATCTGCCTTGAAAAACACTTCTCCGGTCGACACGATGCTTGTCGATTAATTTGGGGACGCTGCGAAAAGTTGAACTGCACTCGATGACGCCTTCCAGAAGAGAGAACGGAAGTATTATGATCGAGTGTGACCGTTGCCTTACCAAGATCCTATTCGGGGATTTTTGCGATATTTTATCGGGCAATATTCAATTTTGCCAGGATCTGAACTTGGCTATGATGGTTCGTTGCCAAATGATTGCGATAACTCCTATTGGGTTGCTATCCTGACTCAAATCCCACAACCACAGATTTGATTTTTAGTCCCTGTGACTAACAATAAAAACTGAAAAAGGAGTCAAAAGCAATTACAAATTTGTAAAACTACCAAGGCATGAAAACTACCATGTTTCTTGCCGTTCATGTCCTCTAAGAGATAAATTGACTGACCGATCCTTTCTTTGACTCGGGCCTTAATACCGACAGGAGCGAGTTTCGCGGAGCGAATGTAAGCTCTTCAAGCAGCATTAATAGAACGGTTAACTCTCTCAGCTCCGTTGAATTGTGGAGCATATGCACCAGTCAACATATGACGAACGCCATATTTCGAAAGAAAGTCAGAGAGATCACGGCATTTAAATTGAGTTCCGTTGTCAACTGTTTCGGGAATGCCAAAGCATGAGAATATTTCATCCCGAAAAATATTGATGATCACTTTAGTGTTGAACCTTTTCACTGCTTTTAAAAAAGTAAATTTGGAAAAGTGATTCACAATAATCAATATACCAATATTGCCGGACTTAGATCGAGGAAATGGGCCGATTAAATCAAGATGAAGTCCTTGGAAAATGCTATCGCTTTGCACTTGTTCTCCCATTGGTGGTTTTTAGAAACGGTTGGGATATTTAGTGGTCTGGCACGTCTCGCAATTTCACGAACGTTAATAACTATGTTTAAACATTTAGCTTTAAACATTGAGCCATCCCACAATGAGCAGATGTGGATTGATCATGAGCCGAACTTATTACGCTTTGACGCAACGACTCAGGTACAAGCAATTTCCAGCAATCGTCTGGTAAAACGTCAGTACAATTGGTGAATGCTGCACGATGATAAATATAATCATCAATTACTTGAAAATCAGGTATTTTTAGAGACACCAATTTCTCTCTTCCGATTGAAATCCACTGAAGATAGATCAATTTCGGGTGGATTTCAAGGTCTATTGCAGCAATATCATCAATCTCCTCCAACGATCGAGACTGAGCATCCGCAACCACATTTTCGGTTCCCTTGCGATGTTCGATTTCGAAGGAAGAATCTTGAAGTTTTATAGCCCATCTTGCCAATCTACTTAGATCTGATTGGTTCATTAGTCATCATAGACTTGAGTGGACGGTCACTACCTTGAAACTATGACCGTCAATGTCCATTCTGAAATTCTTTATTGTCAGAACTACTGCCGTGCATTCAAGTTCGGTAACTGTATAGTTACGTTGGGCTTTGTTCAGCTTCTTAGTCATGAAAGCTATAGGACGTTCACAACCAGAATCATCGCATTGAGCTAGAACTGCACCCACTCCAGGTAGTGAAGCATCACACTGCAGAATAAATGGATTGTCATAATTGTGGTGAATGAGACAAGGGGCAGAGCACAAATTGTTTTTGATATTATCAAAAGCTTCTTGAGCCTGATTATTCAATCTTATAGTTTTGGCACGCAATAACTCTGTAAGATGGAAAATGACTGTGGAATAATTAGATATGAATCGCTGGTACCAACCACTCATATCAATAAATCTTCTCAACTGTTTTTGGGTCTTCGGGACCGGGAATTCGCTCTCCGCTGCGATTTTGTTTGGATTTACCTGAAGCGTGGCTTCGCCAACCAAGTAACCAATATAGTCTACTGTTTTCAGGCAGAACTGACTTTTCTGGACATTAATCCAGCTTTACGCAATTTTTGGCTACTTCGGGCAAATGCAAAAGATGATCTTCGAAATTGTTTGACAAAACAAGCAAATCGCCGAGGTAGACTAATACATGCGATTTTACTTGATAGGGTATAACCAGGTCCATCAAACGGCAGATCGTTTGTGGAGCGTTTGAAAATCCAAAATGAATTCTTTTAAATTGATAAAGCAGCCGATTTGGAATGGTGAAAGCTGTCTTTGCTCGGGATTGTTGATTTAAACAGATTTGCCAAAAGGCATCTTTGAGATCGATTTTGGAAATGCAATGTACAGGTGGACTTAGTAGTCCATCCATAATAGGGATTGGGTATGGGTCCTTTACAGTAACTGCACTTAATTTTCTAGCATCGAGACAATTTCGTACCTTGTCTGGTTTGATGTGCAAGATAACTGGAGAAGACCAAGGCGATGAAGGTGCCTCTTCAACGACATTCATCTTGATCATGCGATCGATTTCTAAATACAAAAGTTTTTTTTTAGCTGGCGAAAGTGGATAAAACCGTGTTTTGATTGGTTTTGCATTGGATGTGTCGATATTGTGCTAAGTTATTGTGAATAAGTCTTTTACTTTCTGTTATTTTGATTTTTGTGAATTAGACTACCGGAAGCGCGTAGAGTCTTCTTGAGGTTCACAGTTGATCTCGTTGATCGAAACTGTTTGCTTAATAGAAATACCAAACGTATACCAGAAATCAATTTCGCATATTACGCTTTGCTTTATGGAAGGTGCTATTAAGAATTCAAAGTTATTGTCAATTGAGTTGTAGGTCAAGGATTCCCTTGAATATAGTGCCTGCAACACTTTGAGTTTGGCCATCACCAGTTCGTACAACCGATCTAAATTTATTAAATGGCTTAGCTGATATTGTTTGAAGAGCTAGCTCACCACCTATAACGCTTTTGTTGGCGCCTCTGTCCAGGAGAGCTAAATGCGATTGACCAAATATGACAATGTTTGTGAAAGGCTGAATATCGTTTTTATTGTTAACGATTGATGAAACGGTAAAACGATTGAATGATCTTTAACGAATCCCAAATTTGCGAATTCGCCGTGATCGTCGTTTACAATGATGAATGGAATTGGTATTAAATATATGGAATTTACGACCTGCGCACTACAGCAATCGCAAATGATATGGATTGAATGTTTGGGATAATGATACGTCAGGTTAAGAAGAAGGCAAAATGGAATGAACATTATTTGCCACAGAATCTAGTCCTGTTTGTGCTTTCGAGGCTAACGGCGGATATTTTTTTATTCATTTTTTTCATTTTCTTTGTACAACAAATGCCCTGTTGGAAGTTTTTCGAGGCCGAATTACATATTACGCAGTTGGGCTTGTACACTTTCGTTGTTCCATACCAATAACAGAAAATACAGCGTGTTTTAAGGCAATTCTGGTAACCGTGACCTGATTCATCACAGTTCCAGCACTTAATTTTCTCAAGAGCCCTAATGACACAAATTTCGTTTTCGACATCATGTTCTTCCTCAGACTGATCTTCGGAATCATCTTCATGGAGGATTGCATTCACAAAACGTTCGCTTGTGTTCAGACGTTGGATTGGTTTCGTCCGAGTGCTACGAAACAATTCGTGACGATGACATTCCTTACGCAATGTTGCTAAGTTTGGTAGTTTGCGACGATCTTCCGCAGTAATTTTACTGTCAAGCATTGGAAAGCATTGCATCCAAAAAGTCATGTTTGCGGCGACGCATGGCACTTCTGATTTCACGATCAGATCTCTGATCTTGATATCTTTCCTTTAAGCACCTACAGAATACGTGTACATTCCAATTCATGTTATCTGCCGATCTATGAACACAATGCTAAGGACGGAGCTGCAAACAGTAAATTAGCGAATTGGGAGAGTAGTTCGAAGTTTCCGTTTAGGCATTGCGAAGTGAGACAATTTACGCGTTAAATAAAGTCTTCAATGGCAATGTCGTTGGCTAACCCGCTGAATTTAATCCGCCAAATAGATATTATATTGGAAATCCTTTCAGGTCTATCCAAAGAAAGCTCACTTCGATCTCTACGAAAGTCTGGAGAAGTCCTAACATTTTGACTGCTACTACGTACTGAGTTTATCTCGGAAGCGTCTCGACCGAAATTAGTTAATATGTCCTGCTGCGGCTCACTCTGTACATTATTAGAGCATGTGGATCTATTCGATTGAGGGAAAACCATAGTGATTTGTTCTGTCACTGATTGTAGCATGCTTGCTTGAAAAGACTGCATTGAACTCTGGACTATTTGTTAAACACGGTCTCCTGTCTTGACTCTGAAATCTAAGCTATCCATGCTACCAATTTCTTGTTGAGAATTTGGATCAGACTTCCCATTCTGTTTTGTTGTATTTCGAGAAGATGAACAAGTTACCATTTTGTTTCCCTGAGATTTAGTGGAAGCAGCCATATGATATACTATACTATCTCGGGTTGAGAACATGGCTGACTACAGATGGGGTATTTGTCATGGTTCTTAAGGTAATTGTCAAGGTAAAGCTTGTGAAAAGAATGTTTACTACGGCTTTCAACCAAATCCAGATTACGAAAGGTAAGCGAAACGGTAAGATCCAACTATCAAAGGTAAGCGAAAAGAGATAAAAGGTAAGCAACAAAAAGGTAATGCGGGTATTACCCTGAGTAGTAAAGCAGTAGGTTGTATAATTCAATAGGTACGGTACATTTACGGTATGAGAATACAGAGTTCTAAGATAAATGTCATTCATTTATTTATAAAGTCTTGCCAATTAGAAGAGTAAGTAGCCGAATCTATCATGCTAGAGAAGATTTCAATCCTAAATGATAAGAAGGTAATTTTTGAATAGTGAAATCCTGGAATAGAACCGACTTTTATATATATCCCAAGAATCAATTACTCAAATTGGAATGTTTTTATATTATATTGTTCGATTATTACCGAACTGATAGAAAAAAACATATGAAAGCATAACATATTCTCCGGTATGGCTCCGAACCTCTCCAGAGACCATAAATTCCATGACGGAATATGAAATACATGACTGAAACTAAAAGTGGATGGATTGTTTATTAACGGGAAGCTCGGCTGTCAAACGACAGATGCCTAATCAGGCATCGGGCTAGGCCTCACGTTGGACGCCAATTATATTTGTAACGAACACACTCAATAAGCGTTGTCCACCTCAACACACTCTGTCTATAATCACCGAAGAGGATCTCACCTTGGATCTCACTACAACGGCTGCGTATGCTTTTTCGGACGCATCAGAGAATCCATGAATTTGTACCGGCATTTTTTCTTGGGATTTAATCCACTTTGGGTGTGGATAAAACTATTCGTTTATTTAGAATTATACATGGATCAGGATTAAAATTGAATTTAGATTCATATTTAATCGGTTCCCATTGAAGACCCAACGTTTTAATCGATTCATTTTCTCGGATCTCCAATATTTTATTTTATTCTGTACTTTTCAATGCTTCCACTATTGCTAAGACTTTGGAAATGTATTTTCTAAGGTTGAAACCCACATTTTCTAATTCAAAGATTATTTGTTGAACGTGTTTTCTGGCTTCTGGTATGCAATAAGCACCAGTTATCATATCATCCATATGAGCATCATTTTTAATTATTTCTTTTATCGATTTATCGATTTCTGCATTGATTTGATATTTCAGCAAGCACTCTTGTTAAGTAGGGTGCCGATGCTGTACCGTAGGTAACAGTTGTTAATGTGTAATCTTTTAATTTATTATTTTGAGAATTTTTTTTTTTATTTTTCTATTTATTTATTTTGCAATCTGTCTTAGAACTATGACAATAAGCAAATTATATAGCACCTAAAAAATACTTGACAGGATTGCTTGAGCTCCAATGAGCACATACAATATTTATACATATTTACATTTATTTACATTTTCCACTTAAATTTAACTTTCGAATCTATGTGACAAGTCTAGCGTATGAAATCTTTTTAATCGTCTAAGACTGCTAGTATTGTCTAATAGACCTATTGCCAATATGTTTTCGTGGTTGTGTAGTCTGTTAATATACCTCGTAGCATTTCTTTTTATTTCTTCTTTAACCGTAAGTAAGTTTAGGTCTTTGTGAATGTCATAATTGGACATATACCAAGGAGCACCTGTTATTGTTCTAAGTGTCGTGGACTGAAACCTTTGCAATATTTCGATATTTGAGTTACTTGCTGTTCCCCACAATTGCATCGCATATTTCCACACTGGCTTAAGGATTGCCTTGTATAAACGGATTTTGTTCTCTAAGCTGAGCTGGGAGCGTGGACCTAACAGCCAGTACATCTTTCTTGTTTTTGCCTTGAGCTGCATTTGCTTCGCTTTGATGTGCTGCTTCCAGATTAGTCGTCTGTCCAGGTGTACTCCAAGGTATTTCACCGTTTCACTAACGGGTATGTAAGTCCCATTGAGCATTACAGGAGGACAATTCCCAGGTCTCAGGGAAAATGTGACTTGAACTGACTTCTGGGCGTTGACCACTATTCTCCACCTCTCCAACCACGCTTCAATTAGACCAAGTTATTCTTGAAGTAGATTGGATGCTTCGTGTGGGACATTGCCCGTAGCAATGACTGCCGTATCATCAGCATATGTTGCAATTTCAACAGCATCAGTTGTGGGCAAATCAGCTGTAAAAATTGTGTATAATACTGGACCTAAGACACTCCCTTGTGGGACTCCAGCGTGAGCAGTATGTAACCTGGACGATTCGTCGTATTCGTGCACATAGAAGACTCTGTTTTTCAAGTACGATTGAATTATGAGGAAATAAGGTGCGGGTAGCCATTTTTTAATTTTATAGAGTAGCCCTGCGTGCCAGACTTTATCGAAGGCCTGCTTGACATCAAGGAATACCCCTGTGCAGTACTTTTTGTACTCAAATGCATTGACGATTGTATGCGTGATCCGATGGCATTGCTCAATCGGTTCATGTCCCCTTCTGAACCCAAACTGGTGTTCGGGTATGATGTTAAGTTCATCCAGCACAGGCAACATTCTTCTCAAAAGTATTTGTTCAAATACCTTAGAGAATGTAACCAGCAAACTAATGGGACGGTAAGACGAGGTGCAGCCTTCTGGCTTGTTGGGTTTAGCGATCATAATTACTTCCGCACATTTCCATTGACTTGGGAAGTATTCAAGTCTGATCATGGCATTATAAATATACGTCAGCAATCGGATGCACTTCGGCGGGAGATTTCTGATTGTGTTTGCACAGATTTTGTCATATCCTGGTGACTTCTGCCTATTTAACTTCTTTATTTCATCTTCTACCTCTGTGAAGGTTGTTTGGGTTATTGGGAAGCTCATCTGGCAGGGAGATTCGAGAAAGTGATGTACCTCATCTACGAAGTCTGGGTAGTTTTCCGGATTTGGCTTAAAAACTGAGCTTAAATGTTCTGCAAACGCCTCAGCCTTCTCGTCATTGCCCTTGCACCGTTGGCCTCTGCTGTCGACTATTGTGGTAGCTCTTCGGGTTGGTCTTTTGAGATATTTAGTTGCTTTCCAAAGGCTATGGTCAAGGTCGCTTGTATATGGGTCAAGGTTTCTTAGGTATGCGCCTGTTGCTTCATTTTTAATTTCCCAAAGTCTGCCTTTTAATTCCTTTGCTGCCCTGTTGAATTTTCTTTTGTCAACTGGACTTCGCGTAGATTGCCAAATTTTTCGAAGTTTCCTTTTTTCAGCAACTTGTGCTCTCAGGTCTAGAGGTAGAAATGTGTGTCTGATTCGATTTTCGTTTGGTGGTGGTGTGAACATGTGTCCAGCTGCATGGATTGAGTTGGTGAATGCCTCAATTGCAAGATCAACTTCGTCACCTGATTTAAGCGATATGTCTAGACAAGTTCGGTCTTCAAGCCAGTTTTTAAAAGCACTTATGTTCGTTTTTGCATTTATTATTCTATAAGGCTTCTGCTTGAAACAAACTGTTTGATCATAGGTCACAATGATCGGCGAGTGATCGAAGCTAAGATCAAAATTCTCTTCTACTTTGAACCTGGTTTGTGGTAGACCAGAGTAGACAATAAAGTCCAGCAAATCAGGAATTTTGCGGGGGTCAGTTGGCCAGTACGTTGGCTTGCCCGTAGATAAGGTTGAGAACTTATTGTTGGTTATGCATTTGTACAGTTCAGCACCTTTCGGATTTACTAATCTCGATCCCCACCATGGGAGTTTGGCATTATAGTCGCCCCCGGCAATAAAGCATCTGCCAAGTGCTTGAAAGAGAGAATTGAAGTTGTCCAGCTTGCAAGGATATCTTGGTGGTAGGTACACTGCAGCTACAGAAATATTTGCATGCATACATTGAATTTGGATCGCTGCAACTTGCATATTGTTTGTGCTGATGCTGTCTAGTGTTTTACATTTTAAGTTTCTTTTAACAGTAACTGCACATCCACCTTGTGCTCTACCTGATGGGTGATTAGTATTTACTATATCGTGCTCTACCTGATGGGTGATTAGTATTTACTATATCGTACCCATTAATGGCTATATAATTTTTCTTTGTAAAATGTGTTTCTGATATAAGTACTATGTCAATGTTGTTAGTTTTAATAAATAGAGTTATTTCATTTCGATGATTGGAAAGCCCATTGGCATTCCATATGGCTATACGAAGATCTACTTGCATAATTTATTTACAAGCAACATTATCATGTTGAGCAGATTGGTTGTAAGGTCTGATTGTTTTATTAATAATTGCTCAATTCTATCTAGTGCTGAGTTTTCTTGTGGTAAAGTCTCACCTCGTAACACTTGCGCACAATTTAGTTGGTTAGAGTAAACGTTTTCTTGGTTTGGCCTAGTCGGAATATTTGTTGTCAGATTCTGTCGATCACGAGCTACAGTTGGTGCTTGCCTGGTTTTGGATGCATTAGTCTGGTGTTTGGCGATGTCTTGGTAGATTCTGCAACCTTTGTAACTAGCAGCATGATTTTCATGGCAGTTGGCACATGTGGCTGGTGCATTCTTTTCCTTTGGACAGTTTACGCTTGGGTGATTCTGAGCACATTTAACGCACTTGAATGTTTTATTGCAGTATGTCTTTGTGTGCCCGAATTCTTGGCATCGAAAACATTGCACCATGTCACTCACTTTCCTTGGTGGTTCTATAGTTACAATTGCATTATTAATGTGCCTGATTTTGTAGATTTCCGTGTTATTGTTTTGTGGTTCCAAATCTATAAAGAACATCGGTAGTGGTTCCTTGGTAATACGGCTTTGAATGTTATGAATCCCCCTAACTGCATGGCCTTCAGATTCTAGAGCTTCCTTTATAGTTTCAACTTTTGTAGAGTGATGAATGTTTTTGGCTACAACCCTAAATGCCCTATCCTGTTTGAGCTGAAATGTATGGTAGCTTATCTTATCTATCTTCAGAACTTTTACTACGTCCCTGAATTTTTCGACACTCTTCACCATAATTCGAACATGTCCATCTCGTTGTGATTTATAAGTGAACTGACTAGCGCTTATATATGGCTTGAGGTATTGGAGAAGTCCGTTTATATCACTCACATTGGACACGAAAATTGGTGGTGGTTTTTCAGAGGGCAAATCTTTATCCATTTCCTCATCCAGTGTTGGGTTCGTTGTTGTAGGGTTAGGAGCTTCATCATCCGTGTCTGCCAATAAGGCAAAATGGTTAGCATTTCTGGATGTACCGGGTCCAAAATCTATGGCTGAAATTTTTCTCGTCACAGCTGGGGAGTTCTCGTTTTTTCGCTTAATTGAGTGTGGATTAGTTGGCACCTTTTGCCACGCAAAATTATTGCTGTCACCAGCTCCGTTTGAAGGCATAGTTTTGCTGCTTAATAGCAGCTAAGCTGCAGTCCCTTAACAGTTGTTTGTTCTATTTATAGATGCTTCAGTGCAAGTTGTTTTTGTGTTTAGCTTGTTGGTTTTGCTTATTGGGTTTGCTTATTGATCTTGATTTTTGTCTGTGCGTTTGCGCGACCGTACTCTTTGAGAATCGAGAAGTGACTATTTTGAGAATAATAAATAAATAAGGCGCCTTTATGGGGTAATTAGTATTTTCCTTTAAAGGACTCTACCATATGTCCCAAGTTATATATTCATGAAAAAATGTTATATCATTTTCTTTTAATTTCATATTTGTTTTATTATATAATTTTCTTTCCAGATTATAAAATATCGCCCTGGAGTATCCTAATTCTGTTTCATTCTTAAATAGAATTCTTATTACATATCTCCCATTTTTATATTTTTGAGTGGTCTGCCTTGACAATTTTACGTCTCCTTCTGCGAGTAAATCAAGTTTGCGCAGCAGTTTGTAGTTTACCATGGGATATCATGTGTTGACCGAAAACAACATGATAATTCGAAATACCAATGGATTAATGAATCGAGTTACGTAGGAAACAGTTAATGCTACTGAGGAATAATAGAACGGTTAACTCTCTCAGCTCCGTTGAATTGTGGAGCATATGCACCAGTAAACATATGACAAACGCCATATTTCGAAAGAAAGTCAGAGAGATCACGGCATTTAAATTGAGTTCCGTTGTCAACTGTTTCGGGAATGCCAAAGCATGAGAATATTTCATCCCGAAAAATATTGATGATCACTTTAGTGTTGAACCTTTTCACTGCTTTTAAAAAAGTAAATTGGGAAAAGTGATTCACAATAATCAATATACCAATATTGCCGGACTTAGATCGAGGAAATGGGCCGATTAAATCAAGATGAAGTCCTTGGAAAATGCTATCGCTTTGCACTTGTTCTCCCATTGGTGGTTTTTAGAAACGGTTGGGATATTTAGTGGTCTGGCACGTCTCGCAATTTCACGAACGTTAATAACTATGTTTAAACATTTAGCTTTAAACATTGAGCCATCCCACAATGAGCAGATGTGGATTGATCATGAGCCGAACTTATTACGCTTTGACGCAACGACTCAGGTACAAGCAATTTCCAGCAATCGTCTGGTAAAACGTCAGTACAATTGGTGAATGCTGCACGATGATAAATATAATCATCAATTACTTGAAAATCAGGTATTTTTAGAGACACCAATTTCTCTCTTCCGATTGAAATCCACTGAAGATAGATCAATTTCGGGTGGATTTCAAGGTCTATTGCAGCAATATCATCAATCCCCTCCAACGATCGAGACTGAGCATCCGCAACCATATTTTCGGTTCCCTTGCGATGTTCGATTTTAAAGGAACATCCTTGGAGTTTTATAGCCCATATTGCCAATCTACTTAGATCTGATTGGTTCATTAGCCATCGAAGACTTGAATGGTCCGTGACTACTTTAAAACTATGACCGTCAATGTACATTCTGAAATTCTTTATTGCTAGAACTACTGCCATGCATTCACGTTACGCTTGGTTTTGTTCAGCTTCTTAGACATGAAAGCTATAGGACGTTCGCAACCAGAATCATCGCATTGAGCTATAACTGCACCCACTCCATGTAGTGAAGCATCACACTGCAGAATAAATGGATTGTCATAATTGGTGATATTATCAAAAGCTTCTTTAGCCTGATCATTCCGTCTTAAAGTTTTGCTACGCAATAACTCTGTAAGATGGAAAATGACTGTGGAATAATTATATATGAATCGCTGGTACCAACCAGTCATAGCAATAAATCTTCCCAACCAAGTAACCAAGATAGTCTACTGTTTTCAGGCAGAACTGACTTTTCTGGACATTAATTGTCAATCCAGTTTTACGCAATTGGGTGACTACTTCGGACAAATGCAAAAGATGATCTTCGAAATTGTTTGACAAAACGAGCAAATCGCCGATGTAGACTAATACATGCGATTTTACTTGATAGGGTATAACCAGGTCAATCAAACGGCAGATGGTTTGTGGAGCGTTTAAAAATCCAAAATTAATTCTTTTAAATTGATAAAGCAGCCGATTTGGAATGGTGAAAGCTGTCTTTGCTCGGGATTCTTGATTTAAACAGATCTGGCAAAAGGCAGCTTTGAGATCGATTTTGGAAATGCAATGTACAGGTGGACTTAGTAGTCCATCCATAAGAGGGATTAGGTATGGGTCCTTTACAGTAACTGCACTTAATGCCTGTAGAACAGGCATTTTTACTCCTTGTACTCGTTGTTCTTGCCGTTTATACACATTCTCTCTGCTCGTCGTTTACACACACATACGCGTCGTCATAAATAAGCTTGGTATTTGTAGCGTCATTTACACACATGTACGTCTTCTCAGCTTTTCCTCGTTCAAGTTCTTGATTCACAGCTTTTGTCGTTTTAAATCTTTTTTCTTTTCAACTCTTCGTCGGTTTACTTTTGCACTTTTCAGATAGGTTGAGCCCCCATATTTGTGGGATTGGTTTTGGTTTTTAATGATAAATCCTACTGTTTTGTTGTTTTATTTTATGTTTAATAGTTTGATTACTGAAAAATAGTGCTAAGTATAGCTCGGATAAGGCAGGATATAATGCAAATTTGAAGAGAATTTAACACCGTTTAATATATTTTCGTCGTGGTTTTCTGTGTCTTCTCAGCTTCGTCTCTCGTTTTCAACTCCTCGCTTTTCACCTCCCCGTCAATCTCCTTTCCTCTTCACGACTGATTTGTGGTGTGTTCGGCTGAACAGTGATGCCAGACCCATTCCCACACTAGATTCGTGAAAAAGTATTTAACAGGCAGAAGGAAGCGTTTTTGACCATATAACGTATGTTCGTATGAACGCCTTGATCTCAGAAACTACAAAAGCTATATTGTTGAGATTAAGCATGCAGCTTCCAGACACATCCTAATGTCACTAGCAGAGAAACGGGTATCTGATAGTCGGGGATCTCGACTATAGCATTCTCTCTTGTTTTGTTTTGTAATCCACATGTGCTTGAGCACATGCTTGTTGGCTTAAATTGCTCAAGGCTTATCAAGGATTGCTGTTGTCGACCAGGTGTGATGTCGTCAGCAGTAAACTTACCGTCTTGATGTTTTTGGCTTTTAATTCTTTCAACAGCTTCAATGATAATTTTTCTTCGACTTGGGTAATGGCCACTTTAGTTTGCAAGATTGCTGGCATTGGCTTGGCGTAGACGGCATCTTTTGCTTCGAATTTTTGACCCTTTGCTTCTATGGTGGAATTGTTGTACGTTACGAGGAATGTACCGTTGAGGTTGGTGGTCGTCTCGTCAATATTTATTGTGCCCGTGAAGCTGTTCAGCAGGATGGTTCCTGGTAGTAACTCTTCCACCTGTGGGACGAGTTGGTTATTTGTCCTGGTGCAGTTGGCAGGTTTCCCTCTTAGTAATTTTGGTAGGCAGGGCGAATTGCTTATTTCTCTTATACTTCTATGTTTACAGATGGTTATTTCATTGTATTTATTACAGTTTACAATTTTTGAGAAAAGTTTTTCCTTACATTTAATTATATTTTCATTTTATATTTTATTGACATATTGTTCGATTCTAACTGGCTTAATCAATATCACGCTGCAAAGTTCAGAATTTGTTATAGGAATTTTTATGACGTATATTAACATTGGACCGTTGCTCGCTATACTTATCTCCGCTATATGCAGTGCTTCTTCGAAATTGACATATGGCATTTGATCTGTTTCTAGTACCTTTTTTATTTGTCTAATTTCCTCATCGCCTAATATCAGAGGACTGATTATTTCGGCTTTTGCCCATTGTACTGCATGGTTGAGATTCAGCAACGGTAATATTGGGTCATATGATTTTAGTTTGATTTTTGCTGTGGCGTTGATTTTTTCAAGAGTGTTCTGGTATTGTTCGAGATCAATCACATGAATTAATCGAAAGATCCTGTCTGTTCTCTTGCTAGTCCAGTCGTCAGCGTTACTATTTCGGAATTGGTGTAGTCAATTATTTGTACTTTAGCTGTGCATGCAGCCAGTAAGTAACCTGTAACCTGTTTATTTATTATTTTTTCAATGGTTTCTTGCCTTTCTGCTTGTTGCAGGTTAGGAGATTAGCCAGTTTTGCGTAGTCTTTTATGAAACGCCGATAAAACACTGAAAGTCCCAAAAAGGATCGAAGGTCTTTAAGTGTCTTGGGAATAGGGAATTCTGCGATAGCTCTTACTTTTTCTGGATTTGTTTTAATTCCACCGTCTGCTATAAAAAATCCCAGGAATTTGACCTCTTTTTTGAAAAATTCGCACTTGTCCAACTGAACCTTCATATTTGCCTCTGCTAAAGTTGGGAAAATTTTACTAATGTCGCTTGCATGCTGTTCTTCTGTTTTGCTAAATATAATGATGTCGTCTATATAGACGAAGCATCTTACACCGACGTTGTCTCCAAGTATATCGTCTAGTGCCCTCTGAAATATAAAGGGGGCGTTTTTGAGCCCAATTGGTAATCTTGTAAACTCATATTTACCCTGATTCACTGAAAAAGCAGTCTTCTCTTTGTCGGATTTCCTTAGGGGAATCTGATGGACACCGCTTTCTAAATCTATAACGAAAAAGAACCTGTTTTTTCCTAACTGTGCAAGGACAAAATTAATGTCTGGGATCGGGTACCTATCGGGAATGGTGGCCATATTCAACTTTCTATAATCAATCACCATTCTGAATTTTTTTTGGCCTGATGCATCTACCTTCTTAGGTACGATCCATATCGGAGAGTTGTAGGGGCGATCTTGATGGTCTTATGACTCCATTTTCGAGTAGCTCCTGTATTTGTTTCCCTACTTCTTTCCTGAGTGCTTCTAGATAAGGATAGTGTCTTGAATAGATAGGGTCGGTGTAAGTACTTCTAATCGTTGCTACCACTTTGGTTGTAAACGTTAATTATTCGTTTGGGTCACTGAACAGTTTTGGGAATTCTGAGCAGATCTTTTTCATTATCTGTTTTTGAGTGTTATTGGTATGTTCTAGTCGGAGATTGTTTACTTCTCGTGAGGGTTGTTGATTTAATTTAATTTTTAGTTTGTTTGCTATCATTATGAATCCTTGTCTTGAAAATATGTATATTCATATTTCTCTTATTGTGTCATTTCCTATCAGCGCCTCAAAGGACTCGAGTGCTGGCAAGAGAAAAAATTTGAGGTTACTGTTTTTGAATCCGAACGGGTTGGCTATTACTTAGTGAGTCACTAAAACGGTGTCACCAACAGATCTTACATGGAAAGGTTTTTCATTTTTTTTTTAACTTATTGCATATTTTGGGTGTATGTAATTTTTATTGGAGCCTGTGTCTATCAGCATTTTGATCATTCTTCGCCCACCGATTCTACAGTTTATTTACGGTAAGGAGGAGGATGTTACTTTAAAAATTAAGATCAACGAAGTCGGTTTCCAATTCGGAAGCAGATGCTCCCTCAACTTCAGACACATATTGTTCTGCGTTTTCCAGGTATTGCTGTTTGTCCTCAGTTGTCACATGGAAGTTCCTTTGTCTTTTGTCAGTCTGTCCAAATGTCTGCTGTGCAATGGTCTTTTAGTTACGGTATCCTTAAAAGGTCTGTTCATGTAGTTTATGCGTTTTGTCTGCATACTCTGATCTATATCCACTGGTTCCCCATTGGTTCCGGCCGCGCTTGGGGCTTTGGAGCCGATGGTCGTGGAGGGACTGCCGAAAAGTGGTTTCCCTGTGGTTGGTTACTACTTCTGTAATATTTCTGTTGTTGCTGTGGTGGGTTATAAGCCCATCGCGGAGTTTGTGGCATATAGGCCAATTGGGGAAAGAACTGTTGCCTAGATGTTTGAGAGTTTGGTTGTATATTTCTTCTTGGCAAGGGTGGTGCTGGTCCAGGAGGACTGTTGAATTTTCTCGAATTGGCCTGATTATTATTGGCGTAATTGATTCCGAAATTTTGATTTTCTAACTTCTCACATAACTGGAGAGCCGATGGTAAGTCATCAGGTTCTCTGGATCCCAATAATCGTGGTAAGTCGCCGTTGAGACCTCTAACAAAGGTGTCCAAGGCCTTGTCTCGATAAGATTTCCATAAGATCCATTGAATCTCTGCTCATTTCCATACAGGTAATTTTATTCAAAATTAGCGACAAGTGAGTATAGACGCGTTGATAAAATTCTGATACCGTCTGGTTGCCCTGTGTTAGAGACGTCATATGGTACTCGAGTGTAGTGACATCTCGTTTGTCAACGTAATGAGTCGTCAAGCATTTCGTCCAGTTTAAGGGGGTTTGATATGATTCTAAAACCGAGTCAGCATATCCCACGATCTTGTTCCTGATGACGTTAAGAATCCCATACCTAGGAGTACAACAACAGCCGTTGAATAAATTTGCAAGATTCTTTCTACACATTTTTTCCAATAACTGAATTCTCCTGCTTGAAAATTGAAAATTCCCTAAGGCACTTTACTACATCTGGAATTTTGTCCAGTTCGTTTATGTTATTCCCCTCGATGTTTACTGGTTAGTCCACTAATTGAGGGACCCCTGGGCTTAACCTATCCTCTATCATTCTCTGTGCCATTACCCGTATTTCATCCTGCAGACCAGCCATATTGATAAGAAGGACCTGATTCTGCTGCTGGTTTGCAGATGCGTTTAAAATGGGGGGTCTTACAAGTTTATTTGGATTAGCCATTTTTTCTTTTTAAATTTTAGTTTGGCAGTAGCAAAAATAAGTAAGCGGAATTGGCAAAAATTAATAAATAATGATACTGTAGGTTTCAACTGCTTTGCAGTATGATAATGATTTTTATAAGTTCTTTCAAAAAAATTTATTATTTGTAATTTCTGTTAATTGTTTTTGATTTTGATTGTTGATTGTTGTTTGATGTTTTTCTACTTTTTATTTTAATTCTTATTTTAGTTTTCTTAGATATCTTTATTTAAATTATTATTAAAGATTGATATTTGAATATATTTTAACTTTTTTCTTAAATTCCAGTATTTCTAAAAATGCTTGATTGTAATTATTTAGAATTGATTTTGTTCTTATTTTTATTTTAAAGTTTCTTCCTTTTGTTTTAGGATTTCAAATTTTTAATTTGATTATTTATTTCTTTCGAAATGTTTTAGTTTCACTTTATACTACTTACATTATAAAATACAACCTGGACTGGCTTGCAGGTAGTCTTCCTTTTCGCTGATCTACTGGGGTACCTCTTCCAGCACCACCGAACCAGTTCTCTGCGACCAACGTCTGCAGACCGATGTAAGTGAGTTCGCTTGATTTTTGGACTTGATTGTTTCGCTTGAGCAGCCAATTTGGTGCGTTTATCAGCGGCAGTTCGTTTTAACCTTGGCACGCCAATGGGTGCACTTATGGGATTTTTTTCGGTTTCTCAGTTCACTACGGATATTTTTTCGAACGTGATCACAATAACCAGGGCAGCCAATCGGGTGCACTTACAGGTTGCGCGTACTGCGCGTTGTTTAACTTGACTTTAGTACCGCGCCCAAATATATTTCTTTAATTGATGTAGTGACCATAAGGTGTTTAATTATTGAATGCAAAAACAGAACTAATTTTAGTTTCACAAATTTGTCCCTACCTAGCTTCGCCTGCCCACCTACGGAAGTTCGGCAGACGCTACACATTTATGTTGTGAAGGTGCAGCGTATGTTCCGCAACCGGACGCTCGTGCGACCCCACGAGTGTTGCGCAAGCGGATACGCGTGCAGCTCCAAATGTTCTTATCCAAACATTTGTGGTGTTAACTTATAATCGTGTGTAGCGAACACACTCAATGAGCGTTGTCCACCTCAACATACTCTGTCTACCTTTTTGACCAGCTGGCTCAGGGAAAATGGGCGTGGGTTTTGTGTTAAGATGAACAAGAGTGTCACAGCTATAATATAGTAGACAGAGATACGACAGCTGCAAATACGATAACTAAACGGTTAAGAATCAGACAAGAAAATGTACCTATTGCAGACGAGGACCAGATGTTATTGGCCTCGTTCTACACCAACCCCACCTGTGAAATCCATTCGGACTCCACCCTTTTACACCCGCTGCTTTACATACCCAATGGTGCCCAAAAATACATCAGATTAATATTCGACACCATATAATCAAAGATAAAGATATTTCGATACATTTTCCTAAACTAATCCTTAAATCTAAGGGTTTAGGTATTTACGTTAAGAAAGCTCTTATTGAGTAATTTTGTTACAGCAAACAAAAAGAAAAATGACTAAGAGAGGACTTCGGTTTACTTTACATCAATTAATTGATATTTAGACCTTAGCTTCTTTAAATTGCGAAAATTATATATAAATTTAGTTAAGGCAAGAATTCTTAACACACTATTTAGGAATCCCTGACTGTATATGTTCAGGTATTACATGATTTACGGCTATGCCGTACTTACGCACTTTCCGTTGATGTGTAGCTGTGGGTATTAATTTAAGTTGGGAAAAGCACATATATATTTCATACATATTTCTGCACTCTATGACGCCTTCTAGAAGAGAGAACGGAAGTATAAAGATCGAGTGTAACCGTTTTACCAAGATCCTATTCGGGGATTTTTGCGATATTTTATCGGGCAATATTCAATTTTGCCAGGATCTGGATTTGGCTATGATGGTTCGTTGCCAAATGATTGCGATAACTCCTATTGGGTTGCCATCCTGACTCGACTCCCACAACCACAGATATGATTTTTTGTCCCTGTGACTAACAATAAAAACTGAATAAGGAGTCAACAGCAATTACCAATTGTCTTTGGCATGAAATCTACCAAGTTCCTTGCCGTTCATGTCCTCTAAGAGATAAATTGACTGACCAATCCTTTCTTTGACTCGGGCCTTAATACCGACTGGAGCGAGTTTCGCGTTAAAATTATTCGCTGCATTACTTAGTACGAAATTCCTTTTAACAACTTCTTGGCCAACATCAAAAGAACGGGGTCTTGCTCGGAGATTGTAAGACTTCTGGTTTGTCTCATAAGCCTTATTCAAATGTTTGGCAATGTTGGAGCGAATTCTTTGAAAGGACTGCCTTGACAATTTTACGTCTCCTTCTGCGAGTAAATCAAGCTTGCGCAGCAGTTTGTAGTTTACCATTCGAAATCATGTGTTGACCGAAAACAACATGATAAGGCGAAATTACCAATGGATTGGTGAATCGAGTTACGTAGGGAACAGTTAATGCTACTGAGGAATACGTCCCATTCGCGTTGGTCGGAGCGAATGTAAGCTCTTCAAGCAGCATTAATAGAACGGTTAACTCTCTAAGCTCCGTTGAATTGGAGCATATGCACCAGTAAACATATGACGAACGCAATATTTCGAAAGAAAGTCAGAGAGATCACGGCATTTAAATTGAGTTCCGTTGTCACTCACAACTGTTTCGGGAATGCCAAAGCATGAGAATATTTCATCCCGCAAAATATTGATGATCACTTTAGTGTTGAACCTTTTCACAGCTTTTAAAAAAGTAAATTTAGAAAAGAGATCCTCAATAATCAATATACCAATATTGCCGGATTTGGATCGAGGAAATGGGCCAAAGACACTAGAATAATAAGATGCGTAACGCCATACGATTTTTTTGCACACGATTTTTTCGGGCTGGCTCTAGATCTGGCTCCAGGCTCTCGAATTTTTGTGCAAGAGCCAGAGAGAGAGCGCTCTAGAGCCAGCAGCTCTCTTGTACGCATACAGCGACAGCCGAGCACTGTATGTGTGCACACGTATGCTCATATATTGTAAATTTGACAAAATATGCCCTTCACTTCAGAAGTTTATGGACTTCCAATCTATATTATTTGTACTCTGGCAATGGAGTACAAAGTACTCGTAAGTAAAAAGTAAAAACTCTAATTTTGCATTGCCTTAACATGATAATTATTTAATTACATCATAGAAATGATAATAGGTGAATAAATAAATAAATACATAATACCGAATTATTTTAATAAATTACTTTATATGTCGTTAGAGTATTCAGCTTGCGACGTGGAAAATTTATTTGATATTAGTGGGTCTTAAGTGCGCTGGTCCTGCCTCAAGAATTCAATTTTGCAATACACAGATTGCATATGATGTTTTTTAACTATTTAGTATATTTATTAGTACAAGTTACTAGTGATCAAGTGTAAGTGTAAGTGATCAATTTTCAGTATTTGAAATGCAAATATTATTTTGTTGAATGTTTTTGTTATATTGTAATTTGATATTTGTAAAAACCGCGCAATTTTGGGTGGCTAAAAAAGCGCGCCAAATGTATTCTTTCTTCTTTTAGTTCCTCTAAATTCGTTTGCTTAAAGCTGACAAATACATAGTACAACAATTTAATAAAATGAATTTAAAAAAACGAGCAAATTATATCGAAAAGCAATAGTTAGAAAACTAGCTTAGTTGGGGAACATGAAAATATTTTAATGTTTAACATTTATTATTTCAAGTCGACTCGAAGGTTATATAAATATACGACCCCATTCCGTGGGTACCAAAAATTACGTATATTACAGATAATTAATAATAAAAATATTTATATGTAAACGGTAGCTAATTCGAGCGGCGATTTTAACTAAATAATATTAAAACAACTTCTTAAAAAAAATAATAGTCACGGCATCAATTTTTAAATAATATTTTATTAGCTCATATTACAACGAAATTTACCAAAACATTAATCAAACTCGTTTCTTAGATCAAAATTGATTTCGGACCGAAAATCGTCTTCTAGCACAAGTACGCACACATGCACACTTTTTTGTTTACTGTTTTCACTCACACAAGCAAGTGAATTCTATTTTTAGATTTTTATGCTCTCAATTTTACGCGAGCGGGAAGAGAGCAATTATTGCCGCCACCAAAAAAGTGGCTGCATAGTGCAAAACCAATGTATGGCCGTTACGCATCTTATTATTCTAGTGTCTTTGAATGGGCCGACAAAATCAAGATGAAGTCTTTGAAAAATTCTATCGCTTTGCACTTGTTCTCCCATTGGTGGTTTTAAAGAACGGTTGGGATATTTAGTGTTCTGGCACGTCTCGCAATTTCGAATGTAATCACGAACGACTTGAATGGTCGGTGACTACTTTAAAACTATGACCGTCAATGTACAAATTAATATAAGTGTGGGGTGCCGCAGAGGGGATCCCTCGCCGCAGTCACTGGGTCACTGGTAAGTCAAGGTAAGTGTGAAGAGCCGTAGAGGGGATCCCTCGCCGCTGTCACTGGTATGTTGCCGGTTGGCTGATTATCTGAAGGTGCTCCTCGTACGGGAGTAGGAGGTAGTAAGTTCACTTGAAGAGTTATGCTGATTATGTTGGGAAGATGACTGTCTTCCTTTTGGCTTCTGGCCTAGGGACTCAGATAGCTATGGTAATTTATAATGATAACGACAGTTGCCGGAGTAAGTTTTATGAGCAATGGCTCTTTATTCTTTGAATGTCCAAAACGAACTGCTTATAAGCTGACAAAGGAAAAACTTCATAGCGGCCTCTGCCAATGCGCAGAGCTTCTGCCGGCTATGCATGAGCTTCCGGCCAAATGCTTGGTCAGCAATTTGACCGGTGCTGGTGTGCGGACGATCAGTCCGGTTAACTTAGTTAACTATTCCCTCCTCAAGATTAAGGCCGCCCTCGGCTGACCCTATTTGGGCGAGAACTTCCTTCAGTTGGGCTGTAGATTTCTTGGCCCTAGTGGTTCGCTGCCAGGTTAAACCGATGCAGATAAGAGCGCAGAAAATTGCTCCTGCAACTAGCGCTATCTGACTTAGTCGGTATCCGTCGACGTCTTTCTCGAAGTTCCTGATTTGCTCCAAGTTCTTTTCACTTAAACGGTGAAGGTATGGGAGGCTCAGGATCTCGTGTTTCATCGAGATATTAAGGACTGGGGAATTAGCCACTCCCGGCGCCCTATTCTGGACCATGTCATGATTAAAGAAGACGGTCTCGTTGACCATGGCACTCTCAATGAATGTTATGAGGTGCGTGCCTCTAATGTGGATGGCCGTTCCATTGTCCACACGCACGAGTGCTGGTCTGTCATTGATGACGATTATTCCTTCGTCGACGTAGGTGATCGGATGTAGATCACTCTGCTGTGTGTCGCAATGTGCTACAACCCCAGCGTGGAGCTCCTGGGCACACGAGCTCACTGAAGATAACTGGCAAAATGTTGCCCCTGGTGTTATGGAGCAATTCTTTACTGTGCGTATTTCTCTGTTGCACTCTGCTACCACATTATCTTTCAGCCTTAACACCGTATCGTGGTGTACCACTGGAAGGATAGTGACTTTGTTGCACGCCATAATAATCTTGGGGAATTTAATAATAAAGTGTAAGATGTTAAGGGATTGTAGGACTTTTACAGACGCGACGGACAAAATCTCCCTTATGGGGGTGTTGGTGGGCTCCTCGCCCCAAACACTCTCCAGATCTGCGTGGTCCAAGAAGTTTGGACTCACTACGTTAATTTTAGCGAGGGTTATAGTGAGCATTAAGTTTTGCAATTCCATTACAATGATTCTGTTGCGAGTAGAAAGCGTTTCATACAGGTGACCTGTATCAATCTGAGCGCTTTTGGAAATTTTTAAAAGTTTATTTATGGTATCAGTGAGTTCGTTAATTCGAATTTGTGTTTTGGTGTTTATTTCGATTTGGCTATTGTGTGCATCAACAAGCCGCGCTTCAGTGAACTTGACTTTCTCGAAGTCTTCCGCGTCAGGTGTCCCTGCGACAACCTTTAACGCAGTTCCCAAGAAGTCTAGGCTCCTTGCCACTCTGTGATGGATGCTCAAAGAATCAAGCATGTCACGGAGGTGAGCGATATCAACGCTCAGGAGCTTCTTCATATGGGACTGGGGGAACATACCGAGCATGCTGTCGGTTTCGTCAATTACCCGCCTATACTCGGAGAGGTTAGCCGAGTGTCTGACATAGGCGAATTCCTCCCAGACTAAGACTTTACCGTCAATGACGGGAATGTAATTCGCTCGGGAATAGTCAGTAATGTGGGCCGATGTCGTGGCCAGGAAACAAAGAAGAAGCGTTGGGAGCGACCTGTAACGTGTGTGATAAATTACTACTTGTTCGGAATGGAGTTGCCCACCACCAATAATAGCGAAAATATATAAAAGATATGCCAAGTGGCTACAAATAAAAAACTTATGCCAAGCGGCTATAAAAACAATGAAAAACTTATGCCGAGTGGCTACAAATTGGAAGAATAAAAGTGTGCCTCCGAGGGAGCCGCGGCTAGGCTCTGCTTGGGTCACTTGAGGTTGTCTTTATGGACCACCCTCCCTTTAATAAGGACTGTGGTCCCCAAGTCTGCCTCGATGGTCTTCTCCTCACATAAAGGAGTAAGTTTGTTGCCTAATCGTCTGTTTGACTTTACTAGGACTTTGTCGCCGACCTGGAACACTCTGTTCTGCCGAGAAGCGTTCTCTCGTTTTCTTGTCAAAATCTGGGCGTTTTTGATTTTTTCTTGGACATCGGTATGTGGATCGTCCGGATCTGCCCGCATGACTTCGGCCGGTTTTTTATTGATGACAGAGTGGATGGACTTGTTATATCTGGCTGTGGCCAGCAAGATCAATTCCACTGTGTCACTTATGCCTTTGTCGATTTTTAGGCATCTGGCGAGCTCAATTAACGTGCTGTGGAATCGTTCCACCTGTCCGTTTGAGACGCTATGTAGGGGCGGTGCATTCGAAATGCTGACGCCAAAATGGTTTTCCAGCATAGCCACTATTGTCTGCGATTTCAATGATGGTTCATTGTCGCAGTAGATGGTTTTGGCTTTGGGGAAAACATTCATAAGTTGTAAAAGGGGTGCTTTCAAATCCTCTATGGTTCTAGACAGAATCGGCTGTACCATGGCGAGTTTAGAAAACTTGTCAACGCAGGTGAGAAAGTATTTTTTATCCGTTGAGAAAATATCGATGTGCAATATTTCTCCTACATGGGTCGGGACTGGTGTCTCACCGAGCTCCTGCTTCTTCGGATGTCTGTCATACTTCGCCTTTGCGCAAGTTTTGCAATTGGCTGCTATTTCGCTCGCCAATTTGGTCATTTTCGGGAAGTAGTACTCGGAGAGTACTTGTTTCACGTTTTCTTGGGCCGACCTGTGAGCTCTGTTGTGCTCGACGGTGAGGATTTCTTTTCTCTCCTGCATCGCGAAAATGTCGGTGACCCTATTCTTACAATGCCAGAACTTCGTGGCTGGAAATTGTCGAACCACGTCGTCCTGGATTAGCGCCAGCATGTGAAGATCACAGTGGAAGGCGTTTACACCATTAGGGATAATGATGTTGGCGAGTTCCTCCAGCAAAGCTTGTTTGCACGAGAAATTGATCGAGTGCCGCCTCTTATTCCCAAATAATATAAAAGTGCGTTTCCAATGGGAGCGCGCCTCTTCCAAAATTATCTGGTTCTGGAAGCAATTCACGGGTTTGTCCGTGGACTCGATCGTGTGCGTAAGCGAAAGTTCGCTGTGAATCGTGGCCGCGCACGACTCCGGTTCTTGCTCTTCAACAACGTTGAGTTGTTGTCTCGAGAGGGCATCTGCAACGAGGTTGTTTTTCCCAGGCTTGTAAAAAATTCGTGCGCCGTACTCATCGATGCGTGCTTTCCATCTCTTAATTTTGGCGTTCGGATTGAACTCCGATACCGCGAATGTCAGAGGTTGGTGATCGGTAAAGATGTTTATCTCTTTAACCGCATACAGGTAGTGCCGCAACTTAGCCAGTGCCCAGACTATGGCTAACAGCTCCCTTTCGTTGGTAGCATAGTTAACCTCTCTGTCAGACAATGTCCTTGAGATCATTGTAATGGGACGTCCCTCTTGGGACAGCACTGCGCCAATGCCGTAGGCCGAAGCGTCTGTCGTTAGATCAAACGCTTTTTTATAATCAGGGTATCTCAGGATGACGTCCTCAAACGCCAGGATATTGCGTAGCTTTTCGAAGGCACGTTGTTGCGCTTCGGAAAATTCTAACTGGATACTCCTGGACCTGTGTCGGCTAACACTACCGTTCTCGCCCTTCAGTATGTCTGAAATGGGCCTAGCTATTGATGCGAAGTCTTTGATAAAGCAACGATAATAGCTGGCTAAGCCCAAGAATGACCTTACCTCAAATACGTTTTTGGGTTCCGGAAATTCCTTTATGGCCTTAACCTTTTCTGGGTCAGTCGCCGCCCCATTGTTGGTGACGATGAACCCCAGGAAGCTCACGCTTTTCTTAAAAAAACGTGACTTTTCTGCCGATATTCTCATGTTAGCATCGTACAGGCTCTTCAGAACCCAATCTACATGCTTGACATGGGCGTTTTCATCTTCCAAAAAGATGATGACGTCATCGACGTAAACGTAGCAGAACTTTCCGATCTGCTCTCGCAGAATATCGTCAATTGTTCTTTGGAAGATGCTTGCAGCATTCCTGAGTCCGAATGGCAGCCTTCGGAACTCATACTTCCCTCCGTTTACTGAGAACGATGTCTTTTCACGGTCGCGTTCTGCGAGCGTGATTTGGTGGTAGCCAGACTTCAGATCGAGGGTCGTGAAGTATTTGGCCTTGCCGAGATTCCCCAATATCATAGAGATATTTGGCATGGGGTATCTGTCTGGTACCGTCCTTTCGTTAAGTTTTCGAAAGTCCAGTACCAAGCGCATTTTTTTATTGCCCGCATCGTCAGTGCCCTTTTTGTCTACGACCCATATTGGGTTATTGTAGGGGGACTTTGACTTTTGGATTATGCCATTTTTAAGCAGTTCCTGAATTTCGCCGTTGACGAAGTCAGCTGCTCCCATGGGATATGGGTATAACTTGGCATAAATGGGCTCCTCATCAACCGTCCGGATGGTGGCTACCACCGACGTATTATAAGGAAGAGCCTCATTAGGATCAGCAAAAGCTTTTTTCCTATTCCCGAGCATTTTTAAAAAAGCACCCTTAATTAAGGGCGGTGCGTCCGAGCAATCTACTTTGGTGAAATTGACATCGGGGCAAGTATGAAAGTCAATTTGCTCTGCTCCGGAGCCCCATTTGAGCTGGCCGGAAGCTAGGCAAAGCGACGCGCCGGCCTGTTTTAACAGGTCTAGGCCAACGATCGCGTCAAAGGAGGTCAAGTCTGGTAATAAAAAAAAGGTAGCTTTAAGATTAAAAATGGACACAAAACATTTCTTAGTTATTGTAGTCACACCATGAATCGAATGGATTGTAAATGGGGACTCCACCGGGCGGACGCCTTTCAACCCCTTAAATGGTCGGATAAAATTTTTTGCCGCGCCCGTATCAACCAGTAGTTTCATGTCGATCCCCGCTACTCTTCGTCTGATGACGGGTAGCAGGGACTTTCCCCTAAAAAATTAATGGTATCCGAGTCATACTCTAGGATGGAATCGTCGTCGACTTTAGCTGCTGCACTGGAGGCTGCGGTGTCATAAACCTTGTCCGAATCATCAGAGGCCTGGGCAACATGGTTGACCCTTTGCCTTTTTGGTGGGACCGAACGGCCAGACGCGGCCGGCTTCGATTTCGGGTAAGCCGGGGCGTGAGATGGCTGCATCCTGGACAACGACGGGTCAACGTCCATGGGTTCTGGCGTGTTCCCTCGGGCCATTCGGTCGCTACGTGGAGCGGAGTGCACCTGTGCTCTATGCTGCTTAGTAAAGTGCGGGTTCTTCCCAGCACTTCCCTGCGAGCCGGCTTGTGGGGGGGCCTGTTGGCGCTCCTGCACTTTGGGATATTGCTTGCGGTCCCTATCCTCTTGGCTTCGTGCAAATGAAGTTGCAAAAGTGTACCGCTCATGATTGGACTCTACTTCTTGCGCCAGGGCGAGCGCTGACGGCATGTCCTTAGGCTTTGCCGCGAATAGCACGTCCGTGAGGTTGCGCCTGAGCCCCGAGACAAAAACTCTCAAAGCATCATCTCGGAACTTCTCACACAGCACCGTTGCTGCCGACGCTTCATAAGACATAGTCGCCTTATTGGTGAGTAAGGTGAGTTTTTTCTCGACCTCATCATAATACTGGAGGAGCGTCAGGCTTCCCTGTCTGAGGGTGCCTAGCTCCTGCTCGATAACGTGTATCGGGCGTTTGTCACTGTACGTGAAATCGAGGCGACTTATGATCGCATCGAAATTCAGTATAGTCCCAAAGGACGACAGAACTGCATCAGCAGGGCCTTTAACTTTGCTCCTGATGATGACCACAGCTTGGTAGTGCCGCGAACTATCCTCATATTTTCTGAACATATGGTAAGCGGCATTTGCCGCTTGCCGCCAGGAGACGTATGTCTCCTGTGTCCCCATAAAGTCTGGAAGACATTTAACGGCATCCAATGTTTCCCCACAAGGGACCAGTCCGGTGATTTCTACTGGTTTGTAAACCTTAATTGGGGGAGCTTCTGCCTGGGCAGGGGCAATCTGTATGGCCGCGACCTGGCCGGCCAGATCTTGAATTGTTTTACGCAAGTCAGCCTCCCTGCGTTGACTCTCTAAGGCTTGCTCTTGTAATGCCCTTATGAGAGCTTTAATTTGTTCCGTTTCGAGAGACATTTTATATGCAGTAAATGCGTTAGTTGGGGTGTTTTTACGTACAGAGTTTTCTGTCGAATCGTCGCTTTCGGACTCTGAGTCGCTAGCGCACTTTTTAGAATTCCTATACTGTCGGAATGACTCGCTCATGGGTAGCTATGTATGTGAATACTCAGGCCGTTGTGCCCGTGGGGCCAAACAGTACGGCAAGGGGGTCGCGGGGGCTGAGTCGCCGCTTTGAAGGCATTGGACGAAGACTCAATGAGCAGAGCCACTGCCTAGCTAAGTAACGATAAGGTGAAGGGCCTGCGGGGAGCGGGTCTCCAATAAGGCAAACAAATATACAAAGACAAAAATTGCCACAGCAAAGACAAAGAGATAAATAAAAGGCACAAAATTGTCACAGCAATGCATGCGCCAGTATCGGGTAGCGAAGTGGAGTGGGTCAAAAACAACAAAGCTTGGGAGGGCTGCGGAGCCAATGTAGTGAGCTTGAGTTTAAATGAAACGACAGTGTCCCGCTGATGTACAAAAATGGAACGAAATGCGCACAAAGTGGAGTGGGCAACAACAACAAAGCTTGAAAGGGCTGTGAAGCCAATGTAGCGAATTAAATTTCGAAAGAAACGACAGTGTCCCGCGGATGTGCGAAGGCGGAACGCAATGCACACAATATGAATTGCAAAGTCAACCACAAATTAAAATTCGATATTTAAACTTCATAACAGTAACATAATTTGAATTCGCAACACATATAAACGTTTATTGTAGTGGAAATGCCGATTTTCTTAATTTATTTATGTAACTCGCACAAATATTTTAAATATTTTAAAACTCTAGACGCAGTTTGGAGTAGTGCTTAAGTTGAGAATCCCACTTACATGATTCAGGGTAGTGGTGTGGGTTCCTGGAGTTGGGTGCCAATTAATATAAGTGTGGGGTGCCGCAGAGGGGATCCCTCGCCGCAGTCACTGGGTCACTGGTAAGTCAAGGTAAGTGTGAAGAGCCGTAGAGGGGATCCCTCGCCGCTGTCACTGGTATGTTGCCGGTTGGCTGATTATCTTCAGGTGCTTCTCGTACGGGAGTAGGAGGTAGTAAGTTCACTTGAAGAGTTATGCTGATTATGTTGGGAAGATGACTGTCTTCCTTTTGGCTTCTGGCCTAGGGACTCAGATAGCTATGGTAATTTATAATGATAACGACAGTTGCCGGAGTAAGTTTTATGAGCAATGGCTCTTTATTCTTTGAATGTCCAAAACGAACTGCTTATAAGCTGACAAAGGAAAAACTTCATAGCGGCCTCTGCCAATGCGCAGAGCTTCTGCCGGCTATGCATGAGCTTCCGGCCAAATGCTTGGTCAGCAATTTGACCGGTGCTGGTGTGCGGACGATCAGTCCGGTTAACTTAGCTAACTTACATTCTGAAATTCTTTATTGTCAGAACTACTGCCATGCATTCACGTTACGCATTGAGCTATAACTGCACCCACTCCATGTAGTGAAGCATCACACTGCAGAATAAATGGATTGTCATAATTGATTGATTGTCATAATTCTTTAGCCTGATCATTCCATCTTAAAGTTTTGCTACGCAATAACTCTGTAAGATGGAAATTGACTGTGTAATAATTAGATATGAATCGCTGGTCCCAACCAAGTAACCAAGATAGTCTACTGTTTTCAGGCAGAACTGACTTTTCTGGACATTAATTGTCAATCCAGCTTTACGCGGACAAATGCAAAAGATGATCTTCGAAATTGTTTGACAAAACAAGCAAATCGCCGAGGTAGACTAATACATGCGATTTTACTTGATAGGGTATAACCAAAGACACTAGAATAATAAGATGCGTAACGCCATACGATTTTTTTGCACACGATTTTTTCGGGCTGGCTCTAGATCTGGCTCCAGGCTTTCTCGAATTTTTGTTCAAGAGCCAGAGAGAGAGCGCTCTAGAGCCAGCAGCTCTCTTGTACGCATACAGCGACAGCCGAGCACTGTATGTGTGCACACGTATGCTCATATATTGTAAATTTGACAAAATATGCCCTTCACTTCCGAAGTTTATGGACTTTCAATCTATATTATTTGTACTCTGGCAATCGAGTACAAAGTACTCGTAAGTTAAAAGTAAAAACTCTAATTTTGCATTGCTTTAACATGATAAATATTTAATTACATCATTAAAATGGTAATAGGTGAATAAATGTACATAATAATACCGAATTATTTTAATAAATTACTTTATATGTCGTTAGAGTATTCAGCTTGCGACGGGGAAAATTTATTTGAGCTCGTCCTGCCTCAAGAATTCAATTTTGCAATGCACAGGTTGCATATGATGTTTTTTAACTATTAGTATATTTATTAGTATAAATTACTAGTAAACAAGTAAAAAAATATGCATACTTCTGTAAATTATCTATTTTCAGTATTTGTTTTTGTTATATTCTTATTTGTTATTTGTAAAAACCGCGCAATTTTGGGTGGGTAAAAAAGCGCGCCAAATGTATGCTTTCCTCTTTTAGTTCCTCTTAATTCGTTTGCTTAAAGCTGACAAATACATAGTGCTCCTCGTTTGCTACTGTTTTTCCAAATTTTAATAATATAAACGCATTTTTAAATTTAAAAAAAAATACGTTGTGCTGGTACTGCTGCTTTTCGATAAAGGTTTGAACTTTTGAATTTAACATTAACATTTTATGTAAAAAATTTGCTATGGCCGACAAAAAAAGGTCAAATAACAGTGGGAACAAGTGCAGCCTCCCCCACTGTCAGAAGTCTAGGCGCGATTGCCCCGCTCTTAAATTGTTTAGGTTTCCTGAAAAGGATCCAACAATTTTAATGAAATCGGCGGAAAAGTGCCAATTTACAGATAATTTTGTGGCGAGCACTTCATCACTGTTTTTATGCCACGATCATTTCTCGCCAGATGATATTGGCGTAAAATATCTAAGGAAAGGAACAATTCCAGATCGCAACCTAATTAAATATGAGAGTTGCAAAAATGGTGATATTGATTTCAATGCTGTAAGATCAACTCCAAAAAAAAGATGTCGTTCACAGTCCCCTGCTGAAGTTTGTTGTCAGTGCCATAAAAAAACGAAAACATTAAAAATGTTTCAAACAAAATATTTGGCTTATAAAAAATTGTCTGATGAAAGACAAATTCGAATTAGAATGCTGAGAAGAGAAAATTCAAATTTGAATCAAAGTCCGAAAAAAACCTACTTTCTCAAATTGACAAAATTAATTAAAGTAAATTAATTAATTGACAAAAATAAAAAATTTAATTTAAAGAAAAAAGGGCACAAATATGAGATGGAATGATTCGGAAAAATTGTTTGCTCAGAGTATATATTACATTATTGCATTAAGTGCACAAATGAAAGTAGCGATTTCTCATTATGGTTTCACTCAAATGATGACTGTTATGTGCATAAAATTGATATTTTAAACAAACTTATGAAAATTTTACTTTTTAAGCATTGCAAGTGGGCTGTGACAGCTGATAAACAAAAAAAGCAAGCAAAACTCAGCATTCTATCTCTAAATGAAAAATTAGTGACGACTAAAAATAAATATATACATAATATATAAATATATAGTACAAAAATTTAATAAAATAAATTTAAAAAAAAGGAGCAAATTATATCGAAAAGCAATAGTTAGATCACTAGCTTAGTGGAGGAACATGGAAATATTTTAATGTTTAGCATTTATTATTTCAAGTCGACTCGAAGGTCATATAAATATACGACCCCATTACAATTGTAATGGCCTTCCCGTGGTGTTCCCAAGGTACCAAAAATTACATTTATTACAGATAATTAATAATAAAAATATTTATATGTAAACGGTAGCTAATTCGAGCGGCGATTTTAACTAAAGAATATTAAAACAACTTTTAAAAAAAAAATAATAGTCACGGCATCAATTTTTAAATAATATTTTATTAGCTCATATTACAACGAAATTTACCAAACCATTAATCAAACTCGTTTCTTAGACCAAAATTGATTTCGGACCGAAAATCGTCTTCTAGCACATCTACTCACACATGCACACTTTTTTGCTTTATGTTTTAACTCACACAAGCAAGTGAATTCTATTTTTAGATTTTTATGCTCTCAATTTTACGCGAGCGGGAAGAGAGCAATTATTGCCGCCACCAAAAAAGTGGATGCATAGTGCAAAACCAATGTATGGCCGTTACGCATCTTGTTATTCTAGTGTCTTTGGTATAACCAGGTCCATCAAACGGCAGATGGTTTGTGGAGCGTTTAAAAATCCAAAAGGAATTCTTTTAAATTGATAAATCAGCCGATTTGGAATGGTGAAAGCTGTCTTTGCTCGGGGTTCTTGATTTAAACAGATCTGGCAAAAGGCGTCTTTGAGATCGATTTTGGAAATGCAATGTACAGGTGGACTTAGTAGTCCATCCATAATAGGGATTGGGTATGGGTCCTTTACAGTAACTGCACTTAATGCCTGTAGAACAAGCATTTTTATTCTTTGTACTCGTTGTTCTTGTCGTTTATACACATTCCCTCTGCTCGTCGTTTACACACACATACGCATCGTCATAAATTAGCTTAGTAATTGTAGCGTAATTTACACACATGTACGTCTTCTCAGATTTTCCTCGTTCAAGTTCTTGATTTTCACAGCTTTTGTCGTTTTAAATCTTTTTTCTTTTCAACTCTTCGTCGGTTTACTTTTGTACTTTTCAGATAGGTTGAGCCCCCATATTTGTGAGATTGGTTTTGGTTTTTAACGATAAACCCTACTGTTTTGTTGTTTTATTTTATGTTTAATAGTTTGATTACTGAAAAATAGTGCTAAGTATAGCTCGGATAAGGCAGGATATAATGCAAATTTGAAGAGAATTTAACACCGCTTAATATATTTTCGTCGTAGTTTTCTGCGTCTTCTCAGCGTCGTCTCTCGTTTTCAACTCCTCGCTTTTCACCTCCCCGTCAATCTCCTTTCCTCTTCACGACTGATTTGTGGTGTGTTCGGCTGAACAGTGATGCCAGACCCATTCCCACACTAGATTCGTAAAAGAGTATTTAACAGGCAGAAGGAAGCGTTTTCGACCATATAACGCATGTTCGTATGAACGCCTTGATCTCAGAAACTACAAAAGCTAGATTGTTGAGATTAAGCATGCAGCTTCCAGACACATCCAAATGTCACTAGCAGAGTAACGGGTATCTGATAGTCGGGGATCTCGACTATAGCATTCTCTCTTGTTTTGTTTTGAAATCCACATAAGCCTGAGCACATGTTTGTTGGCTTAAATTGCTCAAGGCTTATCAAGGATTGCTGTTGTCGACCAGGTGTGATGTCGTCAGCAGTAAACTTACCGTCTTGATGTTTTTGGCTTTTAATTCTTTCAACAGCTTCAATGATAATTTTTCTTCGACTTGGGTAATGGCCACTTTAGTTTGCAAGATTGCTGGCATTGGCTTGGCGTAGACGGCATCTTTCGCTTCGAATTTTTGACCCTTTGCTTCTATGGTGGAATTGTTGTACGTTACGAGGAATGTACCGTTGAGGTTGGTGGTCGTCTCGTCAATATTTATTGTGCCCGTGAAGCTGTTCAGCAGGATGGTTCCTGGTAGTAACTCTTCCACCTGTGGGACGAGTTGGTTATTTGTCCTGGTGCAGTTGGCAGGTTTCCCTCTTAGTAATTTTGGTAGGCAGGGCGAATTGCTTATTTCTCTTATACTTCTATGTTTACAGATGGTTATTTCATTGTATTTATTACAGTTTACAATTTTTGAGAAAAGTTTTTCCTTACATTTAATTATATTTTCATTTTATATTTTATTGACATATTGTTCGATTCTAACTGGCTTAATCAATATCTCGCTGCAAGGTTCAGAATTTGTTATAGGAATTTTTATGACGTATATTAACATTGGACCGTTGCTCGCTATACTTATCTCCGCTATATGCAGTGCTTCTTCGAAATTGACATATGGCATTTGATCTGTTTCTAGTACCTTTTTTATTTGTCTAATTTCCTCATCGCCTAATATCAGAGGACTGATTATTTCGGCTTTTGCCCATTGTACTGCATGGTTGAGATTCAGCAACGGTAATATTGGGTCATATGATTTTAGTTTGATTTTTGCTGTGGCGTTGATTTTTTCAAGAGTGTTCTGGTATTGTTCGAGATCAATCACATGAATTAATCGAAAGATCCTGTCTGTTCTCTTGCTAGTCCAGTCGTCAGCGTTACTATTTCGGAATTGGTGTAGTCAATTATTTGTACTTTAGCTGTGCATGCAGCCAGTAAGTAACCTGTAACCTGTTTATTTATTATTTTTTCAATGGTTTCTTGCCTTTCTGCTTGTTGCAGGTTAGGAGATTAGCCAGTTTTGCGTAGTCTTTTATGAAACGCCGATAAAACACTGAAAGTCCCGAAAAGGATCGAAGGTCTTTAAGTGTCTTGGGAATAGGGAATTCTGCGATAGCTCTTACTTTTTCTGGATTTGTTTTAATTCCACCGTCTGCTATAAAAAATCCCAGGAATTTGACCTCTTTTTTGAAAAATTCGGACTTGTCCAACTGAACCTTCATATTTGCCTCTGCTAAAGTTGGGAAAATTTTACTAATGTCGCTTGCATGCTGTTCTTCTGTTTTGCTAAATATAATGATGTCGTCTATATAGACGAAGCATCTTACACCGACGTTGTCTCCAAGTATATCGTCTAGTGCCCTCTGAAATATAAAGGGGGCGTTTTTGAGCCCAATTGGTAATCTTGTAAACTCATATTTACCCTGATTCACTGAAAAAGCAGTCTTCTCTTTGTCGGATTTCCTTAGGGGAATCTGATGGACACCGCTTTTTAAATCTATAACGAAAAAGAACCTGTTTTTTCCTAACTGTGCAAGGACAAAATTAATGTCTGGGATCGGGTACCTATCGGGAATGGTGGCCATATTCAACTTTCTATAATCAATCACCATTCTGAATTTTTTTTGGCCTGATGCATCTACCTTCTTAGGTACGATCCATATCGGAGAGTTGTAGGGGCGATCTTGATGGTCTTATGACTCCATTTTCGAGTAGCTCCTGTATTTGTTTCCCTACTTCTTTCCTGAGTGCTTCTAGATAAGGATAGTGTCTTGAATAGATAGGGTCGGTGTAAGTACTTATAATCGTTGCTACCACTTTGGTTGTAAACGTTAATTATTCGTTTGGGTCACTGAACAGTTTTGGGAATTCTGAGCAGATCTTTTTCATTATCTGTTTTTGAGTGTTATTGGTATGTTCTAGTCGGAGATTGCTTACTTCTCGTGAGGGTTGTTGATTTAATTTAATTTTTAGTTTGTTTGCTATCATTATGAATCCTTGTCTTGAAAATATGTATATTCCTATTTCTCTTATTGTGTCATTTCCTATCAGCGCCTCAAAGGACTCGAGTGCTGGCAAGAGAAAAAATTTGAGGTTACTGTTTTTGAATCCGAACGGGTTGGCTATTACTTAGTGAGTCACTAAAACGGTGTCACCAACAGATCTTACATGGAAAGGTTTTTCATTTTTTTTTGAACTTATTGCATATTTTGGGTGTATGTAATTTTTATTGGAGCCTGTGTCTATCAGCATTTTGATCATTCTTCGCCCACCGATTCTACAGTTTATTTACGGTAAGGAGGAGGATGTTACTTTAAAAATTAAGATCAACGAAGTCGGTTTCCAATTCGGAAGCAGATGCTCCCTCAACTTCAGACACATATTGTTCTGCGTTTTCCAGGTATTGCTGTTTGTCCTCAGTTGTCACATGGAAGTTCCTTTGTCTTTTGTCAGTCTGTCCAAATGTCTGCTGTGCAATGGTCTTTTAGTTACGGTATCATTAAAAGGTCTGTTCATGTAGTTTATGCGTTTTGTCTGCATACTCTGATCTATATCCACTGGTTCCCCATTGGTTCCGGCCGCGCTTGGGGCTTTGGAGCCGATGGTCGTGGAGGGACTGCCGAAAAGTGGTTTCCCTGTGGTTGGTTACTACTTCTGTAATATTTCTGTTGTTGCTGTGGTGGGTTATAAGCCCATCGCGGAGTTTGTGGCATATAGGCCAATTGGGGAAAGAACTGTTGCCTAGATGTTTGAGAGTTTGGTTGTATATTTCTTCTTGGCAAGGGTGGTGCTGGTCCAGGAGGACTGTTGAATTTTCTCGAATTGGCCTGATTATTATTGGCGTAATTGATTCCGAAATTTTGATTTTCTAACTTCTCACATAACTGGAGAGCCGATGGTAAGTCATCAGGTTCTCTGGATCCCAATAATCGTGGTAAGTCGCCGTTGAGACCTCTAACAAAGGTGTCCAAGGCCTTGTCTCGATAAGATTTCCATAAGATCCATTGAATCTCTGCTCATTTCCATACAGGTAATTTTATTCAAAATTAGCGACAAGTGAGTATAGACGCGTTGATAAAATTCTGATACCGTCTGGTTGCCCTGTGTTAGAGACGTCATATGGTACTCGAGTGTAGTGACATCTCGTTTGTCAACGTAATGAGTCGTCAAGCATTTCGTCCAGTTTAAGGGGGTTTGATATGATTCTAAAACCGAGTCAGCATATCCCACGATCTTGTTCCTGATGACGTTAAGAATCCCATACCTAGGAGTACAACAACAGCCGTTGAATAAATTTGCAAGATTCTTTCTACACATTTTTTCCAATAACTGAATTCTCCTGCTTGAAAATTGAAAATTCCCTAAGGCACTTTACTACATCTGGAATTTTGTCCAGTTCGTTTATGTTATTCCCCTCGATGTTTACTGGTTAGTCCACTAATTGAGGGACCCCTGGGCTTAACCTATCCTCTATCATTCTCTGTGCCATTACCCGTATTTCATCCTGCAGACCAGCCATATTGATAAGAAGGACCTGATTCTGCTGCTGGTTTGCAGATGCGTTTAAAATGGGGGGTCTTACAAGTTTATTTGGATTAGCCATTTTTTCTTTTTAAATTTTAGTTTGGCAGTAGCAAAAATAAGTAAGCGGAATTGGCAAAAATTAATAAATAATGATACTGTAGGTTTCAACTGCTTTGCAGTATGATAATGATTTTTATAAGTTCTTTCAAAAAAATTTATTATTTGTAATTTCTGTTAATTGTTTTTGATTTTGATTGTTGATTGTTGTTTGATGTTTTTCTAGTTTTTATTTTAATTCTTATTTTAGTTTTCTTAGATATCTTTATTTAAATTATTATTAAAGATTGATATTTGAATATATTTTAACTTTTTTCTTAAATTCCAGTATTTCTAAAAATGCTTGATTGTAATTATTTAGAATTGATTTTGTTCTTATTTTTATTTTAAAGTTTCTTCCTTTTGTTTTAGGATTTCAAATTTTTAATTTGATTATTTATTTCTTTCGAAATGTTTTAGTTTCACTTTATACTACTTACATTATAAAATACAACCTGGACTGGCTTGCAGGTAGTCTTCCTTTTCGCTGATCTACTGGGGTACCTCTTCCAGCACCACCGAACCAGTTCTCTGCGACCAACGTCTGCAGACCGATGTAAGTGAGTTCGCTTGATTTTTGGACTTGATTGTTTCGCTTGAGCAGCCAATTTGGTGCGTTTATCAGCGGCAGTTCGTTTTAACCTTGGCACGCCAATGGGTGCACTTATGGGATTTTTTTCGGTTTCTCAGTTCACTACGGATATTTTTTCGAACGTGATCACAATAACCAGGGCAGCCAATCGGGTGCACTTACAGGTTGCGCGTACTGCGCGTTGTTTAACTTGACTTTAGTACCGCGCCCAAATATATTTCTTTAATTGATGTAGTGACCATAAGGTGTTTAATTATTGAATGCAAAAACAGAACTAATTTTAGTTTCACAAATTTGTCCCTACCTAGCTTCGCCTGCCCACCTACGGAAGTTCGGCAGACGCTACACATTTATGTTGTGAAGGTGCAGCGTATGTTCCGCAACCGGACGCTCGTGCGACCCCACGAGTGTTGCGCAAGCGGATACGCGTGCAGCTCCAAATGTTCTTATCCAAACATTTGTGGTGTTAACTTATAATCGTGTGTAGCGAACACACTCAATGAGCGTTGTCCACCTCAACATACTCTGTCTACCTTTTTGACCAGCTGGCTCAGGGAAAATGGGCGTGGGTTTTGTGTTAAGATGAACAAGAGTGTCACAGCTATAATATAGTAGACAGAGATACGACAGCTGCAAATACGATAACTAAACGGTTAAGAATCAGACAAGAAAATGTACCTATTGCAGACGAGGACCAGATGTTATTGGCCTCGTTCTACACCAACCCCACCTGTGAAATCCATTCGGACTCCACCCTTTTACACCCGCTGCTTTACATACCCAATGGTGCCCAAAAATACATCAGATTAATATTCGACACCATATAATCAAAGATAAAGATATTTCGATACATTTTCCTAAACTAATCCTTAAATCTAAGGGTTTAGGTATTTACGTTAAGAAAGCTCTTATTGAGTATTTTTGTTTATTTACAGCAAACAAAAAGAAAAATGATTAAGAGAGGAATGAAGATATTACGTCATCGGTTTACTTTACATCAATAATTGATATTTAGACCGTAGCTTCTTTAAATTGTGAACATTATATATAAACTTAGTTAAGGCAAGGAATTCTCTGACTGTTTATGTTCAGGTATTACATGATTTACGGCTATGCCGTACTTACGCACTTTCTGTTGACTTGTAGCTGTGGGTATTAATTTAAGTTGGGAATAGCACATATATATTTCTCAGATCTTCCAAAAAGTACACTAAATTAGAATCGTAGAGTTTATAAGTACATATTCATAGGAAAAAAAAAAAATATATATATGAATATATGCAAAACTACTCTAAGGGTACTCAAGCTTCGTCACGATCATTCGTGTTGGGCTGCTTCAAGTACGCAGCGGATGTAGCGTAGGACGCCAACTCGGGGTGGCCTGCGATCTCCACTTGGTTGACAGCAGAAAGGAGAAAGCACAGCTATCCACTGCACGAGTTACCGAATCTGCTATACAGGGTATACACAATTCGGCACCACCCGCCAAGCCACCCAGAAGTTCATTGCCCACATGAACATAAGTCATTGTACCACTTTGTAGCAATGCTGACACCGCATTTAGACAGGATGCCAATTGCGACAGTTCTCATGGAAAGAACTGCCGCACCAGCGTGAATCTCCGCATCAGCACTTTCGTAGATACATGTCGCTAAGAGAATTTGTATACATTTAACTTAGCTTAAGTTTAACAAATAAAGTTGAGCTCAGTTCGATTTGAGACCGACAAAAGAGAAGTCGTATCCAATTTATTTAAAACCCATATTTAATAAGACAAGATCGAAAGGACTGGAGACGAGGCCATACACCAAACCAGCAGGACCAAGGAAAACCTTTCAGGAGTTCACTGAATAACACACCAGGTGCAAGGCCATCACTGGTAACTGGCGCAGTCGTTTTTCCGAACAATCTACAAACCCAAGGATGGACACCGCTCTAATCATGGTATTATTTTGATACACATTATAATCAAGGAAGACTTCCTCCGACAGCTACAACACTACACACACGTAGTTTAAGTAATCTATTTACACACTACACACATTTAAATTAAGAAATCCACACACAATTCTAAAAAATTCTAAAGAAAAGACATATCCATAAGATTAATTACACAGCAAAGATAACTTCCATTTTCCTCGGCAACCTTAAAAATTGTCGGTAATAATAATAGAACCAAGAAACCAATTCTAACAAAAAATAATAATAAGAAAATTCTTCGCTAGTTAGATGTCTACTATTGGGAAAGTTAAAAGGCTTATCCCAAATACTAGGAGTAAGATCAGAGCTAGTACCAGCCTTACAGATATTAGGGAAGAGCCCCAGGATTTAATACTAGAAACCGTTAGAAGACTACCTTCAACACCATCAATGAATTCGGCATCTAGCTCACCTCCACCTAATCAAGCCGCCGTTCTGGCTAACCAGGTAGACCTAGTCTCGTCCCTCAAAATTCCGGATGTGATCCGTTTTCTACCACCCTATGACGGCAATCCAAAAAAACTTAGTGATTTCATCAATAATGTTGAAGAAATTCTACTATTAATTAGAGGAACGGATAAGACACCGTACATACAAATGCTTCTTAGGGCAATTAGGCAGAAAATTGAAGGCAAAGCCGATGATGCGGTTCACACATCGGGAGCTGGCCTTAACTGGGATGAACTTAAAGACGCATTAATTTTGAACTGTTCTGACAAGCGAGATGAACAGACCCTTATGTCCGAACTACATAACCTCGCTTACTCCTAACTGCCAATTCAATCTTTATTCGACAAAATTTGTGAAATCAGAACGACTCTCTTCAAACTGACAAATACTAAAGAACACGAGCTAATACTTATAAAGAACAAGAAAAAATTTTTCGCTGATACTTGCTTGAACACCTTTTTAACGGGCATTAGAGGTCCACTTGGACTAGCTGTAAGATCCATTAGACCTACCAGTCTCCAGGAAGCCTTTGAATGGGTCATTAAGGAAAGAGAGATTTATTTCCAAGAAAACAAGGGGAAGCAAGAAAACAGGCAGCTAGAGTTTAAAGGGCAATCTAATTCCCGTAGTGGATACCAAAGAGGATATCAGGGAAATCGAAACTTCGGTTATGAATCAAAAGATTACGGAAAGAAGAGGCACTACCGACAATACACCCCGAACGAAAAAGACAACTTTCAATACAGAAAGAATAACGTTCCGGCTATAATGCCAAAAGACTATCAGACCAGTCGTAATTACGAACAAGAAAGACCGGGAAACCCCAATAGGACTAGAGGTTCAGTCCACAATTTGGAGCAGACTTCGACCGAATCCGGTCACAATGCTCGATTACACAATATAGATGAGGACTCGAATTTTCCACAAAGAGCCTCGAGAAACAAACAGGATACTTAGTTAAAGAAAAGCCCGGGTCCCCCTTACCATATATAGTAATCCACTTAAAATCTGGATACCCTCTAAAATTCTTAATAGACACAGGGGCGACCATGTCATTCATTAACCCAAAATTGGTCTGCCATTCAGACCAAATTAACCTAAAAGACCCAATTCTTATTAAAACCGCACTTAACGTACATAAGGTTCACCAAAAAACACTAATACCCGTTTTCAAAGAGTTTGCGGATAACACACATTATCCACTAATTATATTCAAATTCCATCCATTTTTTTGATGGACTAATTGGAATGGATATTCTACAAAAATTAAAAGCAGTAGTCGATATTCCAGAATCAATACTAAAAACTCAATATTTCAAGATTAAAATATATACAGAAAACAATTCTATATCTGAACTCCATATTCTTGAAGAAACCTCTAAAAATATAGTTAAGCTTCCCGTAAGTCTTGATAACGGCACCTTTTGGTGCGATACAACGCAAATTTCGGAAGACATCTTTATATCAGGAGGATTATATCAAGCGAAAGATAACTCTAGTTTCATGGAAGTGATCAATTTATCACAAGACAAGCAAAAACTGTGTCTTGACTCAAAATTAAAAGTTAAAAAATACACTGAGAATGATTTTATCGAAATTAACGATATTTCCGAAATCAATAACGAACTTCCTAAAAATAGAATTGACATTTTAGACCAACTACGGACAGACCATCTAAACACCGAAGAGTTTACAGCACTAAGAAGTCTATGCAAGAAATTCCCGAAACTCTTTCATCAAGAGGGGGATAACCTTACCTTCACTAACCTTGTGAAACATAGAATTAGAACCACAGACGAAATTCTATTATATTCGAAACCATTTCGATACAGTCCTTTAGAAAGGCAGGAAATTCAAAGTCAAATCGGGAAACTGCTAGAACAAGACATTATTAGACACAGCCATTCTCGCACCAGTCTTCCTGGTATCCAAGAAATCTGACGACCCAAACAATAAAAAATGGAGATTGGTAATCGACTATAGAAAACTAAACGAGAAGACCATCAAGGATAAATACCCGATGCCAAACATAAACGACGTCTTAGACAGAATAGGTAGGGCTAAATATTTTACAGCTCTAGACTTAGCTAGCGGATACCATCAAGTAGAAATGGACCCCAAAGATATTAACAAAACAGCCTTCTCAGCAGTAGAAGGACATTTCGAATTCGTAAGGATGCCAGATTTTGCTGTGTAACAGCGCAAATTGTCAAAATTCAACAGCTGGAGGAACATGACAGAATCGCAAAGATAGACCTGGGAGTGGCAAGAGTAATTAACTCATATAAACACTTATTACATAAGATTAACATAAAAAGCCTGGTAGAAAACACAGAAAAATTTGAAACAGCATTAAATAACTTAAAACAAGTAAGTTCTTCTGAAGAAATCATTGAAGGCCTGAAAGCAAAGGTAGACCAACTAAGAAATTAAAATAAATGCATTATTACCCAAAAGAAGGGAAAAGAGAGGGTTAGTAAACGGTCTTGGCAGCATAATAAAAGTTGTCACAGGAAACATGGACGCAAAAGACGCCCAATCTATTAGCGATAGGTTTAACGTTGTAAAGGAAAATGAGAAGCAACTAACTGATAAAATCAATAGACAAGCAATATTCAATAAATAAGCCATCATTAGATTTGAAAATATTACAAAATATATTAATCAAGAACAGGATATAATTAACAACTTCATTAAGAATCATAATAACAATATTTATAAAACACTAAATGATGAGCAAGATGAAATACACCTAATTCAATATATTACCAGAATAAATTTCAATATAGATATCTTACACAATCATATTAATAATATAGCAGAAAGTATTCTGTTAACTAAATTAAACATAATACCTAAATTCATTCTGTCAGGAGACGAAATCCAATCAATAAACGAATTTATAACGAACCAAAATGTAACTTTAGAATCAGATGAACACTTATACAGATTGTTAACCTTAGAAACTTATATTAATAATTTTTATATAACATTCCACGTTAAAATACCTATATTTTACAAACAAATGTATAAACTCGCACACATTATCCCATTACCTATACATCAAACAAAATTTTTAATTGTACCCAACTATATTTTATACGATCAAAACGATCAAATTTTGTATTTTGAAGAAAAATGTCCTAAAATCCACCAGACATATATCTGCGAGAGTGCTCGGACTCAAACTGATCTAGCAAACATCCATTGCCTCAAGAGGATATTGCACAATCAAACATCTACATGCGACATCAAAGACGTGGGCAGGCAAGAAATCATCAAAGAAATTGAACAACGCCAGATCTTCATCTTCAACACCATAAATACCAATGTCACAGCTTCATGCCAGAGGCCCTTCGTAATCAACGGGTCAGCAATATTGACCTTCGACAACTGCACGGTCAAAGTTAACGGCTTGACTTACGACGATTCTGTAATAGAGTTCGAACAAAAAACCGAGCTCTCCATAAAATCTTTCAAACATTTGAACATAAACAACACGTTTTAAGATATAAATCTACATAAACTCCACCTTCAGTCGTTATCGAGCCAAGACGACATAATAGTCATGAAGACTTCAGCGTCAAACCACCTCTACACACTGTATTTACTATTTGTGTTACTGACCATATGCATGGCAGATATCCTGGCTTTCAAGAAAAGAAGCATCACGATCATCCCGGCGGAAATCCCGTTAAATTACGTTCCGGCCATTCCTTCGATGTGGCCATCACTTCATTCCAGGGGGGGAGGAGTTACCGAATCTGCTATACAGGGTATACACAATTCGGCACCACCCGCCAAGCCACCCAGAAGTTCATTGCCCACACGAACATAAGTCATTGTACCACTTTGTTCCAATGCACAGAATTTGTATACATTTAACTTAGCTTAAGTTTAACAAATAAAGTTGAGCTCAGTTCGATTTGAGACCGACAAAAGAGAAGTCGTATCCAATTTATTTAAAACCCATATTTAATAAGACAAGATCGAAAGGACTGGAGACGAGGCCATACACCAAACCAGCAGGACCAAGGAAAACCTTTCAGGAGTTCACTGAATAACACACCAGGTGCAAGGCCATCACTGGTAACTCACGCGGCAGGTGCTCCGGTTGCACGCAGACGTGGATCTTGTTGCGACCGATGAAGGCACAGAAAATTCCACACGTGGTCAAAAGTTGAGGGCGAATAACAATGCAAGCCGCTTAGGCAACGCGGCCAATAAGACTCCTCGATTTAAACTTACTTTTGGCAGTATCTGCCTTGAAAAACACTTCTCCGGTCGACACGATGCTTGTCGATTAATTTAGGGACGCTGCGAAAAGTTGAACTGCACTCGATGATGCCTTCCAGAAGAGAGAACGGATGTATAAAGATCGAGTGTAACCGTTGCTTTACCAAGATCCTATTCGGGGATTTTTGCGATATTTAATCGGGCAATATTTAATTTTGCCAGTATCTGGATTTGGCTATGATGGTTCGTTGCCAAATGATTGCGATAACTCCTATTGGGTAGCCATCCTGACTCGACTCCCACAACCACAGATATGATTTTTTGTCCCTGTGACTAACAATAAAAACTGAAAAAGGAGTCAAAAGCAATTACCAATTGTCTTTGGCATTAAATCTACCAAGTTCCTTGCCGTTCATGTCCTCTAAGAGATAAATTGACTGACCAATCCTTTCTTTGACTCGGGCCTTAATACCGACAGGAGCGAGTTTCGCGTTAAAATTATTCGCTGCATTACTTAGTACGAAATTCCTTTTAACAACTTCTTGGCCAACATCAAAAGAACGGGGTCTTGCTCGGAGATTGTAAGACTTCTGGTTTGTCTCATAAGCCTTATTCAAATGTTTGGCAATGTTGGAGCGAACTGCCTTGACAATTTTACGTCTCCTTCTGCGAGTAAATCAAGCTTGCGCAGCAGTTTGTAGTTTACCATGCGAAATCATGTGTTGTCCGAAAACAACATGATAAGGCGAAATTACCAATGGATTGGTGAATCGAGTTACGTAGGGAACAGTTAATGCTACTGAGGAATACGTCCCATTCGCGTTGGTCGGAGCGAATGTAAGGTCTTCAAGCAGCATTAATAGAACGGTTAACTCTCTAAGCTCCGTTGAATTGGAGCATATGCACCAGTAAACATATGACGAACGCAATATTTCGAAAGAAAGTCAGAGAGATCACGGCATTTAAATTGAGTTCCGTTGTCACTCACAACTGTTTCGGGAATGCCAAAGCATGAGAATATTTCATCATATTGATGATCACTTTAGTGTTGAACCTTTTCACAGCTTTTAAAAAAGTAAATTTAGAAAAGAGATCCACAATAATCAATATACCAATATTGCCGGATTTGGATCGAGGAAATGGGCCGACAAAATCAAGATGAAGTCTTTGAAAAATTCTATCGCTTTGCACTTGTTCTCCCATTGGTGGTTTTAAAGAACGGTTGGGATATTTAGTGGTCTGGCACGTCTCGCAATTTCGAATGTAATCACGAACGTTAATAACTATGCTTAAACATTTAGCTCTAAACATTTAGCCATCCCACAATGAGCAGATGTGGGTTGATCATGAGCCGAACTTATTACGCCTTGACGCAACGACTCAGGTTCAAGCAATTTCCAGCAGTCGTATGGTAAAACGTCAATACAATTGGGGAATGCTGCACGATGTTAAATATAATCATCAATGACTTGAAAATCAGGTATTTTTAGAGACACCAATTTCTCTCTTCCGATTGAAATCCACTGAAGATAGATCAATTTCGGGTGGATTTCAAGGTCTATTGCAGCAATATCATCAATCTCCTCGAACGATCGAGACTGAGCATCCGCAACCACATTTTCTGTTCCCTTGCGATGTTCGATTTCAAAGGAACATCCTTGAGGTTTTATAGCCCATCTTGCCAATTTACTTAGATCTGATTGGTTCATTAGCCATCGAAGTCTTGAGTGGTCAGTGACTACTTTGAAACTATGACCGTCAATTTACATTCTGAAATTCTTTATTGCCAGAACTACTGCCATGCATTCAAGTTCGGTAACTGTATAGTTACGATGGGCTTTGTTCCTATAGGACCTTCACAACCAGAATCATCGCATTGAGCTATAACTGCACCCACTCCTTGTAGTGAAGCATCACACTGTAGAATAAATGGATTGTCATAATTGGGTTGAATGGGAAAAGGGGCAGAGCATAACTTGTCTTTGATATTATCACAAGCTTCTTGAGCCTGATCATTCCACCTGTAAGATGGAAAATGACTGTGGAATAATTAGATATGAATCGCTGGTACCTACCAGTCATATCAATAAATCTTCCCAACCAAGTAACCAAGATAGTCTACTGTTTTCAGACAGAACGGTCTATTCTGGACATTAATTGTCAATCCAGCTTTACGCAATTGGGTGGCTACTTCGGACAAATGCGAAAGATGATCTTCGAAATTGTTTGACAAAACAAGCAAATCGCCGATGTAGACTAATACATATATGGTATAACCAGGTCAATCAAACGGCAGATTGATTTAAACAGATCTACCAAAAGGCATCTTTGAGATCGATTTTGGAAATGCAATGTACAGGTGGACTTAGTAGTCCATCCATAATAGGGATTGGGTATGGATCCTTTACAGTAGCTGCATTTAATTTCCTATCATCGAGAAAAAATCGTACCTTGCCTGGTTTGATGTGCAAGATAACTGGAGAAGACCAACGCGATGAAGGTGCCTCTTCAATGACATTCATCTTAATCATGCGATCGATTTCTAAGCACAAAAGTTTTTCTTTAGCTGGCGAAAGTGGATAAAACAGTGTTTTGATTGGTTTTGCATTGGATGTGTCGATATTGTGCTCTATCAGATTAGTTAATCCTAAGCCCTCATTTTCGAACAATGGGAATAAGTCTTTTACTTTCTGTAATTTTGATTTTTGTGAATTAGACTATCGTAAGCGCGTAGAGTCTTCTTCAGGTTCACAGTTGATCTCGTTGATTGAAACTTGATTGAAACTTTGCTTAATAGAAATACCAAACGTATACCAGAAATCAATTCCGCAGTGTACGCTTTGCTTTATGGTACTATTAAGAATTCAAAGTTATTGTCAATTGAGTTGTAGGTCAAGGATTCCCTTGAATATAGTGCCTGCAACACTTTGAGCTTGGCCATCAGCAGTTCGTACAACCGATCTACATTTATTAAATGGCTTACCTGATATTGTTTGATGAGCTAGCTCACATCCTATAACGCTTTTGTTGGCGCCTCTGTCCAGGAGAGCTAAATGCGATTGACCAAATATGTCAATGTTTGTGAAAGGCCGAATATCGTTATTGTTAACGATTGATGAAACGGTAAAACGATTGAATGATCTTTAACGAATCCCAAATTTGAGAATTCGCCGTGATGATCGTCGTTTGATGAATAGAATTGGTATTAAATATTTGGAATTTACGACCTGCGTACTCCAGCAATCGCAAATGATATGGATTGAAAGTTTGGGATAATGATACGTTAGGTTAAGTAGATGGCAAAATGGAATGAACATCATTTGCCACAGAATTTAGTCCTGTTTGTGCTTTCGAGGCTAACGGCGGACATTCATTTTCTTTGTACAACGAATGCCCTGTTGGAAGTTTTCCGAGGCCAAATTACATATTGCGCAGTTGGGCTTGTACACTTCCGTTGTTCCGCACCCATAATAGAAAATACGGCGTGTTTTAAGGCAATCCTGGTAACCGTGACCTGATTCACCACAATTCCAGCACTAAATTTTCTCAAGAGCCCTAATGACACAAATTTCGTTTTCGACATCATGTTCTTCTTCAGACTGATCTTCGGAATCATCTTCATGGAGGATTGCATTCACAAAACGTTCGCTTGTGTTCAGACGTTGGATTGGTTTCGTCCGAGTGCTACGAAACAATGCGTGACGATGACATTCCTTACGCAATGTTGCTAAGTTTGGTAGTTTGCGACGATCTGCCGCAGTAATTTTACTGTCAAGCATTGGAAAGCATTGCATCCAAAAAGTCATGTTTGCGGCGACGCATGGCACTTCTGATTTCACGATCAGATATCTGATCTTGATATCTTTCCTTTAAGCACCTACAGAATACGTGTACATTCCAATTCATGTTATCTGCCGATCTATGAACACGCCATTAAAATGCTAAGGACGGACCTGCAAACAGTAAATTAGCGAATTGGGAGAGTAGTTCGAAGCTTCCGTTTAGGCATTGCGAAGTGAGACAATTTACGCGTTAAATAAAGTCTTCAATGGCAATGTCGTTGGCTAACCCGCTGAATTTAATACGCCAATTAGATATTATATTGGAAATCCTTTCTTAAGGATTAATTTAATATTATTAATTATTATTAATTATTATTATTAATTTAATAAGGATTAATCTTAAGGTAATTGTCAAGGCAAAGCTTGTAAAAAGAATGTTAACTACGGGTTTCAACCAAATCCAGATTACCAAAGGTAAACGAAACGGTAAGATTCAACGATAACATAACAACATAACAACATAACAACATAATGCGGGTATTACCCTGAGTAGTAAAGCAGTAGGTTGTATAATTCAATAGGTACGGTACATTTACGGTATGAGGATACAGAGTTGTAAGATAAATGTCATTCATTTATTTATAAAGTCTTGCCAATTAGAAGAGTAAGTAGCCGAATCTATCATGCTAGAGAAGATTTCAATCCTAAATGATAAGAAAGTAATTTTTGAATAGTGAAATCCTGGAATAGAACCGACTTTTATATATATCCCAAGAATCAATTACTCAAATTGGAATGTTTTTATATTATATTGTTCGATTATTACCGAACTGATAGAAAAAACATATGAAAGCATAACATATTCTCCGGTATGGCTCCGAACCTCTCCAGAGATCATAAATTCCAGGACGGAATATGAAATACATGACTGAAACTAAAAGTGGATGGATTGTTTATTAACGGGAAGCTCGGCTGTCAAACGACAGATGCCTAATCAGGCATCGGGCTAGGCCCCACGTTGGACGCCAATTATATTTGTAACGAACACACTCAATAGGCGTTGTCCACCTCAACACACTCTGACTATAATCATCGAAGAGGATCTCACCTTATCATATACAACGGCTGCGTATGCTTTTCGGACGCATCAGAGAATCCATGAATTTGTACCGGCATTGTATCTTGCGTTTTATTCCACTTTGGGACTCTAATTCTTTCTAGAGATATTAAGTTTTTCTTGGAAGCATTCAATTCATTGGCATCTGGATCTGATAATTTCTGATCCCATTTTTGATCGGTCAACCACAGTTTTTGCATAAATAATTTTCCCACTATTGTTACTGGAGACAAACAGCCCAAGGGGTCATAAATTTTTGCAAGTGTTTCGTTTATTTAGAATTGTACAGGGATCAGGATTAAAATTGAATTTAAATTCATCTTTAATCGGTTCCCATTGAAGACCTAACGTCTTAATCGATTCATTTTCTCGGATCTCCAATATTTTATTTTCTTCTGTACTTTCCAATGCTTCCACTATTGCTAAGACTTTGGAAATGTATTTTCTAAGGTTGAAACCCACCTTTTCTAATTCAAAGATCATTTGTTGAACGTGTTTTCTGGCTTCTGGTATGAAATTAGCACCAGTTATCAGATCATCCATACAAGAATCATTTTAAATTATTTCTTTTATCGATTTTTGCATTGATTTGATATTTCAACCAGCACTCTTGTTAAGTAGGGTGCCGATGCTGTACCGTAGGTAACAGTTGTTAATTTATAATCTTTTAATTTATTATTTGGAGAATTTCTCCAAATAATGGGCAAATATTGTTGATCCCGTCCATCAATGTTTATTTGTCGGTACATTTTTGCAATGTCCGCCGATACTACAAATGGCCATTTACGCAATTTGACGATGATATTAAAGATATCTCTTAAAACTTTTGTTCCAACCCATATAATGTCATGAATGAATATTATATTCCAGATTATAAAATCTCGTCCTGCAGTTCTAATTCTTTTTTATTCTTAAATGGAATTCTTATTACACATCTCCCATTTTTATATTTTTGAGTGCTCTCTAAAAAATTTTTTCACAAATTTTTCCTCAATGTCATTATTTTCATATTCCATTTCCCAAAACCTCACCAAATCTTTTTCTTCCATAGTAGTACACCTATAATAGTATCCACTCTACTTGGTTTATTAATGTGATAGTCCGCCAATGTATATTTCATCCACTTTGACTTGTTACCATCTAATGTTTTAATTGGTAAGGCCTTCATTAGTTTCGGAAGAATGATACCATCCATATTGAGAGGATCTTTTGTATAATCGCGCATTTCTGTGAGTAACGAACACACTCAATGAGCGATGTCCACCTCAACACACTCTGTCTACCTTTTTGACCAGCTGGCTCAGGGAAAATGGGCGTGGGTTTTGTGTTAAGATGAACAAGAGATATAATACAGTAGACCGATATACGATAGCTGCAAATACGATAACCAAACGGTTAAGAATCAGAGAAGAAAATGTACCTATTGAAGACGAGGACCAGATGTTATTGGCCTCGTTCTATACCCACCCTACCTGTGAAATCCATTCGGACTCCACCCTTTTACAACCGCTGCTTTACATACCCAATGGTGCCCAAAAAGACATCAGATTAATTCATTTTCGACACCATATAATCAAAGATAAAGATAATATTTCGATACATTTACCTAAACTAATCCTTAAATCTAAAGGTTTAGGTATTTAGGTTATGAAAGCTCTTAGTGAGTAATTTTGTTTATTTACAGCAAACAAAAAGCAAAATGATTAAGATAGGAATGCAGATATTGTGAGTTTACGTTACATTACGTCTTTGGTTTAGTTTACATAAATTAATTGATATTTAGACCTTAGCTTCTTTAAATTGCGAAAATTATATATAAACTTAGTTAAGGCAAGGAATTCTCTGACTGTTTATGTTCAGGTATTACATGATTTACGGCTATGCCGTACTTAAGCACTTTCTGTTGATTTGTAGCTGTGGGTATTAATTTAAATTAAATAAATTAAATATTTTATTTAAATCTGATGATACCCCTTTGCCAGATCTATTGTACTAAAATATTGCGCCGTACCAAGCTTGTCCAATATTGGGTCCATCAATGGCAAGGGATACTTGTCAGGAATCGTCACATGATTCAAGCGACGATAGTCTACACAGAGTCTGTACTTTTGCACGCCCGATTTGTCCATTTTTTTTTGGTACCAAACATATGGGTCCACTGTTCTTGCTTCTGCTTTTTCTTATTATCCCGTTTTTTTCCATTTCTATTATTTGCCTTCTAATTTCTTCCTCATTTTTGGGAGAACACCTATAAACTCTAGAGTTTATTGGTTGCTCTGTTATTGTTCTTATACTATGCACTACTGTGCTTGTGTTTGTCAACTGATCTCCCTCATTATAGAATACTTTTTTAAATTTTTTCTTTAGTGAATTCACTATTTCACTTTCCTCTGTGTTTAATTCTGCTGTGTTGAAGTCTTCAATTTCTCTTACTTCCAGTACACAAGCCACCTCTGGGGCCTTAGACAAGAATGGAATTTCGACATCATTTATTAGCTTTATTGTTTTTTCTTTTATGTTTATACTTTTTACATTTCTTGGGATAAAATCCATGCCCAATAGGAAATCGTATGATTTGTCTAGGGGCAAGGCTACCCACCTTGAACGTACTTTTTGTGAATATTGGAATTCACTTGGTGCTTCTGTCATTACCAAGAAGCTGCTGGCTTCAAATTCCGACTTAATGGTATGAATGGTTTTTGTATACTTTTTTATTTTTTTATAAAGGTCTTCTTCTACTTTTTTTGTGTTTACTATGCTAATTGTGGATCCTGTGTCTATTAGAAATAAAAATATGCGTCCCTCTATGGTTCCTTCTATGTACATTTTACGTTCGTCCGAGGCTACTAGGTAAAAAATGCTTGAGTATCTTCCTCCTCCGTGCCCCCTTATTATTTTCTTCTGTCAAGTTGTCCACACTCATGGCTTCTGGGGAACTGTCATATCTTATATTTTGGCTTTGGTTCCTATTTATTTGGTTATTACTTGGGTTTCGAGGCTGTTGATAATTATTAAAATATCCCTGGTTCCGTTGTTGGATGTTGTAATTTTGGTTTCGATTTTGGTTCTGTTGTCCGTTATTAGTTTGTCTTGTATTCTGGCTTCGTTGTCTGTTATTGTCTCTGTAGTTATTTCTTATGACTGTCTGCTGTTGGTTTCCGTTTTTTTGTTCAGTGTTATTGCTTGGATTATTGTTGTCTATGTTTTTTCTGATTAATAGTTTGTGGTTTAAGTTTCCGATATTTAGGCCCATGTATTTGGTTATCTCAATCCTAACTGTCTGTACTGTTGTAAGTGGCATTAGCGAAACCGCCATTGACCCTGCCAATTCCTTAATTCTTTGCATTAGTAAGGAGCTTAAAATGCTACAAGGTTTTTGTTATTTTCGAAACCCGCAAAATCTGTTATTTCTTCTACAATGAATCTTACTTTTATGTCCAGATCTCTGATGCTAGTGACCCTTAGGTTATTGATCTTCCTTGTCAGTCCCATTTGATCCAGTCTGGGGCGATAATGGTGTCTCAGCTTCTCCTTGCACTGGTCCCATGTTGTTGGTGTGTTTATGTTGAGAATTGTTCTGGCTTGGTCTTGTATTTTTCTGTTGAACACCACGCTGAAGACTTGGTCTGCGTCGTCTCCATATTCTCTCATCACCTGGTCTACCGAAGCTATGAATCCATGAAGTGTTTCCTCCTGTCCAGTAAAGGTCGGAAGATAACGGGCTTTTTTTCAATATTATTTCTTCTCCTCGTCATAGGGTTTTTGGTGTCTCTCTCCGCTTGCTGATTTGTTATAATTTGGGTGAGTGCTTGAATGCACAACTGAATTTGATTTTCTGTTGGCATCTTTGTAACTTTTTTTTTTTAATGAAGTTTTGGTTTTTAACTTTGGGGTTTGTTGTTTTTGGAAATTTTCGACTATTATCACGACTTTTATTAGGGTTTTTGAATGCCCTGTTTAATTGTCGCACTTCACACTTCGCACACTGTATTGTCTCGACTGGTTTGTGACAATATTGCGATTTTCTCTATTTAATGCCACAATCAAAGTTTGTTTCAGGCAGAAAATTTATTGTGCGGACTGCGCCAATTACGTATTTATGTACACGTATTTCAAAAGATAGATACAGTACCGAAGCAAGAACAAATTCGACTCCGAGTAGATCGTCTTTACTTGAGCTTTATTTCAAAACTGACGGCTTATTTCTAAGTTAGATTTCTTTTATGCGATCAATCGCTCTCTTTAATTCTCTATGGTTAGTTCTTATATCTTGAGTGTTTCTCTGTTTACATTATTGGGGTATATATATGTATGTGGTTTCTTCTGAGCTCAGCTTAAGTGTATTCTCTGTTTATATAATATGGTTGCGGCTTTGGTGGCCACAGTGTTCTTTGGTCCATTTGATACTTTCTTCTTTGTTTATTTTAGATTAAAGTGGATCGCAGTCCACACTGATGGTTTTTGCTTATAAATGCAGGGGAAGGGGTAAAGGGACCAATTGTATAACTCGCGTGTGAGTTTCGGGTTTCGGCTGCAACTTTGCCGCGACGGCATCTGGCGCAGCAGCGTTGTCAGCAAACTCAAGCTTGCGCGTGTTAACTCCTCCCCTTCTAATTTGAAACGCGTCTTCGGGTTTCTTCTTTCTCATTCTGCGCTGGTATAATTTCCAGGTGCCCAAGGAGAGTAGGAATAGGGCGCTGAGTGCCAAGCCGCCATATGATCGTGAAGATAAGCCTGTTCTAAGATTCCCGATATGGCGAAGATTCTTCATGGTTAGGTCATGTAGAAATGGGAGGCTCGGATGTTCTCTGAAAAGGGTGAGGTTGACCACGGCTGACGTGGATACAGCAGGTTTCTTCTTCAGGATGCCTCGGTTGTTCACGTAACGGGTGCCATTTAGTGAGACGTAATCGTCGTAAGTCGCGAGAAAAGTTCCCGCGATTATCTGTTTGTGCCCAGTGCTGTCCACTACATTCATGGTCCCGTTGGTTATTACTGCAATGCCCTCTCCGATTACTATCACGGTCGCCAGATCACTGGGGCGTGTGGCACATTGTTCCAGATACCAGTTGTTGGGCGCATGAAGTATTTTGTAGTCTTCTGCAGAAAGTGGTGCTCACAGTAGCAGCGCCGTCACGTACAGCGAATGTCTTTGTTCCGTTGTCGGCCACCGTATTACCCTCTTCTAGATATCTAGAAGGATATCTATTTTTTTACAGCTTAACAGAGGTTTGGGATATTTGATCAGAAAGTACAATAATTCACAATTTTGAAAAGCTATTATATGGCAGACCTCTAAAAGGTTGGTTATAATAGTATTGGTGAGTTGTTCATTTAATAGTTCTTTAATGTCGATGCTGTCTAGTATAAGGGGGCTGATTGAATTTACTTTTGCAAGTATAACAGTGAGGATTAAGTCCTTAAGGCTTGTAATTATCATTCTATTTTTTGCCAAAATAGTTGCATAAAAATGTTCGACCTCTGCATCTGGTTTCAAAATTGCATTTAGGGCCCTTGAAACGTCATTGAGTCTTGCTTGGAATTAAGTGTTGATTTCTATCTGCTTGCATTAGAATTCTATTAACTGACTTCGTTTGAATTTTATTTATTTCTAGTCATCAAAATCTGGGGTTCCTGCAATTGCCTTAAGGGCACTACCTATCATGTTAATGATACGTGCTTGTCGGTGATGAACGGTCAGGGAAGTTATTAAGGTGGCTATGTGCTGTACGTCCGTTTTCAGTATCTGTTTCATGTGAACTTTGGGTAGTTTGTCTATTAATTTCCATGTCTCGTCGATGTAAGTTTCAAAAGATGTCAGGTTCGTCGTGTGTCCCAAGTAAGTGTACGAGTCCCAGATTGTTACGTCTCCGTTAACTATAGGTATGTAGTCCGCTTGGGAGTAGTCATTGAGTCTCAATGTCGCTTCGGTCACGGTCAGGCTGCTATTATTAAGCTGAAAAGATATCTTAACCTAAAAACCTGTATAGACAGGTTAAGAAAATAAGATTTTTCGCGTAAAAAATATCGATGTGTAAATTTTCTCCTTCTCTGTTTGGAATAGGGGTTTCTCTTATATATTTGTTTTCGTTGCAAATTGTACAATTTTTTATGTATTCTTTTAATTTGATGAATAGGTTTGGCTAATAATATAATCTATTGATTTGCTTGTAATTCTCATCTAGTCCCCACATGATGATGTGTTTCCTCTATTATTTAATATATATATCCTCATTATTTTCCACATCTTGTAGAAATATTTTAATAAAAAGAAATTTGTTAGTAAAATTATTTTTTAAAGGTTATTGAATATGATAAAGATCTTCTAAAGTGCAATGAATTCCTACCGTTATGTTTGGTGGTAGTTATTCTCTTAATATTTCTATTAAATTTACTGGCGTATCATATTCGATTATATGTCGAGTTTTATCAAAAACTTTCAATGACTCATGTATTGTATACCACCCCGTTGTTAATAACAGTTGTTGTTGAAACTGATTTAACGGTTTACGGGTCTCTTGTATTATATTCTCTGTAAAGAGGCTGCAGCATAAGCAAACGTCTACATTTGTTGAGTTTATATTTCAAGCTAGACCAACGCAGTGGCCATTTGTTCCCCAAGCATGGAAACGGATTGTAAGTGCGGGAATTTTCCACTGCACGCATTCCCTATTTAAATTAGAATAAGACTGTTTTATTTTGCAATTATTTTTTTTTATTTCGGTATGAGAACCTCTGGAGAATCAATTTAAAACTGAAACCTAGGGCAGCTTCATCGGACCACGAAGCCGTCAGCTGCGTCAGGCAGATTGCGCGTGTGAGTTTCGGGTTTCGGCTGCAGCTTTGCCGCGACGGCATCCGGCGCAGCAGCGTTGTCAGCAAACTCAAGCTTGTGCGTGTTAACTCCTCCCCTTCTAGTTTGAAACGCGTCTTCGGGTTTCTTCTTTCTTATTCTGCGCTGGTTTAATTTCCATGTGCCCAAGGAGAGTAGGAATAGGGCGATGAGTGCCAAGCCGCCATATGATCGTGAAGATAAGCCTGTTCTAAGATCCCCGATATGGCGGAGATTCTTCATGTAGATTGTCATGTAGAAATGGGAGGCTCTGATGTTTTCTGAAAAGGGTGACGTTGACCACGGCTGACGTGGATACAGCAGGTTTCTTCTTCAGGATGCCTCGGTGGTTCACGTAACGGGTGCCATTTAGTGAGACGTAATCGTCGTAAGTCGCGAGGAAAGTTCCCGCGATTATCTGTTTGTGCCCAGTGCTGTTCATTCATGGTCCCGTTGGTTATTACTGCAATGCCCTCTCCGATTACTATCACGGTCGCCAGATCACCGGGGCGTGTGGCACATTGTTCCAGATACCAGTTGTTGGGCGCATGAAGTATTTTGTAGTCTTCTGCAGAAAGTGGTGCTCACAGTAGCAGCGCCGTCACGTACAGCGAATGTCCGCAGTCGGCCACCGTATTACCCTCTTCTAGATATCTAGAAGGATATCTACTTTTTACAGCTTAACAGAGGTTTGGGATATTTGATCAGAAAGTACAATAATTCACAATTTCGAAAAGCTATTATATGGGAGACCTCTGAAAGGTCGGTTATAATAGTATTGGTAAGTTGTTCATTTAATAGTTCTTTAATGTCGATGCTGTCTAGTATAAGGGGGCTGATTGAATTTACTTTTGCAAGTATAACAGTGAGGATTAAGTCCTCAAGGCTTGTAATTATCATTCTATTTTTTGCCAAAATAGTTGCATAAAAATGTTCAACCTCTGCATCTGGTTTCAAAATTGCATTTAGGGCCCTTGAAACGTCATTGAGTCTTGCTTGGAATTTAGTGTTGATTTCTATCTGCTTGCATTCGAATTCTATTAACTGACTTCGTTTGAATTTTATTTATTTCTAGTCATCAAAATCTGGTGTTCCTGCACTTGCCTTAAGGGCACTACCTATCATGTTAATGATACGTGCTTGTCGGTGATGAACGGTCAGGGAAGTTATTAAGGTGGCTATGTGCTGTACGTCCGTTTTCAGTATCTGTTTCATGTGAACTTTGGGTAGTTTGTCTATTAATTTCCATGTCTCGTCGATGTAAGTTTCAAAAGATGTCAGGTTCGTCGTGTGTCCCAAGTAAGTGTACGAGTCCCAGATTGTTACGTCTCCGTCAACTATAGGTATGTAGTCCGCTTGGGAGTAGTCGTTGAGTCTCAATGTCGCTTCGGTCAAGGTCAGGCTGCTATTATTAAGCTGAAAAGATATCTGAACCTAAAATCGCCTACCAAATACGACTTATAGACCCTTTATTATTCATTTGGTCAAGTGTCTTTTACTGTACTGCCTTTGAAGGCTGCGTGAATTACGTCTATGGGTCTTTCGTTTGTCACCGAATGGATTGACCTGTTGTACTTTATGGTTGCAAGGAGAATGTTTTCGACAGTGTCCTCTACCTGTGTTTCCAACTTATAAGAGCGTGTTATATCCCCAAGAGTGCCATGGAACTGCTCGACTTGTCCATTAGAGGAACTATGCAAGGGTGGGGCGTTTGAAATCACGATGCCAAAGCTATTGCTGAGCATTGATATAATGGTTTCTGAGTTCAAGGATTTCTCGTTGTCGCAGTAAATTGCCTTTGTTTCGGGCAACATGTTCAGAAGTTGCAAAAGCTGTACTACAGCAATCTTATCAATGCAGGTTAGAAAATATTTACCGGCAGTGGAGTAAACATCTACATATATGCAACATTTCTCCGGCAAACGATGGTATCGGGGTTTTCCCTATTTCCTGTTTTTTTGGGTGCCGATCATGTTTACTCAGCGCAAAAATTTTACAGTTTGCAGCTATTTCTGAAGTTAAGTGAGCTATTTTTAGAAAAAAATAGACCCTAAGTATTTGTTTCGCATTTTCTTGCGCTGCTCCGTGCGCGAGTTACCGCCTCAGCATTTACCCTCGGCGGTCCCCCGCCGAAACCCCCTCGACAACCGGAGGTTTAGGCGATACTTTTATATCGGCCACCGAAACGCTGATCCACACAAACAGAACCGCATCCGCTCCCATTTCCATTTACTGTCACATCAGCAAATTCCAATTGTATCAAACATAGCTGTACCGAATATGAATCAAAGAAATAAAATTCATTCTGAAGTTAAACCAAAAAGAACCAAGACGTATTCTAATTTGAACTCTACAAAACCTAAACGGACCTACATCTTAACTGGCGCAGTCGATACACCTCAGGCCGAAGGACGAGTCAACTAGGACTTGAGAAGACCAAGGAAAGGAAGGATTAAGAAACCCAAGGATGATAAGGAGAATTCTAATATTAATATCGATGTAAGGAGGGCATGTGAGTAGAGTGAAGTATGTGCAATGGAGGTGGCAATAATAAGAATCGCAAGTAAAATAATAAATTTCCAGGCAATGGGAAGTAAAAGAAACAAGTACAAATAACATATAATACGAATAAGAATAAATAAATCGAGATATAACGATAAGTGAAACATGTATATAAACCCAAATTTGGGGAGTTAAAAAATAAAATTAAAAATCCAAAGCAATGAGAACAGTAAAACAAAGACAAATAATAAATGAATAATAAATAAGAAATGGAAACAAGAAACAACAATGAGTGAGAAATATATTAAATCAATTAATTAAAAGAAGTGAGGGGAAAAGGTATGCATGAGACGAACTTGGTGCAAAAAACGAACGAACGGTTGCCACCCGACGCAGTTCGATGTTGACCGGTCGTCTGATCGAACCGGTCGTAGAGACAGTCGGTTCGGGCGAACATTTTCCTTTATCGTGCCACGAGATCGAACCTTTGCATACAAATTCAGGGACGCATTGAGAGGCGCTGGGGCGCCTAAAGATATTAAGAAATTAAATAATTTGGCTCGTTCGCATGTATTAGGCGGCTGCCTAGCATGAGGGCGGGACCAAGGCTTACGAATAGGGGTGCAGCCATTCACATGTATGGGGCGGCGCACTGCAACGCGCAGAGCGGCTGCCTAGCGTAGGGATGGTAATGCAAAGGTATATTTTAAACAAGTAACAAAAGGATAAAAGGAAATTAAATAAAGATGAAATTTAGCGACTCGATCATCCACATGTATTGGGTGGCGCACTGTAACACGCAGCTGCCTAGCGTAGGGATGGTTAGGAGTGAATTATGCATAGGGCTACGAGCCAGGGGGAACACCGGGGTACATCGACTGTCCGCACTTAGTTCCGAGGCTGTATCGCACAGCCAAGGGGCTAGCTTCAGCATGTAAGGTGTTAGGTAAAGAATACACGATACCGTGGCATAGACCGTCCGCAATCGATTGTGAAGCTGTATCGCACAGCTGAACAACTGGCTTCGGCATGCAGGTGTTGATAAACGAGATAAATAAATTGAATAAATTAAATAAAGCGAATAAATTAAAGAAATTAAATAAATTAATAAAATCACATAAAGTAAATAAATGAATAAATTAAATGTATTAAATAAATTAAATAAAGCAGATAAATTAAATAAACTAAATAAAGTAAATAACAAATACATAAAGGAAAAGAGTACAATAAATAAAGTAAACAAGAAAATAACGTGAATAAATAATTACAAAAGATGAGCGACACGTATTATAAACCCCATTTTGCTGAATTAAATTTGGAATGTCAAGTTACTTATGATGAATTAATTACAGAACTCCATTGCGCACACGGAAACTCAAGGAGCCAAATACACAAGACACCTTAACAATACACTTAACCAGATACACAGAGTGCGTCACCACAAACACACTGCTTATTAATAGACAAGAAACAATATTAGAATAAGTACACAGCGGCTAGCGCAACACACACTATCTATTAACAGATAAGAAACAATATTAGAATAAGTACACAGCGACTAGCGCAAACACACTGCTTATGAACGGATAAGAAACAATATTGCAATAAGTATACAACTCCTTTTCGAACACAAACAAACATCTCGTAGTAGTGACACGGCAGGATACAGAGTTAGGTAAACGGCGAATTATAATACCAAACGCGAATACAGTTAACGAGCAAGTACACTTAACGGAGAGTAGCTATGTCGAATCCAACAGACAGACAGTAGGCTGGAACGCCAGCAGTAAGCGTATTGGAAGCCATCAAGGTAATAGACCTAGTGGAAATAATCCCAAAATATCATGGTGAAAGTGGAAAGCTAGACGGTTTCATAGCGGCAGTGGAACAAGTACTAGGCCTGATAAGGGGAGAAGAAAGATCCAATATAGGGGTTATAGCGCTCCGAGCAGTCCGGAGCAGCAGATAAAGTCCTGGACTTGGACGAGTCGGAGTTAAATTGGGATCACATTAAAAGAGTATTGATCTCACACTTTAAAGACAAAAGATCAGAGCAGGACCTGATAATGGAGCTGACCCATATCAAGGAGAAGAAACTGGACATAGAAGCCCTTTACAATAGGGTTATGACCCTGAAGAAGGGCTTGGTGAGTCTAACCAAGACATGCGAGAATAGCATATTGTTGAGAGGAGAAAAGATTAAATGGTACGAGGAGATGGCGGTAAACACCTTTATTTCGGCCTTAAAGGGACCGATAGGAGTAACCATGAGGAACATGGGGGTCCCGAATATAGCCAAGGCTTATGAGATAGCGTGCAGGAAGGAAAAGTTAGTTGCTCTGGAAGTTGTCGACCCAGAACCCAAAACACAGGGGTCGGGAGACTCGCGAGACAAGATTGCTAAGGAAAATCAGAAACAGGAACAGGAGAAGGAGGAGCCCCAGGTGTTGGAGGCACGCAGGGAGACAGGCATTTGGTCACAATACCAGTGGGGAGGAAACAATCCCCCTCCGTTCCCAATGCCGTTCCCCATGCCGAATACGAACGGATGGCCGGGATTAGGGTTTCCATACCCAATGATGGGTAACCCGTTCAGGACAGAAAACTTTAATCAAAGGGATTCTGTAGGGTACCAGAGACCATATCGGAATTACCAAAACAGGAATTCCAGATGGAATTAAGGTCAAACAAACAGAGTTAGACAATGGAACAGGTACAACAATAATAACTATAGCAACAATGGCTACAACAGTAACAATGGCAGGGGGCAACTAGCAATTGAAGCGCCAACAAACGCGGAAGGCAGTGGTCAATCGAGAATGTCCAAGTATTCTAACAATTCTAATAATTCAAAGCGATCATATAATTCAAAAAACACTACCGAGAGGAACGATAATAGAACTTCGGTAGGTGGACAACTCCACAACATTCAGGAAGATGAGGCAAATTTTTCACAACCAGCCTCGAACAACCCACAGGATATTTAGGAACAAGGAAAAGTCATTCGACTCTGCCTTATATTTTTGTTAAAATTTACACAATAAAAAACAATAAAGTTAATAATTGATACAGGACACTTTTTCATTTATTCGACCCGAATTAGCACATCCGAAATACGTAAGGAAACTCAGAGACCCAATAGCCATTAAGACCATAACGCAGGCGCATGAGGTCGAGAGAGAGGCAATCTTACCAACATTCACGGAATTAGGAGGAGTCGGTAAAATAAGAATGCTTCTCTTTAAATTTCATCAGTTCTTTGAAGGACTGATCGGAATAGATATGTTACAACAGCTGAAGGCAGTTATTGATATACGGAACGGATGGTTTAACATAGCAAATGGGAAACAAAAAATTCACTTTGCGACATATAGACCATCGGAACTGTTACAATAGAGGCCGAATCAAAAATAGTTGTATCTGTTCCGGTGCAACTGCAAGAGGGAGAATTCATATTAAACAGAACAATAATAAAAAAGGACGTAGAAATTTCAGAGGGTTTTTACAAGGCAGAGTCGGGACAAAGTTTGGTAGAGGTTACAAATTATGCAGAGACAGATCAGGAATTGTTTTTAGAAGAACCAGTAAATGTTGTAGAATTCAATGGAAAAAATCAGAACAGAGCACTTAAATAAAGAGGAGCTCAGGGTGTTAAGTAGAGTTTGTAGGAAATATCCGAAGATATTCCACAGAGAAGGAGACAATTTGTCTTTCACAAACGCAGTCAAACATGAGATAAGAACAAGGGACGATATTCCCATCTATGCTAGACCGTATAGGTATGCGTTTAAGGAAAGACAGGAGGTGAGGAGGCAACTAGACAAGTTGCTCGACCAGAACATAATCAGACATAGCCATTCACCCTGGAGTGCACCGGTATGGCTAGTACCTAAGAAGAAAGATGCCTCAGGGGAAAGGAAATGGCGAATGGTAGTTGATTATAGAAAATTGAATGAAAAGGTGATAAAGGATAGGTATCCACTACCGATAATAAGTGACGTATTGGACAATTTAGGAAGAGCTAAATACTTCTCGACGTTGGATTTAGCGAGTGGATATCACCAGATCGAAGTTCAGGAATCAGACATTCCAAAGACGGCTTTTTCCGCAGAGGGAGGTCACTTCGAGTATGTTCGAATGCCGTTTGGCTTAAACAACGCTCCTGCGACCTTCCAGAGGTTAATGAATAACATCTTTGGAGAATTGTTGGGCATATGTTGCCTCATATACATGGACGACATCATGGTGTTTTCAGCATCATTGCAGGAACACATTACTGACTTGAAAAAGGTATTTAAAAAGCTCACGGGAGCCAATTTTAAATTACAATTGGACAAGACAGAGTTCCTAAGGACAGAGGTAGAATATTTAGGACACGTAGTAACCCCGCAGGGAATAAAAAAGAACCCGGGAAAGATTGAAGCAATAAAAAAATTCATTATCCCGAAAACTAGGAAGCAAATTAAGTCTTTTCTAGGGTTGTTAGGATACTACAGGAAATTTATTACAGATTTCGCAGCGATAACAAAACCGCTGACGAAACAGCTAAAAGGGAAAAAGTCAGTGCAAATAGACGAAGGGTATGTTGAAGCATTTGAACCCTCCTTTGCAATGATCCGATTTTACAATTTCCCGATTTTGAAAAGCCGTTCATCCTGACCACGGATGCCAGCAATTATGCTTTTGGATCTGTGTTATCGCAGGGAACCCTGGGAGCAGACAGGCCAATAGCATACGCAAGTAGGACCCTATCAACATCGGAAACAAATTATGCTACTATAGAAAAGGAAATGCTTGCCATAATTTGGTCAATAAAGCATTTCGAACCTCTTTAAGGATTTTTGTAGACAGTACGAACTCGAACTGCATACAACGTCCTTTCAGCAGTCGTCAAGTAACTCCACAGTCGAAAGACTGCACTCCACGATTACGGAAATATACCGTTTAATATTGGAAAATAAGAAAGAAAAGAGATTGGAGCTTAAACATGAAGTGACTCTGAGTGAAGCGTTTATAACATACAATAACGCCATTCACTCAGCAACAAAGCTGACTCCTCAGGAACTATGTACGGGCAGAACGCATGAATTTCTGAATAACGTGTCATTCAATAATGAACACGATTATTTACAGAAAATCAATGCGTTCCAGGCCAAAATATACCCAATGATTAAACAACGAGTACGTGATCAAAAAGTTAGAAGAATTGAGGCAGCGAACACAGATAGGCAGGAACCGGATCCAATTCAAGTGGGGAATACAATATTTAGGAAAGAGAACAGAAGAGATAAACTCACTTCCAGGTTCTCAAAACACAAGGTGGATGAAGACAATGTTCTAACCATAACAACAGCGAACCCACAAAAAATACACAAAGAAAAAATCTGGCGAATTAATAAACCGAACGATTAACATTATTTACAGGTGGGCAATTGCCACAGCCGAAGAGAGCAGGCTCGAAATAATACCCTTGAAAGGGAACGAACCGTTGGCTCAGATCCAAATGGGACCAGCAAGAGTGATACAAACGCACCAAACCTTTGTTCATATTGTCAAGTTACAGGAGTATAGAGAAATAGCAGAGGGAATAGAACGGACACTTAAAGAAATTGCAGATGACCTCGAAACTAGAGACTTAGTTTAATCACTACAGAAGAAACTACAGATGGTAAAAACTAGATTAGAAAGTATATGGCCCAAGCATAGAAGAGCAAGGGCACTGATCAATGGATTAGGTTCAGTGGTTAAAGCGATAACAGGAAACTTAGACGCCGATGATGCGGAAAGGTTAGAAGAAGAAATAAGGAAAATGAAGGAAGAAGAGGAAACATTGAGGGAAAACTTAAACTCACAGAAAAAAGCAAGCAGTAAAGCCAATTGCATGTTTAAGAATTTGACGAATTACATTAACGAAGAACAGAATAGGGTAAACCGATTTACTCACAACTATAATAACGGCATAAGCAAGTCGTTTATTGAGGAGGACAAGAGGATGTATAGATTAGAATATATCGGGAGAATTGCGCTTACGATAGACATGTTAGGCTTAAATCTGAACGACGTTGTCGAGAGCCTGTTGTTGGCTAAGTTAGGGGTGATTTCTAGGTTCTTGTTCGACAAAAAAGAAACGGACAGGTGTGTCCGCGAATTAGAGAAGCAAGGGATACAACTATTGTCAGAAGAACATATGTATGAATTTTTGGAGCTAAGCGAGATAATGAACAATACAGACATTTTATTTTTAATAAGATTGCCGTTATTTAAGGAAGAAATATTTTCATTCATAAGATTAATACCACTTCCCATGAACAACACAGAATTTGTGATAACTCCAAATTATGTGGTGATTCATGGGAATGAAATACACTATTATAAGGAAAAATGTCAGCTAATAAGGAACATTTATATATGCAAAAACGATAGAATTATAAGGCAAATCAATTCAAAATGTATTACTAGACTGCTAAGTGGAAAGGAAGCGGAATGTGAGACAAAGGACGTCGGATTAGTCTCAACGATCTTCGAATCGGAGGCCGGATATATAGCAATCTTCAACGGAAGAAATGTCTAACTCCAAACAGATTGTGGAGTCGACAGAACATTGAATGGATCAGTTCTGATAAAATTCACCCATTGCAAGGCAATGGTGAACAATGTGCAGTATGAAGCGGTGGAGAGGCTTGGCACAGCGGAATTGAAGTTAGACATACCGCTGATAGAAACGATTACGAAGAACAGGACAACCCAGGAGTTGGGAATGCACGAGCTAAAGATGGAGGGTCTGGAAACAAAAGTACAGATCAACAAGATACGGTGGGGAAGCACTATCCATACAACAACGACTTACAAGATGCTTGGTGTACTGTTAATAATAGTATTCGTCGTGGCCTATTTCCCGAAGAAGACGACCATTTTTACACCAGAGAATACGCCACATGCCACCTTCACTCCCACCATCGCTTCACCCGTTTCAGCAACTATATCCCCGCTATGGTCGGTAGTTCAGTCTGAGGGGGGAGGAGTAACCGCCTCAGCATTTAGCCTCGGCGGTCCCCCGCGGCAACCCCCTCTACAACCGGAGGCTTAGGTGACACTTTTATATCGGCCACCGAAACGCTGATCCACACAAACTACAGAACCGCATCCGCTCCCATTTCCATTTACTGTCACATCAGCAAATTCCAATTGTATCAAACATAGCTGTACCGAATATGAAGCAAAGAAATAAAATTCATTCTGAAGTTAAACCAAAAAGAACCAAGACGTATTCTAATTTGAACTCCACAAAACCTAAATGGACCTACATCTTAACTTGCGCGATTATGTTCGACTGTCGCAATTTCCCTCTGTTCCGTTGGGTTTACAACGTCTGTAACCAAGTTCTTGCAATATCTAAAGGTGGTAGAAGGGAATGCCTTAACCAGTCCGTGTTGGATGAAAGCCAGAATGGGTAGCTCGCAATGAATTACGTTGGCTACGTCAGCATTTAATGCATCTTTAATGCTTTGCAATAAAGAGCTGCGATCAGAAAAATGAAGTGTCACGAGTTTTTGTCTTAAACAAAATAAGCGTCTTCTGTTGGGGAATAGTTCCTTCTTCCAGAATAATTTGGTTACGGAAACAAGTCACCGGCTTGTCTGTGGCTTCAATGGTATACGTGAGGGATTCTTCGATGTGGATGGTGGCAACATCGGAGTCTACTGAGTCCTCTAGTGCATTGACATTTTGGCTAAATTCTTTTTTCCGGGTTCATAAATTATGTTTGCGTTGTGTTCATCAATGAAGGCTTTCCAACGCTTTATTGTGGCATTCGGGTTTTTGTCCGATACCAAAAAGGTTAATGGCTGGTATGAATGTTAAGATTCTTAACACCATACAAGTAATTTCTGAGGTTCTTAAGTGCCCATACAATGGCGAGAAGCTCACGCTCATTTGTGGCAAAATTTACCTCCTTACCTCGCAGTGTTCGCGAGATCATTGTTATCGGGCGGCCGTCTTGAGACAGTACCGCTCCCAGTCCGTAGTCAGACCCGTCTGTTGTGAGGTCAAAAGGCTTTTTGTAATTTGGGTAGGACAACATTACATCTTCGGAGGCCAGTATATTTTTAAGCCTATCGAAGGTTTCATTTTGCTCTGCTGTCAACTCGATTATCACCTTTTTTGAGTAGTTGGCACTTACTTTGCCGTTTTCACCATTCAAGATATCTGTTGGGGGGGGCCTTGCGATGTTGGCAGCTATAGTAGCGTGCTAGACCTAAAAATGACCTAAGAGCGAATAGGGTTTTCGGTGGGGGAAAGTCCTTAACAGCCTTAACTTTATCGGGTGAGGACCGATGCTTTTTTTGTCGACGACCCATATCGGTTTATTATAAGGGGACTTTGACGGTCGTATTATGCAATTCGCTAGAAGTTGTTTAACCTCTGCATTGGCAAAGTCAGACACGCCCTTTGGATACGGATACAGTTTTGCGTAACATGGTTCGTCATCCGTTGGTATGGTGGCAACCGTATTTATGTTGTACGGTAGGGACTCGTTAACGTCTGCAAATGGCTTTACCATTTTGTTGATCATACTATCAAAGGTGGATCTGACAGCAGGAGGGGCATCTGCGTCGTTAATCCGAATATGGTTCACCTGTTGACATTTTTTCTATCCCATGATCGTGTTTAATGACGTTGTTTGAGCATTGATCTGTTTTAACAGGTTTTGTGATATTTGGGTTTTGCTGGTCATTTTTGTCTTTTTGATTCTTTTGGAAGTAGGGATTTTTGCTTTGAGGATTTTCTTCCTTTTCCTGTTGGGCGTTCTGACACCAGTTCTGAGACTTTTGAGAATTTTGTTTCTGGGGTTTTTCCTCAAGGTGTTTTGCAAAATTTGCTGCGAAGATGCCTCTCTCATTGCTTGATTCGGCGTCTTGGACTAGAGCTAAGGCTGAGGGGAGGTCTATGGGTTGTGCCGGAAAAACCGTCCACTTCAGAGATTTTTTAGTCCTGAGACGAAAACGTGAAGCGCGTCGCTTCTAAGCTTTTCGTTTAATATAGCTGCTGCGACGGAGACGTGCGTCATTAGTGTTTTATTTGTCAATAGTGTGAGTTTTGTTTCGACAGTGGCAAGTTGCCCTGCTGAAGCGTGCTTAGTTGCTTTTGTATTACGTGAAACGGTGTCTTGTCCGCGTATGTGAAATCCAACCTAGCAAAAATGGCTTTAAAATTCAACACTGTGTTGAATGAGGCTATCACAGCATCTGCTGGTCCCCTTACTTTGTTTCTGATTATAGCTACTGCCTGGTAGTGTCTTGAGGTGCCGTTGTATGGCTCGAAGACTTTATAGGCTGCGGAAGCGGCTTGCCTCCACGAAACATAATTCTCTATCTTTCCGTCGAACTCGGAGATGGACTTTGCAACATCTATCTATTCTGAATATGTTTGGCATTATTGTTAATCCTCATCTCTTTCTGAGCCGGCTGACTTACTGTCCCGGTCCCTTTTTAATGGGGTTGGCGGTACAGTTTTTTTAGCATGGGCTTGATTATAATAATTTCTTTGTGGAAAATTATTATAATTTTGTTCGTTATTGTTATTATACCCCTTGCTAAAATTATTGCCCGGCGATATTGATTCTTCCAAGAACTATCTACTTCCATTGGTTCTTGCTGGTTTTGTGTCTTTGAATTGTAATTGGAATATCAGTTATTATTTGGACCCTGATTTCCGTTTTGAGGCCAATTATTATTCTGATTAATATTCTGATTATTATACGATCTATTTGGTGTGTTATTATTACCATTTGTTCCCCAAACATGGGAACGGATTTTAAGTGCGGGAATTTTCCACTGCACGCATTCCTCATCTACAAAAAAATGTGATACGACCGCTTGCATCGTTGTTTAAGCGATGAACCCACGCAGGAGTTCGTGGCATTTTTATTATATCTCTAACGCTCAAGAGTTGTTTATTCTTAAATATAGGCAGACCCATGTTTGACAATACATGTGCTGCAGCGGTCCAATCGTTTTACGTACAATATATATATAACTTATCCAAACTTGATCTGGATGTTTGGAATGAGAAGATTATGGAGTTAATTCTTGTAATGCAACGACCGTCGCGATTTATTCCCGAAATTCAACTAACTCTAAGTACAAAACTTCTTATAACTAAAGCTAGCCCTATGCCCTAAATCCGCTGACTCGGCGACTCGTGCAAAGCGCTGGAAGTCGTTGATGTTGCCGCGAAGCGTAGTCCGCTGCCCGGTCGCTAAACCAAGTTCCTGCACACGCTGTTATACAATCTCGTGGAGGACGCTGACCTTGCGCTTTTATCATGCAAGTGATACATGATCAGCTTGGCCGTTTGTTGTTTGTTGGTCAATCGTGTTAACTCCTCCCTTACTTAGATGAAGGACGTCCTCGGTCTTCTTGAAACCATCGATAATGACTTGAAGATTACGCTGGTGTCGGGTTCTTCGGCGATTCTGATAAAGTTTTGAGAAGATATAACAGATAGCCAAAAAGGTGGTCGCAGCCACTCCAGATATTATAGGTCGTTTTACCAGGCCCTCTTCTAGTCTGCCAATGTATCGCTTTTGTAGGTATGGCAAGCTTAGTATTTCTTGGTGGCCTGTTATGTTAAGGAGCGTTGATGCGGTGGCGCTGGAGCTTTTTTGACGTAGCTCTTAAGATTCCGGAATACGGAGTCGTTCACCTTTACCTCATCGTCAAATGTAATGAGGACTGTTCCCGTAACCAATTGCTTGTTGATCGTAGCTGTTTCGTCATTGATAATTATGACGCCGTTATCAATGATCGTCAATGGCTCAAGGTGGCTCTGGCGTGTGGTGCAGTGCGCAGTGCCCCCTGAGTGAAGTTGTTGTGCGCATGTTGTGTGGGGCAGTTTTCTACAGAATGTCGTTGTAAGGGCAGAGATGCAGTCTCCAATCGGCACTATCTGGTTGTCGCAGTCAGCGATTTTGTTGTTTTCAGCAAAATTAAGAATAGTGTCGTTGTGCTGGGGTGTAAGGTTATTTTTTTACATGCTAAGAAAAGCTTAGGGGTGTAAGGTAATTTTTTTACATGCTAAGTAAAGCTTAGAGTATTTTATTAAAAAGTGCAAACAATTATTATTTTGAAAACTTTGATTTGGGCTACACCCATTAAATCTGTTACAGTTATATTGGTAGAGTGTTCATTGATTATGTTCTGCAAATCATTTGAATCCAAAATCGCGGGGTTAATTATTCCGATTTTTGTTAGAGTGACCGATAGCATTAAGGCCTCGAGCTCAGAAATTATTATTCTATTTCTTGAGAGCAAAGTTTCATATAAATGACCGGTATCTATTTGTTTTTCCTTTGCATTTTTTATCAAAATGTTTACTGTATTTGTTAGCTCAATTATTTGTTTCTGGGTCTTTGTGTTAATAATTATCTGCCTGTTTTCTGATTCTAGGAGTTCTTTCTGTATGAATTTTATATTTTGAAAGTCTTCGAAATGCGGGGTACCTGCTACAACTTTTAAACCAGTGCCCAACAAATTAATACTTCTAGCGTATCTATGGTTCTTATATGCCGTATGTCCGAGTCTAATATCTGCTTCATATGCGACTGGGGAGGTGGATTCTAAGTTTTTCCGTTTCCTTTACCATCTCCGAATACGTGGTTAGATTAGTTGAGTGCCTCAGATACCGGTAATCTTTCCAAATAGTCACATCCCCGTCCATGATTGGTATGTAGTTTGAATTTGTGTAGTCAGTTATTTTGGCTGTTATCGGTATTATGAGAAGTATCATTGCCCAAATCCTAATTTATTGAGAGAAAAAATAGAAAAATAAAAGAAAAATGTAATTACCGTAAATTAACTTTATGGACCACCCTCCCCTTAATTTTAGACTGTGGTCCCCAAGTCTGCTTCCACTTTCTCTTCGACGTACAGATCTGACAATTTATTCCCTAGTCTCCTATTTGACTTTACAAGGACCCTGTCTCCTACATGGAAATCTCTGTTTTGTCTCTTCTGGTTCAACCTCTCCAACTGAATGTTCTGTGCGTTTTGGACCTTTTCCCTGACGTCGAGTTCCGTGGTCGATGAATGAATTATGTCAATAGGTCGTTTATTCGTGACTGAGTGGATAGTTCTGTTATATTCTATAGCTGCTTGGAGAATTACTTCAACCGTGTCGTCAATGCTTCTCTCGATTTTCAGACACCGAGCGATCTCTACCAGAGTACTGTGGAATCTCTCCACTTGCCCGTTTGAAGTGCTGTGGAGTGGTGGCGCATTGACAATCTCCACATCAAATCGGTTACTCAAAAGTGATCTGATTGTTTCCGACTTGATAGATGGCTCGTTATCGCAATATATTGTTTTTGTTCGTCGGAAGAAATTCATCAGCTGTAAGATTGCGATTTGCACGTCTGTTATTGTTCTGGAAGCTATTGGTTGGACAATCGAAAATTTTGAGAACTTGTCCATGCAAGTAAGGAAACATTTTTTATCAGTTGAGAATATGTCGACATGCAATATCTCGCCGGTGTATGAGGGTACAGGTGTCTCTCCGAGTAATTGTTTCCGAGGGTGGCGATCGTACTTTGCCCTTTGACAGGTTCTACAATTTGCAACGATCTCGTTTGCCAAACGAGTCATTTTGGGGAAAAAATAGTCCAGAAAGATTTGCTTCACGTTCTCTTGATCGGCTCTATGAGCTCTATTGTGTTGTGAAACAATAATTTCTCTTTGTTCGTTTTTATCTAAGATGTCAGTCACCATACGATCCGTGTAGCGGAATGTTGTATTCGGAAACGCTTTTATTACTTCGTGCTGAACGAATGCCAGTATTGGCAATTCACACAAAATAGCGTTGACCACGTCTTTCTTGACCACATCACAGACCCTCTGAATAAGTGTTTCTCTATCTGAGAAATATAAGAGGTGTCGAGTTCTTTCACCAAACATAATGACCGTTCTAGCTGAAGCAGCTCTGCTTTCATCTATTATTATCTGGTTACGAAAGCAGTTGACCGGTAGATCTGTCTTTTCGATAGTGTAGGTGAGTGACAGCTCGCTGTGTATTGTGGCAATATCGGATTGTACGTCTTCCTTCAAAGTGTGAATATGTTGTCGGGTCAACGCATCAGCGACGTAGTTCTCTTTCCCCGGCTTGTAAAAAACCTGAGCGTTGTGCTTGTCAATGAAAGCTTTCCAACGCTTAATTTTTGAAAGTCAGAGGCTGATGGTCCGTGAAGATGTTCAAATTTTTCACGCCATACAGGTAGTTTCTAAGGGCCCATTTTATGGCAAGGAGTTCCCTTCGTTTGTCGCAAAACTCAGTTCCCTATCCTTCAAAGTTATTGATATCATGGTTATTGGTTTCCCGTTCTGCGACAAGACCGCTCCCAAGCCAAAGGACGAAGCATCTGTTGTCAAATCAAATGCCTTCTTATAGTCCGGGTACATTAACATCACATCCTCAGATGCGAGAACTTTTTTCAGTTTCTCTAACGCCTGATGCTGTCTTTCGTCAAATTCGACTGGTATTTTCTTTGATTGTCCGGCGCTCACTTTACCATTCTCGCCCTTTAGAATGTCGCTTATGGGTCTTCCTATAGACGCGAAATCTCTAATAAAACACCTATAATAACTTGCCAATCCGAGGAATGATCGGACATTAAAAAGTGTAGTTGGTTGTTCGTAATTTCGAATTGCGTCTATTTTTTTAGGGCATGTTTTTATGCCTCCGCGTGAGACCACAAAACCTAAGTACTCAACGCTCTCCTTGAAAAAATTTTACTTTTCGCGGGAAACCCTCATATAAGCTTCATACAATTTATCCAAGACCCAAGCTATGTGTTTGACATGACTATTCATGTTTTCCGAAAATATAATCACGTCATCGACGTAAACATAGCATGATTTTCCTATTTGCTCCCGGAGTACGTCATCGATAGCTATTTGAAAAATACTGGGTACATTCATCAATCCGAAGGGAAGTCTTCAAAATTCATACTTTCCATTCCCTACCGAGAAAGCCGTCTTCTCCCTGTCATTTTCAGCAAGCAGTATTTGGTGAAAACCAGATTTTAAATATAAAGTAGTAAAGTATTTAGCCTTGCCCAAATTTGCCGGAATGAAAACAACGTTAGGAATATTGTATTGTCGTCGATCGTCTTTAAATTGAGTTTTCTGAAGTCTATTACTAAACGTTTTTTTGTGTTTCCCTGCTCGTCAAACCCTTTTTTGTCTACAACCCAAATTGGGTTGTTATAGGGTGTTCTTGATGGTCGGATAATACCGTCTTTTAACATGGATTGCGTTTCCGAGCTTACAAAATCTCAGTGAATACATTGGATATGGGTACATTTTGGAATATATGGGGTCTTCGTTCACTGTCCGAATGGTACCCATTATACTGGTGTTGTACGGGAGTGCTTCATTTGGCTTTGCAAAAACATCCATTCGGTCTTCCAACATTAATTGAAATTCTTTTTTTATTTCTTGGGGCACCTCCACCTCCTCAGCCTTAGTAAAATTTACGTTTGAGCACTTCAGAAATCAGACCACTTCAGAGCCGGCCTTTGTTGTTAAGTTTTTGCTTTTTAGATTCAATACGACGTCAGTTTTTTTAAGTAAGTCAAGTCCAATTATTCCGTCGAATGTTGTGAGGTTCGGCAACAAAAAGAATGTTGCGTTTAAATCAAAAATGTGCATCGTGCTTTTTTTATATATAGTGTTAGAACCGTGAATTGATTTTACATGGAATGGTTTGTCCACGGAAATAACACCTTTCAATTCTTTTAAGGGCCTAATGTAGTTCTTGGAAGCCCCTGTGTCTATCAAAAATTTTATTGTTCTCCCTGCGATATCCCTCTCTATGAACGGGAGCAGGGAGTTATGTCTAAAAAACTAACCTGATCACATTCTGTGAGGTCATCATTTATATCCTCTACTTCCTCCTCAGCTATCGTTGGGTAATTCTCCTGGTTAGGTGGTGTATTTTCTGAGGCTATGTGGTTGATTTTCTGGTGTTTCGGTCCAGTATACCTTCCACTACTATTGTTTGGTCTGTTATTTGCCTGTTCTCGCCTATTGTAGGTGTCAGGTTGAGCGATTTGTTGCTGTATCTGCCACTGATTGTTCTAAGTCTGTCTATAGGGCGAGCCGCCTTGTTGGTATTGTGAGGGCTTTCTAAAGCGAGACGAGTTGTCAACATCCATTGGCTCGACTTTATCTTGCCTAGGTTTTCTTTTTAAGTGTGGGTTTTTCCCTCATAATCAGATGTAGTATCTGGTGTTATGTTTCTTTGCCTGCTCTGTTGTCTTTGTTCAGATCTCTGCATTTTTTCTTCAGTGCTTCGGGCAAAACTACTAGCGAACGTATATCTATCGCGATTGGCTTCTACTTCTTGCGCTAGCGCTAAAGCAGAGGCAAGATCGGATGGTCTTGCGGAAAAAAGAACGTCGCTAAGCGATTTTTCGGTTCCTGAAATAAATACACGGAGCGCGTCTGGTCTGTATTTTTCGTTCATCGAAGCAGCTACTACACTGTCGTAGGTCATGACCGTTTTATTTGTCAACAGAGTCAGTTTTTTCTCTACTTCGTCATAGTACTGAAGGAGTGTCATATTTCCCCGGCGGAGCGTTGACATCTCTTGTTCTATTAGATAAACTGGACGATTGTCTGCATATGTAAAATCTAGCCGGTTTATTATGGCTTTGAAATTTAAAAGGGTGTCAAAAGACGAAAGTATCATATCTGCTGAGGCATTTATTTTATTTCTCATTATGTCTAAAGCCTGATAATGTTTTGAACTACACTTGTATCTTTCAAACACTTTGTATGCGGTATGTGCCGCTTTCCTCCAAGAGACGTATGTCTCATTTCTACCTTCGAAGTCTGGCAGGGACTTCATGATATCTAAACTTTTGTTACACACTACACCGTGCCTAATTTCGGCATCTTTATATGTCTCCACCTCAGGTGTTGCAATATTTATGTTACCAAAACTTTTCTTCATTTCTTGCAATTTTTTATTAAAACTTTCCTCTTGTGAGGCGAGTGCTCTTTATCACTATCACTCATTTGAATTTTCAACACAAAGAACAAAAAACCTTTTGTTCCGTTTTATTTTCTCATTTTGTTCCCTTTCTCCAAAAAAAAACAAAAGAACTTTGAAAAGAAAAACAAATATATGTCTTTGGAAATAAAAAAATATTGAGGCGATATATGCTCGGTCAATACACAATTTTCGGATCTTCTTTTTTATTAATTTTTTTGAAAAATTTCTTTTTAAAAATTGTTGGTATATTTTTTTTTATATAGTCGGATAAAAATAAAAAAAAATCAAAGAACACTCTACTTACATGTTCTCCTTTTTCTGATAAAAAAAATTGTCCCAATCTGTGTATTTCTGCTGCCGCTGCTGTCTACTGGTTGGTCTTATTTTCTTTATTTTTTTTTGTTGGTTGGTGTTTGTATTTTTTTTTTATTAATTAATTTTATATTTTAATGTCTTTCGTTGTTTTATTTTTTGGTTGGAATATGTTGACTTGTTGTTTGTATTTTTTTGTATTAGTCAATTTTATATTTTAGGGCCTTTCGTTGTTTTTTTTTGTTGGTTGGCTTCTATTGATTTGTTGTTTGTATTTTTTTTTTGGTGTTAATGAATTTTAATTTTAATGTCCTTCGTTGTTTTTTTTTTGTTGGTTGGCTTATGTTGATTTGTTGTTTGTATTTATTTTTTTTTTTTTTTAATTTGTTATTTTGATATCTCGAGGGTCTTACGAGATTTTGTACAAAAAGAAAATGTTCGCGTATTGAGGGTTTTACGATTGCGTGTTTTGCGGGTCGAAGTTCTACCGCGTTGGGCGCCAATTATCCAAAATTGATCTGGATGTTTGGAATGAGAAGATTATGGAGTTAATTCTTGTAATGCAACGACCGTCGCGATTTATTCCCAAAATTCAACTAACTCTAAGTACAAAACTTCTTATAACTAAAGCTAGCCCTATGCCCTAAATCCGCAGACTCGGCGACTCGTGCAAAGCGCTAGAAGTCGTTGACGTTGCCGCGAAGCGTAGTCCGCTGCCCTGTCGCTAAACCAAGTTCCTGCATACCCTGTTATACAATCTAGTGGAGAACGCTGACCTTGCGCTTTTATCATGCAAGTGATACATGATCAGCTTGGCCGTTTGTTGTTTGTTGGTCAATCGTGTTAACTTATACATATAATATCATATGCAAATTAACCAATGCGAGAACACGTATTGGAAAAAAATTTATTTTTGTAGGGAAAGAAACTTCCGATTTATTTAAAGCCAAAATTAGAACTAAAATACAATTGTGGACTTATGCTGCAAGTCAGCTAAGATATGCTAAAGCTTCTTTCTTGAAAGCTTAAAGCTTGCCGAAAGCTTATTTTGATCGGGACAAAAGTTCCGAGAGAGAAAATGCAAAGCTTGCCGAAAGCTTATTTTGATCGGGACAAAAGTTCTGAGAGAGAAAATGTTATTGAATGTTATGTTATGTTATCGACTGGGCTATGTTATGATTTTGGAGCGAGGGACAAACAAAATATTGTTTATGTTGACCAGCTGCGTGGCCGATCTCTGATGCTGAGCTTTAAGTGGTTTGGTGCTAAGCCAAAGTTGAATTATAGAGAAATTATATTGTTTATGTTAACCAGCTGCAGCTTTAAGTGGGGACAAATATTGAGCATTGGTTTACTGTGGTTTGCATCTAATGGTATAGTGCTGACTGACATAAGTGTCATATGAAATGTTGTTTACAAAGAAAAATACTTGGCGCTGATCTTGAATTTGGTTATGGAATATTGTTTACATTTACCGTAAGAAGTATTAGCGCCTGAGGGTGATAACTCCTCCCTTTCTTAAAATGAATCGTCCCCGATTCTTAATGGGATAATTGATCTATTTTGTCACTTAATGATTTCGAAGTTTCAATTTCAATCTCAGATTTATGGTTTTGTTTTGGTTTTCTTTTAAAAAAATGCTTTTAAATTTATAAGTGTGATGGGATTTAAATTTAATTTTGGGGATAAATATTTAGAAGCTTTAACATGAGGAATATTAAAATAATTAAAATTAATATACATGTGATTTCTGTGTGATTTTGTTCAATTGGAACCAAAATAGGTGATAACAGTTTGGTATTTTGAAGTTTTAGTTCAGTGTCATTGCTTTGTAAATATTCGTTAATTAAGTAATTTGTAAGTCTATTGTGTTCAATATAATTTAACAATTTTTGTTTGGTATTGACAAATGTAAAATTATTTATGGTTACTTGTGTTTTAAAAGTAATTAGATAAGTTCCTGTATACCATGTTTCGTTTATAACATTTGTTCCTGATACTAAAATAGCGCCATCTGCTATGAATTCTATTGGTTTATTTTTTTCAGCTATTTTCTTACAATTTGTAAATTTTCTATTTAATAAGTTTACAAAGCAATTTTCTATACATTTTATTTGAGCAAAAGTATTATAAATTTTCTTTTTAAAGTTTGTAATGGGGTAATATGTGTTATTACATTTAGCAATTTTGTCATCAATTAGTAATTTTCCATCTTTCTGGGATATAGCTTTGGCGTGGTGCAACTTATAATTATGATTAATAATGGGATATTTAATAAACAAGATGATTAAACCTTTGTATGAAACTATTGAAAAACTGGAAACATCTAATAAATCTATTAAAGTTACATTAAATTTTTCATGGGTAAATATTTCTGCCATTTCATGATTATTTAAAATTTGGGGATATAAAACTTTTGAAAATGTAATTGTATCAAGTAAATTTTGTAAATCTATTGACAACAGTTTTAATCGATGTTTTCTCATTTGGAATTGTTGGTCATAATGAAGGGATTTTAACAAATCTGTAGATTTTATAATTTCTTTGAAAATTGCAGAATTAATTTTATTTTGTTTATTGTTGTTTTCTATGAGGTCATTGATTTTATTTTGAATTGCTAACATGTCATTATGGTCTGGTGTGCCTGTAATCCATTTAAAAATTGTTCCAAGTTCATTTATGCCACGTTTATTAATTTTATGGGGTGTAAGCTGTGAAAATAGTGTGGTTACTAATTTTAATTCCCTATCAAATTCCCAACCGACTTGTGAATTTATTTCCTTTGCATATATTAATTCTTGTTTAAAAATATCCGTATAAAAGCTTAAGTTAGTAATGTGAAAAAGTTCTCCATAATCTTCGTATAAAAAAAGATTATCTGTGTCTTCAAGTAAAATAAAGTCCTCGTGTGAATAATCAATAATATCCGGTGCAAAAAATGGTAAAAGGACGTATAATATATATAAAATATACATTCTAAAAAAAATAATATAAAAATGTAAAAATATGTTAGAATTTAATATTATCTTTGTGGATTATACGGTCTCTATTATTTATTTTAACTTTATTGCCCAAATCTTCTTTAACTGTCTGTTTTTTATATCTTGGTTGTAATTTGTTTCGTTCGCCGTGTTTTTTCTCATAAATAACTTCTCCTACTTGATAATTTTTTGATGTTCTTTTTTTATTATGGTGCTCTAACATTTTTTCTTGAACTGCATCTAACCTCTTTGGTAAATCCGTATGATCTGTTCTGTTAAATAATATGTCGTATGGTTTATGTTGTGTGGTTGATTGTATTGTATTATTATATTCTTTTACTGATCGGTATATAACTTCAGTGTAGTCCATTAATTTATATTCTTCTTGAATGCAACGGGCTATTTCAATTAGAGTTGAGTGAACTCTTTCTACTTGTCCATTAGTTAAACTGTGTCTGGGGTCTGTATAATAAATAATTAAACCGGCACGTTCCATTGCCGATTTAAACTGGGCTGAAGAAAAAACTGGCTCGTTATCCATCATGATGGATTTAGCAAATGGAAATGGCTGGATTAGTTCTAAAATTTTAGATTCCATGTTTGATTTATTTTCTATTGATTTTACTACTAAGTATTTTGAATAGGCATCAATGCAAGTTAAAAACGTTAATTTTTGAGCATAAAAAATATCAATGTGTAATTGTTCACCTTCTTTAAGTGGAATGGGTGCTTTGGATATAGGGATCTGTTTTGGATGTCTGTTGTATTTATTTTTGTTGCAAATTTCGCAATTACGAATGTGTTGTTTTAATTTTTCGTATAATTTTGGCCAATAATAATATTTAAGAATTTGTTTAAGGTTTTCGTCAAAACCTCTATGAGCGCGGGCGTGTTTTTCTTCTATAATTATTTCTTGATCGTTTATATTTGTAATATCATAGGCAAACTTTTTTGTGTATAAAAACCTATTTGTGAAAGTATGTTTTAGCATTTTTTGTATTTCGTATAAATCTTCAGGTGTGCAATGGATTCCTGTAGTAAGGTTTGGTTGAAGGAACTCTTTAAGTATAGTTAGTAAATTGTCAACTGTATCATACTCTATAATGTGCCTGGTTTTATTAAAAATGTCAATTTTTTCGTGGATTGTAAAATTTTTTTTTGAAATAAGTAATTGTTGTTTAAATTGATTCAATGGCTTATTAGTCTCTTCTATTTCAACTTCATAACTACTTTCGGCTGAATGAATAGTTTCATCATCAGATGAATCGGACAAATGATTTATGTTGGAAATGTTATTTATTTCAATTCTTGATAAGGCGTCTGCAACTACATTAGTTTTGCCGGGTTTATAGTAAATTTTAGGTGAAAATTCTTCAATAAAAGCATGCCATCTTTTCATTTTTGAATTTGGGTTGCGTGCAGAAACTGCAAAAGAAAGTGGTTGATGGTCTGTGTGTATCTCTAGATTTGTTACTCCATATAGGTAATTTCTAAGGGTTTTTAATGCCCAAACTATGGCATATAATTCTCTTTCGTTAGTTGCATAATTTCTTTCTGTTTTATTCAGTGTTTTCGAAACAAAAGTGATGGGTTTGTTATCTTGCGATAAGACTGCTCCTATGGCTATGTCGGATGCATCAGTGAATAATATAAATTTTTTTGAATAATCTGGTTGATTTAATTCAATGTTTGCAGTTAAATGGGATTTTAAATTCTCAAATGCTAAAATACTCTCTTCATCTAAAGTTATTTGTGTTTTTTTGGACATGTGTTTCGTTACCATGCCATTATGGCCCTGAAGTAATTTTGTTAATGGTTTAGCTATATTAGCGTAATTTTGTACAAATTTTCTGTAATAACCGGTTAAACCTAGAAAACCTCGCAATTCTTTTATATTACTGGGGGGGTGGATAATCTATAATGGTTTTAATCTTTTGTGGGTCTGTTTTTATTATTTTATATGAAACAATATAACCTAAAAATGTTTCTTTTCTGAAAAATTTTGATTTTTCTAATGATATTTTCATGTTGGCTTGAAATAATATGTCTATGATTTCTTGTAAATCATAGTAATGCTGCTCGGCTGTTTCGGAAAAAACTATTATGTCATCCATATATATGTGACAAGTTTTCCCAACTTTATCACGTAAAATATTGTCCATGGCCCTTTGAAAGATTCTTGGCGCATTTGCCAATCCAAAAGGTAACCTGAGGAATTCATATTTTCCGTTGTTAATAGAAAAAACAGTTTTTTCTATGTCTTCGTTTTTCATCAATATTTGATGGAATCCCGATTCCAAATCAATTGTTGAGAAAAACCGAGCTTTACCTAAATTTGACAAAATAATGGTTGCATCAGGCATTGGATACCTGTCGGGTATAGTATTATCGTTTAATTTTTTAAAATCGATCACTAATCGATTTTTTTTACTGCCGTCCTCATTATAACCCTTTTTTCCTACTACCCATACTGGGGAATTATAAGGACTTTTACTGGGTCTTATAATGTTTTCGCTCAACATCCTTTTTATTTCCTGGTTAACAAAGGTGTTAACTGAATGAGGATAAGGATATTGTTTACTATAAATGGCATTTTCATTCAATGTTCTTATCTCGCCTTTAATATCTGTTCTAAAGGGAAGATATATTTGAATCTGTGAATGCTTTGCCTGTATTTCTTGAACAATTTTATGTTCTAGGGTATTTAAACCCTCCGTTTCGTTAACGGTGTGATTTACTTCACAAAAGACAGAAGAATTACTGGTATTTGAGGATATCGACGGTCTACGGCGTCTGCTCATTTTTACCTTCTTCTTTTTGGCCTTTGGTTCAGGGTTACTATCGTTATTGTCTTCGATAGCATGTGGGTAATCATTGTCACTTAATGACGATGATTCTGTGTCAGATACTTGGAATAAGGGAAAAAACGTTTGCTCTTTCTTATTTTGGGAATGCAGATATGAAGCTACTTTTGAGTCTTTATCTGAACTTTGCAAATTACCAACTGTGTCTTCAGCTGGGTTTATGCAGTTTATTACTTCTATTTTACCTTGAATATTTAAAGTTCCTTTTGAAAGATCTATAATAGCATTAAATTCTTTCAATAATTTATAACCTATCAATAAATCTGATTCTAAATTACTTATTTCGTAAAACCTATGCTTCTTACCGAAAATCATAATTTCGGAAAAATGTGTAATAATGCTGTAGCCATTTACAGTTTTTACTCTTTTCTTAATAACTAATTCTTGGGGATTATTGTAAATGCCTTTTTTTATATAGCACGAGGTAGCACCAGTGTCAATAAGTATTTTTAAAGTTTTATTTAATTTTCTGTCTCGCCTGAAGATGTGTGGGAGTTCTCCGGCTCTTCCTCTAAAAAATGGTCCTCGTTTAAATTATTAATGCGCATAACTTTATTTGGTTGTTGACTTGAAGGTGGGGCAGGTTCCCGTTTCTTTCCTTGGTAAACATTTTGATTCTGATTTTGATTCTGATTCTGATTTAGATTCTGATTATATGGGGGTCTATTTAATACCTGAATGGACCTATCTATGTCCTTTGGAACTTGGGGGGGTTGCGGAGTATTATTGCTCTGAGCAAAAACATTTGTATTTGTATTTTGGGCTTGATTATTAGCAACTCGATTGAAACGTAAATTGTTATCATATCTATGGCTTGTTTTATGTGGGTTATCGGATCCTTTTTGCTGATTTTTATTATTAGAATTACTATTCTGTTTGAAATTGGCATAATGATTGTATGCAAAATGGGCTCTTTGATAATTTGCTTCAAGCTCTTGGGCTTTTGCCAAAGCATTAGGCAAATTTTCGGGTTTTAATGAAAACAAAACTTCTGATAAGGAACCATTGAGGCCTGTAATGAAGATTCGTAAAGCGTTATCTCTATTTTTGTTATTCATTTCCTGAATAACGTTAGCTTTGTCACCGTATGTCATTATTGTCTTATTTATTAAAAGTGTTAATTTTTTATTAACTAAATTATAATATTCCAAGACGGTCATATTACCTTGTCTCAGTACACTAAGCTCCTGCTCTATAATGTAAATTGGTCGCCTGTCGCTGTAGGCGAAATCCAATCTAGATAATATTGCGTCAAAATTTAGGACTGTACCGTGATTAGTTAAAGTGTCATTTGCTCTTCCTGTTACTTTATTTCTTAATATTGTTAGAGCACCTACATACTTCCTACTTCCTTCTTTGTACATTCTCATTGCGCAACATGCTGCTTCGCGCCAACTAACATAACTGTTATAATTACCTCCGAACTCTGGAATTGATTTAATCACGTCAAATGATTCGTCACATTTAACCTGATCGTTTATCTGTGTGGTTGTATATTCTTGTACAACATTCAAATTTTAATTGAATTGAAGTTTTAATTCTGCAATTTGTTCTTGAATTAATTCAGAGATTAAATCAGCTGTCAAACTATTATTTTGAGCCATGGTTAGATTTTCAAAACTATTTATGAGGTCGTCCAGTTTTTCTTATTTCCTCTTATTTTTACGGAATATATAATATATGATTAATTATTAATTAATATAAAAAATTTATAGATATAAAGAAATTTTAATGTTTGTTCTTAAATAAACTATGTTTCAATAAAATAAAATTAAATTAAAATAAAAATTTAATCCGCGAAGCTCACTTGGATGGTCTTCTGTAAGGGGTCTTCCTTCTAAATATGGCTTAAACTTTAGGGGGTCTTCCTTCTGAATATGGTTTATATGGTCTTCCTTCTAAGTATGGTTTATGGACATACGCCGTGTGCCGATATTTTATAGTTAATCGGTATGAGCGGCGCATTCACTAGTATTGTTTTGGTTGCGGCGTGCCGATATTTTGAAGTTAATCGGTATGAGCGCGCACCTTGAAATCGCCAAACACAATATTTTTTTCAAATTTTTTTGAAATTTTTAAGTTCACAATACACATTTGTTTCAATACTTTTTGAAAATTAGTTTCAGCGCTTGGTTTTTTATTTTTGAGTTCACAGCTTGTATCGGATTCGTTCACTCGCGTTTACACTAAGGAGTTTTTAAAGGGAATTATCCTTATATCCTTTTCTGTGGTTTTATTACACGCGAGCCCCACGTTTGGGCGCCAATTAACCATTGGAAAAAAATTTATTTTTGTAGGGAAAGAAACTTCCGATTTATTTAAAGCCAAAATTAGAACTAAAATACAATTGTGGACTTATGCTGCAAGTCAGCTAAGATATGCTAAAGCTTCTTTCTTGAAAGCTCAAATCTTGCCGAAAGCTTATTTTGATCGGGACAAAAGTTCTGAGAGAGAAAATGCAAAGCTTGCCGAAAGCTTATTTTGATCGGGACAAAAGTTCTGAGAGAGAAAATGTTATTGAAGGTCATGCGACTGGGCTATGTTATGATTTTGGAGCGAGGGACAGACAAAATATTGTTTATGTTGACCAGCTGCGTGGCCGATCTCTGATGCTGAGCTTTAAGTGGTTTGGTGCTAAGCCAAAGTTGAATTATAGAGAAATTATATTGTTTATGTTAACCAGCTGCAGCTTTAAGTGGGGACAAATATTGAGCATTGGTTTACTGTGGTTTGCATCTAATGGTATAGTGCTGACTGACATAAGTGTCATATGAAATGTTGTTTACAAAGAAAAATACTTGGCGCTGGTCTTGAATTTGGTTATGGAATATTGTTTACATTTACCGTAAGAAGTATTAGCGCCTGAGGGTGATAACTTGCATATCCGTGTTCATGTGTGAACATTCTCAAAACTACTTTCAGCACAATGCTGTGTATTTTGATCTAAGCTTAATTGCCCTGAATCGCTGTTAGTTATATTATTTAATTGTATTCGCGATAACGCGTCAGCTACGACATTTGTAGTTCCAGGTTTATATATTATTTTGGGGGTGAAGCTTTCTATGAAAGAATACCACCTTTTCATTTCAACTTTCGGGTTTTTGGCAGAGATTGTAAAGGATAACGATTGATGGTCTGTTTGTATTTCTATACCAATTACACCATATAAATAATTCCTGAGATTTTTAAGTGCCCAACCTATGGCCAACAATTCTATTTTATTTGTGGCATAAAGTTGTCCGGTTTTATTTAAAGTTTTTGATATGAAAGTAATTGGTTTATTATCCTGTGATAAAAGCGCTCCGATAGGTACATCTGATGCGTCTGTTGTCAAAGCGAATTTTTTGTTAAAATCTGGTTGAACTAATTCCACCTGTGCTATTAGATTACCTTTAAGTTCGTGAAAGGCATTTACGGCTGGTTCATCTAACTTTATTGTAATCTTGGTTGACATTTTCCTTGTTATTTTACCATTATCTCCTCCTAAGTAGTTGGTTAATGGCTTGGCAAGTTTAGCATAGTTTCGGTAATAACCGGTGAGGCCTAGAAAACTTTGGAGTTCTTTAATTATTCGTGAAATGGGATACCTCCTACTTGTTTTCTTTATATATAATCCACGGCTCTTTGAAAGATTCTTGGTGCGTTATTCAGTCCAAAGGGCAAACGTTAAATTTCATATATCCCATTATTGATATAAAAGGTTGTTTTTTCTATGTCCGACTCTCTCATCAGAATTTGGTGGAATCCTGATTCCAAGGCAATTGTTGAGAAGTATCTGGATTTCCCTAAGTTGGATAATATTACCGATGGGTCTTGCATCGGGTATCTGTCCGGTATTGTGTTTTCATTTACTTTTTTGTAGTCAATAACTAGACGGTGTTTTGGAGTTCCGTCCTCGTTTAGACCCTTTTTTGGTACCACCATCACTGGTGAATTATTATATAAGGGCTTTTCTTGGCCTTATAATATTTTCCTCTAACATTCTATTGATTTCTTTATTAACGAATTCTGAGGCTGACATAGGATAAGGATATTGTTTGCAATAAATTGCTCTGTCATTGACAGTATTTATTTCTCCCCTAATGTTGGTTCGAAAAGGAATTTGCATATTTATTTTTGTATGCTCGTTTTCAATTTTTTTTACAATTTTGTTTTTCAAATCAATAACTGATTCAGTATTAACCACTTTATGATTGTCAAAATATTTTTTTATAATATATTCACTTAATGGAAGAGTATTTTTCTTCTCTATTATACCAAATTCGTTTTTTTCTTCATTGTCACAATATTCTATTTTTTCTTTTTTTCCTTCGTATTCCAGGATACCTTTTTCTGCATCTATTTTTGATCAAATTTTTCTTAATAAATTGTAACCGATTAACAAGTCGGATTCTAAACCTTCTAATTCGTAGATAAGGTATTTCATAATAAAATTTGTTATCATATGGTAATACTTTATAACTGAGTATCCATGAACTGTGGATACTCTTTTGTAAATTGGTAATTCCTTCCTATATTCCCTGTCTATATTCCCCGGCTCCTGTATCAATTAATAATTTGAGTTCCCTTTTTGTTGTTCTATCTATTTTGAATATGTGTGGCATTATTGTTAATCCTCATCTCTTTCTGAGCCGGCTGACTTACTGTCCCGGTCGATACCCTTTTTAATGGGGTTGGCGGTACAGTTTCTTGGGCATGGGCTTGATTATAATAATTTCTTTGTAGAAAATTATTATAATTTTGTCCGTTATTGTTATTATACCCCTTGCTTAAATTATTGCCCGGGCGATTGTAATTATTATTTTGGCGATTTTGATTCTTCTAAGAACTATCTACTTCCATTGGTTCTTGCTGGTATTGTGTCTTTGAATTGTAATTGGAATTCCAGTTATTATTTGGACCCTGATTTTCGTTTTGAGGCCAATTATTATTCTGATTATTATACGATCCATTTGGTGTGTTATTATATTGTCTTGCATTTACCGGATTGAGCCCCAGGTTATTTCCCTGACTTTTATTTTCGGTTCTGAACCCATAATACTTGTTTGCGAATTGTGCTCGAAAGTTGTTTGATTCCAACTCCTGACACTTTGCCAATGCGTTTGGCAAATCTGATTGATTCATTCAATCCAGAAACAAAAATTTGGAGAGCATTGCTCCTAATTGTCTTATTTGTTTCTTTTGTTATTTCATTTTCCTTTCCGTATGTTATTATTACTTTTTTGTTTATTAGCAAGGTCATTTTCTTATTTACTTCATTATAAAATTCTGTAATGGTTAAGCGTCCTTGCCTAAGGATACTTATTGGCCAATTTTTATTGGTTATATTAGAATTTCTTCGCATAGCTTGGTATCGGTTACAGGGATTTTTACAATATAGCTTAACATTGGTCTGTTACTTGCTATGCTTACTTCTGCTATATGCAAATTAAGAATCCTATTAAAATTCATTAAAAAAATTTATTTTTTATTTAATCTTTAAAGTTTACAGTGATTTTTAATATAAGTATTTTAAGACCGGATCACCGATCAGATTTTATCTCAGGAATCGACTGGTGGCTTAACTTTTAAGTCTTCTCCTCGAAACCTCGGCCAGGAGCTTTTTTGAAACTTTTTGAACTTTGAAAATAAAGCTTAATGCTGAAATTGTTCTTCTGCATTGTGAAATTCAATTATGCTGACCATTGCAGTTTGATTGATACGCAATAAGTTTGGTCCCCAATACGCAATATGTTTGGTCTTCAAGAGGAAGTTGTGTTTACGTTAAATTCGATCAAGAGGGAGCTGTGTTTACGTTAAGTTTGGTTTATTTAAAGGCCGGCGAAGTGCGGCTTTGGGATCCCAAGCAAATCGATCGTTGAGATTGGATTTTGAAGAATTGTATATATTCGCTGGTGGTCCAGCTGAAGGGCATGGGCAACGATAAAAGTCAAAGCTGTGTGAATTGATTTGAAGGCTAAGGCAAAAGCCAATTGCTAGATACAAAGGCAACAAATGAACGGACTTGTTTTGGACGAAAGTCTTTATGCTTCAAACGCGAGTCCCTGTATTAGGGGTTATATAACTCTTCCCCTTCTAAAATAGATCGTCCCGATTCATTCTGAATTATATGTAGGTGATCCCGTAACTCTGCTAAAAATTCTGTTTGATTCAAGCTGTTTTCGCGTTCTGGCGTTCTGGTTTTTTGGTTACAAATATACATTTTTTGTATTTGAAACTTAGATATATGATTACAAAAATGATGTATAAAACAATTACAATTAATAATATAAGAGAAAATGATATCTTGGTGTTATTAATTTGAATGAAAGGGATTAGAATGCTTACATTGTCTAGAGAGAGTTCCGAGTTATTTGACAAAATGTAATTGGATATTTCATAACTTGTAAAATGGTTTGTAGTTATGTAATCGAGGATTTTACTTTCTGAATTGGTATATGAAATGTTGTTAATTGTGGTTGTACTATTAAATGTTATTAGAAATTATCCATTTAAATAGGAGTTGTTAACAATATTGTATCCACTAAGAAAAATGGCACCGTCTTGGATGATATCTAATTTCTTATTTTTTTCTCTTATTTTCTTACAAGTCGATTTCTCTCCATTTAATAACTTGGTAAAACAGGTTTTTTTCTGATTTATTATACCGTAATTGTTAAAGAGTTCGGTCTTAAATGTAGTCATTTCATAATACGTATAGTCGCATTTTGCGACTTTATTGCTTATTATTAGTTTTCCATCGCTTTGGGAAATGGCTTTAGCATAATATATATCGCACCTGTTATCAATTGTAGGGTATTTTATATAAATTATTAAGAGTTATTTGTGTAGTGCGATTTTGAATACTGAGATATCCATTAATTGCTTAAAATTTTAGTATTGAAGACATCAATTTTTGCCAATGTGATAGTATCAATTAAATTTTGCAAATCAAATGTTAAAAGTCTTAGGCGATGTTTTCATAGTGGTAAATCTTAATCGATAAATACATGTTTAAATTCATCAGAAAGGGATTATATTTCCTTGAACAATTTAGAGTTGATAATAAACTGTTTATTATTATTTTCTATTAGGTCATTGATTTTATTTTGTACTTTGATGAAGTCATCATGGTCTGGAGTTCCCGCTAACCATTTCCACAACGTGCCTACTCGTTAATTCCCCTTTGTGATCTTTTATTAGTATCTTTCTTTATGTTTTGTGATTCAATATTTATTATTTCCTTATAAAAACTTAAATTGGTTACGTTGAATAAATCATTATAGGACTTATAAGTAAGGACATCCTTTTTGTCCTTGAACAAAAAGAACTCATGGCTTGAGTAATCGATAATTTCGGAACTGGCCAGTATAAAGATTGATACTAAGTGTATTAAGGAATGCATTTTCTGTAAATTCAAAAAAGGTATATATTACACTTTCAGATTATCTTTATGTATTACTCGGTTTCTATTATGGATTATTATTTAATTAGGTTTCACCTCCTTAACTACTTGTTTTTTGTATCTGGGTTTGAGTTTATTTCTTTCCCCAATTTTCTATTCGTAAACTACTTGTCCGATGTGATAATCCTTTTCTTTACGATTTTTATTATGAAAGTTTAACATTTTTTCCTGGGCGTCCTGTAGTGTTTGTGGTACGTCCGCATGTTGGATTCGGTTATAGAGTATTTCAAATGGTTTTTGTTTAGTCGTGGAGTGAATTGTTTTGTTGTATGCCTGGGCGGCTCTAATTAGTATCTCTGAATGATCTACTAATCTGAATTCTTCTTTTATACAGCGAGCTAATTCTGTTATAAATATAACTCGTTCTACTTGACCGTTAGTCGTACCAAAGACACTAGAATAATAAGATGCGTAACGCCATACGATTTTTTTGCACACGATTTTTTCGGGCTGGCTTTAGAGCTGGCTCCAGGCTCTCTTGAATTTTTATTCAAGAGTCAAAGAGAGAGCGCTCTACAGCCAGCAGCTCTCTTGTACGCATGCAGCGACAGCCGATCACTGTATGTGTGCACACGTATGCTCATATATTGTAAATTTGACAAAATATGCCCTTCACTTCCGAAGTTTATGGACTTTCAATCTATATTATTTGTACTCTGGCAATCGAGTACAAAGTACTCGTAAGTTAAAAGTAAAAACTCTAATTTTGCATTGCTTTAACATGATAAATATTTAATTACATCATTAAAATGGTAATAGGTGAATAATGTACATAATAATACCGAATTATTTTAATAAATTACTTTATATGTCTTTAGAGTATTCAGCTTGCGACGTGGAAAATTTATTTGATCTTAGTGATTCTTAAGTGCGCTGGTCCTGCCTCAAGAATTCAATTTTGCAATACACAGATTGCATATGATGTTTTTTAACTATTTAGTATATTTATTAGTACAAGTTACTAGTAAGCAAGTAAAAAAATATGCATACTTCTGTAAATGATCTATTTTCAGTATTTGAAATGCAAATTTTATTTTGTTGAATGTTTTTGTTATATTCTAATTTGATATTTGTAAAAACCGCTCAGTTTTGGGTGGCTAAAAAAGCGCACCAAATGTATTCTTTCTTCTTTTAGTTCCTCTTAATTCGTTTGCTTAAGGCAATACTGTTTTTTTTAGAAATTTTAATAATATAAACGCATTTTTAAATTAAAGAAAAATTGATTTTCTGATTTATTAAAGCACAATTGCGATAAAGTGCGATAAGTTACTGTCCTAAGTAGTACAAAATAAAAAAAAATTTTAGAAGTGTACCTATTTTCATAATTTATCACGCTTATATTAGGTTGTGCTGGTACTGCTGCTTTTCTATAAAGGTTTGAACTATTGAATTTAACATTAATTGTTTTATGTATAAAAATTGGCTATGGCCGACAAAAAAAGATTAAATATCAGTGGGAACAAGTGCAGCGATTACCCCGCTCTTAAATTGTTTAGGTTTCCTAAAAAGGATCCAACAATTTTAATGAAATGGGCAAAAAAGTGCCAATTTACAGAAGATTTTGTGGCGAGCACTTCATCACTGTTTTTATTCCAAGATCATTTCTCGCCAGATGATATTAGCGTAAAATATCTAAGGATAGGAACAATGGCAGATCGCAACCTAATTAAATATGAGAGTTGCATAAATGATGATATTGATTTCAATGCTGTAAGATCGCCTCCACAAAAGAGATGTCGTTCACAGTCCCCTGGTGAAGTTTGTCGTCAGTGCCATAAAAACACGAAAACATTAAAAATGTTTCAAGAAAAATATTCACTCAGCATTCTATCTCATAAATGAAAAATTGGTGACGACTAAAAATAAATATATATATAATATATAAATATGTAGTACAAAAATTTAATAAAATTAATTTAAAAAAAAGGAGCAAATTATATCGAAAAGCAATAGTTAGAAAACTAGCTTAGTTGGGGAACATGGAAATATTTTAATGTTTAACATTTATTATTTCAAGTCGACTTGAAGGTCATATAAATATACGACCCCATTACAATTGTAATGGCCTCCCCGTGGTGTTCCCTGGGTACCAAAAATTACATTTATTACAGATAATTAATAATAAAAATAAACGGTAGCTAATTCGCGGCGATTTTAACTAAAGAATATTAAAACAACTTTAAAAAAAAAAATAACGAAATTGACCAAAACATTAATCAAATTTGTTTCTTAGATCAAAATTGATTTCGGACCGAAAATTGTCTTCTAGCACAACTACGCACTCATGCACAATTTTTTGTTTACTGTTTTCACTCACACAAGCAAGTGAATTCTATTTTTAGATTTTTATGTTCTCAATTTTACGCGAGCGGGAAGAGAGCAATTATTGCCGCCACCAAAAAAGTGGCTGCATAGTGCAAAACCAATGTATGGCCGTTACGCATCTTATTATTCTAGTGTCTTTGGTCGTACTGTGCCTTGAATCAGTGAACTTAGGGTTAATCCACATCTTTGTGCAAAGGATGTGAATTGCGCTGAAGTGAAGCTAGGTTCATTGTCTAGCATAATTATTTTGGCCATTGGGAACTGCTGTAGCAATTCCATTACTTTGTTTTCGATATTTAATTTGTTTTGAATTTCCTTTACTACTAGAAATTTTGAATACGCATCGATACATGTCAAAAACGTTAATTTTTGAGCGTAGTATATGTCGATGTGTAGGTTTTCTCCTTCTTTTGTTGGGATTGGAACTTCCCCTATTGGGATCTGGATCGGATGTCTATTATATTTATTTTCGTAGCAAATTTGGCAATTTTTAATATATTCCTTTAACTTTATATAATATATAAATTTGGCCAGTAATACAGTCTGGTTATTTGTTTGTAGTTTTCGTCAAGTCCCCTATGAGCTCTACAATGCGTGTCCTCTATTATTAAAGCCTTGTCTTCGTTTTTTTCAATATCATGCAAAAATATTCTTGTATAAAGAAATTTGTTATTAAAGTTATTTTTTAGAGATTCCTGAATTTGATATAGGTCTTCTATAGTACAGTGTATTCCTACTGTAATATTGGGAGGTAAATACTCTCTCAGTATTGATACAAGATTTTCTGGTGTATCATATTCGATTATGAGTCTAACTTTGTCGAAGACTGTTAGGCGTTCGTGTACCGTGAGCCTACCTGTGGTTAACAACAATTGTTGTTGAAATTGGTTCAATGGCTTTCCGGTTTCCTAAAATAATATTCTCGAAACTACTTTCGACTGAATGCTGGGTATTAATATCTGAGTCATCTACGTTTTCTTCGTCACTTTCAGTGAGGTTGTTTAGCTTTAGCCTGGATAATGCATCGGCTACAACATTTGTTGTGCTTGGTTTATACACTATCTTAGGTGTAAATCGTTGTATGAACGAATACCATCGTTTCATTTCTATATTCGGATTTTTGTCTAATATTGAGAACGATAATGACTGATGGTCAGTCTGTATTTCAATACCAGTTACCCCATATAAATAATTCCTTAGATTTTTTAAGGCCTATACGATCGCTAATAATTATTTTTTGTTTGTCGCGTATAACTGCTCTGTTTTATTTAGGGTTTTGGATATACACGTGATTGGTTTATTGTCCAGCGATAAAACTGTAGTTAAAACAAAATTTTTGTTGTCGTCTGGTTGTGCCAGTTCTACTTAGGCTATCAGATTTTCTTTTAGTTCATTGAAAGCCTGTATGGCTGCGGTGTTTAGTTGGATGGAAATCTTGGGAGACATTCGTCTCGTGACCTTTCCATTTTCTCCACTTAAGTACCTTGTTAGAGGTTTGGCAATTAGAGCGTAATTTTTCACAAATTTTCTATAGTAGCCTGTTAGGCCTAGGCAGCTTCATAGCTCACGATATGGATTGTTGCTATCTTTTCTGGATCTGTTTTTATCACATTGTGTGACACAATATAGCCAAGAAAAGGTGTTTCCAATTTGAAGAACTTGGATTTCTCCAACGATATTTTCATATTGGCTTCTTGTAAGATTTTTATAATTGTCAATAAATCTTTATGGTGCTGGGTCAATGATTCTGAGAAAACAATCATATCGTCCATATAGACGTGACAGATTTTACCAATTTGATTTCTTAAAATATCATCCATGGCTCTTTGGAAAATTCGGGGAGCATTAGTCAACCCGAAAGGTAGCCGTAAGAACTCCTATTTTCCGTTGTTAATGGAAAAAGCGGTTTTCTTGATATCGGGTTCCTTTATGAGTATTTGATGGAATCCTGATTCTAAATCCAGTGTAGAGAAATATTTTGCCTTTCCTAGGTTTGCCAGAATGACCGATGGATCCTGCATAGGATACCGATCTGGTATGGTATTTTCATTTAATTTTTGAAATCCAAATACTAGTCTGTGTTTAGGGCTACCGTCTTCGTTGAACCCTTTTTTCGGTACACCTAACGCTGGTGAGTTATACGGACTCTTGCTTGGTCTAATAACGTTTGCTTCGAGCATTTTTTTAATTTCGTTGCTAACGAAATTGGATACTGATAGCGCATAAGGATATTGCTTACTGTATATCGGTCTATCGTGGACCGTGTTGATTTCCCCTCTTACGTCTGTTCTGAATGGAATGAGGGTATCGATTGCTGTATGCTCGTTTTGTATTGTTTCAATAATTTGTCGCTCCAATTTTTCAGTTTGATTGGAAGAGATATTATTAATATTACTAATATGATAAGTGTCGGAATTATCATCGACGGCGTGTTCCGGATTTTGTAATCCGAAACTAGTGTACTTTTGATTAGCGGAAGGAACATCGCTGGCGTTCTCGGGATTATTGAATCCCAAGTTGGATACACTATTTTTGGCGGATATGTCTACGCCGGCGTGCTCAGGATAACTATATCCCAAGCTATTTATATTCTCGTTTATGGCGGATATTTCTACGCCGGCATGCTCAGGATAACTTGATCCCGAGCTATCTATACTATCCTCTACAATAATTGATTCTGTTGTAAGTGCTTCCTGTTTCTCGTTTCTCGTTTTTTAGGATACATTTTCTCAAAGGGAGAATATTGTTCTCTTTTGTTAATAATGCTATATTCGATGTATTATCGTCATCAAAACGTAATTTTTCCTCTTTTCCGTTGTATTTTATAATCCCCTTTTGTATATCGATATTAATACCTATTCTTTTCAAGAGGTTACATCCTATTAATAAATCAGATTCTAGGCCCTCTACTTCATAGAATCTCTGCCTAACGTTAAATATAACTATGTTATGGTAATATTTTATAATGGTGTGACCATTAATGGTCGACACCCTTTTGTGTATTGGTAATTCATATTTATTCGGGTAGATTCCCTTTTTATATAACATGCTGTGGCTCCAGTAGCAATTAGTATTTTTAGTTCTTTGTTAGACTTTTGGTCTACCCTTGTTAAGTAAGGTAGTCCTGCTCCTGGCTTTGGTTTACAAAATGTTCTTCTTCGATATTATTTATCCTCATTGCCTTTGGTTCCGGTTGATTAATTAAACCGGTAGGCATTCTCTTTAACGGTCCGTTTTGTTGATCATTTTTTTTGGTTCTCGCTGCTTACAACCGGTGGTTTATACCGGTTGGAACTATTTCCTTGATTGTAATGATTTGGGTGTTGTCTGTAATTTCTGTTGTTGTAGTCACGTCTGAAATTATTGTTTTGGTTATAACTGACGGGCGGTCGGTTTTGAGTTTTGATGGACTCGTCAATCTCCATTGGTTCTGGAGTTGGATATTGGCGATTATTATTGGGTTTCCAGTTATTATTCTGGCCCCATTGATGACCCCATTGATTCTTGTTAAAATCTTGGGTCGGTTTCTGATTTTGTTGTGGGAAATTGTTTTTGTTGAAGTTTGTATCATTACGGTTGTACCGGTAATTGGGACCGGCTTTGTTTTGAAAATTCGAATCATGATATCTCTGATTCAATCCAGTGAAATGATGGGCAAATTTTGTTCTCATCTGGTTGCTTTCCATCTCCTGGTCGGATTCATGGAATATAGAGTGGCTGATATTGGGCCGTTCAGACCGGTTATGAAAACTCTTAAAGCGTTTTGCCTATGTCTGTTATTAATTTCGTTAGTAATAGTTCCTGCTCTATTATATGCAGTGGTCTTCGGTCACTGAACACGAAATCTAACCTTGCTAAAATAGCATCAAAGTGTAATACAGTGCCATGTATAGTCAATGCGTCGTTCGCTTTTTCTGTTATTTTGTTTCTGAGGATTGATAGCGCTGCGAAGTATCTTTTACTTTTGATAACATATTGTCCCATCGGGTTTTCTGCGGCCTCTCTCCAACTAACGTACTGTACTATTTGTCCCTTAAATTCTGGTACCGATTTGATTATCTCATATGATTCGTCACTATGGTTCTATCAACTTCCTGAGTTTTGTATTCCTCTACCTTGTTTTCATTTGCTTGTAGTTGAAATTTCAATGATATTATCTCCTGTTTTAAGGAGTCTACTTCGGTGGTTACTATTTGTTTTATGAGTTCTGATGTCAAAAGGACCTGTTGTTGTAATTGGGCATTTGCCGAAATGCTGCCTGATGGATTACTCGTATTCGCGATTTTTAATTGGTTAAATTGCTTTATTAAATCTTCCAGGGTGAATTTACTTCTTAAACGTAATTTCTCTTAATTGCCGGATGATTGCTTACACAAATTTTTTTCTTTTCCTCTAACTAAAAATTTTTTTTAACTCGCCACAATTGTTTAACTTAAAAATAATTTGATTAGTGTTTCTTATTTTTGCTCACAGCAGATCCTCCTCGTAATTGTTGCTGATTCTCCAGGTGTTTGTTTATTGGTAGCGAGGGATGGCCCTCAGCTCTTCCTTCCTTCTTTTTTTTTTTTTTTTGATTGAATGGTGTTTTGGCGAGGGATTGCCCTTAGCCCTTCCTTCTTGGTAGATGTTTTGTTGATTTTTTCGTTTTTCACAAATTTTTTTTTTCCCTGGTTGAGATGTTTTTTTTTTTTTTTTTATCCCTGTATAGCTTGTGTTTATCGACATTTATTATTTTTTTATATAAATTGTCTGGTTATAGCACTTAATTCTTGATGATGGTGTGATTTTTTATCGTCCACCTTTATTTCTCATCAGAATTTTCACTATTATTGGCTTGTGGATTTTTTGTATTTTTTTTCACAAAAAATATTTCACTGTAGTACTTAGTTCGTGGTGATGGCGGCTTTGGGATCCCAAGCAAATCGATCGTTGAGATTGGATTTTGAAGAATTGTTTATTATTGTGGTCCAGCTGAAGGGCATGGGCAACGACAAAAGTCAAAGCTGTGTGAATTGATTTGAAGGCTAAGGCAAAAGCCAATTGCTAGATACAAAGGCAACAAATGAACGGACTTGTTTTGGACGAAAAAGTGATTTAAATGCGGGTCCCTGTATTAGGGGTTATATAACTTCCATGGCTTCCTTAAAATTTGTGTAAGGTAATTGATTCTGATATAATATTCTTTTAACTTCATTGATCTTCTGGTCTCCTAGTGTTCCAGGATTGCTAATGTCTGCTTTTGCCCACTGTATGGTCTGATTGAGATTAAGAATTTCCTCTTTAGCATTTGAATTTGAAACATTAATGTAGTGGTAGTATCCCTTTGATATCCTTCATATTTTAGGTTGTTTATTAAATTTCTATTAACTAGGTGATTTTATTAAGAATAACCTGGTTATTGTTGTTAGTTGGAGCTGAATTTATTTTTTCTTGAATTATTTCAAAATCTCTGCTATCTGGGAATTCAGCCAGCTATTTCCAAGCACTACCTATTAGATCTATATGTCTTTTCCTTATTTTTTTTCTTCCTTTCAAGCTGTTGATTAGGTTTTTAGCAATCTGGATTTCCTCTGTTATGAAGGGTAGAATTGGGTCGTAAGTTTTTAATTTTATCAATGGTATTTCCATATTCCTCTATGTCAATAATATGGATCAGTCTAAAGATCCCTGTTTAAACCTTGGCTAGTCCTGCAGTCAGTGTCACAATGTCCGAATTAGTGTAGTCCGTTATTTGTACGTCCGCAGCACACACAGTGAGAAGGACTCTATCAATGAGGGTGTTTAAATTCGAATGACTTTTTTATAAATAATTCTCCCGCTTTCTGCTACAACTGTAGTATTTATGTTTTCCTTTACAATTTCTTTTTTGTATCTGGCTAACAACTTGCTTCTTCGGAAGCGAGTGTTTGTTTTAGCTTAAAGAATGCTTCCCTAGCATATTCGTCGAGGTAGATTAGTGTTCTGCTTGAGGCATTTTTTGAAATACGGCCTCGGTATTCTTTTTTATTCCAGTATCGGCTACTAAAAACTCTAAGAATTCGCATATTTGCTTTTTCGAGCGTATGAAATATTGAAAAATTGACGGAGAACAACTTATTCTGTCCTAGTTGTGCTAGTACGTTATTAATGTCCGACATGGGGTATCTGTCTGGAATGGTAACCATGTTCAATTTTCTATAATCGATTACCATTCTGTGCTTTCTTTGTCCTGATGCATACACTTTTTTTGGGACAATCCATAGGAGGATGAGAGGCCAATGCAGAGCTTGCGTCGGGAAGATGTAAAGTCAGCGAGGACGAGTGCCCGCTTGCCTGTAAAGCTGTACAACAATGCGGCGCCAAGGATCCTAATTGAATAGGATCATGCGCACCTCCCGACGCAAGCTCTGCATTGGCAGGTTCAAATTGGCTACTCCGTATACGTTCCTTAGCCCATGGCGCTTTGGCTTGCCCGCTGCACTGATATGGATGCTAACCATCCTCGTGCGCTCCTTGACGGATTTTCCGCCAAACCATTGCACATTTAGTTGTCGACTCTCACCTTTCAGGTTCAGGCTGCGGATAAGTTTGTCGTCGATGAGCGTGACAGACGATCCTTCATCCAGCAGTTCGTAGGTGTCGACATGCGTATTCTCCCCGTACAACGTCACAGGCAAAATCCGAAATAGCATGTGGCCTCCATCCGAATCGACACAACTCAAGTTCCGATGCGATAATTCCTGGCGATCGCACGCCGATCGCCTCTCATCCTCCTCACGTCCCGCGTCTATAACTGCAGCTGACGTAGGCAGGCTCTCCTCGTTCTGCTGTCTTGTACAGCTGCCGGTCTTGGCTGCTCCGCTGATCCCTCCTGCGGCCTCTCTCTGCCACTGGCGGCCGTCGTTGATGTCCAGCTGGATCATGGAGTAGGTAGTGGTGCCTCATCCGGCATCCATAGACGTTGCATTCGCGGAGTCATTTGTCGAGTCATTTGTCGATACTCCAGACACGAGAAAACATAACCTCAACTTCTTTACGGACTCGATCCGCGTTGTTATAGAAGCGTGGTTGAATTTATTTGCAGTCTATCTGGGGTCTGCATACCGCTCCTCCTCTCGAGCACTATTCTCGTGCAATACCCTTCGCTTCAGGTGCCCTTTGTTTCCGGCGTCCGTGACAACCTCTTGCTCACAGGCAACTTGGCAATCAGCTCCTCTATTAGGGTTGGTTCGCGGTTGTCTACAAGAACGCTGCCAGGTTGGTCACCCTTGTGCGAACGGCACGATTCTTGAGATGTTGGCCTCCTGAATTGGCTGCACGTTGCGCACGCTCTCCAATTGGCTACGGATCAGTAGCTCCGGACGTCCATACCGGAATCGTAGCTGCTCCATAACAGCTTGCACGTTGCTGGGTTGAACTTAACCTGAAATACAATTGCTATCTTACATACCGCAGTATCTCTTCCCTTTCAATGTGATAGCAAAAACGGAGTAATTTAGCCCGCCGAAATTAAGCTTAGCTTTACCTGATTTAGTGTGCCCGAATAAACATCGAAAATCCTGACACAACTATCTCTAAGTTCTAGCGGTTCTAAATTTAAGCTTCTCTAACTATCGATAGTTTTAAACCGTGCCGCGACCATTGGTGTGTCCTCCTGAGCTAATACGGCTCCTATGGCATAATCTGAAGCATCAGTGGTCAATTGGAATTCTTTACTATAATCTGGATAAGCCAGCATGACTTCTTCGGAAGCGAGAGTTTTTTTCAGCTTATTGAATGCTTTCCTAGCGTTTTCGTCGAGGTAGATTAGCGTTCTGCCTGAGTAATTTTTGGAAACACAGCCTCGGGATTCGTTTTTATTCCAGTATCGGCCACTAAAAACCCTAAGAATTCAACTTCTTTTTTGAAGAATTTGCATTTGTCAAGCTGAATTCGCATATTTGCTTTTTCCAGCGGATTAAATATTAACTTGATGTCTTTCCTGATTTTTGCTAAAGATGATGATGTCATCGATGTTTATGAAACACCTTATCTCTTAATGTTCCCTAAGGATATCGTCCAGCGTCCGTTGAAAAATTGAAGGACATTTTTGAGGCCAAACGGTAGTCTGGTAAACTCATATTTTCCCTGGTTAACTGAGAATGCCGTTTTTTCGATATCGGATTTCCTTAGTGGCATTTGGTGAAAGCCGCTTTTGAGATCAATGACGGAGAAAAACGTATTCTGTCCTAGTTGTGCAAGTACGTTGTTAGTGTCCGGTATGGGGTATCTGTCTGGAATGGTAACCATGTTCAATTTTCTACAATCGATTACCAATCTGTGCTTTCTTTGTCCTGAAGCATCCACTTTTTTTGGGACAATCCATATTGGGGAGTTGTATGGAGACCGTGAGGGTCTAATTATGTCGTTTGCGAGTAGCTCTTGTATTTGTTTTTCTACCTCTCGTCTGAGACCCTCTCGTACTAATGTATTGAGTGATGTTGAGGCCAGTCAGTTTGACCCAATGCCACTCGTCGACTGCACAAGGTTGCGCTGTGGCCCTACCGACATCGGAAACTACGCTAATACCACGGATATGCAGCGACGTAGATCGGTTACCCGGCCGTACCGTACTATGGCTCTGTAAAGCAGCACTTTGTTCCTTAGGCTTACCTGGCTCGCTGGCTTCAACAACCAGTTCAGTTTCCTAAGCTTCCCGCGGCAAAATGCTGCAATTTTATTGGTGTGCTGCCTCCACGTGAGCCGCTTGTCTAGGATCAATACCAGGTACCTCCAATCGACACGGCGAGTTTGCGATGAAGGCTGTGTCATCAGCATACGTTGCCAGAAGGGTACTCGTTTTGTCTGGGATATGGCAGGTCGGAAGTGTAGTGGGTGTATAAAACAGGACCCAGAACACTACCCTGCGGAACGCCAGCTCGACTGCATCACCTCTCACTTCGACCATGAATTTTCGCTCCAGCAGATACGATTTTAGGAGAAGATATTGCGCAGTTGGCGGAAGGGATTTTAGCTTAAAAAGCAAGCCATCATACCACACTCGATCAAATGCTTCCTTCACGTCTAGGAAGACTGCAGAGCTGTATTGCCCGTTTTCAAAGGCATCTAGGAATGCTGCGTTACACGATGTGCTCGTTCTGGGGTTCCATGGTGGTTCCGAAAGCCGAACTGGTGATCTGGAATGGCATCCTGAACACAACTTACTGCCATCATTCTGCTAAGAAATATTCTCTCGAATATTTTAGAGAATGTGGGCAGCAAGCTTATTGGTCTGTATGACGCAACAAGGCTCTCCGGTTTGCCTGGCTTTGGTATCATCGATATCACAGCGCACCTCCATTGTGTAGGAAAGTGGTGGATACGTAACATGGAGTTAAACAGGAGCACAAGAAAGAGTATACCCTTTTTTGGCAGAGCTTTGGCAACTCTGCATCGATACCGTCGAATCCTGGAGCCTTACTGGGGTGCAATTTTTGTAGACAAACTTCATCCGGACTCGTCCTTCTGAACTGAAGGGCTGAAATCGTCCTTCCAATTCGCCTGCAAAAGTCAAGTAAATTTCAGCATCAGATCTGCACCATGTGTTTTCAGCACGCTTTATGGGGATTCTGCGAGGGGACTGCCGTTTTACCGATCTTTCTGCTTTCCAGAGGTTAAATCCGTGTGCTTTTGTGAGATCAGCATTTCGTAGCAAATTAGCGAAATAGTCATTTTTTGTTTTATGCAACAACTTCTTCAGCTCGTCCTCCGCACGACGATAACCTCTTTTATCAACCGGATCTCTGGAATGCATGAACCTGCGAGGCAAGGCTCTATTCGACCTCACCAGATCCAGGACCTCAGGTTTTAAAAGAGCATGAGGTGGGTCTGGTGAGTTTTTAGTACCTTGTCCGCAGTTTGAGGATTCAGCAGCGATGTGGATGTTTCGGACAAAGAGTTTGGTGGCATCGTCAATGTCTTCACGGGAGCTTAAAATCATGTTAAGGTTAACAAGTTGGTTAACAGCTGCCTGGAACCGAGGAATATTAGCGTTTTGAGGAAGAATATGCGTCTTCCGAGAGAGCTTGTGAGCAGCAGTACTTAGTTCGATTACCAAGGGGATGTGATCAGAACTAAGTTCCAAGTTGTCTGTGAAGGATAAAAGCTCAGAGCGAATTCCTCCGTATATTGCAAAATCGATTGCTGATGGCGTACGCTGGCTGTACGGGTAGTGCGTGGGCCCTCCGGTTGCAAGGACCTGGGTATTTGAACCGAAGATAAACTCAGCCAGAACTCTTCCACTGGCTGTAGAATTTCGAGAGCCCCAAAGTCGATGGTGTGCATTCCAGTCTCCGGCAATTAGGAATTTGGGTCCTAGTTCCTCGAATTATATGCTGAAGTTATCGCTGGTGCGCGGAAAGTTTGGAGGGCAATAAATAGATGCAAATGCTATTTCGCCTTGGTCCGTTTTAACCTTGACTGCAACACATTGAACACTTTGATATTCCATAGTTAAAAATTGGTAGTATTTAAGACAGGACTTTATGAGAACTGCAGAGCCTCCACGGTGACGATCGGCAGGATGGTTGGATTGGTGAACGTCAAATCCATGAAGCTTGTAGTATGACCGGGTGCAGAAGTGTGTTTCGCTGACCAACACAATATTAATGTTATGATTTTGCACAAAATGCTCCAGCTCCAGAGCCTTGTTGGCCAGCCCATCGGCGTTCCAATTTTAAGTCCAATTTGACTCATGGTTAAGTTTGACGAACAGGGCGAACACCAGAGGCAGCTTGGGCCGTTCCTGACGCGTGTTGCTAAATAAGGCCAGTGATGAGCGTCATCATTGGCATCATCATCTGGAACATCTTGTTAATCTGGGCTACTAGGATGGACATTTTCTCATCAGATCTCATAAACATTTGTTCTTGTCGCTGCCATTGCTGTTCAGTATGATGTTTTCGCATTTGATGGGATGAGTTTGGTTGAAGAGACGGTAGCTGAGGTTGTGGACCTTGATGTTGCTCTGGTCTTGGGTTTGAGTCCAGCACCGGTTGCAGCGTCTGCCGGTTGCGATCCCTTTGTTGGCTTTGTTGGTTCTGCTTCCGGTTCCTACTTCCTAGTGGAGGAAATTGTTGCTGCTCCAGGTGACTAGTCCATTGCTGCGGACTAGCCTGCTGCGTTTGGATATATCTAGTTCTAGTTCAACGAAAACAAGGTTAACGAGCTTTGCTTTGTGGAAACGGCTTCTGGGTCCATTGATAAACCTCACTATATGGCCCAGTGAGGTAAGGCTTTCCTTATAACTTTCCGGATAACAATGCGGTAGGATCTCTCCTCTTTAAGCTGCCAGGTATGGAAAGGTACCTTTTTTAAAGTAAGCGATTTCGTTACGGCTCTGTACGTATCTGAGTCTGAAGCCAGGATCGAAACGGAATTATCTGGTTGGCATTTGACGGAATATTTTGCTGGGTAAACGGTCTTATCTATAAATGGAGTGGAGTGGAGTTACGTTACTGCCTGAGGTCTGATTTGGGATAGAACTGCTGCTGGTGGAGCTGGTTTTGTTGGCTTGGTTGGTGCTGCAACTGGCTTGATTGGAGTTGTTGGGGCTGAACTGTTTGGTGTTGTTGGAGCTCGTACTGGCGTGGATTGGGTTGTTGTGGCTGGGGTTTTGAGGATCGATAGTCGTCTCGTCTTCTGTATCCGTATCCGACAGAAGCGCGAACTGATTGGCAGATACAGTTGGTTGTGGGCTTTTGGAGTTCTTTATGATTCTGGCGATTTAATTGGGCGACCTTGATTCTAAGCCTCGCTTGTTATTCTTGGGACGTGTGGTCCAAAAATCGTCGTCATCTTTCTCAGAAACATGGTCTTGAGCTGCAATGGGTGGAGCATTGTTAGAGGACGATGCATATAGGGCGCTAAATTCATTCGATGAGCGATTTGGAGCATCTCTCATTCTCTTTTGGGGTGCAGCCACATCCGCTACAATATCAAAATCACTTTCGGACATAGTGATGGATTTCTACTGCTTGACACTACTTTACCGACTTCAGGTTCACGGTGCCCCTTTGGATAGGCTCCAATACGGTGGCTGTGGCCGAGTGGTCAAGGCGGCCGACTCCCAGTCTGGCGGCACCCGGCTCGAATCCGAGCTGAGCAGACGAATTGTTTTATTTTTTACTTCAATGATTTCAGGCTGTAATGTTCAGCGTTTGTTGAGATTTGCAACGACAGCGATTTGCAATTGATTCTTATCTGTTTTTCTTTCACTTGTTATCGCGTCGAGCATAACTAGCGGTGAACGGAATCACTGACACCGCGACTCTAGTCGCCGGGCTCACAAAAACAAGATTTTTGCCACGAAAGTGGACTTGTCCATAGACTCAACACAAAGAATTTCGCAGCGATGCAAAAACACGTCTGCACTCCACGAAGGTATGATCGATACTGATAGTGAACTACTGTCTCCATCGCTTTTTTGCCGAATTAGGCAGTGATTTAATGGGTAACAAGAAAAGTGGGCTGTTATATTCTGATATAACTAGATGCCTCGACAATTATGACTTTTATCAATTTGTCGACTTGCCTTTGTATTTCTGGCTTTTGACTTTCTGGCATTCTATTGATCTTGATGTACACAGGAGTTTCTGCATAGGTCTGTTAAATCGCTTTTAAAAGACGATGGAAATTTAAGAAGTTTTAATGCATTATAAACATCATAATTATGTAACGTAATGTAACGTTATAATCATGTATTTGTATTTATTATATCATTACAGACTGTTTACAAGTGCGCTGGTTGGCAATTAAGACATGCATGTCTTTTGAAAAAATATTGATCTTTCGTTTGACTTCAGATCTTTTGGTTACGTCTACTATTGTAGACCAATACACTATTCGACTTGCCGCTTATTTTTGTGCAGTAAAGTATATATAAGGTTGTCAAATATCTCTCTTCTGTTTTTTTGCTCTTTATTCAATGCTTTATAAAAAGTGTTACAGTGATCGGATTTAGTTCAAATATGCACCGTTTTGTTCGATAATCTGTTTCCATATAGACGGCAACTTCATAATACCTCCCTCGTAGAAGCTCCTCTCCTTATTTGCAAAGAACTCGGACAGCCACTTTTCACAAGCCTCTTTTGAGTTCAACTTTACACCACCAAGGGCATTCGCCATGGACAGGAACAGGTGGTAATCACTTGGCGCTATGTCCGGACTATATGGTGGATGCGATAAAACCTCCCATCCGAGCTCCCGTAGCTTCTGACGAGTCATCAACGAAGTGTGTGGTCTGGCGATGTCCTGGTGGAACACTACACCCTTCCTGTTGGCCAATTCTGGACGCTTCTGGTCGATCGCCTGCTTCAAGCGGTCCAGTTGTTCCCAGTAGATGGTAGAATTAATCGTCTGGCCATATGGGAGCAGCTCATAGTGGATGATTCCCTTCCAATCCCACCAAACACACAGCAAAACCTTCCTGGCCGTCAATCTCGGCTTGGCCACTGTTTGGGACGATTCACCGGCCTTCGACCACGACCGTTTTCGCTTGATATTGTCGTATGTGATCCATTTTTCGTCGCCAGTCACCATCCGCTTCAAGAATGGGTCGAGTTCGTTCCGTTTCAGCAGCATATCGCAAGCATTGATTCGGTCCAGAAGGTTTTTTTGCGTCAAATCATGCGGCACCCAAAGATCAAGCTTTTTTTTGTATCCAGCCTTCTGCAGATGGCTTAAAATGGTTTGGTGACTACCTCCCATCTCTTGGGCGATGTCACGAGATGCCACATGCCGGTCTAACTCGATGTATTCCATGATTTGATCGGTATTTGTCGTCACAGGTCTTCCGCCGGCTGGCTTATCCAAGTTATCTAACCCATAAACATAGCACTCCACTCCAATTTATAAACAGAATTCACATTCCAATCTCGGCGACATTTCCTTTGTCTTTGTTTTTGTCATTGCCTTTGCCAACGCCTAGCTACCCACTAAAGTAAATAACCCAAACGTAAAGTAAACACTGCTTCCGCTTAGAGACCAAACCATGGTCAACGTATTGCGCTTCAAATAAACTGCATCGGTCAGCATAATTGAATTTCACAATGCAGTGGAATAATTTCAGCATAAAGCTGAACATAACTGAAAGTTCAAGAAGTTTCCAAAGAAAAGCTTCTGGTCGAGGTTGATTGGATTAGGATGAAGATTTGGAAGATCAGTCTGATTCGGGACGAGATCGAGAACGGTTTACAACAAACCTAAACTTAGAAACTAGTGTCTTGTAATTGAGAAATAAGTTTAAAAGTTTATCACCAATAAAAAAATTATAAAATATATAAAATAAAAAATTATTTTTTTAAATAATTTAACAATAACAATTTTAATTGGCGCCCAACGTGGGGCGGTGTACCTAAAAGTTCTAAATAAAATATTAACGATAACAAGTTAAATATAAAACGGAACTCGCGCCGCCAACAACTCAAATTTTTAGTGGGAAAATTAAAACACGACACCTAACTATTGTGACAGTGATCGTGGAAAAAAAAACTTAATTGAAAATTAATTAATGCAATAATCCGATTAAGAATTTAATATTTAAAAAGGTGGACTGAATACTTAACACGAATTACAAGAACACAAGATTAATACGAATCAGAAACTCAAATACAAACACAATATACAAACAAAATATTCAAACAAATAAAAAAAATCAACACCAAGAAGGAAGGAAGAGCTGACGGCAAACCCCGCCGCCACAGCTAAAGACAAAAATTGAAGGAAGACCCAAACATAAAATAAACAGAAGAACTAAGCTGAAGGAAGACCCCAAATCAGGAGAACCAAGCTGAAGGAAGACCCAAAATCAGGAGAACTACGTTGAAGGAAGACGCCAACATAAAGAAGCAGAAATAAATAATATTAAGATATTATTTAAAGTAAATCAATAAAATAAGATCAAGGCAAGGCCACAGGCAATATTTTAAAGTTTTAAAATCAATTATTACAAAATCAATTTTAACAAATAATTAAAAATAACAATCTGGAAAATTTAATAAATATTTTTGTAGATCTGAATTTAACAATGGCATCCGGAGGTTTAGCTTCGACCTTTTCTGCGGGCGGGATATCAAGCGCCAGCAATCTTACGATGGAATTAATAAACCGATTAATTAATGTACAATTGGGGAAGTGAACAGAAAAATTGAAGGGATACAAGGGCAGATAACAGCTAACAGAAACGAAGTGGAAGATTATAAAGTTCAAACAATTGACCCAAATATAAAAAGCGAAACCACCCTAGAGGTAGTTAAGTCATTACCCAAGTTCACTGGTGAAATAACCCAATATGTAGGCTGGAGAGAATCGGAAGAAACTGCCATGAGTTTATATAAAATTCAAAGTGAACAGTATTTTATCGCTTTAACAATTCTTCGTAATAAAATCATGGGAGCAGGACATGATGCGTTAACAAACCATGGTACCGTGCTAAATTTTCAAGCAATACTTTCAAGATTGGATTTTAATTATAACGATAAAAGGCCAATCCAAATCTTGAATCAGAATTGAGCATCTTAAGACAGGGTCGCATGACCATTACGGAATTCTATAATGAAGTAAACAAAAAAATGACATTACTCATAAATAAAACTATAATGACATTTGGTAAAGACAGCGATATAACTAAAGAAACAAATAAAACAATTCGGAGCAACGCTCTCAGAATTTTTATTTCTGGATTAAACGGTTCAATTTCAGAAACACTCTTTTCTCTTAATCCACCAGATCTGCCAAATGCTTTGGCAAAATGTCAGGAACTAGAGTCTAACAATTTTTGAGCCCAGATTGCAAACAGGTATTATGGATTTAAGAATGAAAACAAAAATCAGGGAAATAGCGGTATTATTATTCTGCCTAGAATTTACTGGAATAATAATCAGAATAATAATTGGCCACAAAACGGTAACTTTGGACATAATAATAATTGGAATTCAAATAACAATTCAAAGGTACAACCCCCACCGGAACCAATGGAAGTAGATAGTTCCATTAGGTTTCAAAATCGTCCGAATAATAATTACAACCGCCCGAATAATAATTATAACAGGGGCTATAATAATAACAGACAGAATTATAATAATTTTTCGCAAAGAAATAATTATAATCCAAACCAAGAACAAAAAACTGAACCACAAACCCCATTAAAACGAGAAGCAACTGGGACTGTAAGTCAACCAGCCCAGAAAGGAATGAGAATTAATAACATTGATGAGGATCACTTTTTAGAGCAGAACCCTACAGGGGAATGCCTCATATAACAAGAACAGATAGACATACAAAAAAATAATTAAAAATATTAATTGACACAGGAGCCACATCTTGCTATATTAAAAACGGAATTTATGAAAATAAAAAAAGAATTACCAATTTACAAAAGAGTATCTACAGTCCATGGATACCTAATCATAAAATATTACCATATATTAACAATATTTGAAACAAAACATCTATTTTACGAAATAGAAGGGTTAGAATCTGACTTATTAATTGGGTACAATCTATTAAGGAAAATTGGAGCTAAAATAGATGTTGAAAAAGGTATTCTGGAATATCATGAGAAAAAAGAAAAACTGGAATATTTTGACGATGAGAAGAGTAACGATTTGTGTCTAATTGGGGAAGAAAATACTCTTCAATTAAAAGAATACATTATAAAAAAATACTTTTATGAACAAAACGTATTTAAAACCGATACGGTAATTGTTGAAGGAAGTGAATATATCCGTCCACAAAAACACTAATAGCTTGGGATCCAAAAATCCTGAGCATGCCGACGTTGAATTATCCCTCCACAAAAAAAATAAAAGTTTGGGATCCACAAATCCTAAACACGCCGTCGTTGAATTTTTCGACAAAGAACAAATTCATAATTTAACTACAATTTCAAATCAAATAAAAGATTTCGAAAATAAAATTATGAATAAAATTGGAAAGGAGCATTCCAAAATAAATATGCAAATTCCTTTTCGAACCGATATTCGAGGAGAAATAAATACTGACAATGATAAAGCTATTTATAGCAAACAATATCCTTACGCTATGTCAGTCTCAGATTTCGTTAATAGTGAAATCGATAGAATGCTAAAGGAACAAATTATAAGGCCGAGTAGAAGACCTTATAATTCACCAGTCCTATTAGTACCCAAAAAAGGTCAAAACGAAGATGGAAGTCCAAAACATTGACTATAAAAAATTAAACGAAAACACAATACCGGACAGATACCCTATGCAAGACTCGTCTGTTATATTATCTAACTTAGGAAAGTCAAAATATTTCTCAACAATTGATTTGGAATCAGGATTCCACCAAATTTTAATGAGAGAGTCAGACATTGAAAAGACAGCTTATTCTATTAAAAATGGGAAATTTGAATTCTTACGTATCCCATTTGGGTTAACAAACGCCCCTAGATTATTTCAAATAGCAATGGATGATATATTAAGAGAACAAGTAAGAAAAACTTGCCACGTTTATATGGATGATATAATAATCTTTTCGAATACAATTGAACAACATTATACCGATCTAATTCAAATAATTAATATTTTACAACAAGCAAATATGAAAATTTCTCTTGAAAAATCTAAACTCTTTAAATTAGAAACAGCATTTCTTGGTTATATTGTTTCTCACAATGTAATTAAAACAGATCCTGAAAAAATTTCCGCAATTATGAAGTATCCGATTTCTCAAAACATTAGAGAGCTTCGAAGTTGCCTAGGCCTTACCGGCTATTACCGTAAATTTGTCCGAAACTATGCAAAAATCGCCAAACCTTTAACCAAATACTTAGGAGGGGATAATGGTAAAATTTTTAGAAGAATGTCTACTAAATTTACAATACAGTTAGATGAGCCAGCTGTAAATGCTTTTAACGAACTTAAAGATAATTTAATAGCACAAGTGGAATTAGTTCAACCAGATTATAACAAAAAATTCACTTTGACAACAGACGCATCAGATATAGCTATCGGAGCGGTTTTATCACAGGATAATAAACCAATTACTTTCATATCTAAAACTTTAAATAAAACTGAACAACTTTTGTTGTTGAATTGTTAGCCATAGTTTGGGCTCTTAAAAATCTCAGAAATTATTTATATGGAGTTATTGGTATAGAAATACAAACCGACCATCAATCTTTATCTTTTACAATCTCGGATAAAAACCCGAACGTAGAAATGAAAAGATGGTATTCTTTCATAGAAAGTTTCACTCCAAAAATAATATATAAGCCCGGAACTACTAATGTCGTAGCAGACGCATTATCTCGAATAAAAATAAATAATATTACAAACAACGACTTAGAACAATCAAGCTCAGATCAATATACACAGCATTCCGCTGAAAGTAGTTTTGAAAATGTAATACAAGAGACTCGTAAACCATTAAATCAGTTTCAACAACAACTATTATTAACAACGGGAAGGTATACAATACATGAGTCATTGAAAGTTTTTGATAAAACACGACATATAATCGAATATGATACGCCAGAGAACTTAATAACAATATTAAGAGAATATCTACCACCAAACATAACGTTAGGAATAAATTGCACTTTAGAAGATCTTTATCATATTCAATTACCCTTTAAAAATAATTTTACTAACAAATTCCTTTTTACTAAAACATTTCTACAAGACGTAGAAAATAATGAAGATAAAGCGCTTATAATAGAAGAAACATATAGTAGAGCTCACAGAGGACTAGACGAAAATTACAAACAAATCAATAGATTATATTATTGGCCAAATTTATTTATCAAATTAAAGGAATACATAAAGAATTGTACAATTTGCAACGAAAATAAATATAACAGGCATCCAATACAAATTCCTATTGGGGAAGCTCCAATTCCAACTAAAGAACGAGAAAATTTACACATCGATATTTATTACGCCCAAAGTCTTATTTCCTTAACTTGTATTGACGCGTATTCAAAATTCCTCGTAGTAAAATAAATTCAAAATAAACTAAACATCGAGAATAAAGTAATAATGACATAATGAACCGAGCTTTACTTCTGCTCAATTTAAATCCTTTGCACAAAGATGTGGTTTAACGCTACACTTCGCAGACCCCAGACACAGTACCTCAAACGGGCAAATTGAAAGGGCACATTCAACATTAACAGAATTAGCTCATTGCATAAAAGAAGAATTTAATCTCATTGACTATTCTGAAATAATTATTCGAGCCGCAAAAGAATTCAACCAGAGCATTCATTCTACAACAAACCAAAAACCTTATGATATTCTCTATAATAAAATTGAACACGAAAACATTCTAAACATTCTAAAGAAGACTCAGGAAAACATGTTAGAAACACATAATGTACTACCTTCACAAGAAAAAGAATATCATGTAGGAAAAGTTGTTTATGAAAAGGAACATGGAGAAAGAAATAAGCTAAATACTAGACACAAATAACAGGTTGTTAAAGAAAACTTACCTAACAAAATAATAATCAATAATAGAAACAGAACTATTCACAAAGACAATATAAAGTTTTAACAAGTAATATATATTTTTTTTAAATTACAGAAAATGCATTTCTTGTTACTTCTAATAACATTCGTAATGATAGCCACTTCAGAAATAATTGATTACTCAAATCACGAATTTTTCCTGTTCAAGGACAAAAGGGATGTCCTTACCTATGAATCATATGCCGACTTATTCCACGTAACTAATTTAAGTTATTATAAAGAAATAATCAATCTAGAATCAGGATATATAAAAAAAGATACAAATGCAAAGTCACAATGGGAAATTACATATGAATTACAAATAATCGAATTAATTTTGTCACAACTGATATCAACTAGATCAAAAAGGGGAATAAATGAGTTAGGCACTGTTTGGAAATGGTTAGCTGGAACTCCGGATCATGATGATTTCATTAAAATACAGAATAAAATAAATGACTTAATTGAAAACAATAACTAACAATTTATTATCAATTCCAAATTGTTTAAAGAGATAAAATCACTTTCTGATCATTTTAAAAACATTTTTATTGATCAAGAATTGCCGTTAAGAAAACATCGTTTACGATCATTAACATTCGACTTGCAAAACATAATTGACACTATTACACTGGCAAAAAATGATGTATTTAACACAAAATTTTAAATAATAAAGATGTTAAAGAAATATTAAATCACGAACAAAAGCCGTAAGTATTGCAGATCTAATGGATATTTCGGTATTCAAAATTGTACTACATAAAGAACTCCTTATTATTTATATAAAATACCCGGTAATAACAAACAGATGCGAAATCTACTATGCCAGATCCATTTCACAAAATGATGGAAAATTACTAATAAGTAATCAGGTCGCAAAATTCAAAAATACCTTTTACGAAATATCTAATTTTAAGAACGAACTTTTTAATAACTATTGTATTATAAGTAAAGATAAAACTTGTTTTACCCGCTTACTAAATGGAGAAAAATCAATCTGCACTAAAATTCAAGAAAAAAATAAGAAAATAGATATCATTCACGAAGGTGTCATTCCAATTAACGGAAATAATATTGTAAACAATTCTCATTTAGATGGCTCATATTTAATAACATTTAACGGTACAACTACAATAAATAATATTTCATATACCAATTTAGATAACAAAATACTCGATTACATAACAACTAATCACTTTATGAACCTGGAAATATCGGAATATTTAATATCCAACAATTCAGAACTCACTCTTGACAACATTAATATTTTAAACCCATTTATTGAAATTTTCAATTGGAAAATATCAATATCATTTATATTATTAATTCTTATCATTTTGTATTTGATTACCACATTAATAATAAGGTTCAGACATATTATATTTGTAAACAAACAAAAACGGCCAGAACTAGAAAACCCAATTAAAGAGGATGAATTTTTAACAGAATTAAGAGATCGCTTAAACGAAATTCATAATGAAGCGGAACGCGTCATTTTAGAAGGGGGAGAGTTATCTAACCCATAAACATAGCACTCCACCCCAATTTATAAACAGAATTCACATTCCAATCTCGGCGACATTTCCTTTGTGTTTGTTTTTGTCATTGCCTTTGCCAACGCCTAGCTACCCGCTAAAGTAAATAACCCAAACGTAAAGTAAACACAGCTTCCGTTTAGAGACCAAACCATGGTCAACGTATTGCGCTTCAATTAAACTGCATCGGTCAGCATAATTGAATTTCACAATGCAGTGGAATAATTTCAGCATAAAGCTTTTATTCTAAACATAACTGAAAGTTCAAGAAGTTTCCAAAGAAAAGCTTCTGGCCGAGGTTGATTGGATTAGGATGAAGATTTGGAAGATCAGTCTGATTCGGGACGAGATCGAGAACGGTTTACAACAAACCTAAACTTAGAAACTAGTGTCTTGTAATTGTGAAATAAGTTTAAAAGTTTATCACCAATAAAAAATATTAAAGTATATAAAATAAAAAATTATTTTCTTAAATAATCTAGCAATAACAATTTTAATTTCCATGGTGTCGTTTTCACCGGCTCTGAATCGTCGAAACCATTCCTCCGCCGTTCGAAGTGATAGAGTACCATCCCCTAAAACACCATTAATCTCATGGAACGTTTATCTAGCGGATTTGCCTTTAACGAAGGAAAACTTTAAAATAGCGCGAATTTCGGCGTTAGTGAACTCCATGTTTACACGTCTATAACTGTCAAGACCCTTTAAATTATGTATAGTATTGCCAGATACGAGGCTCGTCTAGACGTCTGCACGAGTGCACTCAAAATTTTCGGTTAATTGAGTACGCACAAGCTTAAGTCGCAATTCGGCGCGCCGAAACCTTTTTAACAGAGATAATTGAGCATTGGCTAGCATTGTTTTTGTTGTATGTGGAATGAGTGAAATTCAAACCAAAGCGGAATGGATAGAATGAGTGGACGCAGTGTAAATGTGTAGAGTACTCGGATAAAATTTTGGCATTCTCTTCATTCATTTCGGGCATTTTCGGATTTCATTCAAGACCAAAATCATTCCAATGATATTGACCCCCTACAATACGAAATTGAAAGCTACATGAACCTAACAGTAAACTATCTGATGATTTCAATTGCCTTGAATGGTGGCACATAAACAAAAATATTTTTCCCCAAATATATAAAGCTAGCTGCACCATTTTTTGTATTTCTGCAAGCAGCTCAGCATCTGAAAGAACATTTTCATACGCAAGAAATTTAATTTTGGAAAAAAGGTGCATTATTGCTAACAATTCTAATTCAGTAAACCAAATAATGTTTCTCCATTCTGTTATTGAAAATTAAAATAAATAAAATATATACTTATACATAAAAATTATTTCATGTCTTTCTATTTCTCTATGCCTTGCATGCAAAAGCAAAACGAAAACGAAAACGAAAAAACAAACACGCAATAAATTTGACGTCGCCAATGCGGCGCACAGTTAACCGCTTCGGTTATTCCGATTACTCCGTCGCGAGTACTCATTCGTGCATTGCCTCTCCGTTCGGTTATAGTACATTTTTTACTCATGCCTTTACCACATTTACCAAATCCGTTTTACTCAATGCCTCACTCATTCAGTCAGAACTTTGAGTGAGAGTACCATATGCTGCTTTGACTGTAGTCATGCAGACGTCTAATACGAGCTCTGTAGCGCTTTGTACATAGCCGCGAAATTCAAAACCCAAAAAGGCGGAAGGGAGATATTTGACAACCTATTATTTCAATTACGCTGTTCATCGTATTGAAATTTCCTGCTTTTAAAATAGTTTTGAGCTTATCATGCTAACAATTCTTTATCATATCAGATATTGATATTTCTAGAGATTCTTCAATTTTAATAGTTTTAGGGCTATCGAAAATTGTGGGGACCGATAAATTCAAATTATTACTGAGTTTTATAACTAGCAGATTTTCGAAGCTATTTAGAAGCTATGCCGCTTGTGTCAAATTGGTTTTATCTAGTGACTTTATTGACTTTATTGTTATGCAATAATTGGCGTGCTTTTTTATGGTGCCTTGCTAAGCATGCCTATTTTGTCTAAGACATTTATTCGACTTATCAATTATCGCTTTTGTCTCTTAGTTATTTTTTTATTGTCTGTCAGTCCATTTATATCTTTTAAGATTATATAAATTACCAGTGCAGGCGAACTAATACTATTGTTGTCGTCCCTATTTAGATATTATCCTCTGTGATTTCTTTGATAGCCACATAAGGTAATATTGACAAAATTACTGCTATATCTACCTATGGGCAGTGGAATGGAGGGCTTGTTCGTATCCCCAACTTGTCGATATAAGATCCTTCAAATTTCTTCACGCTTATAAACGTACGAAGTTGGCTCACTACATATATCGATCGCAGTATAAATAAGGGTTCCTTTTTTAATGTTTCTATGATTGCCTTTGACATTGTTCGGAATTAATATATTTTCTTTTTTTGTTTACCAAAGTTTTAAGTTTTTGTTTTTTTTTTTATATTTTACTCATGATCTTATATGCCTTTATAGATTAGACTTATAGATGATCTTTGAAATGGTTTACCCTTAACTTGGGTTTAATCATACATCCGTACAATTATTATAGAATTTTGTTTCTGGTAGAATTATGTTACTCCTTTTATTATGTTGTGCCATAGTTAATGGTGCCTTTATTATTTCTTTGTCCTTATATATATTTTCTTCGTTTTTAAATTGTGTCAGTGTCCTGGATAAGGACTACGGCCGAGGGAGAGGCATCCGATGTTCAGGCACCAGGTTGCCAGCGTAAGCTCGTCGTATTTGGATCGTGAGATCTTCGTAAGCCTCTAATCTCTCCAACGAGAATAAATAATAGAAGTGCCTGTAAAAATGACTACATTCGTACCGCTCTTCAGTCAGCCGTCCACACTGCCCCACTCACTGTCATCATTTCAGATCTACTCCATTTCTCGCTTCAGCACCCCTTTTGAAAATGTTTACCTACTCATATTGTTGTAGTTAAATTAATAGCATATCTTTATTGATGCTGGCTAGTGTCATATGTAATATATAAATTAACTAGTATACAAATGCTTTAAGAAGTTGACAACAATTGTCTTAGCCGAGTGTATCGAATTCACCACATTGCCTAGGAAGAGGCTAACAATAATATATGTATCTGTTATGCTTAATTCCATATGGTTACCACAATTATAACCTATATACTAATTGTAAGAAAACCAAATTGGCACGACACTATACACTTTAAAATTTAACTAAACTTTAACTTTTAACTAAATACTTTAATCATGACCCATGAAATCTCGACGCGTTGGATCCCGGGTGTTACTATGCACGCTAATGGGATTATACATACATGTAATACACATAAGAAAAAGTACACAAACTAAAGATGGCCATTCTAGATATATATGTATACCTATATCTACGTGTATAGTGGTATGTATGTTTCGCTGCGGCACGCTCCGGCCGCTATCTGATTCTCAAATTACTTAAATCCCGCACATGTTTTGGAGGTTATTATTGGTATTTTGTTTTTGCTGGCATTCGTGAACGAAATGCATAGGTTCACTATTTTTGTTTGTATGTTTCCTTTTTTGTTGTCGGCTGTTTTATGCTGGGCCGTAATTATGCGAGTTTAATTTGCTGATTTTTTTGCCACTGCACTGCTAAGCGGACTCCGCCTTTCACGATGTAAACATATATTTGGAAAACAACTTTTCCAGATACAATGATCAACATATTCGAATCATCAACAAGCTGTTTGACTCAGGACACGAATCTCTCCAAAGACTCAATGATGTCGTTAGCCAAGTTAACGCAATAAATGGGGACTTTTATGCAACAACTAATATATTCCATAATACAATAATTATAGCCGACCAAGTCAACGAGATTATAAGGGCGTCATAAACACGAATTTATTGGATCATGATGAAGTCGACACAATTCTGTCAGAAATTGACAGCCTCCCCTACCAAGATGTAGTAGAAGCAGTGGAATCTCTAAGCCAACAATACTGACAAACGGGTCCGCCCGGGCGATAACTAAGGTATTAGACATGAAGTACCGACAGATTTACCCAACAATATCTAATGGAAAGCAAGTCGTAGTTAAATATAAGAAACTGGCAATGGATAACTTGGAAACGTATACTCTTCTTGGAAATTGTCTATCTATTGACATTACAACGGTCTGCCAAGAAAGGGACTTACATAAACTGGAAGAAAATGGCTGCATCCTAATGAAAGGAGGCCAAGCTGCGTGCGACTATCTTAGGAACAACGAGGAGATAGTGGAACTCATCGAAGACGGAACCATTTTCCTAAATAATTTTAATGAAACGGTCTTTATTTCGGCCAAAACCCACTCCCTGAAAGGTTCCTATATAATCCAGCAGCTATTCATCAACATACCTAATGTCGATGACATTTGTCCTGACTCACAATACTACCACCAGCTAATAACTATCATTGAAATACGTCCACGATTTTAGCGTGGAGAACCTAAAGAAACTTCTCTAAGGAAATAAGCATTGCCCTGTTTATCATTTGCGCTATGTACCTAATTTGGAAGATGATAACGTCAACTAAAGGCATCCCGAATCCCCCGAAAATCCGGAACGACATGACATCGTCGACCCAATACCTGAGCCATAATGATCTGTGGAACACACCAAATTGACGACACGACAGAGCGACGGCAGAAAAACGTCACCATATAGAATAGAGGTGAACGCTCATTGTCTGCCTCAGCGCTAACAGCGGCCGCCTCGAGGGTTACCACGACCCCTCTCTGGGCCCAACGGAAAACTGCAGTATTACCATCTTGAGGCCAGCAACAGTGTTGACCCAATGAAAACCGCTGACGTCGGGTGACCAAGTTTCCGCGGTGGCCCTGGCGACATAGGAAAGTACGCTGATACCCGGCCGCTAGATTTAGATCTAAGAATTAATTCTCTTGGTTCTACGGACCAGCTTAAAATGTTATATTTTGTTAATTAAACTAATTGTAACGTAAAAAAACCTTTATTGTTTTACATTGAGAATAGGAGAAAGAACCGAGGCACTCGTACCATCAACTCATTCGAAAATGAGAAGCTCTTTAATCAGGTAATCCGATTCAGTCGCTCTCGCGACGAAACAATAAGCATAGCTTATATGTAAACGTGTATATTGGGTGTTTTTGTTTCTTTTGTTTTAAATTTAATCATGAATTATCTTTATGCACTATTTTTATTTGTATACCCGATACTCGTAACAGACAAAAGGAAGCTTTTCCGACCATATAACTTCATTATGTTCTTGATCAGGATCAATAGACGAGTCGAACTGGCCATGTCCGTCCGAATGAACGAACAGATCTCAGGAATATAAAAAAGTTGAGATTAGGCTCATGTTGCCACGCCCACTCTAACAACCATAAGCCGCCCAAAGCTGAAACGCCCACACAACTCTTCCAAAAACAATGAAACCCAAACGAAGGAAAATGTTTCACAAACTTTTCACGAGCTCACATTCAGCTCCAATTACAAACACAAAACAACCACAAAATACTTGTTCTCCAAACAAAAACTAGTCCTATACACACAAAATAGTAATTATGACGAAAGTAATCTCAAAACAAAAGAAAAAAACACAGCAACTTAAAAATCAAAAACAAAAAAAAAAAAAAAATTTGTGTTTTTATATATTTTGTCTTGACCATCCTCATACTGTTTAAGCTTCTAAGCGCCAAAATCGGCAACACTTATTAACAAACAAAATATCCAAATGACAACAAGTAGATTAAGAAATTTAAACAATAGAATTTTAAACATTTATAATTTCATGTATTTAAATTCTATTTGGCATTATAACCGTGTCCACGATCTACGTAGCAATAGCGTTTTATATTTTTAAGTACGAAGCACCCGCTGTAACAGGACACTGACGAACCAAACTTGTTCAAGCTGGCCCACGTCATCGACCTAAGAAGAATACAACAAACTATCGAAAGAATGATAATCGCCGACCCACGATTCAACGACCTGATTGACCACTACCTGAGAAAAGCTGCAGAGGGGATCTCGTGTATGAATATCGCACCAGTACGAATGCCTGGAAAGGGATCACCAGGCAAATCTGATTATCTTATCTAATATTCGGAAAACAACTTTTCTAGAAACAATGATCGACATATTCGACTCATCTACAAGCTGTTTGACTCAGCACACGAATCTCTCTAAAGACTCAATGATGTCATCAGCCAAGTTAACGCTAAAAATGGGGACTTTCATGCACCAACTAATATACTCCATAAGGCAATAATTAAAGTCGACCAAGTCAACGAAATCTTGAGGGCCTACCAACTGGCAAGGACTGGCGTAATAAACACGACTTCATTGGATCATGATGAAGTTGACACAATTCTGTCAGAAATTGACAGCTTCCCCAAAATCTAGTTGAAGCAGTAGGATTCTCTAAGCTATTATTGGCAATAAAACGGTCTGCCAAAAAAGGGATTTACATAAGCTGAAAGAAAATGGCTGCAGCCCTCGACTACTGAAAGGAGGCCTACTGAAATCTACTGAAGATAGTGGAACCAAAGACACTAGAATAATAAGATGCGTAACGCCATACGATTTTTTTGCACACGATTTTTTCGGGCTGGCTCTAGAGCTGGCTCCAGGCTCTCTTGAATTTTTGTTCAAGAGACAAAGAGAGAGCGCTCTAGAGCCAGCAGCTCTCTTGTACACATACAGCGACAGTCGAGCACTGTATGTGTGCACACGTATGCTCATAAATTGTAAATTTGACAAAATATGCCCTTCACTTCAGAAGTTTATGGACTTCCAATCTATATTATTTGTACTCTGGCAATCGAGTACAAAGTACTCGTAAGTTAAAAGTAAAAACACTAATTTTGCATTGCTTTAACATGATAAATATTTAATTACATCATTAAAATGGTAATAGGTGAAGAAATGTACATAATAATACCGAATTATTTGAATAAATTACTTTATACTAGAAAATATGTCGATAGAGTATTTAGCTTACGGCGTGGAAAATTTATTTGATCTTAGTGATTCTTAGGTGCGCTGGTCCTGCCTCAAGAATTCAATTTTGCAATGCACAGGTTGCATATGATGTTTTTTAATTATTTAATATATTTATTAGTACAAATTACTAGTAAACAAGAAAAAATATGCATACTTCTGTAAATGATCAATTTTCAGTATTTGAAATGCAAATTTTATTTTGTTGAATGTTTTTGTTATATTCTAATTTGATATTTGTAAAAACTGCGCAATTTTGGGTGGGTAAAAAAGCGCGCTAAATGTATTCTTTCTTCTTTTAGTTCCTCTAAATTCGTTTGCTTAAAGCTGACAAATACATAGTGCTCCTCGTTTGCTACTGTTTCTCGAAATTTTAATAATATAAACTCATTTTTAAATTAAAAAAAATGTATTTTCTGATTTATTAAAGCACAATTGCGAGAAAGTGCGATAAATTATTGTCCTAAGTAGTACAAAATAAAAAAAAATTTTAGAAGTGTACATATTTTCATAATTTGTCGCGCTGCTTTTCGATGAAGGTTTGATCTTTTGAATTTAACATTAATTGTTTTATGAACAAAAATTGGCTATGGCCGACAAAAAAAGATCAAATATCAGTGGGAACAAGTGCAGCCTTCCCTGTCAGAAATCTAGGCGCGATTACCCGCGATTACTTTGATTGCTTGAATAGCAGAGTTTTAACTGACAAAAACCCCATGAAATGTGCGCTTCAATTTAACACTGTTTGGAATAAACTGAAGGAAATGCAGGAATACCTAAGGAACGTTAAATATCACGGGAATAGTATATATTGTCTTGATGGCTTGAATTATGGCCTACTGAATGACTTTGGAAAACTAAAGGCACCATCTGATCTTTTTTTTAATATCTGCAAAATACACATTAAAGTTTTTGAAAATATTTTTAAAAATAATAAAAAACAACGGTGTATAAAACCATTTATTGTAGAGTAATGCATTAAGTGCACAAATGAAAGTAGAGATTTCTCATTATGGTTTCACTCAAATAATGACTGTTATGTGCCTAAAATTGATATTTTAAACAAACTTATAAAAGTTTTACTCTTTAAGCATTGCAAGTGGACTGTGACAGCTGATAAACAAAAAAAGCAAGCAAAACTCACCATTCATCTCATAAATGAAAAATTAGTGACGAATACAAATAAATATATACATATATATATATAGTACAACAATTTAATAAAATGAATTAAAAAAAAGGAGAAAACTATATCGAAAAGCAATAGTTAGAAAACTAGCTTAGTTGGGGAACATGGAAATATTTTAATGTTTAACATTTATTATTTCAAGTCGACTCGAAGGTAATATAAATATACGACCCCATTACAATTGTAATGGCCTCCCCGTGGTGTTCCCTGGGTACCAAAAATTACATATATTACAGATAACTAATAATAAAAATATTTATCGTAAACGGTAGCTAATTCGAGCGGCGATTTTAACTAAAGAATATTAAAACAACTTCTTAAAAAAATAATAGTCACGGCATCAATTTTTAAATATTATTTTATTACATCATATTACATCGAAATTGACCAAAACATAAATCAAATTTGTTTCTTAGATCAAAATTGATTTCGGACCGAAAATCGTCTTCTAGCACATCTACGCACACATGCAAGTCATCCAAACCATGATTCAGGGGCCCTTACCCGATCTATAAACAATTTTTCAAAATCCAATCTCAACGATTGATTTGCCTTGGATCCCAAAGTCGCACTTCGCCGGCTTGAAAATAAACCAAACTTAACGTAAGCACAGCTCCCTCTTGACCGAATTTAACGTAAACACAGCTTCCTCTTGGAGACCAAACATATTGCGTATTAGGGACCAAACTTATTGCGTATCAATCAAACTGCAATGGTCAGCATAATGAAGCTTTCTTTTCAAAGTTCAAAAAGTTTCAAAAAAGCTGCATCTAACCTCTTTGGTAAATCCGTATGATCTGTTCTGTTAAATAATATGTCGTATGGTTTATGTTGTGTGGTTGATTGTATTGTATTATTATATTCTTTTACTGATCGGTATATAACTTCAGTGTAGTCCATTAATTTATATTCTTCTTGAATGCAACGGGCTATTTCAATTAGAGTTGAGTGAACTCTTTCTACTTGTCCATTAGTTAAACTGTGTCTGGGGTCTGTATAATAAATATTTAAACCGGCACGTTCCATTGCCGATTTAAACTGGGCTGAAGAAAAAACTGGCTCGTTATCCATCATGATGGATTTAGCAAATGGAAATGGCTGGATTAGTTCTAAAATTTTAGATTCCATGTTTGATTTATTTTCTATTGATTTTACTACGAAGTATTTTGAATAGGCATCAATGCAAGTTAAAAACGTTAATTTTTGAGCATAAAAAATATCAATGTGTAATTGTTCACCTTCTTTAAGTGGAATGGGTGCTTTGGATATAGGGATCTGTTTTGGGTGTCTGTTGTATTTATTTTTGTTGCAAATTTCGCAATTACGAATGTGTTGTTTTAATTTTTCGTATAATTTTGGCCAATAATAATATTTAAGAATTTGTTTAAGGTTTTCGTCAAAACCTCTATGAGCGCGGGCGTGTTTTTCTTCTATAATTATTTCTTGATCGTTTATATTTGTAATATCATAGGCAAACTTTTTTGTGTATAAAAACCTATTCGTGAAAGTATGTTTTAGCATTTTTTGTATTTCGTATAAATCTTCAGGTTTGCAATGGATTCCTGTAGTAAGGTTTGGTTGAAGGAACTCTTTAAGTATAGTTAGTAAATTGTCAACTGTATCATACTCTATAATGTGCCTGGTTTTATTAAAAATGTCAATTTTTTCGTGGATTGTAAAATTATTTTTTGAAATAAGTAATTGTTGTTTAAATTGATTCAATGGCTTATTAGTCTCTTCTATTTCAACTTCATAACTACTTTCGGCTGAATGAATAGTTTCATCATCAGATGAATCGGACAAATGATTTATGTTGGAAATGTTATTTATTTCAATTCTTGATAAGGCGTCTGCAACTACATTAGTTTTGCCGGGTTTATAGTAAATTTTAGGTGAAAATTCTTCAATAAAAGCATGCCATCTTTTCATTTTTGAATTTGGGTTGCGTGCAGAAACTGCAAAAGGAAGTGGTTGATGGTCTGTGTGTATCTCTAGATTTGTTACTCCATATAGGTAATTTCTAAGGGTTTTTAATGCCCAAACTATGGCATATAATTCTCTTTCGTTAGTTGCATAATTTCTTTCTGTTTTATTCAGTGTTTTCGAAACAAAAGTGATGGGTTTGTTATCTTGCGATAAGACTGCTCCTATGGCTATGTCGGATGCATCAGTGAATAATATAAATTTTTTTGAATAATCTGGTTGATTTAATTCAATTTTTGCAGTTAAATGGGATTTTAAATTCTCAAATGCTAAAATACTCTCTTCATCTAAAGTTATTTGTGTTTTTTTGGACATGCGTTTCGTTACCATGCCATTATGGCCCTGAAGTAATTTTGTTAATGGTTTAGCTATATTAGCGTAATTTTGTACAAATTTTCTGTAATAACCGGTTAAACCTAGAAAACCTCGCAATTCTTTTATATTACTGGGGGGTGGATAATCTATAATGGTTTTAATCTTTTGTGGGTCTGTTTTTATTATTTTATATGAAACAATATAACCTAAAAATTCAGTTTCTTTTCTGAAAAATTTTGATTTTTCTAATGATATTTTCATGTTGGCTTGAAATAATATGTCTATGATTTCTTGTAAATCATAGTAATGCTGCTCGGCTGTTTCGGAAAAAACTATTATGTCATCCATATATATGTGACAAGTTTTCCCAACTTTATCACGTAAAATATTGTCCATGGCCCTTTGAAAGATTCTTGGCGCATTTGCCAATCCAAAAGGTAACCTGAGAAATTCATATTTTCCGTTGTTAATAGAAAAAGCAGTTTTTTCTATGTCTTCGTTTTTCATCAATATTTGATGGAATCCCGATTCCAAATCAATTGTTGAGAAAAACCGAGCTTTACCTAAATTTGACAAAATAATGGTTGGATCAGGCATTGGATACCTGTCGGGTATAGTATTATCGTTTAATTTTTTAAAATCGATCACTAATCGATTTTTTTTACTGCCGTCCTCATTATAACCCTTTTTTCCTACTACCCATACTGGGGAATTATAAGGACTTTTACTGGGTCTTATAATGTTTTCGCTCAACATCCTTTTTATTTCCTGGTTAACAAAGGTGTTAACTGAATGAGGATAAGGATATTGTTTACTATAAATGGCATTTTCATTCAATATTCTTATCTCGCCTTTAATATCTGTTCTAAAGGGAAGATATGTTTGAATCTGTGAATGCTTTGCCTGTATTTCTTGAACAATTTTATGTTCTAGGGTATTTAAACCCTCCGTTTCGTTAACGGTGTGATTTACTTCACAAAAGACAGAAGAATTACTGGTATTTGAGGATATCGACGGTCTACGGCGTCTGCTCATTTTTACCTTCTTCTTTTTGGCCTTTGGTTCAGGGTTACTATCGTTATTGTCTTCGATAGCATGTGGGTAATCATTGTCACTTAATGACGATGATTCTGTGTCAGATACTTGGAATAAGGGAAAAAACGTTTGCTCTTTCTTATTTTGGGAATGCAGATATGAAGCTACTTTTGAGTCTTTATCTGAACTTTGCAAATTACCAACTGTGTCTTCAGCTGGGTTTATGCAGTTTATTACTTCTATTTTACCTTGAATATTTAAAGTTCCTTTTGAAAGATCTATAATAGCATTAAATTCTTTCAATAATTTATAACCTATCAATAAATCTGATTCTAAATTACTTATTTCGTAAAACCTATGCTTCTTACCGAAAATCATAATTTCGGAAAAATGTGTAATAATGCTGTAGCCATTTACAGTTTTTACTCTTTTCTTAATAACTAATTCTTGGGGATTATTGTAAATGCCTTTTTTTATATAGCACGAGGTAGCACCAGTGTCAATAAGTATTTTTAAAGTTTTATTTAATTTTCTGTCTCGCCTGAAGATGTGTGGGAGTTCTCCGGCTCTTCCTCTAAAAAATGGTCCTCGTTTAAATTATTAATGCGCATAACTTTATTTGGTTGTTGACTTGAAGGTGGGGCAGGTTCCCGTTTCTTTCCTTGGTAAACATTTTGATTCTGATTCTGATTTAGATTCTGATTATATGGGGGTCTATTTAATACCTGAATGGACCTATCTATGTCCATTGGAGCTTGGGGGGGGGGTTGCGGAGTATTATTGCTCTGAGCAAAAACATTTGTATTTGTATTTTGGGCTTGATTATTAGCAACTCGATTGAAACGTAAATTGTTATCATATCTATGGCTTGTTTTATGTGGGTTATCGGATCCTTTTTGCTGATTTTTATTATTAGAATTACTATTCTGTTTGAAATTGGCATAATGATTGTATGCAAAATGGGCTCTTTGATAATTTGCTTCAAGCTCTTGGGCTTTTGCCAAAGCATTAGGCAAATTTTCGGGTTTTAATGAAAACAAAACTTCTGATAAGGAACCATTGAGGCCTGTAATGAAGATTCGTAAAGCGTTATCTCTATTTTTGTTATTCATTTCCTGAATAACGTTAGCTTTGTCACCGTATGTCATTATTGTCTTATTTATTAAAAGTGTTAATTTTTTATTAACTAAATTATAATATTCCAAGACGGTCATATTACCTTGTCTCAGTACACTAAGCTCCTGCTCTATAATGTAAATTGGTCGCCTGTCGCTGTAGGCGAAATCCAATCTAGATAATATTGCGTCAAAATTTAGGACTGTCATTTGCTCTTCCTGTTACTTTATTTCTTAATATTGTTAGAGCACCTACATACTTCCTACTACCTTCTTTGTACATTCTCATTGCGCAACATGCTGCTTCGCGCCAACTAACATAACTGTTATAATTACCTCCGAACTCTGGAATTGATTTAATCACGTCAAATGATTCGTCACATTTAACCTGATCGTTTATCTGTGTGGTTGTATATTCTTGTACAACATTCAAATTTGAATTGAATTGAAGTTTTAATTCTGCAATTTGTTCTTGAAGAGCTTTGGTTTTATTGGCAATTAATTCAGCGATTAAATCAGCTGTCAAACTATTATTTTGAGCCATGGTTAGATTTTCAAAACTATTTATGAGGTCGTCCAGTTTTTCTTATTTCCTCTTATTTTTACGGAATATATAATATATGATTAATTATTAATTAATATAAAAAATTTATAGATATAAAGAAATTTTAATATTTGTTCTTAAATAAACTATGTTTTAATAAAATAAAATTAAATAAAAAAAAAAATTTAATCCGCGAAGCTCACTTGGATGGACTTCTGTAAGGGGTCTTCCTTCTAAATATGGCTTAAACTTTAGGGGGTCTTCCTTCTGAATATGGTTTATATGGTCTTCCTTCTAAGTATGGTTTATGGACATACGCCGTGTGCCGATATTTTATAGTTAATCGGTATGAGCGGCGCATTCACTAGTATTGTTTTGGTTGCGGCGTGCCGATATTTTGTAGTTAATCGGTATGAGCGCGCACCTTGAAATCGCCAAACACAATATTTTTTTCAAATTTTTTTGAAATTTTTAAGTGCACAATACACATTTGTTTCAATACTTTTTGAAAATTAGTTTCAGCGCTTGGTTTTTTATTTTTGAGTTCACAGCTTGTATCGGATTCGTTCACTCGCGTTTACACTAAGGAGTTTTTAAAGGGAATTATCCTTATATCCTTTTCTGTGGTTTTATTACACGCGAGCCCCACGTTGGGCGCCAATTAACCAATGCGGGAACACGTATTGGAAAAAAATTTATTTTTGTAGGGAAAGAAACTTCCGATTTATTTAAAGCCAAAATTAGAACTAAAATACAATTGTGGACTTATGCTGCAAGTCAGCTAAGATATGCTAAAGCTTCTTTCTTGAAAGCTCAAAGCTTGCCGAAAGCTTATTTTGATCGGGACAAAAGTTCTGAGAGAGAAAATGCAAAGCTTGCCGAAAGCTTATTTTGATCGGGACAAAAGTTCTGAGAGAGAAAATGTTATTGAATGTTATGTTATGTTATCGACTGGGCTATGTAATGATTTTGGAGCGAGGGACAAACAAAATATTGTTTATGTTGACCAGCTGCGTGGCCGATCTCTGATGCTGAGCTTTAAGTGGTTTGGTGCTAAGCCAAAGTTGAATTATAGAGAAATTATATTGTTTATGTTAACCAGCTGCAGCTTTAAGTGGGGACAAATATTGAGCATTGGTTTACTGTGGTTTGCATCTAATGGTATAGTGCTCACTGACATAAGTGTCATATGAAATGTTGTTTACAAAGAAAAATACTTGGCGCTGGTCTTGAATTTGGTTATGGAATATTGTTTACATTTACCGTAAGAAGTATTAGCGCCTGAGGGTGATAACTTGCACACTTTTTTGCTTACTGTTTTCACTCACACAAGCAAGTGAATTCTATTTTTAGATTTTTATGCTCTCAATTTTACGCGAGCGGGAAGAGAGCAATTATTGCCGCCACCAAAAAAGTGCAAAACCAATGTATGGCCGTTACGCATCTTATTATTCTAGTGTCTTTGGTGGAACTCATCGAAGATGGTACCACCTTCCTGACGAATTTTAACGAAACGGGTTCCATTTCGGCATAAACCCATCAATATACCTAATGGCGATGACAGTCGTCCCAACTCACAATATTTATTTTTTATTTAATCTTTAAAGTTTACAGATTGATTTTTTATATAAGTATTTTAAGACCGGATCACCGATCAAATTTTATCTCAGGAATCGACTGATCGCCTAACTTTTAAATCTTCTCCTCGAAACCTTGGTCAGGAGCTTTTTTGAACTTTGAAAATAAAGCTTAATGCTTAAATTGTTCCTCTGCATTGTGAAATTCAATTATGCTGACCATTGCAGTTTGATTGATACGCAATAAGTTTGGTCCCTAATACGCAATATGTTTGGTCTCCAAGAGGAAGCTGTGTTTACGTTAAATTCGGTCAAGAGGGAGCTGTGCTTACGTTAAGTTTGGTTTATTTACAAGCGGGCGAAGTGCGACTTTGGGATCCAAGGCAAATCAATCGTTAAGATTGGATTTTGAAAAATTGTCTATAAATTGGGTAAGGGCTTTTGAATCATGGGTTGGATAACTCTCCCCCTTCTAGAATGGAGCATCCTGATTCATTTCGAGTGTCATTTAGGTGATCTCTTAATTATGTTTAAAATTCTTATTGATTAAAGGACTTTTCTGTGTCTGACCGATGTTTTTTGGTTACAAATATAATATGAATATATTTAATAATAGTTAAAAAATTAAATATATAATGATTAAAATTAATAATATAAAGGAAAGTGATATCTTAGTATTATTAATTTTAATGTCAGGACTTAATATCTGTGATATCTTAGTATTATTAATTTTAATGTAAGGATTTAATGTTTTAATATTATCTAAAGAAAGTTCTGAATTATTTGACAAAATGTAATCTGAAATTTCATAATTTGTGAAATGGTTTGCAGCTATATAATTAAGAATTTTGTTTTCTATATTTGTATATGAAATGTTGTTAATGATGGTTCTTAAATTAAATTGTTAAATGTAATAAGAAAAGATCCATTTATATGGGAGTTGTTAACAATATTGTTGCCATTTATAAAAATGTCACCGTCTTGAATGATGTCTATTTTTTTTATTTTTTTCTCTAATTTTTTTACCAGTTGATTTTTCTCCATTTAATAATTGTGTGAAACAGGTTTTTTCTGTACTAATAATAGTTGTTAAAGAGTTCGGGCTTAAATGTAGACATTTCATAATATGTATTATCGCATTTTGCGAATTGATTGCTTATAACTAGTTCTCCATCTATTTTGGAAATGGCTGTAGCATGGTATAGTCGCATTTACTTTAAATTATAGGGTATTTTATGATTATGATTAGTAGGTAGGTCTTTATGAATTGCAATTTTGAACACAGACATATCCATTAAATCTGCAATGATTACGGGTCATATAAATTTTGCAAATCAAATGTTAAAAGTCTTAGGCGATGTTTTTTAAAAGTAAATCTTGATCGATAAATACATGTTTAAATTCGTCAGAAAGAGATTCTATTTCTTTGAACAATTTAGAGTTGATGATAAATTGCTTATTATTATTTTCTATTAAGTCATTGATTTTAATTTGAATTTTGACGAAGTCATAATGATCCGGAGTTCCAGCTAACCACTTCCACACGGTGCCTAACTCATTAATTCCCCTTTTAAAATGAGTTCAATAACTTCTAAGTCGTATTTCATTTCCCACTGTGATCTTTTATTAGGGTCTGTTTTTATGTTTTGTGAATTGTATACCTCCCTGTTGTTAATAACAGTTCTTGTTGAAACTGAATTAACGGTTTACGGGTCTCTTGTATTACATCTGTGTATTTTCATCTGAGCTTGATTGTTCTAAATCGCTGTTTCTAATATTATTTATCTTTATACGAGATAATGCGTCAGCTACGACATTTGTAGTTCCGGGTTTATATATTTTGAAGCGAAACTTTCTATGAGAGAATACCATCTTTTCATTTCTACGTTCAAATTTTTATCCGAGATGGTAAAAGATAATGATTGATGGTCTTTTTGTATTTCTATACCAATAACTCCATATAAATAATTTCTGAGATTTTTAAGAGCCCAAACTATGGCTAACAATTCTTTTTTATTTGTGGCATAAAGTTGTTCGGTTTTATTTAAAGTTCTAGATATGAATGTAATTGGTTTATTATCCTGTGATAAAACCGCTCCTATTGCTTCATCTGATGCGTCTGTTGTCAAAGTGAATTTTTATTATAATCTGTTTGAACTAATTCCACTTGTGCTATTAAATTATCTTTAAGTTCGTTAAAAGCATTTACAGCTGGCTCATCTAACTGCATTGTAATTTTTGTAGACATTCTTCTAGAAATTTTACCATTATCTCCTCCTAAGAATTTGGTTAAAGGTTTGGCAATTTTTTATAATTTCGGAAAAATTTTCGGTAATAGCCGGTAGGACCAAGAAAACTTCGAAGCTCTCTAATGTTTCGTGGAATTTCCATATTTGCTTGTTATAAAATAATAATTATTTGAATTAGATCAGTATAATGTTGTTCAATTGTATTATTATGTCATCCATATAAACATGACAAGTTTTTCCGACTTGTTCTCTTAATATATCGTCCATTGCTCTTCAAAATATTCTAGGGGCGTTTGTTAACCCAAATGGCATTTGTTAGAATTCAAATTTCCCATTGTTAATAGAAAAAGCTGTTTTTTCAATATCTGACTCTCTCATTAAAATTTGGTGGAATCCTGATTCCAAATCAATTGTTGAGAAATATCTCGACTTTCCTAAGTTGGATAATATTACAGACGGGTCTTGCATCCGGTATCTGTCCGGTATTGTGCGTTTGTTTAATTTTTTATAGTCAATAACTAGGCGAGGCAACATAGTGTACTCTACAGTGCCATCGAGATGCAGCTGTCCCGACACGCACAAGAAGTGTCCCAGCTACAACAGTGCAACACCTGGGCTGAACTGCGATCAGTCCTCATTGATGAATTCAAAACCCAAATCCCATACGAAGAGCTGCTAAGAAGACTTTACAACACATACTGGATTGGTAGTATTCGTAAGTTTGTAGAAGAACTAGAAAATAAGATGTTCGAAATTTCAAGTAAATTATCACTAGAAAATAATTATACAAATACAACTCTTTATACCGCCGCAATGGCTAATACTATAAAAGATGTAAAAAGCTAAATCAAACAGTCCATCTACATCACATAGCAGTAGTAAAAATAATGAATCTCAAAAGAATAAGGGAAATAATAATGACCAAGGTACAAAACCTTAATATATTTAAACACAGCAAAATCAAAATCAAAATAATTATGCAAGTAATAATTCAAAAAGGGTTGAAAATAACCAAGCGACATACAGTGAGTTCAAACAAAAGTTAGAACAAGGTAGAGCGCAAAACGCTCTAAATTATCAAAAACCCATATCTTATTCTACTACTAACCAACCCCAAAAAAGGCAGCGTGAAAGTTCCAGTGGTCAGTCTAAAATGGACACCAGTGAAAATTTTCATCAACTTGCCTCGGGATCGGAATCAGAAGTAGAAGAAGAAGAACCTACCAATTCATACAAATAACTATGAACGATATCAAACTCAAATGTTTGATTGACACAGGTTCATCAATAAATTTGATGAGTAAAAATTTTTTCAATTGTCCGATTAACTCAAAAGCTCCATTGGATGTAAATTAAGTAGATCCTATCTTCCCGATTCCTCTCCGTTGGTGGTCCAATGGTTGATAGGTTACAAAGATGACCCCTGGTCCTGGTGTTACCCAGGCGGAATGTCTTCTTAGGTTGTTTATGTTGGAGGGCGTGACTTGGCCCCCTTTGCTGCCACTGGCCTTCGGGCTCAGTGCGAATGAAATAAATCAATAAATGTTGTTTAACGGCTGATGCCGGAGTAGCTGACTTTATTTGGAAAGGCTAAGCTTAAAACTGAATACAAGAAATATGAAAAACATAAAAGTACCCTAACTTCAATGCCTCACGCTACAAATCCATAGTCGGCAAGCCGACTCAGCATTTTAATGCAGCGCAATTCGGTGCCCGGAGACCGGGTATCCGATTGCCGCTGCTGACAGTTCTTAGCGCAGAGCGCTGAACTCAGTCGGAGCGCGTCAGCATATTTATAAGAATCTACTTAGTTGCTAGGGTATCTGCTGCTGACGTAAATATACTATCAACAGTATTAGTTGTTAACTACTCCCCCCCTCAGATTATGACCGTCCTCGGTTATATTAAGATTGTCGATGGTATGTTGTATCTCGACGAGGGCTCGCTTTCTCCTTAATGCCAAAAAAAGGATGACTGAACCAATCAGGACAACGTTCAGGATTACTCCAACCACGAACCAAAGCCTTGGGGAGCCCGCGGCGTCAACCTCGTCCTTGAACCCTTGGATAAAGCGCAGGTTGTCATTGTTCATGCGGTGTAGCAAGGGCATGCTTAGAACCGGGTCATGGCCGACGATGTTGAGTAGTGGCGATCTTACTACGCCAGGCTGCTTGTCTATTGTTTTTCGGAAATTTACGAACTCCGTCCCGTTGATGGTAGCTGATCGTTCGAAGGTCACCAGGTGCGTTCCTTTGACGATCACCTCTGGTCCGCCGTCCGTGCTGATGCGCGCTGTCGCCTCGTTAATGATCACGATGCCGTCGTCTATAGGCGTAACTGCCCTCAGGTGACTGGGTTGAGTACGGCACTGGGCTGTGTTCCCCGCATGGAGTGAGCGGGCACAGGTTTCGCGTCGAGATCGCTCGCAGAAAGTGCTATGCGTAGTTTCCATGCACTCGGTGACCGCAAAGGTGTCTTCTTCACATTCTGCCAGGGTGTCTTCGTCGAGCCGCAGAATTACTTGATAATGTGATACCGGGTATACGAGGATTTTCTTACATCTGACCTTGACTCTAGGGTAAGCTATTAGTATATGGATAATGTTATCGGACTGGAGGACCCTAATTTTTGCTGCTTCTAATAAACTAACTATAGGTGTGTCTTGTTTAATAAGTGATTTCAAATCGGCATGATCAAGGATAGTGGGATTTACTATGTTAGCTTTTGCCAAAGTTATAGTGAGAATTAAGTTTTGTATTTCTGTTGTCAACATTCTATTTCTAGCTAGCAGTGCCTCGTACAAATGTGGAGTGTCAACCAAGTTGTTATTTCGGGCTTTAATAATTTTATTAATGGTGTCGGTAAGCTTGTTTATTTGTTTTTGAGTTTCTGAATTTATGTTAATCTGCCTGGAGTTTGAGTCCACTAGCTGGGCTTCGGTCATTCTGATTTTTAGGAAATCTGAGGCGTCAGGAGTTCCCGCAACTACCTTAAGGGCTGTACCCAAGAAGTCTAAGCTCCTTGCAATACGGTGGTGTATTTTTAAAACGGACAATAAGTTCCTAAGATGATCAGTATCGACATCTAGTAGTTTGCGCATATGCGACTGTGGAAAAGACTCGGACAATCTCTCTGTCTCATCTACCATGCTAATAAATTCGGAAAGGTTACTCGAGTGCCTCAAGCAGTCACGTTGTTCAAACACCAGTACATCTCCATCAATAACGGGAATGTATTTGGCGTGAGAAAAGTCGGTAATCCGTGCATTTGCCACTGCCAGGGTGATGAGTGTCATGAAGGCGAACCTGCAATCCAAACGTAGAATGAGACCACGGCATATTTACTTAAATCTGGCTTACTATATAAGAATATGGTAAAAAATAGTAAAAGTGGGAATCTATTTGAGGTTGTCCTTATGGACCACCCTCCCCTTAACGAGAACAGACGTTCCCAGGTCTGCCTGCACTTTATGTTCTGTGCACAATGGAGTTAGTTTGTTTCCTAACCTTTTATTGTTTTTGACAAAGACCTCGTCTCCTACCTCAAAAACACGGTTTTGCCTAGCTGGGTTGCATCTTTCGATGTTGTTTTGCTGGGCCTTGATTAGCCTGTCTTTAATGCCTAGGAAACGCTCATCGGAACCCGTGTGAAGGACCTCGACCGGTTTCTCCTGAGTGACAGAATGTAGGGTCTTATTATATTCTATCGTTGCCCTCAAGATTAGTTCTGTCGTATCGCTGATTTTCCTGTCTAACTTAAGACACCTGGCTATTTCAGTCAAGGTGCTGTGGAATCGTTCCACTTGGCCGTTTGACACGCTATGCAGCGGGGCTGCATTCACAATATCAATATGGTAGCCGTTTTTTAGCAACGAGGTGATAGTTTCCGAATTAAAGGCGGCTTCATTGTCGCAATATATTGTTCCGATTTTGGGGAACAGATTTACGAGTTGAAGCAAGGGCCCTGTGACGTCCACTATTGTTCTGGACAGTACCGGCTGCACTACCGCAAACTTCGAGAACTTGTCTACACATGTTAAGAATTGCTTCTTATCAGTTGAGAAAATGTCAATGTGTAACATCTCACCTGTGTAGCTAGGTATGGGTGTTTCCCCGAGCTCTTGTTTTTTTGGGTGCCTGTCGTATTTGGCATATTTTGCAATTTGCAACCACTTCTTTTGCCAAGTTGCCCATTTTTGGGAAATAATAATCGCGGAGGACCTGCTTGGTATTTTCTTGCGCCGCCCTGTGTGCACGATTGTGCTCCGTCGTGACTATTTCTAACTGTTCGTTCCTATTGGTGACGTCTATCACCATGTTCTTGCAGAATCGAAACTGCGTAGCCGGAAAATGGGCAATCAACTCGTGTTGAAAACTTGCCAGGGTGGGCAAATCGCAGTGAATAGCATTTACTACCCCGGGGTTCACGACCTCCTTTAGCATTTCCAAAATGGTGCTTTTGTCAGTGAAATTTATTAAGTGGCGAGTTTTACTTCGAAACAACACCAGGCTTCGCTTCAATCGGAAACGTGCTTCCTCCAGAACAATCTGGTTTCTGAAGCAGTTTACCGGTTGGTCTGTCGCTTCGACCGTGTAGGTCAGTGACAACTCGCTGTGACAAGTCGCAGCGTCCGACTGGGGCTCACTCTGTAGGGCATTAATGTTCTGCCTGGAAAGAGCGTCAGCCACCTGGTTATCTTTACCCGGTTTGTAGTGGAGTTTTGCGTTATGGTCGTCAATATACGCTTTCCATCTTTTAATCTTGGGATTGGGATTCCTATCAGACACCGCGAATGTCAGCGGTTGATGGTCTGTGTAGATATTTATGTCGCGAGTGCCGTATAGGTAGTGTTGCAACTTACCTAAAGCCCACACTATGGCCAACAATTCTCTTTCATTTGTGGCGTAGTGCGACTCGCTTTCCTTTAGAGTCCTGGAGATCATGGTGATGGGTCTTTTATCTTGTGATAAAACCGCCCCGATACCGTTTGCGGAAGCATCCGTCGTTAGATCGAATGGCTTCCTGAAATCAGGGTATCTGAGAATTACATCCTCAGAAGCCAAGACATTTCTCAGCCTCTCGAATGCATCTCTCTGCAACTCACCAAACTCAACAGGAGTCTTTTTGGACATGTGCTTGCTGATAGAGCCATTTTCTCCTTTCAGCAAGCTTGTTAAAGGCCTAGCAATCGCCGCAAAGTCTTTGACAAAGCAACGGTAATAGCTGGCCAGACCCAAAAACGACCTTAGCTCATACAAATTTGTAGGCTCTGGGTACTGTTTTATGGCTTTTACCTTTTCAGGGTCTGTCTTAGCACCTCCATTGGTGACAATAAATCCGAGATATTCGACACTCTGCTTAAAAAAGTGCGTTTTCTCGTTTGATACTTTCATGTTAGCATTGCATAGGCTTTTTAAGACCCAATCTATATGCTTAACATGGTCATTCTCGTTTTCAGAGAAGATAATGACGTCATCTACATAGACATAGCATGATTTGCCAATCTGCTCCCGTAGGACGTCGTCGATCGCTCTTTGGAAGATGCTTCCCGCATTCTTCAACCCGAACGGTAACCGACAAAATTCGTACTTCCCGCCGTTGACCGAGAAGGAAGTCTTCTCACGGTCATGTTCGGCCAAGTATATTTGGTGATAGCCAGACTTCAAATCTAATGTTGTGAAGTATTTGGCCTTTCCCAAGTTTGCCAAAATCATTGGTATATTTGGCATCGGGTACTTATCAGCGATGGTCTTTTCATTCAGTTTCCTAAAATCGATGACCAAACGCTTATTTTTATTCCCCTGCTCGTCATGGCCTTTTTTGTCCACAACCCATGTCGGGTTGTTGTACGGAGACCTCGAGGCTCTGATGATGCCTTTCTGTAGTAAGTCCGCGATTTCTCGCTTGACAAACTCAGAAACACCCATGGGGTGCGGGTATAGTTTTGAATATACCGGCTTGTCATCGCTTGTGCGAATTGTGGCAACAACAGAAGTATTAAATGGCAGTGCCTCGTTAGAGGCTGAAAATGCCTTAGATCTGTTTGCGATCATATTGGTAAAATCGGATTTCACAGATTCTGGCACCACAACGTCCTTCACGTTAGTGAAGTTTACGTCGTCACACTTATGATGCTGCAGTTTTTCAACAACAGAACCATAGTTGATCGTGCCACCCTCTATGTCGAGCTTTGCTCCGACTTGGGCTAAGAAATCAAACCCAATAATGCCATCAAAAGGCGTTAGGGTGTCTAAAAGGAAAAAACTTGCTGTCTTGCCGAAAATGTTCATTAAACATTTCTGGCTAACTGTGCTAGAACCGTGGACGGAACTAACAGTGAAAGGGGATTCGACCGGCATTACATTTTTTAGCTCCATTACGGGCCTGATGTAATTTTTGGCCGCCCCTGTGTCGATAAGGATTTTTAGAGACCTCCCTTGTAGCTGTCGTTCAATGAACGGCAGTCGGGAGCGCTCCCTAAAAAATTGATCTGATCATTAGTCGGGTCGTCAGATTCCTCATCTATTTCGGTCACAGCCGCTGCGGCTGCGCCTTCATACTCACTATCATTCCTATCGCCAGCCTGTTGCACAGTGTTTTGCAACCTCTGGCGCCTTTGACCGGTCATGCGTGCGGAGCCAAATCTTTTTTGGCCCCGAGCACTTTCGGCCCTAGCATCTGCAGGCTGACCGCTTCCAAAGGAAGTCGGCTGCCTATGTTGAGTCATGGTGGAGCCTAATTCCATAGGCTCAGGTGACTGACTACGGTAGCCACCCGTGTTCTGGGCAGAGCTATTCTGTTGGGGCCTATTTTGTTTTTTGAAATAGTGAGGGTTCTTCCCTTGGCTATCTTCGGCCCTGTTATGCTTTCCCTGCGGCTCCCTTGAGCGATTCTGGCTCCTTCGGTTCTCATAAGTGAGTGCCTTGTCTTCCAGAGCCTTTGCATATGTGGTAGCAAAGTTAGTGCGCTCTATGGTAGCCTCGGATTCCCTAGCTAAAGCCAAAGCTGAGGGCAAATCCTTGGGCTGCGCCGGCAAGACTATAGCCCTCAAGGGCTTCCTAAGGCCCGCAATAAAAGCATGGAGAGCATCCTCTCTAACTTCATTATTAAACAGTATGGCACTATCCGGATCGTGAGTCATAACGATCTTATTCGTTATTAACGTCAATCGCTTTTCCACGTCGTCGTAGTACTGCATTAGGCTAAGATCTCCTTGCCTAACTGTTTCAAGTCCCTGCCTAAGGACACGCAATGACGTCTTGTCCGCGTAAGTGCAGTCTAAACGAGCAATAATGGCGTCGAAATTTAAGACTGTGTTATGAGCAACCAGTAGCCCTCTTGCCGATCCCCTGATTTTATTTCTGATGATCGACACTGCTTGGTAGTGTACCTCGCTGTTATAATATGGTTTGAAGATCTCATATGCATCTACGGCCGACTGCCGCCACGACACATAGTCATCTTGTTTTCCAGTGAAATCTGGCAGGGTCTTAACGATGTCAAGCTTAAGGTCACACCGAATCTCTGGACTTGGGACTAATTTCTGGTAAACTTCCACTTGTGGTGCTTCTACGCGTAAGTTTTGCATCTGTTGTTTCAGCTGGTCTAAATCTGCCTGAAACGCCTGTTTCAATCTATCTTCTTGCTGGGCTAAAGCCTGGCTGACAGCTCCAGCTATGATTGCCTGCAACTGGGCAGCGTCCATGTCTGTATCGTTATTCGTAGTATCAGGACGAAAGCCTTGTGATTCTGAGTCCCACCCGTCGTCACTATCGTATTCGACTTTGATATCTCTATATTCTGCCCAACTCATTGACCATTGGTATTCACTGCACAAATTTGTTCTTCCCGAGCACAATCGATCGGTATTCGAGGCAGCAGAATTACGCTGTGCGAGACACGGAATAAATGTTGACAAAAGAATAAAATGTTTGCGCAAATGAATAATTTCAATTATTTAATATTTATTACTTCCTCCCTTTGGCAGTCTACAGTAACTCTGGGTATGCTGTAGAATTTACACTTGGGTACAGTATGTAAAGTAAAGTAAAGTAAAGCAAGCAGTGGGAAATAGACTTTTAATCAAAGTATGCAATGGGAAATTATACTTTTGGTGTGTTGTTAGCTCTTTTATTTATTCAATAACTCCAAGTTGAAATTACTTGGGTCAGATTTTGTCTGCAAAATAACTCTCCAGGGAATGCCGTTGAGTTCACTTATCAAACTTACATTTTATGTGTCCTAACTAGCGTGTTAAGATCTCTGTTATGTTGATAAGTTGGTGGTTGAGCGCCAATTAAGTAGATCCTATCTTCCCGATTCCTCTCCGTTGGTGGTCCAATGGTTGATAGGTTACAAAGATGACCCCTGGTCCTGGTGTTACCCAGGCGGAATGTCTTCTTAGGTTGTTTATGTTGGAGGGCGTGACTTGGCCCCCTTTGCTGCCACTGGCCTTCGGGCTCAGTGCGAATGAAATAAATCAATAAATGTTGTTTAACGGCTGATGCCGGAGTAGCTGACTTTATTTGGAAAGGCTAAGCTTAAAACTGAATACAAGAAATATGAAAAACATAAAAGTACCCTAACTTCAATGCCTCACGCTACAAATCCATAGTCGGCAAGCCGACTCAGCATTTTAATGCAGCGCAATTCGGTGCCCGGAGACCGGGTATCCGATTGCCGCTGCTGACAGTTCTTAGCGCAGAGCGCTGAACTCAGTCGGAGCGCGTCAGCATATTTATAAGAATCTACTTAGTTGCTAGGGTATCTGCTGCTGACGTAAATATACTATCAACAGTATTAGTTGTTAACTACTCCCCCCCTCAGATTATGACCGTCCTCGGTTATATTAAGATTGTCGATGGTATGTTGTATCTCGACGAGGGCTCGCTTTCTCCTTAATGCCAAAAAAAGGATGACTGAACCAATCAGGACAACGTTCAGGATTACTCCAACCACGAACCAAAGCCTTGGGGAGCCCGCGGCGTCAACCTCGTCCTTGAACCCTTGGATAAAGCGCAGGTTGTCATTGTTCATGCGGTGTAGCAAGGGCATGCTTAGAACCGGGTCATGGCCGACGATGTTGAGTAGTGGCGATCTTACTACGCCAGGCTGCTTGTCTATTGTTTTTCGGAAATTTACGAACTCCGTCCCGTTGATGGTAGCTGATCGTTCGAAGGTCACCAGGTGCGTTCCTTTGACGATCACCTCTGGTCCGCCCTCCGTGCTGATGCGCGCTGTCGCCTCGTTAATGATCACGATGCCGTCGTCTATAGGCGTAACTGCCCTCAGGTGACTGGGTTGAGTACGGCACTGGGCTGTGTTCCCCGCATGGAGTGAGCGGGCACAGGTTTCGCGTCGAGATCGCTCGCAGAAAGTGCTATGCGTAGTTTCCATGCACTCGGTGACCGCAAAGGTGTCTTCTTCACATTCTGCCAGGGTGTCTTCGTCGAGCCGCAGAATTACTTGATAATGTGATACCGGGTATACGAGGATTTTCTTACATCTGACCTTGACTCTAGGGTAAGCTATTAGTATATGGATAATGTTATCGGACTGGAGGACCCTAATTTTTGCTGCTTCTAATAAACTAACTATAGGTGTGTCTTGTTTAATAAGTGATTTCAAATCGGCATGATCAAGGATAGTGGGATTTACTATGTTAGCTTTTGCCAAAGTTATAGTGAGAATTAAGTTTTGTATTTCTGTTGTCAACATTCTATTTCTAGCTAGCAGTGCCTCGTACAGATGTGGAGTGTCAACCAAGTTGTTATTTCGGGCTTTAATAATTTTATTAATGGTGTCGGTAAGCTTGTTTATTTGTTTTTGAGTTTCTGAATTTATGTTAATCTGCCTGGAGTTTGAGTCCACTAGCTGGGCTTCGGTCATTCTGATTTTTAGGAAATCTGAGGCGTCAGGAGTTCCCGCAACTACCTTAAGGGCTGTACCCAAGAAGTCTAAGCTCCTTGCAATACGGTGGTGTATTTTTAAAACGGACAATAAGTTCCTAAGATGATCAGTATCGACATCTAGTAGTTTGCGCATATGCGACTGTGGAAAAGACTCGGACAATCTCTCTGTCTCATCTACCATGCTAATAAATTCGGAAAGGTTACTCGAGTGCCTCAAGCAGTCACGTTGTTCAAACACCAGTACATCTCCATCAATAACGGGAATGTATTTGGCGTGAGAAAAGTCGGTAATCCGTGCATTTGCCACTGCCAGGGTGATGAGTGTCATGAAGGCGAACCTGCAATCCAAACGTAGAATGAGACCACGGCATATTTACTTAAATCTGGCTTACTATATAAGAATATGGTAAAAAATAGTAAAAGTGGGAATCTATTTGAGGTTGTCCTTATGGACCACCCTCCCCTTAACGAGAACAGACGTTCCCAGGTCTGCCTGCACTTTATGTTCTGTGCACAATGGAGTTAGTTTGTTTCCTAACCTTTTATTGTTTTTGACAAAGACCTCGTCTCCTACCTCAAAAACACGGTTTTGCCTAGCTGGGTTGCATCTTTCGATGTTGTTTTGCTGGGCCTTGATTAGCCTGTCTTTAATGCCTAGGGAACGCTCATCGGAACCCGTGTGAAGGACCTCGACCGGTTTCTCCTGAGTGACAGAATGTAGGGTCTTATTATATTCTATCGTTGCCCTCAAGATTAGTTCTGTCGTATCGCTGATTTTCCTGTCTAACTTAAGACACCTGGCTATTTCAGTCAAGGTGCTGTGGAATCGTTCCACTTGGCCGTTTGACACGCTATGCAGCGGGGCTGCATTCACAATATCAATATGGTAGCCGTTTTTTAGCAACGAGGTGATAGTTTCCGAATTAAAGGCGGCTTCATTGTCGCAATATATTGTTCCGATTTTGGGGAACAGATTTACGAGTTGAAGCAAGGGCCCTGTGACGTCCACTATTGTTCTGGACAGTACCGGCTGCACTACCGCAAACTTCGAGAACTTGTCTACACATGTTAAGAATTGCTTCTTATCAGTTGAGAAAATGTCAATGTGTAACATCTCACCTGTGTAGCTAGGTATGGGTGTTTCCCCGAGCTCTTGTTTTTTTGGGTGCCTGTCGTATTTGGCATATTTTGCAATTTGCAACCACTTCTTTTGCCAAGTTGCCCATTTTTGGGAAATAATAATCGCGGAGGACCTGCTTGGTATTTTCTTGCGCCGCCCTGTGTGCACGATTGTGCTCCGTCGTGACTATTTCTAACTGTTCGTTCCTATTGGTGACGTCTATCACCATGTTCTTGCAGAATCGAAACTGCGTAGCCGGAAAATGGGCAATCAACTCGTGTTGAAAACTTGCCAGGGTGGGCAAATCGCAGTGAATAGCATTTACTACCCCGGGGTTCACGACCTCCTTTAGCATTTCCAAAATGGTGCTTTTGTCAGTGAAATTTATTAAGTGGCGAGTTTTACTTCGAAACAACACCAGGCTTCGCTTCAATCGGAAACGTGCTTCCTCCAGAACAATCTGGTTTCTGAAGCAGTTTACCGGTTGGTCTGTCGCTTCGACCGTGTAGGTCAGTGACAACTCGCTGTGACAAGTCGCAGCGTCCGACTGGGGCTCACTCTGTAGGGCATTAATGTTCTGCCTGGAAAGAGCGTCAGCCACCTGGTTATCTTTACCCGGTTTGTAGTGGAGTTTTGCGTTATGGTCGTCAATATACGCTTTCCATCTTTTAATCTTGGGATTGGGATTCCTATCAGACACCGCGAATGTCAGCGGTTGATGGTCTGTGTAGATATTTATGTCGCGAGTGCCGTATAGGTAGTGTTGCAACTTACCTAAAGCCCACACTATGGCCAACAATTCTCTTTCATTTGTGGCGTAGTGCGACTCGCTTTCCTTTAGAGTCCTGGAGATCATGGTGATGGGTCTTTTATCTTGTGATAAAACCGCCCCGATACCGTTTGCGGAAGCATCCGTCGTTAGATCGAATGGCTTCCTGAAATCAGGGTATCTGAGAATTACATCCTCAGAAGCCAAGACATTTCTCAGCCTCTCGAATGCATCTCTCTGCAACTCACCAAACTCAACAGGAGTCTTTTTGGACATGTGCTTGCTGATAGAGCCATTTTCTCCTTTCAGCAAGCTTGTTAAAGGCCTAGCAATCGCCGCAAAGTCTTTGACAAAGCAACGGTAATAGCTGGCCAGACCCAAAAACGACCTTAGCTCATACAAATTTGTAGGCTCTGGGTACTGTTTTATGGCTTTTACCTTTTCAGGGTCTGTCTTAGCACCTCCATTGGTGACAATAAATCCGAGATATTCGACACTCTGCTTAAAAAAGTGCGTTTTCTCGTTTGATACTTTCATGTTAGCATTGCATAGGCTTTTTAAGACCCAATCTATATGCTTAACATGGTCATTCTCGTTTTCAGAGAAGATAATGACGTCATCTACATAGACATAGCATGATTTGCCAATCTGCTCCCGTAGGACGTCGTCGATCGCTCTTTGGAAGATGCTTCCCGCATTCTTCAACCCGAACGGTAACCGACAAAATTCGTACTTCCCGCCGTTGACCGAGAAGGAAGTCTTCTCACGGTCATGTTCGGCCAAGTATATTTGGTGATAGCCAGACTTCAAATCTAATGTTGTGAAGTATTTGGCCTTTCCCAAGTTTGCCAAAATCATTGGTATATTTGGCATCGGGTACTTATCAGCGATGGTCTTTTCATTCAGTTTCCTAAAATCGATGACCAAACGCTTATTTTTATTCCCCTGCTCGTCATGGCCTTTTTTGTCCACAACCCATGTCGGGTTGTTGTACGGAGACCTCGAGGCTCTGATGATGCCTTTCTGTAGTAAGTCCGCGATTTCTCGCTTGACAAACTCAGAAACACCCATGGGGTGCGGGTATAGTTTTGAATATACCGGCTTGTCATCGCTTGTGCGAATTGTGGCAACAACAGAAGTATTAAATGGCAGTGCCTCGTTAGAGGCTGAAAATGCCTTAGATCTGTTTGCGATCATATTGGTAAAATCGGATTTCACAGATTCTGGCACCACAACGTCCTTCACGTTAGTGAAGTTTACGTCGTCACACTTATGATGCTGCAGTTTTTCAACAACAGAACCATAGTTGATCGTGCCACCCTCTATGTCGAGCTTTGCTCCGACTTGGGCTAAGAAATCAAACCCAATAATGCCATCAAAAGGCGTTAGGGTGTCTAAAAGGAAAAAACTTGCTGTCTTGCCGAAAATGTTCATTAAACATTTCTGGCTAACTGTGCTAGAACCGTGGACGGAACTAACAGTGAAAGGGGATTCGACCGGCATTACATTTTTTAGCTCCATTACGGGCCTGATGTAATTTTTGGCCGCCCCTGTGTCGATAAGGATTTTTAGAGACCTCCCTTGTAGCTGTCGTTCAATGAACGGCAGTCGGGAGCGCTCCCTAAAAAATTGATCTGATCATTAGTCGGGTCGTCAGATTCCTCATCTATTTCGGTCACAGCCGCTGCGGCTGCGCCTTCATACTCACTATCATTCCTATCGCCAGCCTGTTGCACAGTGTTTTGCAACCTCTGGCGCCTTTGACCGGTCATGCGTGCGGAGCCAAATCTTTTTTGGCCCCGAGCACTTTCGGCCCTAGCATCTGCAGGCTGACCGCTTCCAAAGGAAGTCGGCTGCCTATGTTGAGTCATGGTGGAGCCTAATTCCATAGGCTCAGGTGACTGACTACGGTAGCCACCCGTGTTCTGGGCAGAGCTATTCTGTTGGGGCCTATTTTGTTTTTTGAAATAGTGAGGGTTCTTCCCTTGGCTATCTTCGGCCCTGTTATGCTTTCCCTGCGGCTCCCTTGAGCGATTCTGGCTCCTTCGGTTCTCATAAGTGAGTGCCTTGTCTTCCAGAGCCTTTGCATATGTGGTAGCAAAGTTAGTGCGCTCTATGGTAGCCTCGGATTCCCTAGCTAAAGCCAAAGCTGAGGGCAAATCCTTGGGCTGCGCCGGCAAGACTATAGCCCTCAAGGGCTTCCTAAGGCCCGCAATAAAAGCATGGAGAGCATCCTCTCTAACTTCATTATTAAACAGTATGGCACTATCCGGATCGTGAGTCATAACGATCTTATTCGTTATTAACGTCAATCGCTTTTCCACGTCGTCGTAGTACTGCATTAGGCTAAGATCTCCTTGCCTAACTGTTTCAAGTCCCTGCCTAAGGACACGCAATGACGTCTTGTCCGCGTAAGTGCAGTCTAAACGAGCAATAATGGCGTCGAAATTTAAGACTGTGTTATGAGCAACCAGTAGCCCTCTTGCCGATCCCCTGATTTTATTTCTGATGATCGACACTGCTTGGTAGTGTACCTCGCTGTTATAATATGGTTTGAAGATCTCATATGCATCTACGGCCGACTGCCGCCACGACACATAGTCATCTTGTTTTCCAGTGAAATCTGGCAGGGTCTTAACGATGTCAAGCTTAAGGTCACACCGAATCTCTGGACTTGGGACTAATTTCTGGTAAACTTCCACTTGTGGTGCTTCTACGCGTAAGTTTTGCATCTGTTGTTTCAGCTGGTCTAAATCTGCCTGAAACGCCTGTTTCAATCTATCTTCTTGCTGGGCTAAAGCCTGGCTGACAGCTCCAGCTATGATTGCCTGCAACTGGGCAGCGTCCATGTCTGTATCGTTATTCGTAGTATCAGGACGAAAGCCTTGTGATTCTGAGTCCCACCCGTCGTCACTATCGTATTCGACTTTGATATCTCTATATTCTGCCCAACTCATTGACCATTGGTATTCACTGCACAAATTTGTTCTTCCCGAGCACAATCGATCGGTATTCGAGGCAGCAGAATTACGCTGTGCGAGACACGGAATAAATGTTGACAAAAGAATAAAATGTTTGCGCAAATGAATAATTTCAATTATTTAATATTTATTACTTCCTCCCTTTGGCAGTCTACAGTAACTCTGGGTATGCTGTAGAATTTACACTTGGGTACAGTATGTAAAGTAAAGTAAAGTAAAGCAAGCAGTGGGAAATAGACTTTTAATCAAAGTATGCAATGGGAAATTATACTTTTGGTGTGTTGTTAGCTCTTTTATTTATTCAATAACTCCAAGTTGAAATTACTTGGGTCAGATTTTGTCTGCAAAATAACTCTCCAGGGAATGCCGTTGAGTTCACTTATCAAACTTACATTTTATGTGTCCTAACTAGCGTGTTAAGATCTCTGTTATGTTGATAAGTTGGTGGTTGAGCGCCAATTAAGTAGATCCTATCTTCCCGATTCCTCTCCGTTGGTGGTCCAATGGTTGATAGGTTACAAAGATGACCCCTGGTCCTGGTGTTACCCAGGCGGAATGTCTTCTTAGGTTGTTTATGTTGGAGGGCGTGACTTGGCCCCCTTTGCTGCCACTGGCCTTCGGGCTCAGTGCGAATGAAATAAATCAATAAATGTTGTTTAACGGCTGATGCCGGAGTAGCTGACTTTATTTGGAAAGGCTAAGCTTAAAACTGAATACAAGAAATATGAAAAACATAAAAGTACCCTAACTTCAATGCCTCACGCTACAAATCCATAGTCGGCAAGCCGACTCAGCATTTTAATGCAGCGCAATTCGGTGCCCGGAGACCGGGTATCCGATTGCCGCTGCTGACAGTTCTTAGCGCAGAGCGCTGAACTCAGTCGGAGCGCGTCAGCATATTTATAAGAATCTACTTAGTTGCTAGGGTATCTGCTGCTGACGTAAATATACTATCAACAGTATTAGTTGTTAACTACTCCCCCCCTCAGATTATGACCGTCCTCGGTTATATTAAGATTGTCGATGGTATGTTGTATCTCGACGAGGGCTCGCTTTCTCCTTAATGCCAAAAAAAGGATGACTGAACCAATCAGGACAACGTTCAGGATTACTCCAACCACGAACCAAAGCCTTGGGGAGCCCGCGGCGTCAACCTCGTCCTTGAACCCTTGGATAAAGCGCAGGTTGTCATTGTTCATGCGGTGTAGCAAGGGCATGCTTAGAACCGGGTCATGGCCGACGATGTTGAGTAGTGGCGATCTTACTACGCCAGGCTGCTTGTCTATTGTTTTTCGGAAATTTACGAACTCCGTCCCGTTGATGGTAGCTGATCGTTCGAAGGTCACCAGGTGCGTTCCTTTGACGATCACCTCTGGTCCGCCGTCCGTGCTGATGCGCGCTGTCGCCTCGTTAATGATCACGATGCCGTCGTCTATAGGCGTAACTGCCCTCAGGTGACTGGGTTGAGTACGGCACTGGGCTGTGTTCCCCGCATGGAGTGAGCGGGCACAGGTTTCGCGTCGAGATCGCTCGCAGAAAGTGCTATGCGTAGTTTCCATGCACTCGGTGACCGCAAAGGTGTCTTCTTCACATTCTGCCAGGGTGTCTTCGTCGAGCCGCAGAATTACTTGATAATGTGATACCGGGTATACGAGGATTTTCTTACATCTGACCTTGACTCTAGGGTAAGCTATTAGTATATGGATAATGTTATCGGACTGGAGGACCCTAATTTTTGCTGCTTCTAATAAACTAACTATAGGTGTGTCTTGTTTAATAAGTGATTTCAAATCGGCATGATCAAGGATAGTGGGATTTACTATGTTAGCTTTTGCCAAAGTTATAGTGAGAATTAAGTTTTGTATTTCTGTTGTCAACATTCTATTTCTAGCTAGCAGTGCCTCGTACAGATGTGGAGTGTCAACCAAGTTGTTATTTCGGGCTTTAATAATTTTATTAATGGTGTCGGTAAGCTTGTTTATTTGTTTTTGAGTTTCTGAATTTATGTTAATCTGCCTGGAGTTTGAGTCCACTAGCTGGGCTTCGGTCATTCTGATTTTTAGGAAATCTGAGGCGTCAGGAGTTCCCGCAACTACCTTAAGGGCTGTACCCAAGAAGTCTAAGCTCCTTGCAATACGGTGGTGTATTTTTAAAACGGACAATAAGTTCCTAAGATGATCAGTATCGACATCTAGTAGTTTGCGCATATGCGACTGTGGAAAAGACTCGGACAATCTCTCTGTCTCATCTACCATGCTAATAAATTCGGAAAGGTTACTCGAGTGCCTCAAGCAGTCACGTTGTTCAAACGCCAGTACATCTCCATCAATAACGGGAATGTATTTGGCGTGAGAAAAGTCGGTAATCCGTGCATTTGCCACTGCCAGGGTGATGAGTGTCATGAAGGCGAACCTGCAATCCAAACGTAGAATGAGACCACGGCATATTTACTTAAATCTGGCTTACTATATAAGAATATGGTAAAAAATAGTAAAAGTGGGAATCTATTTGAGGTTGTCCTTATGGACCACCCTCCCCTTAACGAGAACAGACGTTCCCAGGTCTGCCTGCACTTTATGTTCTGTGCACAATGGAGTTAGTTTGTTTCCTAACCTTTTATTGTTTTTGACAAAGACCTCGTCTCCTACCTCAAAAACACGGTTTTGCCTAGCTGGGTTGCATCTTTCGATGTTGTTTTGCTGGGCCTTGATTAGCCTGTCTTTAATGCCTAGGAAACGCTCATCGGAACCCGTGTGAAGGACCTCGACCGGTTTCTCCTGAGTGACAGAATGTAGGGTCTTATTATATTCTATCGTTGCCCTCAAGATTAGTTCTGTCGTATCGCTGATTTTCCTGTCTAACTTAAGACACCTGGCTATTTCAGTCAAGGTGCTGTGGAATCGTTCCACTTGGCCGTTTGACACGCTATGCAGCGGGGCTGCATTCACAATATCAATATGGTAGCCGTTTTTTAGCAACGAGGTGATAGTTTCCGAATTAAAGGCGGCTTCATTGTCGCAATATATTGTTCCGATTTTGGGGAACAGATTTACGAGTTGAAGCAAGGGCCCTGTGACGTCCACTATTGTTCTGGACAGTACCGGCTGCACTACCGCAAACTTCGAGAACTTGTCTACACATGTTAAGAATTGCTTCTTATCAGTTGAGAAAATGTCAATGTGTAACATCTCACCTGTGTAGCTAGGTATGGGTGTTTCCCCGAGCTCTTGTTTTTTTGGGTGCCTGTCGTATTTGGCATATTTTGCAATTTGCAACCACTTCTTTTGCCAAGTTGCCCATTTTTGGGAAATAATAATCGCGGAGGACCTGCTTGGTATTTTCTTGCGCCGCCCTGTGTGCACGATTGTGCTCCGTCGTGACTATTTCTAACTGTTCGTTCCTATTGGTGACGTCTATCACCATGTTCTTGCAGAATCGAAACTGCGTAGCCGGAAAATGGGCAATCAACTCGTGTTGAAAACTTGCCAGGGTGGGCAAATCGCAGTGAATAGCATTTACTACCCCGGGGTTCACGACCTCCTTTAGCATTTCCAAAATGGTGCTTTTGTCAGTGAAATTTATTAAGTGGCGAGTTTTACTTCGAAACAACACCAGGCTTCGCTTCAATCGGAAACGTGCTTCCTCCAGAACAATCTGGTTTCTGAAGCAGTTTACCGGTTGGTCTGTCGCTTCGACCGTGTAGGTCAGTGACAACTCGCTGTGACAAGTCGCAGCGTCCGACTGGGGCTCACTCTGTAGGGCATTAATGTTCTGCCTGGAAAGAGCGTCAGCCACCTGGTTATCTTTACCCGGTTTGTAGTGGAGTTTTGCGTTATGGTCGTCAATATACGCTTTCCATCTTTTAATCTTGGGATTGGGATTCCTATCAGACACCGCGAATGTCAGCGGTTGATGGTCTGTGTAGATATTTATGTCGCGAGTGCCGTATAGGTAGTGTTGCAACTTACCTAAAGCCCACACTATGGCCAACAATTCTCTTTCATTTGTGGCGTAGTGCGACTCGCTTTCCTTTAGAGTCCTGGAGATCATGGTGATGGGTCTTTTATCTTGTGATAAAACCGCCCCGATACCGTTTGCGGAAGCATCCGTCGTTAGATCGAATGGCTTCCTGAAATCAGGGTATCTGAGAATTACATCCTCAGAAGCCAAGACATTTCTCAGCCTCTCGAATGCATCTCTCTGCAACTCACCAAACTCAACAGGAGTCTTTTTGGACATGTGCTTGCTGATAGAGCCATTTTCTCCTTTCAGCAAGCTTGTTAAAGGCCTAGCAATCGCCGCAAAGTCTTTGACAAAGCAACGGTAATAGCTGGCCAGACCCAAAAACGACCTTAGCTCATACAAATTTGTAGGCTCTGGGTACTGTTTTATGGCTTTTACCTTTTCAGGGTCTGTCTTAGCACCTCCATTGGTGACAATAAATCCGAGATATTCGACACTCTGCTTAAAAAAGTGCGTTTTCTCGTTTGATACTTTCATGTTAGCATTGCATAGGCTTTTTAAGACCCAATCTATATGCTTAACATGGTCATTCTCGTTTTCAGAGAAGATAATGACGTCATCTACATAGACATAGCATGATTTGCCAATCTGCTCCCGTAGGACGTCGTCGATCGCTCTTTGGAAGATGCTTCCCGCATTCTTCAACCCGAACGGTAACCGACAAAATTCGTACTTCCCGCCGTTGACCGAGAAGGAAGTCTTCTCACGGTCATGTTCGGCCAAGTATATTTGGTGATAGCCAGACTTCAAATCTAATGTTGTGAAGTATTTGGCCTTTCCCAAGTTTGCCAAAATCATTGGTATATTTGGCATCGGGTACTTATCAGCGATGGTCTTTTCATTCAGTTTCCTAAAATCGATGACCAAACGCTTATTTTTATTCCCCTGCTCGTCATGGCCTTTTTTGTCCACAACCCATGTCGGGTTGTTGTACGGAGACCTCGAGGCTCTGATGATGCCTTTCTGTAGTAAGTCCGCGATTTCTCGCTTGACAAACTCAGAAACACCCATGGGGTGCGGGTATAGTTTTGAATATACCGGCTTGTCATCGCTTGTGCGAATTGTGGCAACAACAGAAGTATTAAATGGCAGTGCCTCGTTAGAGGCTGAAAATGCCTTAGATCTGTTTGCGATCATATTGGTAAAATCGGATTTCACAGATTCTGGCACCACAACGTCCTTCACGTTAGTGAAGTTTACGTCGTCACACTTATGATGCTGCAGTTTTTCAACAACAGAACCATAGTTGATCGTGCCACCCTCTATGTCGAGCTTTGCTCCGACTTGGGCTAAGAAATCAAACCCAATAATGCCATCAAAAGGCGTTAGGGTGTCTAAAAGGAAAAAACTTGCTGTCTTGCCGAAAATGTTCATTAAACATTTCTGGCTAACTGTGCTAGAACCGTGGACGGAACTAACAGTGAAAGGGGATTCGACCGGCATTACATTTTTTAGCTCCATTACGGGCCTGATGTAATTTTTGGCCGCCCCTGTGTCGATAAGGATTTTTAGAGACCTCCCTTGTAGCTGTCGTTCAATGAACGGCAGTCGGGAGCGCTCCCTAAAAAATTGATCTGATCATTAGTCGGGTCGTCAGATTCCTCATCTATTTCGGTCACAGCCGCTGCGGCTGCGCCTTCATACTCACTATCATTCCTATCGCCAGCCTGTTGCACAGTGTTTTGCAACCTCTGGCGCCTTTGACCGGTCATGCGTGCGGAGCCAAATCTTTTTTGGCCCCGAGCACTTTCGGCCCTAGCATCTGCAGGCTGACCGCTTCCAAAGGAAGTCGGCTGCCTATGTTGAGTCATGGTGGAGCCTAATTCCATAGGCTCAGGTGACTGACTACGGTAGCCACCCGTGTTCTGGGCAGAGCTATTCTGTTGGGGCCTATTTTGTTTTTTGAAATAGTGAGGGTTCTTCCCTTGGCTATCTTCGGCCCTGTTATGCTTTCCCTGCGGCTCCCTTGAGCGATTCTGGCTCCTTCGGTTCTCATAAGTGAGTGCCTTGTCTTCCAGAGCCTTTGCATATGTGGTAGCAAAGTTAGTGCGCTCTATGGTAGCCTCGGATTCCCTAGCTAAAGCCAAAGCTGAGGGCAAATCCTTGGGCTGCGCCGGCAAGACTATAGCCCTCAAGGGCTTCCTAAGGCCCGCAATAAAAGCATGGAGAGCATCCTCTCTAACTTCATTATTAAACAGTATGGCACTATCCGGATCGTGAGTCATAACGATCTTATTCGTTATTAACGTCAATCGCTTTTCCACGTCGTCGTAGTACTGCATTAGGCTAAGATCTCCTTGCCTAACTGTTTCAAGTCCCTGCCTAAGGACACGCAATGACGTCTTGTCCGCGTAAGTGCAGTCTAAACGAGCAATAATGGCGTCGAAATTTAAGACTGTGTTATGAGCAACCAGTAGCCCTCTTGCCGATCCCCTGATTTTATTTCTGATGATCGACACTGCTTGGTAGTGTACCTCGCTGTTATAATATGGTTTGAAGATCTCATATGCATCTACGGCCGACTGCCGCCACGACACATAGTCATCTTGTTTTCCAGTGAAATCTGGCAGGGTCTTAACGATGTCAAGCTTAAGGTCACACCGAATCTCTGGACTTGGGACTAATTTCTGGTAAACTTCCACTTGTGGTGCTTCTACGCGTAAGTTTTGCATCTGTTGTTTCAGCTGGTCTAAATCTGCCTGAAACGCCTGTTTCAATCTATCTTCTTGCTGGGCTAAAGCCTGGCTGACAGCTCCAGCTATGATTGCCTGCAACTGGGCAGCGTCCATGTCTGTATCGTTATTCGTAGTATCAGGACGAAAGCCTTGTGATTCTGAGTCCCACCCGTCGTCACTATCGTATTCGACTTTGATATCTCTATATTCTGCCCAACTCATTGACCATTGGTATTCACTGCACAAATTTGTTCTTCCCGAGCACAATCGATCGGTATTCGAGGCAGCAGAATTACGCTGTGCGAGACACGGAATAAATGTTGACAAAAGAATAAAATGTTTGCGCAAATGAATAATTTCAATTATTTAATATTTATTACTTCCTCCCTTTGGCAGTCTACAGTAACTCTGGGTATGCTGTAGAATTTACACTTGGGTACAGTATGTAAAGTAAAGTAAAGTAAAGCAAGCAGTGGGAAATAGACTTTTAATCAAAGTATGCAATGGGAAATTATACTTTTGGTGTGTTGTTAGCTCTTTTATTTATTCAATAACTCCAAGTTGAAATTACTTGGGTCAGATTTTGTCTGCAAAATAACTCTCCAGGGAATGCCGTTGAGTTCACTTATCAAACTTACATTTTATGTGTCCTAACTAGCGTGTTAAGATCTCTGTTATGTTGATAAGTTGGTGGTTGAGCGCCAATTAAGTAGATCCTATCTTCCCGATTCCTCTCCGTTGGTGGTCCAATGGTTGATAGGTTACAAAGATGACCCCTGGTCCTGGTGTTACCCAGGCGGAATGTCTTCTTAGGTTGTTTATGTTGGAGGGCGTGACTTGGCCCCCTTTGCTGCCACTGGCCTTCGGGCTCAGTGCGAATGAAATAAATCAATAAATGTTGTTTAACGGCTGATGCCGGAGTAGCTGACTTTATTTGGAAAGGCTAAGCTTAAAACTGAATACAAGAAATATGAAAAACATAAAAGTACCCTAACTTCAATGCCTCACGCTACAAATCCATAGTCGGCAAGCCGACTCAGCATTTTAATGCAGCGCAATTCGGTGCCCGGAGACCGGGTATCCGATTGCCGCTGCTGACAGTTCTTAGCGCAGAGCGCTGAACTCAGTCGGAGCGCGTCAGCATATTTATAAGAATCTACTTAGTTGCTAGGGTATCTGCTGCTGACGTAAATATACTATCAACAGTATTAGTTGTTAACTTGTACACACAATAAACGGTCAAATTAATTTAAAAATCAAAAATTTCATTAAAACCTAGTAAACTATGTCCGACAAAGCAAACATTTTATTTACATAAATTCTCAGAAAAATACGACATTTTGTTAGGCAGGGAATATTTGGAAGATTCCAAAGCAATTATATGCTATACATCCAATACAGTTACTTTAAATAAATACACATTTAAATTGCGACTTGAAGATATTAATGAAGAAGAAGAAACACCTAAAGAGAGTTTATAAGAAAACCTATTAGATTCTCTAAATATTGATTATGTCAATTATGTAATTGACAACGAACACAATGAAACAAATGAATTTCGACTTGATCATCTAAACGATGAAGAGAGGAAAGCCCTCACCAGTGTCTTATACGAGTTTAGTGACATACAGTACAAAGAAGGTGAAAATTTGACCTTCACAAGTACAACTAAGCATGTCATAACAACTAAACACGAAGACCCAATTTACAGACGTCCATACAAATACCCACAAAGCTTCGACGAAGAAGTCGAAAACCAAATGAAAGACATGATGCAACAAGGCATCATAAGAAAATCGAATTCTCCGTATTGCTCTCCGGTTTGGGTAGTACCCAAAAAGCCAGATGCATCGGGAAAATCAAAATTTCGCATAGTCATTGACTATCGCAACCTCAACGAAATAACCGTTGATGACAAATACCCAATACCGGTAATGGATGAAATATTGGACAAGCTTGGAAATTGCCAATACTTTACAACCATTGACCTCGCAAAAGGGTTTCATCAAATACAAATGGATGAAAATTCCATTGCGAAGACAGCTTTTTCCACCAAAAATGGTCATTTTGAATATACTCGAATGCCATTTGGTTTAAAAAATGCACCCTCAATCTCTTAGCAGATTTAATATACAAAAACTGTCTCGTATATATGGATGACATAATTGTGTATTCCACTTCATTGGAAGAGCCCATAATGTCTTTGCGAAAGGTATTCTTAAAGCTCAGGGAAGCAAATTTAAAATTACAGCTAGACAAATGCGAATTCCTTAAAAAAGAAACTGAATTCCTAGGGCATATAATTACAACAGATGGTATTAAACCAAATCCCACAAAAATTAAAGCCGTAGTGAATTTCCCTATACCAAAGTCCACTAAGGAAATAAAATCATTTCTTGGTCTTTGCGGTTTTTACCGCAAATTTATTCCAAACTTCGCTAAAATAGCAAAACCAATGACATTACGACTAAAAAAAGGATCAATAATAAATATCAAAGACTCAGACTATTACTTAGCTTTTGAAAAACTAAAAGTGTTAATAACGTCCGATCCCATATTAATACACCCAGATTTTAAAAAGTCTTTTTCACTAACTACTGATGCCAGCAATTTTGCTATAGGCGCGGTATTATCGCAAGAGCATAAACCTATATGTTATGCGAGCAGAACTCTGAACGAACATGAAATTAATTATTCCGCAATAGAAAAGGAACTCCTTGCTATTGTTTGGGCCACTAAATATTTCAGGTCCATTTATTTGGTAGAAAATTCGAGATCTACAGTGATCACAGGCCATTGGTTTGGCTTGATTCAATTAAGGAGCCAAACATGAAACTTCAGAGATGGAAAATCAAATTAAATGAATTTGATTACCATATCAAATATCTCCCTGGTAAAGAAAACCATGTAGCAGATGCTCTATCAAGAGTAAAAATTGAAGAAAACTTCCTAGGAGAAACCTCCAGTAAAATTTCGTTACCAACACAAGCTACTATTCACAGTGCTCAAGAAGATAACCAATCTTATATTTCCTTAACGGAGAGGCCAATTAATTACTACAACAGGCAGATAGAATTTATAAAAGACGATAATAATACCGTAGAAACTAAAGGATACTTTCATAAAACAAAAATTAAAATTCATTACATAGAAATGACAAATGTCCATGCCAAAGAATTAATTAAAGAATATTTTTGTACTAAAAGAAGCGTAATTTTCTTTCATAACGAAGCAGACTTCCTTACATTTCAAAACGCTTACATAGAAATTGTCAGTCCGAATAACATAACCAAAGTTATGAAATCAATCATCAAATTAAAAGATATTGAAACATATTCAGAATTTAAAGAAATAATTATAAAAAGCCACAGAGAGCTTTTACACCCAGGAATAGAGAAACAAACTAACCTTTTCAAAGAAAAATATTATTACCCAGACTACCAAATGTTAATACAGAACATTATTAATGAATGCGAAGTATGTAACATATCCAAAACAGAACATAGAGATACTAAACTAAACTATGAGTTAACACCAGAAACTTTTGATCCCAGAGAAAAATATGTTATCGATTTTTATTTAATCAATAATAAAACATTCCTGTCATGCATTGACATTTATTCCAAATATGCCGCCTTGATTGAAGTTAGCAGTAGAGACTGGCTGGAAGCGAAAAGAGCTCTCCTTAAAATGTTCAATGAAATGGGAAAACCGTCCGAAATAAAGGCCGATAAAGATTCAGCTTTTATATGTTCCGCGTTACACTTATGGCTTAGGTCCGAAAATGTGAATATAAATATCACAACAAGTAAAAATGGAATTTCTGGAATTGAAAGATTCCATAAAACAGTCAATGAAAAGTTAAGAATCATTAATAGTGAGTCCGACCCAGAAAATAAGATAACACAATTTGAAACTATTCTCTATGTATATAATCATAAAACCAAACACAATACAACTGGTAGAATACCAGCTGATATTTTCATTTATGCAGGAACACCTGCATATGACACCCAAAAGGAGAAACAATCAAAAATAGATAAGTTGAATAAAGATAGACATAGCTATGAAGTAGATACCAGATATAAACAAGCACCATTGGTAAAAAGTAAAACAACTAACCCATTTAAGAAAACAGGGCGTATAGAACAAATAGATGAGAAACATTACGAAGAAACAAATAGAGGAAGAAAAGTTGAACATTATAAATCTAAATTTAAAAAACAAAAGAAAATTAATAACAGTAAATACCATTCCAGCTCAACTCTCGAAAATCAAGAGGAGTCCGATTAAACAGTTATTCATAATAACATTTATAATATGTTTCGTCCGTGCCGTCCGTGGTCAAAGCCTAGAGGTGAACCCAATACAAGCTAAAAATGGATATCTTATATTTAAAACAGGATCAATTAATATACCTATAAACTATGAATATCACTATTTGTCCGTAAACTTAACAAAAACCGAACAAACTTTTGCGAATTTAATTAAACAAGCTGAAGAATATGGTACTATAGCCCAAATCCAATATTTAACTGAAAAATTAGACAGAGAGATGAATGGAATAAGAATAATAAAACGTAATAAACGTGGTTTAATTAATATTATAGGTACCGCATATAAATACCTTTTTGGCACTTTAGATCAAAATGACAAAGAAGAATTAGAACAAAAAATAAACGATCTTTCTCAACATAGTATTCAAATTAATGAATTGAATGAAGTAATAGAAGTAGTCAATAGAGGCATTGAAGTAATCAACCATTTAAGCGAGTTACCGCCTCAGCATACGCCCCCGGCGGTCCCCCGCCGAAACCCCCTCGACAGCCAGAGGCTTAAGTGTCGCCTCAGCAATTACCCTCGGCGGTCCCCGCCGAGACCCCCCTTCGACAATCAAAGATTCAGATGACGTCCACAAGTATTTGGTATCGGAAGGCACTTGAAATGCTGAGCCGCTACAAACATCGGGGTTCACCCGATACCCCTCACCACAGAACTGCATCCGCTCCAATTCCACTTTTCGGCCAGATCAGCACTTTAAGTAAACAATGTAACAAGCAAAGCTGAGAATAACCAATGAATAAAAATATAGATTCATTCTGAAAATCGAAGGCAAACCGAACGGACGTATTGTTTCTACTTAAAATCCCCAAATTAAATACCCAACTTAAGACACTCTGCAACTCCCTGCAACCTAATAAGAACCTACTTATCATAACTGGCGCAGTCGGTAGCCCTTGGCCTAAGGACGGATTCAACAGGAACGAGGGATTCGTGACGACCAAGGATGTGGAAAATTATTTTAGCAATAGCATTGTAAGGAAGAAATAAAAACAGTGAGTAGAGTGTTGTGAGTGAAATGGAGGTTTTTTTTAAAAAAATATAATAAATCGCAAGTAAAAAAAATATGGCAAACGAAATGAATAAAACAAACAAATGCAAGAAGAAATAAAAATTGTAAAATCACAATTAAAGAAAAATAATACAAATGTGAAAAAGAATAAAAGCAAAAAGCAAATGAAAAAAAATAATAATCAAATGGAAATAATAAGTTAAAATAACAAGGTGAAAGGGAGTAGAAGAGAAGTAATTCGGAAATTTAAAATCAAGAAGAAATTGAGAAAACGAAATTCATTATGAAAAATAAAAATACAAAGAAAAAAATTGTGGAAGAAATAAATCAATTTAAAGTTACGGTCGACGATAAAATGCACGGGGAAAAGTTCGGTTCGATCGGACGAATGGTCAGTGTCGGATGTTGGCAGGCGGTTCGCGTCGAACGGCTCAAGCAGACGAACGACCGTCGGCAAGCGACAATGGTTGTCGGCGGTTCGATGCAACGAGAAGTTCGCCGAGCGAACGGTCGTCGGTCGACGTCAGGCTAGACGGTTCGGGCGGTCGGAGTTAGAAGGTCGGTGCAACAAAAGTTCGATGGTATGATGCGGTAGGAGAACGGTCGTATGTAACGGTTCGATGGAATCGAACGTTGCATACAAGTACAGGGGCGGATCGAAAAACACCGCGGGCCCTGAAGTAGAAAAAATTAAATAAATTAGGGGCTCGTTCGCATGTATTAGGCAGGACGCTGTGCAAACAATGTGGCTGCTTAGCGTGAGGACGAGACCAAAACAAGATAATTAAAGAATAGGATAGCCATTCACATGTATTAGGCGGCGCACTGTAACGCACAGGGCGGCCGCTTAGCGTAGGAATGGATATTCGTATATTGAGGAAAAATTAAAGGTGCGAAATAAAGAAAAATACAACGGAATAAATAAATTTGGAAAAATATCGAAAAAATAGTAATAAAAATTACTGCACATACAAATAATAAAAGAAATTAAGCAACCCAGCCATGCACATGTATTGGGCGGCGCACTGTAACGCACAGGGCGGCTGCCTAGCGTAGGTATGGCTGGGGGTTGGAAAAATTACACAGTACGTGAGAGAAAAGGGGAAACACCGAAGTGCAATGACTGTCCGCATTTGGTTCCGAGGCTGTATCGCACAGCCGACGAGCTAGCTTCAGCATGCACGGTGGAATAGACAAGACGAGGGTGCCTTAGCAATGACTGTCCGCAATTGGCTGTGAAGCTGTATGGCACAGCTGAACAGCTAGCTTCAGCATGCAGGGTATTTAAAGAATAAAGATAAAAAAAAAAAAAAAAAAAAAAAAAATAATAATAATAATAATAAAATATAATAATAGCAAAATAGTACATATTAAACACCACCCAATAAAAGGACAAATAAAGCAAGCGACATTTATTTTGAAACCCCATTTTGTTGAAATAATATTCAATGTTGAAGAGTTATTCATGATAATTAATTACAGAAGCTCCATTTCACACACGGACACTTGAGGACTCACTAATTAAATAATCACATAACTGGCATACATATACATACACTTAGGGAGATCGTAGAAGAAGCCGAAACCAGAGACTTAGTTAAATCACTGCAGAACAAACTGCAGATGATAAAAGCAAGATTAGAAAGCATATGTCCCAAACGTAGGAAAGCAAGAGCATTAATCAATGGATTAGGGTCAGTTATAAAATCAGTAACAGGAAACTTAGATGCGGAAGACGCAATAAGGTTAGAGGAAGAAATAAGGAAAATTAAAGAAGAAGAAGAAGAGAGATTAAGAGAAAGCATGAGTTCGCAGGAAAAGACAAGTAGCAAGGTTAGCATTATGTTCAGGAACTTGACAAGATATATAAATGAGGAGCAAATTAGGGTAAATACATTCATAAATAATTATAGAAACGGAATAAGCAAGACATTTATTGAAGAAGACAAGAGGATTTATAGATTAGAATACATTGATAGAATTTCATTAACGATTGATATGCTAGGGCTAAACTTAAATGATGTTGCCGAGAGCTTATTATTGGCTAAGATAGGTGTAATTTCAAGATTCATATTCGACAGGCAAGAAGCAAGCAAATGTATGCAAGAGCTAGAAGAGCAGGATGTACATTTAATTTCAGAGGAACACATGTATGAATTCTTAGACCTAAGAGCCATAATGAACAGAACGGATATCATATTTTCAATTAGATTACCCATTTTTAAGAAAGAAATATTTTCGCTGCGAAGAATAATCGTTCTCCCAATGAATAACACAGAATTTGTAATAACACCAAATTATTTAGCGATTCATGAAGACGAAATGTATTATTATAAGGAAAAATGTCAGTTTATAAGGAATATATATATATGTAAGAACGACAAGATTGTAAACCAAGCTAATGAAAAATGTATAAGAAGGCTGATAGGTGGAAGAGAGGCGGAATGTGAGACGAAGGATGCAGGATTCATCACCGCGATATTCGAACCAGAGGATGGGTACATCGCGATATTTAATGGAGAAAACGTGAAACTACAAACAGATTGCGGACCGGAGAGGACATTGAATGGATCGGCCTTAATAAAATTTAGCCATTGCAAGACAATGGTGAACAACGTCCAATACGAGGTAGTGGAGAAGCTTGGCGCAGCTGAATTAAAGTTGGATATACCACGGATAGAGACGATCAAGAAAAACAGGACAACCCAGGAGTTGGGGATACACGAGTTAAGAATGGAAGATCTCGAAACCAAAATACAGATCAGCAAAATACAATGGGGAACCACGGTCCACGCGACAACTACATACACGATGATTGGCATCTTACTGATAATGGTATCTGCGGTGGCATGTTTCTCAAAGAGGACAACCATCTTCTCATCGGCGGACACACCACTTGCCACCTTCACACCAACAACCGCTCCAGTTGCTACGTTTGCAGCAACTATGTCCCCGCTATGGTCGGTAGTTCAGTCTGAGAAGGGAGGAGTTACCGCCTCAGCATACGCCCTCGGCGGTCCCCCGCCGAAACCCCCTCGACAGCCAGAGGCTTAAGTGTCGCCTCAGCAATTACCCTCGGCGGTCCCCGCCGAGACCCCCCTTCGACAATCAAAGATTCAGATGACGTCCACAAGTATTTGGTATCGGAAGGCACTTGAAATGCTGAGCCGCTACAAACATCGGGGTTCACCCGATACCCCTCACCACAGAACTGCATCCGCTCCAATTCCACTTTTCGGCCAGATCAGCACTTTAAGTAAACAATGTAACAAGCAAAGCTGAGAATAACCAATGAATAAAAATATAGATTCATTCTGAAAATCGAAGGCAAACCGAACGGACGTATTGTTTCTACTTAAAATCCCCAAATTAAATACCCAACTTAAGACACTCTGCAACTCCCTGCAACCTAATAAGAACCTACTTATCATAACTAGCGCAATAAGTGAAGGTGACAGAAGATTAGAACTTTTAATATTTAATTTACAACACTTTACCGAATACATTGAAGATATAGAACTTGGTATGCAGTTAACAAGACTTGGTATTTTTAATCCCAAATTATTAAAACATGATCCATTATCACATGTAAATTCCGAAAAATTGCTAAATATAAAAACTTCTACGTGGTTAAAATCAGATGCAAATGAAATACTTATTATTTCCCATATTCCTAGAGACATTATAAAAACTGCACTTTTTAACATCGTACCATATCCAGACGAAGATAATAATATACTTATAGAAAATGTAAACGATAAATATATATTCAAGATAATCAAGTTTATAAACAAAACTCAAGAAAACCAATAATAAACAAATGTATTACAGGAATATTAAATCAAATACCAACAGAATGTAGATATTCAAAAACACATAACAATATTGGAATAACTTATGTAGAACCAAACATAATTTTAACTTGGAAATTATCAAAAATTGTATTAAATCAAAACTGTATAACTAATAGAGAAATTATAATAGAAGGAGACAATATAATAAAAGCCTTTAATTGTTCTGTTCAAATAGAAAACATATTAATCACAAGCACAACACTAGACTACACACAAACGGTCTATATCAATAACAATGTAACTAAGTTAGAACCATTATCATATCTACACGCTAAAGAAATAATTAAAGAACACACTAATACATACAACACAAATTGTTACATTAACTATACTTGCTATTATAATACTTGCACTTATACTATATTTCATTTATAAATATAAAGGCATTCCAAAAAAAATTAATTGTTAAGTATAAAAAAGAGAACTCAAAACAAATAAAACAACAAAATAGTATAACAACAGAAAATATAAATCTAGTACTTGATACTAATCCTGTATTGTATCCTAGAATATCCGCCTGAGGACAGGCTAAATTTTAAGGGTGTGGTAGTGACATATGTAATGCTCAACCACACAACATATATCTACAACATATACCAGCCACTTTATATATTCTCTTACTTAGCAACAATAGAACATAGAACCAAGAATGCCTTAGCACATAAGAACCCCAACTTCTTGGTGACAATAACAAATTCGGCCGATGTAAACAATTTAACACAAACATCCGCAGTCTTATTCGTTATTCCCACTAGAAGGGTGAAAACTGCTTACACAGCTTAAAGGGTCAAAACTTTCCACGTAGCTCAAACTCGGCTGATCTGTATCCATGCGCAATCCACTCAAGAGAGCGCCTAATTAACGTTAACATAAATGAGAGCCTATGTACGCTCAATATGAAGAAGTAAATAAGCTCAGCCAAGGGTTTGCTAAGCGTTCGCTTTGCAAATTAGATTTAGATTTTATTCATACTTCAATTGTATAAGACGTGAATTTGTCTCCGACGTTCGCATAAGTTTTTGATTAATAAAAATATTTTTTTTTATAAACCAACAAACCGCGAAGCTGTAATTATATACATATATATATACATATACATATACGTATACATATACATATACATATACATATACATATACATATACATATACATATACATATACATATACATATACATATACATATACATATACATATACATATACATATACATATACATATACATATACATATACATATACATATACATATACATATACATATACATATACATATACATATACATATACATATACATATACATATACATATACATATACATATACATATACATATACATATACATATACATATACATATACATATACATATACATATACATATACATATACATATACATATACATATACATATACATATACATATACATATACATATACATATACATATACATATACATATACATATACATATACATATACATATACATATACATATACATATACATATACATATACATATACATATACATATACATATACATATACATATACATATACATATACATATACATATACATATACATATACATATACATATACATATACATATACATATACATATACATATACATATACATATACATATACATATACATATACATATACATATACATATACATATACATATACATATACATATACATATACATATACATATACATATACATATACATATACATATACATATACATATACATATACATATACATATACATATACATATACATATACATATACATATACATATACATATACATATACATATACATATACATATACATATACAGTCATCCCTAAAAACCGACGAACTTGCTTCATAGATCAATGGTTGCTCTTTTTCACTTTTATGGTCAGCTTGGCGTTTTGAAGATGAGATGCAACATCCTGCAAAACTTCTATATGTCTTTTGAACGTGTCTGAGAATATAAGCAGGTTGTCCAGATATACGAACACCTCGTTTCTCAAATTTGCAGGTATCATCCTATGCATCAACCTGCACATAACTTAAAAGGCATAACCACAAATTGGTAAAGAGGTAAATGCTGCTTTGTCCTTGAGCTTGAGTCTAGTGGGATCTGCCAGAATGCATCCTTAAGGTCTAAGCTAGTTGTAAGTTCGGCTTTTGGGAGTCTATTCTATTATTTTTTTAACAATTGGCTTGCACAATTTATTTATTTATTTATACATTTAAGTTTTAATTCCATACCACAGATTATTAAATATATATTAACTATATTATATTATTATACTAATAATATGAAACATTAAGTGTTCGGATTCAGTAGCGGCGTTAGAGCCAAATGGCTAAAATTTTTTCAGTAGCCTGAATTTATAAAATATTTGGATTTTTACATCTCAATTTTTGAACAACTACTTTATTTCATGAGCTTGTGGAGATCTTGGGGACGAACGTCTGATGTTTCCAACCATATAAAGTATATATATTCTTGATCAGGATCAATAGCCGAGTCGATCTAGCCAAGTCCGACTGTCCGTCCGTCTGTCCATTGAATGAACGTTGGCGCTGGCTGGGATCCGGCGGATGCTTGGTCTTGAAGGGCTTCTCTTCCTATCCTACCTTAGACATCTTGGCTATCACCGGCCTGGACTTTGACTTCAAATAAAATTTTGGGTGCCACCTGCAATTTTGATGCCTTAGAAAATTCCCTTGGGCCGCCGCACAACATTTACCCTCTAGGAGTTGGTACTAATAGAAATAAAATTTACTGCTGCTGTGCAAGGCTCGATGCGGTATTATGATTCACAGCAGAAATTTTCACAGCATTTTCCACACAGAAATAACGAAACTTTCACTCGAATTTTTACGCACTAATATACCACTACACTGCTCTCTGACAAATTGGTTTTCGAAACCCAGTGAGCTGCAGCTCAAATCGACTAGTTGGTGAGATATCTAACATCGTAGGCTTAACTAACATTATTCCCGTCCTCTAAAACGGCCGTCTACGACAAGCTACCTTACATGATCCAATCTTTTTAGGTTAGTAGAGAGCAAAACCGCAAGGCGTTAAGTTTCAAAATCTATTCAAATCTATTCTGATTCCGTAACCAGCTTTTTTGCAATGGAAACGATAAAATATCCAGACTCACCAATACAGAAACGTTGAGCTGATGGTATTCCCTGCTGATAAACACAGTTCCTGAAGCTGGCGGAATAAGTGCAGGAGATAAAGCCCTCCGAGAACCAAACAAGGGTCGAGCAACCACGTCAACAGCAGCTACGACCAGACGTCTGCATGCGGTGTGGCGAAACAGGTCACGCTGCACGAACCTGTGGCAATCCGCCGAGGCTGTTCGTCTGAGTCTGCAAAAGGAACGCAAGGAGCAGAACAGAATGCTGCAGAGCTCGGTCGGGAAACGCAGGAGGCCTGAGCACACAAGAGCTAGCAGCAGAGGAACAGCTGAGTTGCGATGGATTCCAAATAATAGCCATGATAAGAGTAGAAGCGAAACTGCCCAAATCTTCTTTAACTGTCTGTTTTTTATATCTTGGTTGTAATTTGTTTCGTTCGCCGTGTTTTTTCTCATAAATAACTTCTCCTACTTGATAATTTTTTGATGTTCTTTTTTTATTATGGTGCTCTAACATTTTTTCTTGAACTGCATCTAACCTCTTTGGTAAATCCGTATGATCTGTTCTGTTAAATAATATGTCGTATGGTTTATGTTGTGTGGTTGATTGTATTGTATTATTATATTCTTTTACTGATCGGTATATAACTTCAGTGTAGTCCATTAATTTATATTCTTCTTGAATGCAACGGGCTATTTCAATTAGAGTTGAGTGAACTCTTTCTACTTGTCCATTAGTTAAACTGTGTCTGGGGTCTGTATAATAAATATTTAAACCGGCACGTTCCATTGCCGATTTAAACTGGGCTGAAGAAAAAACTGGCTCGTTATCCATCATGATGGATTTAGCAAATGGAAATGGCTGGATTAGTTCTAAAATTTTAGATTCCATGTTTGATTTATTTTCTATTGATTTTACTACGAAGTATTTTGAATAGGCATCAATGCAAGTTAAAAACGTTAATTTTTGAGCATAAAAAATATCAATGTGTAATTGTTCACCTTCTTTAAGTGGAATGGGTGCTTTGGATATAGGGATCTGTTTTGGGTGTCTGTTGTATTTATTTTTGTTGCAAATTTCGCAATTACGAATGTGTTGTTTTAATTTTTCGTATAATTTTGGCCAATAATAATATTTAAGAATTTGTTTAAGGTTTTCGTCAAAACCTCTATGAGCGCGGGCGTGTTTTTCTTCTATAATTATTTCTTGATCGTTTATATTTGTAATATCATAGGCAAACTTTTTTGTGTATAAAAACCTATTCGTGAAAGTATGTTTTAGCATTTTTTGTATTTCGTATAAATCTTCAGGTTTGCAATGGATTCCTGTAGTAAGGTTTGGTTGAAGGAACTCTTTAAGTATAGTTAGTAAATTGTCAACTGTATCATACTCTATAATGTGCCTGGTTTTATTAAAAATGTCAATTTTTTCGTGGATTGTAAAATTATTTTTTGAAATAAGTAATTGTTGTTTAAATTGATTCAATGGCTTATTAGTCTCTTCTATTTCAACTTCATAACTACTTTCGGCTGAATGAATAGTTTCATCATCAGATGAATCGGACAAATGATTTATGTTGGAAATGTTATTTATTTCAATTCTTGATAAGGCGTCTGCAACTACATTAGTTTTGCCGGGTTTATAGTAAATTTTAGGTGAAAATTCTTCAATAAAAGCATGCCATCTTTTCATTTTTGAATTTGGGTTGCGTGCAGAAACTGCAAAAGGAAGTGGTTGATGGTCTGTGTGTATCTCTAGATTTGTTACTCCATATAGGTAATTTCTAAGGGTTTTTAATGCCCAAACTATGGCATATAATTCTCTTTCGTTAGTTGCATAATTTCTTTCTGTTTTATTCAGTGTTTTCGAAACAAAAGTGATGGGTTTGTTATCTTGCGATAAGACTGCTCCTATGGCTATGTCGGATGCATCAGTGAATAATATAAATTTTTTTGAATAATCTGGTTGATTTAATTCAATTTTTGCAGTTAAATGGGATTTTAAATTCTCAAATGCTAAAATACTCTCTTCATCTAAAGTTATTTGTGTTTTTTTGGACATGCGTTTCGTTACCATGCCATTATGGCCCTGAAGTAATTTTGTTAATGGTTTAGCTATATTAGCGTAATTTTGTACAAATTTTCTGTAATAACCGGTTAAACCTAGAAAACCTCGACATTCTTTTATATTACTGGGGGGTGGATAATCTATAATGGTTTTAATCTTTTGTGGGTCTGTTTTTATTATTTTATATGAAACAATATAACCTAAAAATTCAGTTTCTTTTCTGAAAAATTTTGATTTTTCTAATGATATTTTCATGTTGGCTTGAAATAATATGTCTATGATTTCTTGTAAATCATAGTAATGCTGCTCGGCTGTTTCGGAAAAAACTATTATGTCATCCATATATATGTGACAAGTTTTCCCAACTTTATCACGTAAAATATTGTCCATGGCCCTTTGAAAGATTCTTGGCGCATTTGCCAATCCAAAAGGTAACCTGAGAAATTCATATTTTCCGTTGTTAATAGAAAAAGCAGTTTTTTCTATGTCTTCGTTTTTCATCAATATTTGATGGAATCCCGATTCCAAATCAATTGTTGAGAAAAACCGAGCTTTACCTAAATTTGACAAAATAATGGTTGGATCAGGCATTGGATACCTGTCGGGTATAGTATTATCGTTTAATTTTTTAAAATCGATCACTAATCAATTTTTTTTACTGCCGTCCTCATTATAACCCTTTTTTCCTACTACCCATACTGGGGAATTATAAGGACTTTTACTGGGTCTTATAATGTTTTCGCTCAACATCCTTTTTATTTCCTGGTTAACAAAGGTGTTAACTGAATGAGGATAAGGATATTGTTTACTATAAATGGCATTTTCATTCAATATTCTTATCTCGCCTTTAATATCTGTTCTAAAGGGAAGATATGTTTGAATCTGTGAATGCTTTGCCTGTATTTCTTGAACAATTTTATGTTCTAGGGTATTTAAACCCTCCGTTTCGTTAACGGTGTGATTTACTTCACAAAAGACAGAAGAATTACTGGTATTTGAGGATATCGACGGTCTACGGCGTCTGCTCATTTTTACCTTCTTCTTTTTGGCCTTTGGTTCAGGGTTACTATCGTTATTGTCTTCGATAGCATGTGGGTAATCATTGTCACTTAATGACGATGATTCTGTGTCAGATACTTGGAATAAGGGAAAAAACGTTTGCTCTTTCTTATTTTGGGAATGCAGATATGAAGCTACTTTTGAGTCTTTATCTGAACTTTGCAAATTACCAACTGTGTCTTCAGCTGGGTTTATGCAGTTTATTACTTCTATTTTACCTTGAATATTTAAAGTTCCTTTTGAAAGATCTATAATAGCATTAAATTCTTTCAATAATTTATAACCTATCAATAAATCTGATTCTAAATTACTTATTTCGTAAAACCTATGCTTCTTACCGAAAATCATAATTTCGGAAAAATGTGTAATAATGCTGTAGCCATTTACAGTTTTTACTCTTTTCTTAATAACTAATTCTTGGGGATTATTGTAAATGCCTTTTTTTATATAGCACGAGGTAGCACCCGTGTCAATAAGTATTTTTAAAGTTTTATTTAATTTTCTGTCTCGCCTGAAGATGTGTGGGAGTTCTCCGGCTCTTCCTCTAAAAAATGGTCCTCGTTTAAATTATTAATGCGCATAACTTTATTTGGTTGTTGACTTGAAGGTGGGGCAGGTTCCCGTTTCTTTCCTTGGTAAACATTTTGATTCTGATTCTGATTTAGATTCTGATTATATGGGGGTCTATTTAATACCTGAATGGACCTATCTATGTCCATTGGAGCTTGGGGGGGGGGTTGCGGAGTATTATTGCTCTGAGCAAAAACATTTGTATTTGTATTTTGGGCTTGATTATTAGCAACTCGATTGAAACGTAAATTGTTATCATATCTATGGCTTGTTTTATGTGGGTTATCGGATCCTTTTTGCTGATTTTTATTATTAGAATTACTATTCTGTTTGAAATTGGCATAATGATTGTATGCAAAATGGGCTCTTTGATAATTTGCTTCAAGCTCTTGGGCTTTTGCCAAAGCATTAGGCAAATTTTCGGGTTTTAATGAAAACAAAACTTCTGATAAGGAACCATTGAGGCCTGTAATGAAGATTCGTAAAGCGTTATCTCTATTTTTGTTATTCATTTCCTGAATAACGTTAGCTTTGTCACCGTATGTCATTATTGTCTTATTTATTAAAAGTGTTAATTTTTTATTAACTAAATTATAATATTCCAAGACGGTCATATTACCTTGTCTCAGTACACTAAGCTCCTGCTCTATAATGTAAATTGGTCGCCTGTCGCTGTAGGCGAAATCCAATCTAGATAATATTGCGTCAAAATTTAGGACTGTCATTTGCTCTTCCTGTTACTTTATTTCTTAATATTGTTAGAGCACCTACATACTTCCTACTACCTTCTTTGTACATTCTCATTGCGCAACATGCTGCTTCGCGCCAACTAACATAACTGTTATAATTACCTCCGAACTCTGGAATTGATTTAATCACGTCAAATGATTCGTCACATTTAACCTGATCGTTTATCTGTGTGGTTGTATATTCTTGTACAACATTCAAATTTGAATTGAATTGAAGTTTTAATTCTGCAATTTGTTCTTGAAGAGCTTTGGTTTTATTGGCAATTAATTCAGCGATTAAATCAGCTGTCAAACTATTATTTTGAGCCATGGTTAGATTTTCAAAACTATTTATGAGGTCGTCCAGTTTTTCTTATTTCCTCTTATTTTTACGAAATATATATTATATGTTTAATTATTAATTAATATAAAAAATTTATAGATATAAAGAAATTTTAATATTTGTTCTTAAATAAACTATGTTTTAATAAAATAAAATTAAATAAAAAAAAAAATTTAATCCGCGAAGCTCACTTGGATGGACTTCTGTAAGGGGTCTTCCTTCTAAATATGGCTTAAACTTTAGGGGGTCTTCCTTCTGAATATGGTTTATATGGTCTTCCTTCTAAGTATGGTTTATGGACATACGCCGTGTGCCGATATTTTATAGTTAATCGGTATGAGCGGCGCATTCACTAGTATTGTTTTGGTTGCGGCGTGCCGATATTTTGTAGTTAATCGGTATGAGCGCGCACCTTGAAATCGCCAAACACAATATTTTTTTCAAATTTTTTTGAAATTTTTAAGTGCACAATACACATTTGTTTCAATACTTTTTGAAAATTAGTTTCAGCGCTTGGTTTTTTATTTTTGAGTTCACAGCTTGTATCGGATTCGTTCACTCGCGTTTACACTAAGGAGTTTTTAAAGGGAATTATCCTTATATCCTTTTCTGTGGTTTTATTACACGCGAGCCCCACGTTGGGCGCCAATTAACCAATGCGGGAACACGTATTGGAAAAAAATTTATTTTTGTAGGGAAAGAAACTTCCGATTTATTTAAAGCCAAAATTAGAACTAAAATACAATTGTGGACTTATGCTGCAAGTCAGCTAAGATATGCTAAAGCTTCTTTCTTGAAAGCTCAAAGCTTGCCGAAAGCTTATTTTGATCGGGACAAAAGTTCTGAGAGAGAAAATGCAAAGCTTGCCGAAAGCTTATTTTGATCGGGACAAAAGTTCTGAGAGAGAAAATGTTATTGAATGTTATGTTATGTTATCGACTGGGCTATGTTATGATTTTGGAGCGAGGGACAAACAAAATATTGTTTATGTTGACCAGCTGCGTGGCCGATCTCTGATGCTGAGCTTTAAGTGGTTTGGTGCTAAGCCAAAGTTGAATTATAGAGAAATTATATTGTTTATGTTAACCAGCTGCAGCTTTAAGTGGGGACAAATATTGAGCATTGGTTTACTGTGGTTTGCATCTAATGGTATAGTGCTCACTGACATAAGTGTCATATGAAATGTTGTTTACAAAGAAAAATACTTGGCGCTGGTCTTGAATTTGGTTATGGAATATTGTTTACATTTACCGTAAGAAGTATTAGCGCCTGAGGGTGATAACTTGCACACTTTTTTGCTTACTGTTTTCACTCACACAAGCAAGTGAATTCTATTTTTAGATTTTTATGCTCTCAATTTTACGCGAGCGGGAAGAGAGCAATTATTGCCGCCACCAAAAAAGTGCAAAACCAATGTATGGCCGTTACGCATCTTATTATTCTAGTGTCTTTGGTGGAACTCATCGAAGATGGTACCACCTTCCTGACGAATTTTAACGAAACGGGTTCCATTTCGGCATAAACCCACTGCCTGAAAGTTTCATCAATATACCTAATGGCGATGACAGTCGTCCCAACTCACAATATTTATTTTTTATTTAATCTTTAAAGTTTACAGATTGATTTTTTATATAAGTATTTTAAGACCGGATCACCGATCAAATTTTATCTCAGGAATCGACTGATCGCCTAACTTTTAAATCTTCTCCTCGAAACCTTGGTCAGGAGCTTTTTTGAACTTTGAAAATAAAGCTTAATGCTTAAATTGTTCCTCTGCATTGTGAAATTCAATTATGCTGACCATTGCAGTTTGATTGATACGCAATAAGTTTGGTCCCTAATACGCAATATGTTTGGTCTCCAAGAGGAAGCTGTGTTTACGTTAAATTCGGTCAAGAGGGAGCTGTGCTTACGTTAAGTTTGGTTTATTTACAAGCGGGCGAAGTGCGACTTTGGGATCCAAGGCAAATCAATCGTTAAGATTGGATTTTGAAAAATTGTCTATAAATTGGGTAAGGGCTTTTGAATCATGGGTTGGATAACTCTCCCCCTTCTAGAATGGAGCATCCTGATTCATTTCGAGTGTCATTTAGGTGATCTCTTAATTATGTTTAAAATTCTTATTGATTAAAGGACTTTTCTGTGTCTGACCGATGTTTTTTGGTTACAAATATAATATGAATATATTTAATAATAGTTAAAAAATTAAATATATAATGATTAAAATTAATAATATAAAGGAAAGTGATATCTTAGTATTATTAATTTTAATGTCAGGACTTAATATCTGTGATATCTTAGTATTATTAATTTTAATGTAAGGATTTAATGTTTTAATATTATCTAAAGAAAGTTCTGAATTATTTGACAAAATGTAATCTGAAATTTCATAATTTGTGAAATTTTTTGCAGCTATATAATTAAGAATTTTGTTTTCTATATTTGTATATGAAATGTTGTTAATGATGGTTCTTAAATTAAATTGTTAAATGTAATAAGAAAAGATCCATTTATATGGGAGTTGTTAACAATATTGTTGCCATTTATAAAAATGTCACCGTCTTGAATGATGTCTATTTTTTTTATTTTTTTCTCTAATTTTTTTACCAGTTGATTTTTCTCCATTTAATAATTGTGTGAAACAGGTTTTTTCTGTACTAATAATAGTTGTTAAAGAGTTCGGGCTTAAATGTAGACATTTCATAATATGTATTATCGCATTTTGCGAATTGATTGCTTATAACTAGTTCTCCATCTATTTTGGAAATGGCTGTAGCATGGTATAGTCGCATTTACTTTAAATTATAGGGTATTTTATGATTATGATTAGTAGGTAGGTCTTTATGAATTGCAATTTTGAACACAGACATATCCATTAAATCTGCAATGATTACGGGTCATATAAATTTTGCAAATCAAATGTTAAAAGTCTTAGGCGATGTTTTTTAAAAGTAAATCTTGATCGATAAATACATGTTTAAATTCGTCAGAAAGAGATTCTATTTCTTTGAACAATTTAGAGTTGATGATAAATTGCTTATTATTATTTTCTATTAAGTCATTGATTTTAATTTGAATTTTGACGAAGTCATAATGATCCGGAGTTCCAGCTAACCACTTCCACACGGTGCCTAACTCATTAATTCCCCTTTTAAAATTAGTTCAATAACTTCTAAGTCGTATTTCATTTCCCACTGTGATCTTTTATTAGGGTCTGTTTTTATGTTTTGTGAATTGTATACCTCCCTGTTGTTAATAACAGTTCTTGTTGAAACTGAATTAACGGTTTACGGGTCTCTTGTATTACATCTGTGTATTTTCATCTGAGCTTGATTGTTCTAAATCGCTGTTTCTATTATTATTTATCTTTATACGAGATAATGCGTCAGCTACGACATTTGTAGTTCCGGGTTTATATATTTTGAAGCGAAACTTTCTATGAAAGAATACCATCTTTTCATTTCTACGTTCAAATTTTTATCCGAGATGGTAAAAGATAATGATTGATGGTCTTTTTGTATTTCTATACCAATAACTCCATATAAATAATTTCTGAGATTTTTAAGAGCCCAAACTATGGCTAACAATTCTTTTTTATTTGTGGCATAAAGTTGTTCGGTTTTATTTAAAGTTCTAGATATGAATGTAATTGGTTTATTATCCTGTGATAAAACCGCTCCTATTGCTACATCTGATGCGTCTGTTGTCAAAGTGAATTTTTTATTATAATCTGTTTGAACTAATTCCACTTGTGCTATTAAATTATCTTTAAGTTCGTTAAAAGCATTTACAGCTGGCTCATCTAACTGTATTGTAATTTTTGTAGACATTCTTCTAGAAATTTTACCATTATCTCCTCCTAAGAATTTGGTTAAAGGCTTGGCAATTTTTTATAATTTCGGACAAATTTTCGGTAATAGCCGGTAGGACCAAGAAAACTTCGAAGCTCTCTAATGTTTCGTGGAATTTCCATATTTGCTTGTTGTAAAATATTAATTATTTGAATTAGATCAGTATAATGTTGTTCAATTGTATTATTATGTCATCCATATAAACATGACAAGTTTTTCCGACTTGTTCTCTTAATATATCGTCCATTGCTCTTCAAAATATTCTAGGGGCGTTTATTAACCCAAATGGCATTCGTTAGAATTCAAATTTCCCATTGTTAATAGAAAAAGCTGTTTTTTCAATATCTGACACTCTCATTAAAATTTGGTGGAATCCTGATTCCAAATCAATTGTTGAGAAATATCTCGACTTTCCTAAGTTGGATAATATTACAGACGGGTCTTGCATCCGGTATCTGTCCGGTATTGTGCGTTTGTTTAATTTTTTATAGTCAATAACTAGGCGATGTTTAGGACTTCCATCTTCGTTTTGACTTTTTTTGGGTACTACTAAGACTGGTGAATTATAAAGACTTCTACTCGGCCTTATAATTTGTTCCTTCAGAATTGTATTGATTTTATTATTAACGAAATCGGAGACTGACATAGCATAAAGATATTGTTTGCTATAAATTGCTGTGTCATTGTCAGTATTTATTTCTCTTTGAATATCAGTTCGAAAAGAAATTTGCATATCTATTTTGGAATGCTCCCTTTAAATTTTATTCATAATTTTATTTTCAAAATCTTTTGTTTGATTTGAAATTATTTTTAAATTATGAATTTTTTCTTTGTCGGAAAATTCAACGACGGCGTGCTCAGGATTTGTGGATTCCAAAATATTAGTTTTATTGTTGACGGATAATTCACGTCGGCGTGTTCGGGATTTTTATTCCCCAAACTTTTCAATTTTAATTTGACGGAATTAACATCGTCGGCGTGTTTAGGATTTTTTGATCCTAAACGATTCAATTTTAATTCGACGGAATTAACATCGTCGGGATGTTTAGGATTTTTTGATCCTAAACGATTCAATTTTAATTTGACGGAATTAACATCATCGGCGTGCTTAGGATTTTTCGATCCCAAACTGTTATATTCTTTTTATAATTAGCGGATAAATCAACGCTGGCGTTCTCAGGAACGAGTTGTTAAACTCCAAGTTGTTTAAACTTCAACTACTTCTCTCAGTCATAACTGATTCACTTTCATCCACTTTTTGAGTATCGAAGTATTTTTTGATAATGTACTCTTTTAATGGAAGAGTATTGTTATCCAAAATTAAACACAATTCGTGTTCTTCTTCATTGTCATTGTTACAAGTTTTTCTTGTATCCCGTTATATTCCAAGATGCCTTTTTCAATATCAAGTTTAGCACCTATTCTTCTTAATATTATTAATAAGTTGATCCCAATTAATAGATCCGATTCTAGATCTTCGATTTCATAAAATAAATATCTAACACCAAATATATTTATCTTATGATAATATTTTATTATTGAATACCCATGGACTGTGGATACTCTTTTATATATTGATAGTTCATTTTTGTTTTAGGAAATTCCCTTTTTAATATAACAGGCTGTGGCCCCTGTGTCGATTAATATTTTTAATTCTCTTTTTGTTATTCTGTCCACCCTTATTACATGAGGCATTCCTCCGTTGGGCGCTGATCTAAAAAATGGTTCTCGTTAATGTTGTTTAATCTCATGTCTTTCTGGGCTGGTTGACTTACTGTCCTAGTTGCTTCCCTTTTTAATGGGATTTGTGGTTCAATTTCTTGTGCTTGGTTTTGATTATAATTATATCTTTGTGCAAAATTATTATAATTCTATCTGTTATTATTATACCTGTTATAATGGTTATTCGGACGATTGTAGTTATTATTTGGACGATTGTAGTTATTATTCGGACGGTTTTGAATCCTAATGGAGCTATCAACTTCCATAGGTTTTGGTGGGGGTTGAACTTTGAAATTGTTGTTAAGATTCCAATTGTTGTTCTGTCCAAAGTTACCGTTTTATGGCCAATTATTATTCATTCTATTTGAAGTATTATTATTCTGTCTAGAATTTACTGGGTTAAATCTGAGGTTGTTTCCCTGATTTTTTTTTTCATTTCTAAACCCATAATACCTATTTGCGAATTGGGCTCGAAAGCTGTTAGATTCTAATTCCTGGCACTTTGCCAAAGCGTTCAGCAAGTCCGGTGGTTTAAGAGAAAAGAGACTTTCTGAGATTGAACCATTCAATCCAGAAATAAAAATTCGAAGAGCTTTGCTCCTAATTGTTTTATTTGTTTCTCTGGATATTTCGCTGTATTTTCCATATGTCATTATGGTTTTGTTTATAAGTAATGTCATTTTCTTATTTACTTCATTGTAGAATTCAGTAATGTTAATACGACCCTGTCTAAGGATGCTTAATTTTGATTCGAGAATATGGATTGGTCTTTTATCGTTGTAAATAAAATCCAATCTAGAAAGAATTGCTTGAAAATTTAAAACGGTACCATGGTTGGCTAAGAGCATCATGTGCTGCTCCCATGATTTTATTTCGTAGAATTGTTGAAGCGATAAAATATTGCTCGCTTTGAATTTTATATAAGCTCGGCAGTATCTGCCGCTTCTCTCCAGTCTACATATTGTGTTATTTCACCTGTGAACTTTGGTAAAGATTTAACTAGAGGTAGGGTCGTTTCACATTTTATAGTTGGGTCGATTGCTTGGATTTTATAATCTTCCACCACATTTTTGCTAGCGGCTATCTGCCCTTCTATCCCTTCAATATTTCTGCTCACTTCACTCAATTGTGCACTTATTAATCGGTTAATTAATTCCATTGTCAGATTCCTGGCGTTGGATAACCTGCCCGCAGAAAAGGTTGGTGCTGAACATCCGGTTGCCATTTTTAAATTTAAATTCTCAAAACTATTTATTAAATTTTCCAGATTGTTATTTTTAATTAATTTTTAAATTGCTTGTGAATTGTGTATTTGCAATTTAAATTTAAATAAATTTTAAATATATAATATTTTTAATGTTAAGCTTCTGCACTTAAAATTTATTTAATATGTAAAATTCTTCACAAGACTTCTTGATGCGGTCTTCCCTCTGTATAGTTGGGGGTTGATCTGCCTTCTCGGAGTGTAGCTTGTTGGCGAAGTTTCTATTAGGTCTTCCTTCCTCCTTTAACACTTTGTGTTTGGGTTTTAATTAATTCAAAGTCAGTTTTCGGTTGGTGGATGTTTTATTTTAAATTTTTTTTTCACTTAAAAAAATTATTTAGTTCAGCACGAGTTCTAGATTTATTTGTTATAATTAATCTTTTTCTGAACTTTGTATTTGTACTGATTAATTGTTGTCGGTGTGAGTTCACGATTTATATTTAACTTGTTATCGTTAAATTTTTTTATCTGAACATTTAGTATCACCGATATAGTTGGTTACGACGCGAGTTGACGATTTTTATTTAACTTGTTATCGTTAAATTTTTTACATCTGAACTGTTAGTTGCATCGATTGGGTGGTTGACAGCGCGAGCTCATGTTATTTATTTAACTTGCTATTATTAAATTTTTAGTAACTGGACTTTTAGATGCACTCCCCACGTTAGGCGCCAATTAAGAATTGTATTACGAATTCATTTAAAAAAATATTTTTTTTTTTTTAATTTTTAAAGTTTACAGAGTGATTTTTAATATAAGTATTTTAAGATCGGATCACTGATCATATTTTATCTCCGGAATCGACTGATCGGTTAACTTTTAAATCTTCTCCACGAAACCTCGGCCAGGAGCTTTTTTGAAACTTTTTGAACTTTGAAAAGAAAGCTTGATTATGCTGACCATTGCAGTTTGATTGATATGCAATAAGTTTGGTCCCCAATGCGCAATAAATTTGGTCTCCAAGAGGAAGCTGTGTTTACGTTATATTTGGTCAAGGGGAGCTGTGTTTACGTTATGTGTTAACGTTAAGTTTGGTTTATTTTCAAGCCGGCGAAGTGCGACTTTGGGATCCAAGGCAAATCAATCGTTAAGATTGGATTTTGAAAAATTGTTTATAGATCGGGTAAGGGCCCCTGAATCATGGGTTGGATGACTTGCATGTGTGCGTAGTTGTGCTAGAAGAAGATTTTCGGTCCGAAATCAATTTTGATCTAAAAAACGAATTTGATTATATTTTTGGTCAATATCGTTGTAATATGAGCTAATGAAATAATATTTAAAAATTGATGCCGTGACTATTATTTTTTTAAGAAGTTGTTTTAATACTCTTTAGTTAAAATCGCCGCTCAAATTAGCTAGCGTTTACATTTAAATATTTTAATTATTAATTTTCTGTAATATATGTAATTATTGGTACCCAGGGAACGGGGAGGCCATTACAATTGTAATGGGGTCGTATATTTATATGACCTTCGAGTCGACTTCAAATAATAAATGTTGAACATTAAAATATTTCCATGTTCCCCAACTAAGCTAGTTTTCTAACTATTACTTTTAGATATAATTTGCTGCTTTTTTTTTTAAATTCATTTTATTAAATTTGTGTACTATATATTTATATATTATGTATATATTTATTTATTGTCGTCACTTATTTTTCATGTGACTTCTCATTTTATTTTTTTGTGCCCTTTTTTCTTTAAGAAGCATTTTCGCCAATATTTTTTCATTTCCCGTTAAATTAATTTAGTCAATTTGAGAAAGTAGGTTTTTTTCGGACTTTGATTCCAACCTAATCACCTTTCGATTCAAATTTGAATTTTCTCTTCTCAGCATTCTAATTCGAATTTGTCTTTCATCAGAGAATTTTTTAAAAGCCAAATTTTTTTTTGAAACTTTTTTAATGTTTTCGTGTTTTTATGGCACTGACGACAAAGTTCACCAGGGGAGGACTGTGAACGACATCTATTTTGTGGAGGCAATAAAATTAGAATATAACAAAAACATTCAACATTCATTTACAGAAGTATGCATATTTTTTTTTTGTTTACTAGTAATTTGTACTTATAAATATACTAAATAGTTAAAGAACATCACCTGTGCATTGCAAAATTAAATTCTTGAGGCAGGACCAGCGTACCTAAGAATCACTAAGATCAAATAAATTATCCACGTCGTAAGCTGAATACTCTAACGACATATTTTCTAGTATAAAGTAATTTATTAAAATAATTTGGTCTTATTATGTACATTTCTTCACATATTACCATTTCTATGATGTAATTAAATATTTATCATGTTAATGCAATGCAAAATTAGAGATTTTACTTCTTACCTACGAGTACTTTGTACTCGATTGTCAGAGTACAAATAATATAGATTGAAAGTCCATTAACTTCTGAAGTAAAGTGCATATTTTGTCAAATTTACAATATATGCGCATACAAGTGCACACATACAGTGCTCAGCTGTCGCTGTGTGTGCAGCTCTCTTGAGCTGCTGGCTCTAGACCGCTCTCTCTCTGGCTTTTGAACAAAAATTCGAGAGCGCCTGGAGCCAGCTCTAGAGCCAGCCCGAAAAAATCGTGTGCAAAAAAATCGTATGGCGTTGCGCATCTTAATATTCTAGTGTCTTTGGTTATACCAAAGATAAGTTTTCTAAATTAAGAAGATATCAGAACCCCTTTGCGTGACATTATATTTTATTTCGGAGTCCCAAAACATATCGTTATGGACAACGAAAAAGCTTTCAATTCCCAATCAATTAAGTTCATGTTGGAGCAGCTACAGATAGAAGTCTATACTGCCCCACCATACAAAAGTACCGTTAACGGTCAGGTAGAACGATTCCATTCAACACTCTCGAGATAATGAGATGCCTCAAGAAAGAGGGCACTGAGAGAAATTTTAAAGAACTATTAGAAGTTTACAGTTTTCGTTCGGTTACAAAGAAACGACCATTAGAAGTATTCTTCGGTAGGAGAGTAACAACAGACCCGTACCAATACGAGACAGCCAGACAAGACAATATTGAAAGACTTAAAAATAAACAGCAAATGGACCGAACAAACCACAATAAGAAAAAAAACGAAATACTAAACTATCAGCTAGGAGAAGAAATATTCGTAAAAATAAACACTACATTAGGTTCAAAGCTTTCCCCAAGATATAGGAAAGAAATAGTTAAGGAAAACAAGCACACTACAGTAACAACAGCATCGGGAAAAACGGTACATAAAAGTCATATCAAAATCTAAAATTTTTCAGGATATTACTATGGATTACGAACGATGTCAGTGGAATGATGAACCTTACAAACTATACGAACGCACAGATACTGACAATGAACAAGGGGATCGGAAAGCTACAAACTTCAACAACTAAACTAATACACCTCATTAACCTCGACCAAATCCAAACCGCTTTAGAGATTTTACACAAACGTACGGAAAATAGCCTTAAACGCAGTCCATTATACGCTACCCTTTAAAATGAGATAAACACAACTACTCACACATTCCGAACAATCACAGCCTTTCCCAAAACTCGAAAAACTAGGTCCTTAAATTGACTAGGGTCAGGATGGAAGTACATAGCGGGTAGTCCAGATCATGATGACCTGGTTATGATAGAGCAGAACTTAGATAAACTTATTGACAATAATAACCAACAGGTCATTGTTAACAAACAGTTAGAAAAGAATAAATAAACTCACTTCAGTATCTAACGCTCTCAGCAATTCTATTCAAAAAAGCAGTTCAGTAAGTATCGAGACGGCTATTAGTTTGCACAACCAGATTCGCCTTTTAAAAGAAGAAATTATTAACATTAAATATGCCATTCAACGGGCACGATTAAACGTAGTTAACACACTTGTATTAAATGAAGATGAGCTAATTGAAATCGAGAAATTTTTTAAAAGAAATAATATGCCAAACCTATCAATGGAAGAAATAATGGAGTTTTCCGATGTGTCAATTCTACATAATAAAACAACACTTCTGTATATTGTAAAAGTTCCAAACTTAGAAGAAATACAGTACTAAGACCTTATTATAAAACCCATAGTAAGAAACAATTCAATCATACACTTAAACTTTCAAGAAATCTTTGTTTTCAAAAACCTTACCTATGGCATTCCCCAAACTTGTAAAACCGTAGAATATATAAAAATATGCGATAAGAAGAAAATTGTTAATATAAGTAATTCAAAATGTATACCAAAGTTAGTTCAGGGACAGAAAGCGCTGTGTAGTTTTAGCAATGCCGACCATGTACCCAAAATAGAAGAAGTCGACGATGGAATCATCCTACTAAACGACTACGATGGAAACGCAACCTGGAACAAAACAGAACTTCACCTAGAGGGCACCTATCTGGTTCAACTATCAAATGACTCAATAATTATCGACAACCAGCAGTTCAGCAACTTGGAACCTACAGTCCCGACCCCCGGAGCACCTCTTGTGCATTACGGCCGGTTCTCATCCTGGGCTTGCACATCCATAGCCAACGGAAGAAGAGCATAACCCTGCAACTAGGTCCCACGCCTGGAATGGAAGCGAAAGTCACCGCGATTCTCGCACCTACAACCCTCGAGCAATCTTCAACTGAGGCACAGTACCAGCTACCTCAGTTCAACGACATTCCATACTTCTAGAGACAGCTTGAGGACAAGCATAAATTGGAGGGGGAAGAGTTAACAACTAAAATGTTTAAATCCAGAACAATGAACCCCAATAAGCAAGCTTCAATCTGCAAGCTCAGCGTCTGCATAATTTCCTGCACACGCCGAGATAATTCGATAATTTCCTGCACACGCCGAGATGCCAAGTAGAGTTCGAAAAATCTGATTGGTAACAACTTCCGTTCCCACCAATGATTCCAAGAAGACTGCACCGATTTGACCAGCAAAACATCAGCCCATGTCGTGGCCTATTGGAAAGCTACGGAGCCGACGCCGATCCTCTGCCACCAGGGGCAGCGCAGCTCACAGCCAAAGAAAGACTCACAGCTTGATAGGGACAGCTTAGGGTAATTTAGTTGCAAATTGGATTTATACAAATAAAGTCGTTGTTAACTGAACTCCAATATATTTTATTTTTTTACCTTGCTACCAGTAAAGTAATTAACTTATACTAGTAATTTGTACTAATAAATATACTAAATAGTTAAGAAACATCATATGCAACCTGTGTATTGCAAAATTGAATTCTTGAGGCAGGACCAGCGCACCTAAGAATAACTAAGATCAAATAAATATTCCACGTCGCAAGATGAATACTCTAACGACATATTTTCTAGTATAAAGTAATTTATTAAAATAATTTGGTCTTATTATGTACATTTCTTCACATATTACCATTTCTATGATGTAACTAAATAATTATCATGTTAAGGCAATGCAAAATTAGAGTTTTTACTTTTTACTTACGAGTACTTTGTACTCGATTGCCAGAGTACAAATAATATAGATTGAAAGTCCATAAACTTCGGAAGTGATGGGCATATTTTGTTAAATTTACAATATATGAGCATACGTGTGCAAGTTATCACCCTCAGGCGCTAATACTTCTTACGGTAAATGTAAACAATATTCCATAACCAAATTCAAGACCAGCGCCAAGTATTTTTCTTTGTAAACAACATTTCATATGACACTTATGTCAGTGAGCACTATACCATTAGATGCAAACCACAGTAAACCAATGCTCAATATTTGTCCCCACTTAAAGCTGCAGCTGGTTAACATAAACAATATAATTTCTCTATAATTCAACTTTGGCTTAGCACCAAACCACTTAAAGCTCAGCATCAGAGATCGGCCACGCAGCTGGTCAACATAAACAATATTTTGTTTGTCCTTCGCTCCAAAATCATAACATAGCCCAGTCGATAACATAACATAACATTCAATAACATTTTCTCTCTCAGAACTTTTGTCCCGATCAAAATAAGCTTTCGGCAAGCTTTGCATTTTCTCTCTCAGAACTTTTGTCCCGATCAAAATAAGCTTCCGGCAATCTTTGAGCCTTCAAGAAAGAAGCTTTAGCATATCTTAGCTGACTTGCAGCATAAGTCCACAATTGTATTTTAGTTCTAATTTTGGCTTTAAATAAATAGGAAGTTTCTTTCCCTACAAAAATAAATTTTTTTCCAATACGTGTTCCGCATTGGTTAATTTGCACACATACAGTGATCGGCTGTCGCTGCATGCGTACAAGAGAGCTGCTGGCTGTAGAGCGCTCTCTCTTTGACTCTTGGACAAAAATTCAAGAGAACCTGGAGCCAGCTCTAGAGCCAGCCCGAAAAAATCGTGTGCAAAAAAATCGTATGGCGTTACGCATCTTATTATTCTAGTGTCTTTGGTTTGACTGTCCAGTTGCTTCTGTGCTTTTTAAATTTTGACATATAGTGTACGATTTTCCTACCGCGATTTGTTTCTTCGAAATGTTTTTCGTCGAATTGTTCAATTAGTCCTGTTTTCCTGAATGGGCTGGTTACCTTCCTTTTTACAAGTGGGATTTGTCTATACCTCGTATTAATTTCAAACTCATGTAAAGTAAACTCATTAAAGTAAGGGCTTCCTGCATACAAAAAGATGTCTGCCGGAGTTCTTTTGGTAGTGTTATGTTTAGTTTTGTGATTGTAGACATATAGGATTGTTTCAAATTTTGTACATCTATCCTCTATATTTTGTTCGCTGCCAATGATTCTTAGTTTCTCGTTTACTGTTTTATGGAATCTCTCTATATCGGTTACTCCGTTTTTACTTGTAGTGACGGATATGTTTACGCCTTCAGATTTTATCCAATTCTGCAGAGCTATGCACATGAATGCTGGAGTCTTTGTCCGCTTTTATTTGTTGTGGTTTTCCTATGTCATTAAATATTTTCGTTATAGCTCTCTTTGCCTCTAACCAATCTCTACTTCTCACCTCAATGAGTGATGCAAATTTCGAATAGATGTCTATGCCTGATAGAAATATTTGGTTTCCAGTGAGATAGAAATCTATTACGTATTTTTCTCTTGCGTTGAATATCTCTGTAGTTGTTTCAAATGTCAATTTCGTATTTCTGTGTTCTGTTTTCGCTATATTACAGATTTCGCATTCGTTAATGATATTCTGGATTAATTTTTGGCTATCTGGGAAATAGTATTCTTCTTTAAACCAGTTAGTGGTTTTTTCTATTCCCGGGTGTAGAACTTTTTTATGCCTTTCCAATATTAGGTCTTTAAATTCGGCGTATGTTAGAATATCTAATAGTTTTTTGGTACATCTTAGTAATTTGGTAAAACTGTTAGGGCTTATGATTTCAGTGTATGCCCTCTGGAAAATCAGAAAATCTTCGTTATTAGGGAAGTAAATAGCGCTGTTCTTAGTGCACAAATATTCCTAATGATTTTTTTGGCGACTTCAATTGTCATTTCTTTATAGATTATCTTGTTTCCTTTTTCTAGTTCTAGCCGTCTAGAGAAGTAATTAAGTGTTTTTTTTATCGGTTATTGATATGTAATTTAAATTATCTTCACTCGCGCTATGGACTGTTGCGTTTGCGCTATCTGCTTCTTCACCTAGCATGGCCTCTTCGATTTTTGTGCGGGAAAGGGCGTCGGCTACATGGTTTTCTTTGCCCGGAAGATATTTAATTTTGTAATCGAATTCGTTCAATTTTATTTTCCATCTTCGTAACTTCATGTTTCGCTTTTTAATTTTTCGAGCCATACTTAATTAATATTTCACACTTAATATTTCAAATGGTCTACCGAATAAATATGACCTGAAATATTTCGTTGCCCAAACAATAGCTAACAATTCTTTCTCGATTGTAGCGTAATTAATCTCATGCTCATTTAATGTTCTACTGGCATAACAGATGGGTTTATGAAATTGAGATAGCACAGCACCAATAGCTTAATTACTTGCACCGGTTGTCAGAGAGAATGGCTTTGAGAAATCTGGATATATCAGTATGGGGTCTGAAGAACTTTTAACCTTTCGAATGATTCAATGTAGTCTTTACTTTTGGTATCGATTACTACACTTTTCTTTAGTTTAAGGGTCATAAGTTTACTACCTATCCCAAAAACTATTTTATTTGTTTTGGTGTTTTAGGTAATGGACAATTTGTGATTGCATTAGTTTTATTTGGATTGGGTTTGATGCCGTTTGTGGTTACAATGTGTCCAGGAATTCGGTTTCCTTTTTCATGAACTCCCATTTGTCTAGCTGTAATTTTAAGTTAGCATCTCTGAGTTTCCCAAAGACTTTCCATAGAGATAGAATGTGTTCCTCCAATGAAGTGGAGTAAATTATAATATCATCCAGGACTAAGCAGTCCTTGTAGATCAAATCTTCCCGAAGATTGTTCATACATCTCTGAAATGTTGCAGGGGCATTTTTCAAACCAAAGGGCATACGTGTATATTCGTAATGCCCGTGTTTGGTTGAAAAAGCTGTTTTCGCGATGGAATTCTTATCCATTTGAATTTGGTGAAAACCTTCGGCTAGATCAATTGTTGTAAAATATTGGCATCGTCCGAGTTTATCCAATATCTCATACATTCTAGGGATGGGGAATTTGTCGTTGACCGTTATTTCGTTAAGATTCCTATAATCCACTACTAACCAAAATTTTTGTTTCCCAGAGGTGTCTGCCTTCTTAGGGACCACCCAAATGGGAGAATAATAAGGTGACTTCGACTTGCGAATTATACCTTGTTCTATAATTTCATTAATTTGTTTGTTGACTTCTTGTTCAACGCTATGGGGGTACTTATAAGGTTTTCGGTAAACTGGATCTTCGTGTTGAGTTTGGATAACATGCTTAATAGTACTTGTGAAAGTATTTGTACTGAATGTCTCTATATTCATATAGGACCTTCTTTAAACGTTCAACTTCTACATTTATATGTTCGAGTCTGTATTCATTACATTCGCGTAATTCATTATTTATCGCGAAGTTGACTATATCTTTGTCAACTGACTTTGGATCAAAGTATCTTTCATCATTGTTCATTGTGCCAATGTTTACTTTTGGAGCGAGGCATTTTGCTGATGCGGTTTCTACTTTTGTTTAATCTTGGGTTTAAGCCATTTTGCGGGTGCGGTTTCGACTTTTTCTTCATGGTACCTAAATCTGTAGGTTCTTGAACCTAGAGTTACGGGTTCCTTTTCGTAGTCAATTTTTGCTTTCGTTTCTTTGAGATATTTTCGACCTAACAGGAAATCATAACTATCGGAAAAATTATGGACATAGAATTTTCATTTCATCATAATGCTTCTTTTTAATTTTATTGTCCCTTCAAATCTTCTTCCTCTAGGTATGCAAAGTTTTCTTTTATGATGTTGATCGAGGAACCTGTGTCGATCATTCCTTTATAGTAATTGTTATGATAACTTATTAGAACATGGGGACTGGTTCGTTTTCCCGCGTTTCTTGAGTGTCCGAGGCAGTCTGATTGCCCACTCTGACATTCTCGTTGTCTTTTTACCGGCCTATTATTGCTCACATTATTTTATTTGAAGGTTGAAAATTGAGAAGATTGTCTTGTCTGCCTTGTGTTAAAACCCTTCTACAAGTGTAATAATTTCCCTTCTGATCGGGAGGTATAGGACGAGTCATGTATTGATTTTGTGTGGTCATAAATTGATTTGGGGTTTGCATGTTTATATTTTGATTCGCTACAGGGTAGTAGGTGCCATAACTTTGTCTGCTGTTAAAGTATCTTTGATTATTGTTTTGATTCATATTTCCTCTGATATTTTGCTTATGCCTGTCTAATTTATTAAAGTATTGATTTTCGGGGTTACCGTCATATAGACATAGTCATACAGACTCCATCGTGGCTTGTTTTAATTTCGCATTGGTATAAATATCCTTACGCGCTAGTGACATGTACATTCTGTCAATTTTCGATCTACTGTAGTTTTAATCGTTCTTTTTAGCATTTCGGTGTAGTTTACCTTATCGATAGGGTCGTTTTTTAATTCTAGTTTGTCAAAAATATTCCAGTATTGTAATTCTAATTTTTCTATAAACTTACTTATGCTACCGGGGTATGTTGTTTCTTCCAATTGCCTCACTAGGGTTACCTATGGCCTATGGTCCTTGAATGATGTTGCCAGTGTTGCATTAATTTTCATTCATGTCGTTGCTCTTGCTTGTATTACAACTTCCAGTGCTGAATCCGTTATCAGGCGTTTTACCGCTCCATATATATTACATGTGCCTGCCTGGCATCTTGGGTGGGGTATAGGTTGAGTAATTGGTTGACCTGGTTGACGAATCCAGACAATTTGCCAGGTGTGCCATCGTAGTACTGTAATTCTTTAAATCTGGCCCAGTAATTGATTTAGGTGGTTCTTAAAAAGTTGTGGAACTGCCATATGTTTTCTTAGTTAATTTCTTGGTGCACAGAGTTTTTTGTTGTTTGGTTTATTTAAACCCACAGAAAAAATTTTTATAAAATTTTGTTTCTGACCGCACGGAATTTTTCTTAGTTAGTTTGAAGAATTTATCGGACCACACGTAGATTCTTTTGCGGATCCATTTAATTTAGAAATCACTGTTTTAATTCGCTGGTCAGGTTAGCTAGTTGTATAGCATATCCTGTAAATGACCAGTACAATACTAAAAGGACTTCCTATTTAATGAAAATCCTACCGACTGCGCCAATTATATGTTGGTAAATTCCATAAGTCAAAAAAATATAATTTTTATTAACTGAATAATTACAACACTTTATTTTTGGAGAACACCAACCTTCTTAATTTAAGTCTCAAACTGAACTCTACTTATTGATTTAGATTGATTGACGTTCAAGCCTCGGGCTCGATTTTTTCAATATATGGGCTTTGAAGAGAGAGAGCTTTGGAGTTATCTGCAATCTGGATTCAAGTGCATTCGCTCTTGGATACAAGTGCTCTTAGATTCTTAATATTTTCTTTATTGAAATTTAAAACTTTTGTTTTTGAGTTTGCGAGTCCGAACTTTGAACGTGAGAAAGTGACAATTATTTGGGGTTTAGACAAAGATTGTTTAGTCTATCAGTGGGTGATTTGTTTCAATAACATCTTGTATTTGTACTACAGTCTGGTTCTTATCTGTTATTGCTTGGGTACATAATAGGTAGTGTGGGGTGTATTGGTTATACTGTGTATAAATAATGTTTAAGGTGTTTCCCTCGGTTGTCCCACGCCGCAGTCCAACGGGAAGGGGTGATGACGGAGCGGATGAGGATGAGCGGAAAACATTTATGAAAATAAAAACTTCAAGATTTAATAACAAAGCCTAAAATATAAAAATCAATTAATTAATATTACAAAAAAAAATCTAATACAAAATATAAATATAAGTTTTTTTTAAATAAAAAAAAAAATCATGCCATTGGAAGTTCCAAAAACACAACTACAAAACAGTGAAGAAGAATAAGAAAGAATACAAAACTAATACGATAAAAATTTTTAAGTGTGAGAGGCAGAACGCCGCTTGCACCAACGCTGGAAAAGATGACAAATTTTTAAGTGTGAGAGGCAGACCGCCGCCTGCACCGACGCTGGACCGAGATGAAAAATAAAATTATTTACAAATGAACTGGGAAGCCCCTCCTATCGAGCAAAGGGACGCACCAAAACCGGAAAAGTACCGGGCTCGCTAGCAGCAGAAAATTCAGCCCCCTAAGAAGAAAAGGAGAGGACGACGAGTGGAGCTCCTCAGGCAACGACGCCTGATCAATGACCTTCTAAAAGCGTCCAAAGAAGACGAGGAACAAATGTAATACCAAAACCAGATGGAGGAAATAAATCAAATGCTTCGCAATGGTGCGAAACAACGCTTGACGGCTGCAATTTTGCCAAAGCCCGAAAAGCCTTAAATATAAGAACTACATAAAACATTCAAGCCGATGCGTTTACGCTGCTTGGAGAATGTCAACTAACCCAAAAAACCTATCTTTTTTTTAAACTAAAAAACACTATGAGATCAGGGAACAATTTATGTAACAAGTTTTAATGTAAGGTCTCATCGTGTCCCCTTTTAAATTAAATTCTTTATGAGAGAGGAAACATTCCTTTTTTACCGTTTTACACGAGAAGAAAATAGGTTTTGGATAAAAAAAAAGAAGGAATATATGTAAAAAGAAAGCTACATAAAATATTAAAATTTGTCGATCTGCTACCATAGAAACAAGAAAAAGAATATAAGATGGGCTCCACAGAGTCAAAAGTAGACAAGTAGACAACCATACTTTGGAAAGGATTGGGTCGAGCATTCCGCAGCCTCAATAAGTGCATTTGGAAAGGCGGAGTCCACGAAGAAAGTTTGAGCAGCGACAATAAAAAAAATCAGCAAATTAAGCTTGCGTTATCATAAGCAGCAAATATAAATACTAAACCGGTGCATTCTAGAAGTGAAACAAACCATACCACCATACACTTATATATAAGTATACATAGGGTATATTTATTTTTTTTTGTATGACGTTCTTTTTGTTTACTCTACAAATTATTGGTGAACAAATATGTCAAATATATCAGCATGCATAGCAACACCCAGGATCCAACGCGTCGAGATCTCATCGCTCAGGACTAAGGTGGGGTAAGTTTGACGGAGTACAGTCTCCGTACTTTCTTTATATGCCGTTGATATTTACATATATTTGCGTCCCAATTTCGCTTTCTTACCATATAAATATATACAAAAAGGGATTAGGCATAAGGGATATTTTTATTGTTCGCCTCTTCCAAATATATTTCATGAATCAAAATTAGATGTTCAATGATTAATATTAATATTAATATTGTGCTCTACAAGGACAAGGGCACTAAAACGCTGACGTAACACAACATCTACAAGAGATGTCGTGGCAAGACTTCAAGAGCAAAGCAACATTTTTGGAAATCCATGTCACATAATATCTGACAAAGGGTCTGCATTTACGTCTGGGGAGTGCAGGCTATATTGTACTAACGAAGGTATTACATCACCCCATTACCACGGGCCTTCCGCGTGCAAATGGCCAGATTGAGAGGTTGAACTCTATAATAGTTTCAGTACTTTCAAAACATTCAATGGACGATCCACGACAATGGTATACATTTTTCAGAAGAGTACAACAAGTTATCAACTTAGAAGCACCAAAACTTCACAATTCGAGCTATTAACGGGCACAAAGATGCGCTTTAAGCCCGATGTAAGGTTTCACCAGAGCCTATAGAATGAAATGATGAAATGAATTTTAACGACGAGCGCGATCAACTTAGAATGCAAGCAAAGAAGCATATCTTCGAGATGCAGGACGACAAAGACCAGCTTCAAAGTAAAAAGCTTGGTCTGGACTTAAAACTGAAACCGAAGTATCTTGGTCCATGCCGCTTTTGTATCAAACGATACCTATGACGTTTCTGCCCAAGGCAGACGAGCACTTGCGCTGAATTTCTAAAACCATGGATACCTTATAACGACGACATGGACGACGCATTCGAGGCGAATGCCCTGTAGGATGACCGATTTGTGGGAATGGTTTGGCAACGCAGAATGACTAGCTATCCCAGATAATCTAACGACGACGAGGAGAAGCTAAAGACGTGGCAATTCTTGAAAAGACGAGAAGACGAAAAAAAACAATTTCGGGTGGTGAACGGGGAAGACGTGCGAGGTTTTCACGGCGAGCAAGTAGAACCCTTAAGTAAATCTGTAATCTAGATACATACAATAGGTGAACTAGAAGAACAGATCGACGTAAAAGTGCTGAAAACAAGAATTAAAATTCTAAAAAAGCAGGGGTTATAGCCAAATGAAAATTTCGCAAAAGTTGGCAAGTTGTTCTAGTATTAGTGAGATGCTCCGAGGCGAGGAGACACAAAACATTGTCCTCATGCATAGATTTACGGAAAACGCTTGCGAGAATATAAAAAAAAATTAATTACTTCGCAGACAATTTCTTATCTCGCTATAATTTGCAGTTTGCTAAAACTGCAACACGACCTGACCGAACACATATTACACAACTTAAGGAAATGGCTAAGACCAAAACGAAGGGGATGAAATGAAGTAGGCGAAGAAACTTAAAAAGCGACAGACGATATCAACTTGCAAAGCGGCAGAAGTGACAAAGTTGAATGGTGGGTGAAAGAATTTAAAGAGAAAGTTTTGTAAAGCGATCGCTGCAAGTCCCCGCAAAAATGTTTGCCAACAATGAGCGTGAATTTTAGATGAATTTAAAACCGCAACCAGTACACAGCTACATAAGCTTATGTTGGGGAGAAAGATTAAGAAATGCGAAAGTGTGGAGGAATACTGTTTGCATATGAAAGAGTTAACTTTCAAAGGAAACGTTGAAAACAATTCTCTAATTGAATACATCATCGACGATGAATACATTATTCAAAGAAAATCCAAAAGTGAATACAGAAACTTAACGATACCCAACAAATATTCACAAAAAAGTGACTCCAAGATCCAAGCAGTGCAGAACATAAATGTTAACAGAGATAATAAATGTTACAAACTTTGGTTCTAAAGAGTAGAAAATCTTTTTTCTGGCACATCGATAAAGAATGTACAACAAAAACACTCCGTGAAAGAACTGGAGCAGCCATCAAGGTGTCATCAGCTCAATCTTTAATGAGCATAAGAATAGAAGTATATAATGAAAAGTACGTTGACACCCGAAGTAAATATAATTTCTGGTGGTAGAATCGCATCTCCTGAAAAATAACAAAAGCTTTCAAAGAAACAGTCCGCAATAATGTCAAATCCTACATCCCGGTATACACAAATTTAACAATCTGTGGTATACGCACATAGCGAGCACACACTGTAAACACTTTGGCACTTTGTTGCAGTTCTTTGCATAACAAAGTCCCAAGCATAACACAGCCGCTCCGCTGCCGGTCTCTCTGGCAGCGAAGTTGCGCAGCTCTAGGCTAATTCAAATATAAGAACTTTTTGTAAGTGGATGTATGTTATTTCTGGATTTCAAAGGGGTTTTCTGGGTACGTGGTCAACATGGCGACCGTGACAGTTTTTTTTTCTTTAACAAAAAACGCGACTTAAAAACCTGAAATTTGTGTGAAATTTTTATTACATTAATGCACAAATAAATCAAATGAAGTGAACTTAACCAAACCAAACCAAAAAAAAAAACAGTAAATTAAATCAAATTAAGTAAATTTAATTTGAGTGATAAGTGTGATAAGTAATAAGTGTGAGAGTAAAATGCAAAATAATGCAAAAAAAAAATTTTAGAAAATACAAATCAATTAAATACAAAATGTAGTTCCAAATATTCAAACCATACCAATATTCAAATTAAATAATTTCCTTAAGTCAAAAAAATATAATTTTTATTTACTGAATAATTACAACACTTTTTTTTGAGAACACCGACCTTCCTAATTTAAGTCTTAAACTGAACTCTATTTAGTGATCTAGATTGATTGACGTTCAAGCCTCAGGCTCGAGCTTTTCAATATATGGACTTTGAATTTTAGGATTAGAGAGAGAGTTTTGGAGTTTTCTGCATTTCTCTTGGATTCAAGTGCTCTTAGATTCTTAAGATTTTGTTTATTTGAAATTTAAAACTTTTGTTTTTGAGTTTGCGAGTCCGAACTTTGAACGTGGGAACGTAACAATTATTTGGGGCTTAGACAAAGAATGTTTAAAATACCAGTGGGTGATTTGTTTCAATAAAATCCTGTATTTGTATCACAGTCTGGTTCTTATCTGTTATTGCTTGGGTACATAATGGGTAGTGTGGGGTGTATTGGTTATACCAAAGACACTAGAATAATAGGATTCGTAACGGCCATACATTGGTTTTGCACTATGCAGCAACTCTATTGGTGGCGGCAATAATTGCTCTCTTCCTGCTCGCGTAAAATTGAGAGCATAAAAATCTAAAAATAGAATTCACTTGCTTGTGTGAGTGAAAACAGTGTGTAAATTAAGAATTGTATTACGAATTCATTTAAAAAAATATTTTTTTTTTTTTAATTTTTAAAGTTTACAGAGTGATTTTTAATATAAGTATTTTAAGATCGGATCACTGATCAAATTTTATCTCCGGAATCGACTGAGGGATCGACTGATCGCTTAACTTTTAAATCTTCTCCTCGAAACGTCGGCCAGGAGCATTTTTGAAACTTTTTGAACTTTGAAAATAGAGCTTGATGCTGAAATTGTTCTTCTGCATTGTGAAATTCAATTATGCTGACCATTGCAGTTTGATTGATATGCAATAAGTTTGGTGCCCAATGCGCAATATGTTTGGTCTCCAAGAGGAAGCTGTGTTTACGTTAAATTTGGTCAAGAGGGAGCTGTGTTTACGTTATGTGTTTACGTTAAGTTTGGTTTATTTACAAGCCGGCGAAGTGCGACTTTGGGATCCAAGGCAAATCAATCGTTGAGATCGGATTTTGAAAAATTGTTTTTAAATTGGGTAAGGGCTTCTGAATCATGGGGTGGATAACTAATCCTTGAGATTAGATTTTGAAAAATTGTTTATAGATCGGGTAAGGGCCCCTGAATCATGGGTTGGATAACTCTCCCCCTTCTAAAATGGAGCGTCCCGATTCATTTCGAGTTTCATTTAGGTGAACCCTTAATTCTGTTAAAAATTCTTCATGATTAAAAGATTTTTCTATATCTGGCCGAGGTTTTTTGGTTACAAATATAAAGTGAATATATTTAATAATAATTAAAAAAATAAAATATATAATGATTAAAACTAATAATATAAAGGAAAGTGATATCTAAGTATTATTAATTTTAATGTCAGGATTTAATATCTGTGATATCTTAGTATTATTAATTTTAATGTAAGGATTTAATGTTTTAATATTATCTAAAGAAAGTTCTGAATTATTTGACAAAATGTAATCTGAAATTTCATAATTTGTGAAATGGTCTGCAGCTATATATATATGTTGTTAATGATGGTTGTAGTATTAAATGTAATAAGAAAAGATCCATTTATATGGGAGTTGTTAACAATATTGTTGCAATTTATAAAAATGGCACCGTCTAATTTTTTTACAAGTTGATTTTTCTCCATTTATTAAGCGGGTAAAACAAGTTTTATCTTTACTTATAATACCATAATTATTAAAAAGTTTGTTCTTAAAATTAGATATTTCATAATAAGTATTTTCGCATTTTGCGATTTGATTACTTATTAGTAATTTTCCATCATTTTGCGAAATGGATCTGGCAAAGTAAATTTCGCATCTGTTTGTTATTACACGGTATTTTATATAAATAATAAGGAGTTCTTTATGTAGTACAATTTTAAATACTGAGATGTCCATTAAATCTGCAATAATTACAGGCTTTTGTTCGTGATTTAAAAATTTATTTTATATCTTCTGTGTTTAAAATTTTTGTGTTAAAGACATATATTTTTGCCAATGTGATAGTGTCGATTAAATTTTGTAGGTCAAATGTTAACAATTTTAAGCGATGTTTTCTTAACGGTAAATCTTGATCGATAAATACATGTTTAAATTCGTCAGAAAGATATTCTATTTGGAGTTGATAATAGATTGTTTATTATTATTGTCTATTAAGTCATTGATTTTATCTTGTACTTTTATGAAGTCATCATGATCCGGAGTTCCAGCTAACCATTTCCATACGGTGCCTAATTCATTAATTCCCCTTTTTGATCTTGATGATATTAGCTGAGATAAAATTAGTTAGATAACTTCTAAGTCGTATTTGATTTCCCATTGTGATCTTTTATTAGGATCTCTTTCTATGTTTTGTGATTCAACATTAAATATTTCTTTATAAAAGCTTAAGTTAGTTACGTGGAATAAGTCGGCATATAATTCATAAGTAAGAACATCCTTTTTGTCTCTGAACAGGAAAAATTCGTGATTGGATTAATCAATCATTTCAGAAGTGGCTATCATTACGAATGGTATTAGAAGTAATAAGAAATGCATTTTCTGTAATTTAAAAAAATATAATATTTGTTAAAACTTTATATTGTCTTTGTGAATAGTTCTGTTTCTATTATTGATTTTTATTTTGTTCGGTAAGTTTTCTTTAACAACCTGTTATTTGTGTCTAGTGTTATTTCTTTTTCCATGTTCCTTTTCATAAACAACTTTTCCTACATGATATTCTTTTTCTTTACTACCTTCATTATGTGTTTCTAACATTTTTTCCTGAGTCTTTTTTAGAATGTTTATAAGGTTTTTGGTTTGTTGTAGAATGAATGCTCTGATTGAATTCTTTTGCGGCTCGAATAATTATTTCAGAATAGTCAATGAGATTAAATTCTTCTTTTATGCAATGAGCTAATTCTGTTAATGTTGAATGTGCCCTTTCAATTTGTCCGTTTGAGGTACTGTGTCTGGGGTCTGCGAAGTGTAGCGTTAAACCACATCTTTGTGCAAAGGATTTAAATTGAGCAGAAATAAAGCTCGGTTCATTATGTCATTATTACTTTATTCTCGATGTTTAGTTTATTTTGAATTTATTTTACTACGAGGAATTTTGAATACGCGTCAATACAAGTTAAGGAAATAAGACTTTGGGCGTAATAAATATCGATGTGTAAATTTTCTCGTTCTTTAGTTGGAATTGGAGCTTCCCCAATAGGAATTTGTATTGGATGCCTGTTATATTTATTTTCGTTGCAAATTGTACAATTCTTTATGTATTCCTTTAATTTGATAAATAAATTTGGCCAATAATATAATCTATTAATTTGTTTGTAATTTTCATCTAGTCCCCTATGAGCTCTTGAGTGTGCTTCTTCTATTATTATGGCCTTATCTTCTGCGCTTTCTACGTCTTGTAAAAATATACTTGTAAAAAGAAATTTGTTTGTAAAAATATTTTTTAATGGTAATTGAATATGATCAAGATCTTCTAAAGTGCAATGAATTTAACGGTTTACGGGTCTCTTGTATTACATTTTCAAAACTACTTTCAGCAGAATGCTATGTATTTTCATCTGAGCTTGATTGTTTGTAATGTTATTTATCTTTATACGAGATACGTCAGCTACGACATTTGTAGTTCCGGGTTTATATATTATTTTTCGAGCGAAACTTTCTATGAAAGAATACCATCTTTTCATTACCATCTTTTAACCCAAATGGCATTAGTAAGAATTTAAATTTCCCATTTTTAATCGAAAAAGCAGTTTTTTCAATATCTGACTCTTTCATTAAAATTTGGTGGAATCCTGATTCCAAATCAATTGTTGAGAAATATCTCTAAATTGGTTAATATTACTGACGGGTCTTGCATCGGGTATCTGTCCGGTATTGTGCTTTCGTTTAATTTTTTATAGTCAATAACTAGTCGATAATTAGGACTTCCGTCTTCGTTTTGACCTTTTTTGGGTACTACTAAGACTGGTGAATTATAAGGACTTCTACTCGGCCTTATAATTTGTTCCTTTAGCATTCTGTTGATTTAATTATTAACGAAATCGGAGACTGACAATAGCATAAGGATATTGTTTGCTATAAATTGCTCTGTCATTGGCAGTATTTATTTATCTTGGAATATCGGTTCGAAAAGAAATTTGCATATCTATTTTGGAATGCTCCCTTTAAATTTTATTCATAATCTTATTTTCAAAATCTTTTGTTTGATTTGAAATTATTTTTAAATTATGAATTTTTTCTTTGTCGGAAAATTCAACGACGGCGTGCTCAGGATTCTGCCGCTTCTCTCCAGTCTATATATTGGGTTATTTCACCAATGAACTTTGCTAAAGATTTAACTACCTCTAGGGTCGTTTCACATTTTATAGTTGTGTCGATTGTTTGGATTTTATAATCTTCCACCACATTTTTGCTAGCGGCTATCTGCCCTTCTATCCCTTCAATTTTTCTCGTCACTTCACTCAATTGTGCACTTATTAATCGGTTAATTAATTCCATTGTCAGATTCGTGGCGTTGGATAACCTGCCCGCAGAAAAGTTTGGTGCTGAACCTCCGGTTGCCATTTTTAAATTTAAATTCTCAAAACTATTTATTAAATTTTCCAGATTGTTCTTTTTAATTAATTTTTAAATTGTTTGTGAAAGTATTTGCAATTTAAATTTAAATAAATTTTAAATATATAATATTTTTAATGCTAAGCTTCTGCACTTAAAATTTATTTAATATGTAAAATTCCTCACAAGACTTCTCGATGCGGTCTTCCCTCTGTATAGTTGGGGGTTGATCTGCCTTCTCGGAGTGTAGCTTGTTGGCGAAGTTTCTATTAGGTCTTCCTTCCTCCTTTAACACTTTGTGTTTGTGTTTTAATTAATTCAAAGTCAGTTTTCGGTTGGTGGATGTTTTATTTTAAATTTTTTTTTCACTTAAAAAAATTATTTAGTTCAGCACGAGTTCTAGATTTATTTGTTGTAATTAATCTTTTTCTGAACTTTGTATTTGTTCTGATTAATTGTTGTCGGTGTGAGTTCACGATTTATATTTAACTTGTTATCGTTAAATTTTTTTATCTGAACATTTAGTATCACCGATATAGTTGGTTACGACGCGAGTTGACGATTTTTATTTAACTTGTTATCGTTAAATTTTTTACATCTGAACTGTTAGTTGCATCGATTGGGTGGTTGACAGCGCGAGCTCATGTTATTTATTTAACTTGCTATTATTAAATTTTTAGTAACTGGACTTTTAGATGCACTCCCCACGTTAGGCGCCAATTAAGAATTGTATTACGAATTCATATAAAAAAATTTATTTTTTATTTAATTTTTAAAGTTTACAGAGTGATGTTTAATATAAGTATTTTAAGATCGGATCACTGATCATATTTTATCTCCGGAATCGACTGATCGGTTAACTTTTAAATTTTCTCCTCGAAACCTCGGCCAGGAGCTTTTTTGAAACTTTTTGAACTTTGAAAAGAAAGCTTCATTATGCTGACCATTGCAGTTTGATTGATACGCAATAAGTTTGGTCCCTAATACGCAATATGTTTGGTCTCCAAGAGGAAGCTGTGTTTACGTTAAATTCGGTCAAGAGGGAGCTGTGCTTACGTTAAGTTTGGTTTATTTACAAGCCGGCGAAGTGCGACTTAGGGATCCAAGGCAAATCAATCGTTGAGATTGGATTTTGAAAAATTGTTTATAGATCGGGTAAGGGCCCCTGAATCATGGGTTGGATGACTTGCATGTGTGCGTAGTTGTGCTAGAAGAAGATTTTCGGTCTGAAATCAATTTTGATCTAAAAAACGAATTTGATTATATTTTTGGTCAATTTCTTTGTAATATGAAGTAATAAAATAATATTTAAAAATTGATGCCGTGACTATTATTTTTTTTTAAGAAGTTGTTTTAGTTAAAATCGCCGCTCAAATTAGCTAGCGTTTACATATAAGTATTTTAATTCTTAATTTTCTGCAATATATGTAAATTTTGGTACCCAGGGAACACCACGGGGAGGCCATTACAATTGTAATGGGGTCGTATATTTATATGACCTTGAACGTTAAAATATTTCCATGTTCCCCAACTAAGCTAGTTTTCTAACTATTGCTTTTCGATATAATTTGCTCCTTTTTTTAAATTCATTTTATTAAATTTGTGCACTATATATTTATATATTACGTATATATTTATTTTTTGTCGTCACTTATTTTTCATGTGACTTCCCATTTTAATTTTTGTGCCCTTTTTTTCTTTAAGAAGCATTTTCGCCAATATTTTTTCATTTCACGTTAAATTAATTTAGTCAATTTGAGAAAGTAGGTTTTTTTCGGACTTTGATTCCAACCTAATCACCTTTCGATTCAAATTTGAATTTTCTCTTCTCAGCATTTTAATTCGAATTTGTCTATCATCAGAGAATTTTTTAAAAGCCAAATTTTTTTTTGGAAACTTTTTTAATGTTTTCGTGTTTTTATGGCACTGACGAGAAAGTTCACCAGGGGAGGACTGTGAACGACATCTTTTTTGTGGAGGCGATAAAATTAGAATATAACAAAAACATTCAACATTCATTTACAGAAGTATGCATATTTTTTTACTTGTTTACTAGTAATTTGTACTTATAAATATACTAAATAGTTAAAGAACATCACCTGTGCATTGCAAAATTAAATTCTTGAGGCAGGACCAGCGAACCTAAGAATCACTAAGATCAAATAAATTATCCACGTCGTAAGCTGAATACTCACTCTAACGACATATTTTCTAATATAAAGTAATTTATTAAAATAATTTGGTCTTATTATGTACATTTCTTCACCTATTACCATTTCTATGATGTAATTAAATATTTATCATGTTAATGCAATGCAAAATTAGAGCTTTTACTTTTTACTTACAAGTACTTTGTACTCGATTGTCAGAGTACAAATAATATAGATTGAAAGTCCATAAACTTCTGAAGTAAAGGGCATATTTTGTCAAATTTACAATATATGAGCATACGTCAATTACCAAAGACACTAGAATAATAAGATGCGTAACGCCATACGATTTTTTTGCACACGATTTTTTCGGGCTGGCTCTAGAGCTGGCTCCAGGCTCTCTTGAATTTTTGTTCAAGAGACAAAGAGAGAGCGCTCTAGAGCCAGCAGCTCTCTTGTACGCATACAGCGACAGTCGAGCACTGTATGTGTGCACACGTATGCTCATATATTGTAAATTTTTTCAAAATATGTACATAATGTACATAATAATACCGAATTATTTTAATAAATTACTTTATACTAGAAAATATGTCGTTAGAGTATTCAACTTACGACGTGGAAATTTATATGATCTTAGTGATTCTTAGGTGCGTTGGTCCTGCCTTAAGAGTTCAATTTTGCAATGCACAGGTTGCATATGATGTTTTTTAACTATTAGTATATTTATTAGTATAAATTACTAGTAAACAAGTACAAAAATATGCATACTTCTGTAAATGATCAATTTTCAGTATTTGAAATGCAAATATTATTTTGTTGAATGTTTTTGTTATATTCTAATTTGATATTTGTAAAAACCGCTCAATTTTGGGTGGGTAAAAAATTTTAAATTAAAAAAAATTGATTTTCTGATTTATTAAAGCAGATTCCAGATAATTAATAATAAAAATATTTATATGTAAACGGTAGCTAATTCGCTAATTAGCTAATTCAACTTCTTAAAAAAAAATAATAGTCACGGAATCAATTTTTAAATATTATTTTATTAGCTCATATTACAACGAAATTGACCAAAACATTAATCAAATTCGTTTCTCAGATCAAAATTGATTTCGGACCGAAAATCGTCTTCTAGCACAACTACGCACAAATGCACACTTTTTTGCTTACTGTTTTCACTCACACAAGCAAGTGAATACGCGAGCGGGAAGAGAGCAATTACTGCCGCCACAAAAAAAGTGGCTGCATAGTGCAAAACCAATGTATGGCCGTTACGAATCTTATTATTCTAGTGTCTTTGGCAACACCGTCTGTTATGGGGACGTTAACTATAGCTAACGTAATTAATATGATTCCGGCAATCCTGTAAGAAAGCGGAAGGATAAATTGAATGTGCCTCTAATAAAGATAAGTATGCTTAAATATAAGGTGCATGAATAAAGACATAAAAATTGTGGGAGATGTAAATTCAAGAAGGAATTTTTTATCTAAGGTTGTCCTTATGGACCACCCTCCCTCTAATGAGGACAGACGTTCCTATGTCTGCTTCTACACGCTCTTCTGTGTAGAGTGCGGTTAGTTTATTTCCTAACCTTTTATTGTTTCTGAGGTAAACCTTTTCACCTACCTCAAAAATTCGGTTTTGCCTAGTAGGGTTACACCTCGCTAGGTTAGCCTGCTGCGCGTTTATGATACTGGTTTTTATTGCCAGCCTCTGAGCATCGCTTGCAGAATGTAAGGCATGTTTAGGTTGCAAATTTGTGACTGAGTGTAACGTTTTGTTATACTCTACCGTGGCTCTCATGATGAGCTCGACGGTGTCGTCAACTTTTTTGTCAATTTTAATTCACCCTGTGTAAAGGGGGTGCAGTAACGATGTCAATGTCATATTGGTTTTTCAATAACGAAGGTTTGGTCTCCGAATTGAAGGATGCCTCATTATCGCAGTATATGGTTTTGGTATATTAAAAAAAATTTACCAATTGTAGTATGGGGCTGCGTACGTCAACTATGGCCCTAGAATTTAATGGCTGTACTACGGCGAACTTTGAGAATTTATCCACACAGGTTAAGAATAACTTTTTATCCGTGGAGTAGATGTCTATATGCAGCATTTCGCCCGCATATGAAGGAATTGGGGTGATACCAAATTCTTGCTTCTTGGGGTGCCTGTTGTACTGCGCCTTGGTACATGCCTTGCAATTTATAACCACCTCTTTGGCGAGTCTTGCCATATTTGGAAAACAGTAGTCCTGAAGGACTTGTTTAACATTTTCCTGGGCAGCCCTGTGGGCGCGGTTATGCTCGCATGTAATAATTTCCCTCTGCTCATTAGCATCAGTGATATAATTAACGAAGTTTTTGCAATGCCAAAACTTGGTTGCTGGGAATTCCGTAACCAAGGCATGCTGGATGCATGCTAGTGTGGGGAGGTTGCAGTAAATAGCATTGACAACATTTACGTTTACAACTTCTTTAATAGATCCAAGCAGCGAGTCCTTCTTATCAAAGCTGATGATGTGTCGGTTTTTGTTTCCAAAAACAATAAAATGTCGCCGTGAGGGCTGGCCTGATTCTTCCAGGATTTTTTGATTCCTGTAACAGTTCAAAGGTTTCTCGGTGGTTTCGACCGTATAGGTCAGCGACAGTTCACTATGCACAGTGGCTGCGTCGGAATGGGGTTCACTTTCCAAGGCATTAATTTTCTGACGGGACAAGGCGTCGGACACAAAATTTTCCTTTCCAGGCTTATGAACACTTTGGCGTTGTGTTCTTCGATGAATGCTTTCCATCGTTTTATTTTAGCGTTAGAGTTCCGCTCGGACACAGCGAAGGTGAGCGGCTGGTGGTCCGTGTAAATCCGGATTTCTCTGGTGACATATTGGTAATTTTGCAATTTCCCAATAGCCCATACAATTGCTAGTAACTCCCTTTCGTTTGTTTCGTAATAAGCCTCGCAGTCTTTTAATGTGCGAGATATCATTGTGATTGGTCTTGCTGAGGCATCGGTTGTCAAATCGAAAGGAATTTTGAAGTCTGGATAAGTAAGTATCACATCTTCAGATGACAGAATATCTCGCAGGCGCTCAAACGCTCTGCGTTGAGTATCGTCAAATTCAATACCGACTTTTTTTGACATGTGTTTACTAACAGTGCCATTCTCTCCCTTAAGTATGGAGGTAAGTGGTCTAGCTATAGAAGCGAAGTCTTTGACAAAACTTCTGTAGTAACTAGCCAATCCAAGAAAAGACCTGAGGCTGAACAAATTTTTTGGTTCAGTGTACTCTTGTATGGTTTTTACCTTTTCCGGATCTGTTTTGGCTCCGTTTGATGTGACAATATAACCTAAGAATTCAAAATTTTCTTTGAAGAATTTGGTTTTTTCTGGGGCCACTCTCATGTTGGCTTGATACAGGCATTTAAGAACTGTGTCAATGTGTATGACGTGGTCCGCAGCATTTTCGGAGAAAATTATCACATCGTCTACATAGACGTACCAAATTTTCCCGATTTGCTCGCGAAGCACGTCGTCAATCGCCCTTTGGAAGATACTTCCTGCATTCTTTGTCCAAAAGGTAGACGGCAAAATTCATACTTTCCTCCGTTTATGGAGAAAGCAGTTTTTTCGCGGTCTTTTTCAGCCAGATAAATCTGGTGGTACCCCGATTTTAAGTCTAGGGTAGTAAAAAATTTGGCTTTCCTAAGTTCGCTAGAATCATAGGAATACTTGGCATAGGGTACCGATCGGCAATGGTTCTTTCATTCAGTTTCCTGAAATCGATTACCAGTCTTTTTTTTGTTGCCGCCCGCATCGGTCCCTTTTTTGTCTACAATCCATGTTGGGCTGTTGAATGGCGACCTAGAAGGCCGAATAATGCCATCCTTTAACAGCTGTTTGATTTCTGTGTTAACAAAATCCGCTGCTGCCGTGGGATAAGGATATAGCTTGGAGTATACGGGTTCGTTAGTCTCCGTACGAATTGTGGCAATGATCGAGGTGTAAAATGGCAGCGCCTCGTTAGAGTGCGAAAACAATAATAATCCTATTATTATTATTTCTTTTAAGTAAAACGTTTTTTTGTGCTTCTTGAGATATCAGTTTGGGCGCTGTAAATACTGCTAATGTCGATAATGCTTTCGACAATTAGTGTGGAGAATGTGTAAGTGATTGACTGTAATAACAGCCCATTTAATAACTAATTCATTAAACAACAAGCGCTTCGAAACAACCACTACGTTTACAATTTTCAGAAGTGGTATGAATTCCGAGCAAGACAAATCGTTACGGATTATTGCGAAATTAGTTTTTTGTCCATTAGTCGCCAGTGCAACTACGCAATAACAAATAAATACAAAATTATGAAATATGAAATGAACGAATGTGGAGCAGTTGAAGGGCCTCCTACGAGAACGAGGACTTTCTATGTCTGGGAGCAGAGAAGAGCTAATCATTCGTTTGATCGTATACGAGACTTCGAGTTTGCAACTACGACGCAATTACCAAAGGTTCTCTTGCTGGCTATGACGTGTCGCTTCGAGGTGCTGCACGGATGTGGCCTGACCAAAGACACTAGAATAATAAGATGCGTAACGGCCATACATTTGTTTTGCACTATGCAGCCACTTTTTTGGTGGCGGCAATAATTGCTTTCTTACCGCTCGCGTAAAATAACAAATAAGAATATAACAAAAACAAATACTGAAAATAGATCATTTACAAAAGTATGCATATTTTTTTACTTGTTTACTAGTAACTTGTACTAATAAATATACTAAATAGTTAAAAAACATCATATGCAATCTGTGTATTGCAAAATTGAATTCTTGAGGCCGGACAAGCGCACTTAAGAATCACTAAGATCAAATAAATATTCCCCGTCGCAAGCTGAATACTCTAACAACATATAAAGTAATTTATTAAAATAATTCGGTATTATTATGTACATTTATTCACCTATTACCATTTCTATGATGTAATTAAATAATTATCATGTTAAGGCAATTCAAAATTAGAGTTCTTACTTTTTACTTACGAGTACTTTGTTTTCCATTCCAGAGTACAAATAATATAGATTGGAAGTCCATAAACTTCTGAAGTGAAGGGCATATTTTGTCAAATTTACAATATATGAGCATACGTGTGCACACATACAGTGCTCGACTGTCGCTGTTTGCGTACAAGAAAGCTGCTGGCTCTAGAGCGCTCTCTCTCTGGCTCTTGAACAAAAATTCGAGAGAGCCTAGAGCCAGCCCGAAAAAATCGTGTGCAAAAAAATCGTATGGCGTTACGCATCTTATTATTCTAGTGTCTTTGGCCTGACCTACTTTGCATACTCGCTGGATGGATTTCGCAAATGATCTTCTCAGTGAATTTGGTTCGACCCCCGATGAAGCCGAAGTACATTTCGCTATGGTTAACGCTAGCAGCTAAGCTTATCAAGGACTATTGTTTTCGCATATTTGCGCTCGGAACTCGATATAATTAAATTGAAGCTCGCTATACATGAGGTGGTTTGAAGCATCGTGAACTTCAAACAAGCATCGCTGTAATTTCTTTTGCGACGAAGAAGCAATTGCCTAGTGCCATCGATAGCTACTTTATACATCGAGTTAACGTCCCCGACGATTCGGTTCAAAAGCGTGCGGATCAGAAAGCAAAAACGAAAAATTAAACGAAGACGGATACAACGAACAAAACGAGAATTAAATGCTACAACTGCCAGGAGTTTTTATATATATCGATGCCCAATGCCGCAGAAACGCCACAGATGTATGACGTGCAATAAAGTTCATCCGAAAAATGAAAGCTGCAATAAGCCGGAAGCGTCCCTACGTCAAATTTGAGCAGTAAGGTACGACGATTGCTTTTGGAAAAATTTTATAATACGAGACAGTGGTCGGCAAAGGTGGTGCTGGGAAGAGCGTCGGCTTGACCTAACGCGCGATACATCTTTCCACCATAACCCCATTCGAGCCGACACGGTAAGCGGACGTGAGCAAGGGAAGGACGACGAAGGAGCGACACCGCGCAGCCGACGGCGAGGACTGTAGGTGTCTACCATTGGAGAAGTCTACAAAAAAAAGCTGGGTTTACATAAAACTCTGTCTTCTCTTATACACAATTCATAACACACAATTCATAACTTTGGTGAGACGAACAAACAAACTCTCTTGCAATTCGTAGCGAGCAGAACTAAGAAAGCAGTTCGTTACAAACCCTTGTTAAACTAAAATCTATATTAAGAAGAACTCAGAAGAAAAATAATAAATTTATACATGATTAATAAGTTATAAGTAAATAAATAAGATACAAAGTAAGATTCCTAAAGACCGACCGAAGTCAAAGGTCAACTAAATAAAACAAAATAACAACAAATAAATAAATAAACTTGAAAACAACATCCAGTACATCAGATTGGCAATGTGAAGAAATTTAAAGGAGATCCGGACACCCTGTACACCTTTGTGAGCCGAATTCACTACATTACCAAGAATGAACGCCAACAGCAGATCCTATTTGGACACATCGAACGCAGCATCAGCGGAGAAGTTATGCGTTGCATTGAAGCCACTGGCATGACTACCTGGACATTTGGTACTTAACTAAAAACCCCAGATCCCTAACCACGTTCATTTGGAGGAATTTCGGAAGACCCCATTCAGAGGCAGGGTACGAGCATTCCTGGAGAAAGCAGAACGGTAACGGTAAGACCAGCAAGCTTGAATTAAAAGAAAACATTAAAGAAAAAGCTCCTTATTTATGACTAATTAAATCCAGTATAGATTCCCTTATTTAAAAATAAATAACCACTGTTGGAGCAGTAGTTTTTAAGTTGTATTGTTAAATTTAAGTTAGAATAAATACGGAAATGATATAAAGATGAAATGTAAACAAATAAATGTAAACAATTCGTAAAAAGCTTATCAGTTACAGCAAAAGCAAAAAAATGTGCATTATTGTTTTGGTCAATTTCGTTGTAATATGATCAAATAAAATATTATTTAAAAATTGATGCCGTGACTATTATTTTATTTTAACAAGTTATTTTAATATTCGTTAGTTTAAATTGACGCTTGAATTAGCTACCGTTTTCAAATGAACTTTACATATAAACGTAGAATTCATATGCGTAAAGATGTCATTTTCCGAAAGCTCTGTCTATATTACGTGTTCCTACATTCCGCCATATTCTGAAATCCCAGAATATCTAAATCATTTGACCGCTATTCAATCCGTCTCAAATAAGCTGTCCGATAGAGGGACCTTTTGGTAGTTCTAGGTGATTTTAATATACCTGGCACTACGTGGTGCACAGAAGAAAAATCAAATATTCTTCTCCCTAAAGCATAACACGACTTTATTGATCTATTGTTTTAGTAAATTTCGTTGTAATATGATCTAATAAAATATTATCTAATATTGATATATTGTTTTGGTCAATTTCGTTGTAATATGATTTAATAAAATATTATTTAATTTTTGATGCCACGACTATTCTTTTTTTAAGAAGTTATTTTAATATTCGTTAGTTAAAATTGCCGCTTGAATTAGCTACCGCTTACATACATATGAACTCATCTTTTATTGAATATAAATGCGGATATATTATTCAAATTTGGAAAAATAGTAGCAAACGATGAGCTATGTATTTGCCAGCTTTAAGAAAACGGATTAATAGCAACTAAAGAAAGGAACAATACATTTGGCGCGCTTTTCTACCCACCCAAAATTGCGCTGTTTCTTAAAATATCAAATTAGAATATAAAAAAAACATTCAACAAAATAATATGTGCATTTCAATTACTGAACATTGATCATTTACATAAGTATGCATATTTGCACACATGAACACGGATATACATATAATATATTATGTATATATATTGTACGTAAAACGCTTGGACCGCTGCAGCAGATGTATTGTCAAACATGGGTCTACCTATATTTAAAAATATACTACGCTTGAGCGTTTGAGATAAAAATACCACGAATTTCTGCGTGGGTTCATTGCCTAAACAACGATGCAAGCGGTCGTATCATGTTTGGTCTAGTTAGAGATAAGATTAGAGCATGGAAATTTCATATTAGCTACCTAGGACTTAGAGAAATAAAATTGAGTTTGAAATATCAGCTCATCAAATGTAGACGTTTGCTTATTTTGAAACCTCTTTACAATACTAAATAGTTAAAAAACTTCATATGCAACCTGTTTATTGGGAAATTGAATTCTTGAGGCAGTGCTTAATAATTAAAACCGCTTCAACTTGGTAGCCCACCATGTGACCGCTACTAGAAGAAAAAAAAAAATGATTACATAAGTGCTGCAAAGACAAGACCACTAAAGGGTAACTGAAGCCCCAGGTTTTGCATATCAACCAAAGACAGTGTGTAGCCCGCAAAACAAAAAGCGTGACCGCTACGAGGAGTGAAAAATAAAATAAAATCAACAACAACAAAAACAAGAGAAACAACAATGGCACTACCACAACAACAAGTGCAACTACTCTCCGAGAATCATCTGAACCAGGCTCATGGTCAGATTCGACAGGTACCAACATTTACCGGTACGACACTGGAACTGAGCTCGTTCATAAGAAGAATAGAGTTCATACTTCAACTATATCCATCAACTGACGTCCGTCAGTTACACGTTACCGTCAGTTCAGTGCAATCGAAATGCAAATTGGAGGCGACGCCGAACGAGTATCCCAGCTCAGTGCAGCTAATACATGGCCGGAATTGAAGGAAGCCCTAATCGCTGAGTTCAAGACCCAGACACCATTTGAAGAGCTTTTGAGACGACTATATAACACCCAATTCAATGGATCAGTTCGTAAGTTCATAGAAGAGCTTGAAGCAAAATGGTTTGTAATAACATATAAGCTAGCTTTAGAAAATAATGATCTACATAATCACATTTATACAAACGCAATGAACAATACAGTAAAAAATGTAATTATTAAAAAACTCCCAGATAGACTCTACATGCAATTAGCCAGATTTGATATAACAACAGTCAATAAATTAAAGCAAATTGTACAGCAGGAGGGTTGTTATGACAGTACATGGTTCGATCACCCAAAATCCCAAAATACCCAAAATAAAAATCAGTACAGCCCAAACTATAACAACACTTCAAAAATTCAAAATAGAAATCAAAATTATAATCAAACATCAATTAGCCAAAATAAAAATCAATATATGAACAAAAACAATAACAGCCATGACCAGCCTTTCGAATACCTATTCCAAGAATTTAAGCAAAAACTCAACCAAGCACAGACACAAAATCCTTTAAATTATTCCTCCAACTATCAACAAAATCCAGTTTCTTCATCCGCTCCGAATCCGGCAACAAAAAGGCAAAGACCTAGTACCAGCGGCCATTCAAAAATGGATACGTCCGAAAATTTTCATCTACATCATAAGAGCAAACATTTTTAATTTTCCAGTTAAAACTACTAATTTACAAACACACACCATTAACGGTACAATAACCCTAAAGAAAATCATAATTCTAAAACCAAGTAAGCTTTGCCCTACTAAACAAGTTTTTTATATTCATAATTTTTCCGAAAATTAGTATATGATATTAGGTACAGGGTTCCTAGAAGACGCCAACGCCCAAATAAACTTTGGCAAAAGAAGTGTAGTTTTAAACAACAACAGTTTCTTAATGGACTACCTACCAGAACGAGAAGGTAGCCTAGAAGACAACCCCGACTATTTGAATGTTTTACAGCCATCATTATCCACTGATGATGAAGCCACAAATTATGCAATAGGAAACGAGATAAGGGAATCAAATGAATTCAGGCTTGACCATTAAATAAAGAAGAGTCAAATGCCCTTACTAAAATTCTTCAAGAATTTAGGGACATACAATACAGAGGTGAAAATTTGACCTTCACAAGTACTGTAAAGCATGTCATCAAAACTAAACATGAAGACCCAATTTATAGGAAACCTTATAAATACCCCCAGGCCTACGACAAAGAAGTCGAGGTACAAATCAAAGAAATGATTCAACAAGGCATTGTTCGAAAATCGAACTCACCCTACTGTTCTCCTATCTGGATAATACCGAAAAAAAGCGATGCTTCTGGTAAAACAAAGTTCAGGTTAGTAATCGACTATCGCAAACTAAACGAAATTACTATTGATGATAAATACCCAATTCCTGTCATGGATGAAATACTAGATAAGCTAGGTAGGTCTCAATATTTCACTACCATAGATTTAGCAAAAGGTTTTCATCAGATCCAAATGGATGAAAGCTCGATTCAAAAAACAGCTTTTTCCACAAAAAATGGACATTACGAGTACACTCGAATGCCGTTTGGACTGAAGAACGCACCTGCAACATTTCAACGTTGTATTAACAATCTATTAGAAGACCTAATTTACAAAGATTGTTTAGTTTACATGGACGATATAATAGTTTTTTCCACTTCATTGGAAGAACACTTGTTATCTCTACGTAAAGTATTTGCTAAATTACAAGAAGCTAAAGTTACAACTTGACAAATGTGAATTTATGAAAACAGAGTTCTTAGGACACATTGTAACTACGGAAGGCATAAAGCCCAACCCAAATAAAATAGAAGCCATACAGAAATTCCCATTACCTAAAACTAATAAAGAAATAAAATCATTTTTAGGTCTTTGCGGTTTCTACCGTAAATGTATCCCTAACTTTGCAAAAATTGCTAAACCAATAACACAAAAACTAAAAAAAGGTTCCGTTATAAATTCTAAAGATACCGAGTATATATCAGCCTTCGAAAAATTAAAATTTTTAATTATGTCCGAACCAATATTAATTTACCCAAATTTCGAAAAAACATTCTCATTAACCACAGATGCAAGCAAGGCCGCTCTAGGTGCTGTATTATCACAGGATCGTAAACCGTTTGTTACGCTAGCCGTACTCTCAATGAACATGAACTTAATTATTCAGCAATAGAAAAAGAACTTTTAGCTATTGTTTGGGCCACTAAATACTTCAGGTCCTAACTTTTTGGTCGTAAATTTCAGATTCTTAGTGATCATCAACCTTAAGTTTGGCTCGATAATATCAAGGAACCAAACATGAAACTCCAAAGATGGAAAATCAGACTAAATGAGTTTGATTACCATATAAATGTACCAGGAAAAGAAAACCATGTCGCCGACGCACTTTCACGTGTAAAAATAGAAAACTTCTTCGGCGAATCTCCCACTTCAGCTGCTACCGTACATAGTAGCCATGAAGATAACCAAAATTACATTTCCTTTACGGAAAGACCAATAAACTACTATAATAGACAAATAGAATTTGTCAAAGACGACAATAACAATACAGAAATAAGAAAATATTTTCATAAAACAAAACTAAAAATCCATTATAAAGAAATGACAAGCGCATATGCAAAAGAATTAATAAAATAATATTTGTGTACAAAAATAGCGTAATTTATTTTCATAATGAAATAGATTTCCTTACATTTCAAAACGCCTTCTTAGAAATTGTCAGTCCGAACAACATAACTAAAGCCATGAGAGCAACCAGTAAATTAATAGATATTGAAACATATTCAGAATTTAAAGAAGTAATAATAAAAGCCCACAGAGAACTCTTACATCCAGGTATAGAAAAACAAACCAAAATTTTTAAAGAAAAATATTACTACCCAGACTATCAAAAGTTAATACAGAACATTATCAACGAATGTGAAGTATGTAACATGTGCACATAGAGACACTAAATTAAATTACGAGTTAACGCCAGAAATTTTCAATCCTAGAGAAAAATATGTTATCGATTTTTATTTAATCGATAATAAAACATTCCTGTCATGTATTGACGTTTATTCTAAATATGCCGCCTTAATTGAAGTCAGCTGTAGGGATTGGCTCGAAGCAAAAAGAGCTCTACTTAAAATTTTTAATGAAATGGGAAAACCGTCCGAAATAAAAGCCGATAAAGACTCTGCATTACATTTATGGCTAAAGGCCGAAAATGTTCACATTAACGTTACAACAAGTAAAAATGGAATTTCTGACATTGAGAGATTTCATAAAACTGTCAACGAAAAGTTAAGAATTATAAGCACTGAGTCCGACCCAGAGAATAAAATAACAAAATTTGAAACCCTACTCTATGTTTATAACCATAAAATTAAACATAATACAACAGGTAAAACACCAGCAGATATTTTTATATATGCAGGAACACCTGCACATGACACCCAGCAAGAGAAAATTAATAAAATAAATAAATTAAACGAAAATAGACATAGTTATGAAGTAGATACCAGATATAGACAAGCACCATTAGTAAAATCAAAGACAACAAACCCATATAAAAAGACAGGAGAAATTACACAGATTGACGAAAAACATTATGAAGAGAAAAACAGAGGCAGGAAAATAACCCACTATAAATCAAAATATAAAAAGAAAAAGAAAATTAATGAAACTAAATATAACAATAATTCCAGCACAACCCAAAACGACCAAGGCAATCCAACATAATTACACAATTTTGATGATCCTTTACTATTTTCTATTATGTTTTATCCAACATGTCCAAGGACAAAATCTTGAAGTTAACCCAATTCAAGCCAAAAATGGCTACCTTATATTTAATACTGGATCAATAAGTTTACCAATCAATTACGAGTATCACTACTTATCTGTAAATATTACAAAAATAGAACAAACATATGATACTTAGTAAAACAATCAGACGAATATGAAACTTTATCCCAAGTTCAATATTTAGCAGAGAAATTAAAAAGAGAAATGAATGGCATTAGAATAGCAAAGCGCAGCAAACGCGGCTTAGCTAATTTTATGGGCACAATTTAGAAATACCTTTTTGGAACCTTAGATCAAGCAGATAAAGAAGAGCTAGACAATAAAATTCAAAATTTGTCCGAAAACAGCGTCCAAGCTAATGAACTCAACGAAGTCATAAAAACAGTAAATGAAGGCATAACATTAATAAATTTATTAAGTTGAACATGAAAGCGATCAAAGATTAAACATTTTATTATTTAATTTACAACAGTTTACTGAGTATGTAGAAGATATTGAACTTGGAATGCAGTTAACAAGACTTGGCATTTTTAATCCTAAGTTACTAAAACATGATTATCTAACAAATATAAACCCAGAAAAACTTCTACATATTAAAACTTCCACTTGGCTGAAAACGGATACAAATGAAATTCTAATATTTTCCCATATTCCAAAAGAAATAATTAAAACCCCAATCTTTACAATAATTCCATATCCAGATAGTAATCAAAACATTTTAATAGAAAATGTACAAAATAAATTTTATGTTCAAAATTATCAAACTTATTTGGCATCTTCAAAAACTTTAATAATAAACAAATATTTAACGGCCATACTTAACCAATTTAATACAGAATGCAGATATGTAAAAACTTATAAAGAATTTGAAATTAATTATGTCGAACCTAATATAATATTAACTTGGAACTTACCAAAAACCATACTTAACCAAAATTGCATAAATAGAGATATAATAATAGAGGGAGACAACATAATAAAAGCTTTTAACTGTTCCATACAAATCGAAGACATCTCAATATCAAACACTATGTTAGATTACACACAAACGATTTATGTTAAGAACAATATCACTAAATTAAAAGCCCTTTCTTATATACAAGCTAAAGAAATTTTTGAAATCCATAATAAAGCAAATAATAAATTTCAAATAATTACATTTACTATTTTAATAGTTTTAGTTGTCATAATAATATTATATTATATCTACAAATATAAGAATATACCTAAGAAAATTATAATCAAATTCAAAAGACAAGTACCCACTCCTATTGAATCAACTATTATAAACAATGATGTAACAGAAATAGAAAATAATGTAAATCCTGTCTTGTATCCTAAATTATCCGCCTGAGGACAGGCTAATTTCTTAAGGATGGGGAAGTAGCATATGTACCATAGTATAACACTTTGTCACACACACACACCACACACACACAGTACATATGTACCACTTGATCACACCCACCCAATCCATTTGCCCCAAAACATAAGTCAGATCCCAAGCTCTTGGCGACAATAACAATTTCGGCCGCGTTAACATAAACAATTGATTCATAGACATAAACATCCGCCGATGCCGAAATTCGTTATTCCCACTAAGCAACCAAATAGCTTACGCAGCACAAATCCTGGTAATTTTCCATGCGCAACTCTCTTAAAGAGCGCAACCCATTTGAATAAAGAGGAGAGCCTTCAAGTTCATATAAACAAAGTCGACCAAGGGTTTGCTAAGCGTTCAACTCACACTCCAGATTTAGTTCTAATTCATCCACTATACCATTAAGACGTGAATTGACTCCGATTCAAAGTTGTATTATTATCTTGAAATAAAAACTTATATTTTTTTCAAAACTTGCAACCGCGAACTCGTTATTATATATATATATTTTTCGGCTGTCGCTCTATGCGTACAAGAGAGCTGCTGGCTCTAGAGCGCTCTCTCTCTGGCTCTTGAACAAAAATTCGACGGAGCCAGTTCTAGAGCCAGCACAAAAATCGTATGGCGTTACGCATCTTGTTATTCTTGTGTCTTTGCTGACACCTTCCTCAAACAACCAAGAAACAATTCACCCATATTAGAATCAGACCTATACATATTGGAACATAAAGATGAAAAAGAAAGATTGTGGTGCACTCCTGCAGTAATACCATGGCATACAGTACCACGAGGGTGATAAGTTGACATTTATAATCAAACCAAACATGCAATCAATACCAAGCACAATCTACCCATTTCTTCCAAATTATAAAGTTACCCACCGGCTTATGAGCAAGAGGTCCCAAGCCAAATATAATATATGCTAAGTCAGGGTATTATACGTACCAGTAACTCACCTTCCAATAGCCCCACTTGGGTAATGCCAAAGATACATCAGTCAAACAGAAATTCAGAATTGTAATAGACTGAATTCGAAAATGTACACTACCAACCCAGAATATGACTCGGCATTCAAAAAATTAAAATATCTTATATGCAAATAAATTTACATTACAATACATGTGGGCGACAAAGACTTTTCGACACTACCTACTTAGAAGACATGGACTATTTTTGTGTTGTACATTGAGAGTGACATAGATTTTGAAATCATTCAGCACGCACACTAGCTAAAAAAAAATGAATACACTTGCTCAAAAACATAACCAATTATGCAGAATTTAAAGAATTGATCTGCTCATGAAAGAGTTCTACCCCCAGGCATAAAAAAAACTACTAAACTTTTCTGGGAGACTTACTATGTCCCTAATAGCCAGCTATTTATTCAAAATATATTAAATGAATGCAATATTTGCAATCTGACAAACACAGAGTACCGTAACATAGATGCATGAAACCCACACTCAAACCAGAACATTGCCGCTAAAAAGTCTTGACCGACATTTACTCATCCGAAGGCGAACATTACGTTAGTTGCATGGACACCATTTTTGAAATTAGAAGAAATAAAAACAAAAGACTAGATAGAATGCAAAAATGCGCTTATGCGCATTTTCAATCAGCTTGGGAAGCCAAAGTTATTAGAGGCGGACAGAGAAGGCGAATTTTCCAGTTTGACCTCAAGCAATGGCTGGAGAGTGAGGCACCTACCTGTCACAGGATAGCATTATTGCTTATAATGATCCCAGCGGTTCATGGGCAGCAAATTTAAATAAATAGTATTGACTCCAACCATGGATATCTGTTTTTTTCTGATCAACCAGTCTAGATACCATCCACCTATATAAATCATTGTGTCAGAATCAACTTAACTGATTATTTGAGCAAAGGCCGTAGTACCGACTACCATGCACCCCAGGTCAAATTTGTATACAATAAAATGAAAAGAGAACTATTCAAAATAGCCGTTCCAAATAGAAATGAACAGGGACTTATAACATTGTGGGCCCAGTTTTTAAATACCTATTTATCACACATGATTAAAATTATCGAGTAGAAATAAATGAGAGCCTTGACACAAAAACGCCCATAGCACGATTGATAAATGATGGAATGCAAAAGGTACAGAATTATGAAAATGACAACAGCATTATCGACACAGGCTACAGAACTCGGACTTCCATACTCGGACTTTTTAATCCCAAATTACTAGACTACGATAAACTTTAGAAGGTGAACAGCCAAAATATTTTAAACATTAAAACATCCACTTAGATTAATTGCATGATAACCAATTATTAATCATATCTTACCCATTAACTTCTCACTAATAAACACAATTAAAATAATGTTTTACCCAGACTCCCACGGCAATCAGCTAGGTGACACAGACACACAATCATATTTTGAAAGAGGAAATAAAGCTAACAATACCGAAAATAAAGACATAAACAATGAATGTGTCAACAATATTATTAAGCACAGTTTGTTATATTAAGCCAGTGCACAAGGATGAAATAGTAAAATACTTAAACTTAACCCAAACCATTCTTAAACAAAATTTCCAAAATCCAATTATTAATATACAAATTTTTTTTTTGTGTAGCGTGCGTTTATTTATTTAAGATCTGTCCGAGTGGACAATAATTAAATGGTTTGGCAGGTGACATTGACATAAGGGATACTACATGTATTTGGGGCGGGACTTAAATTTATTCATTATTGTTGTGGTAGGTCAAGGGGATGTTTCCTCATTAGACGTCCGCTAGTTTGGCTGTTGTACAACAGATTTCTGACGAGGTGGTTGGGGTGGTTATCGAATCTTTTCAGGTATCTCTCGCTGAACCTGTGGATTTCGTCGGTGACTGATGGTATACAAAGTTCTCTGTGTATTGCAATGTTTTCGTGGTAGGGTGGTTTGCCGTGCCCCAAAGCTGTATCCCGTAGGTCCAGATTGGCTTGAAAATTGCCTTGTACACCAGGATCTTCATGTTCTGCCTCAGCTTGGTTCTTCTCCCAATGAGCCATTGCATCTGCTTTAGTCGTGCATCGGCCTTTATGCGTTTGTTGACTATGTGTGGACGCCATGTGAACCTGCGGGCCAGGATCAGCCCTAAATACAGAGGATTGATCCGAGCAAGCTGCCTTGCGGAACTCCAGCTCTGATCAGTCTGGGTAAGCTTGTTGCACTTCCGCATCTGACTTGGAATGCTCTTTCCTCAGTGTAGGATTTAAGGAGGGTAAAATGGGGGCTTGGGAGGCAGGATTTTAGTTTGTGGAGGAGTCCAGAATGCCATACTCGGTCGAGTTTGTGCATTACAGCACAAATATAAAAACTGAAGCAAACAAAATGTAAAATAGAAATCAATAGCATAATTTTAAGTGAAAATCTTTTAAATTACAAAATAGATTTGACACCACTTAATGCAACAAAAATAAAAATTGTAAAATTGTAATTGTAAAATGTTTTCAGATATTTACGTTCCACTTATTACTAATTCCTTATGACCGTTGTCATCATTTTACTTATTTTAGTGTACTTATATTTATTATACGCTATCATTTAAACCATTCATCAAATAAAAACACACCACAGCAAATCGAAATGGTAGAAGTTTTATTACCCATCAATCCCAGCCCAAGTATAGGGGAGGGTACTGACTTATTTACGCCACCCAAGCCGGCCAATTAAATTATTTTATAGAACAATAAACAATAAAGCACTTAATTGATTCCCATACAGCATGCCATCCGCTCAGTAAGCGTTCTTTTAAACGATTCTGTGGCAACGGTACTTAGCCATTCTTGTAAACCAATGTTAAAGCCTGACCTAAGCAGTTTTGCCCGCTCTCTCTCTCTCTCTCTCTGAAGCTCTCCTCAACTTTAGGATCAGTAAGCAATGATCTAACATATTTTTAAAGCATTGAGGCTTCTTCTTAATTTGATTTACATTTAACAGGCAGAAGGACCCGACCATATAAAGTATATATATTCTTGTTCAGGATCAATAGCCAAATCGATCTGGCCATGTCCGTATGCAGGTCTCGATCTAGGGAACTATAAAAGCTGGGAAGTTGAGATTAAACATATAGTGACATATCCAAATCTCCATATATCCCATTGCCCAATACACTTATTTCACTTGGCAACCCACTGTAAATTTATCGTTCAATGTAATAAGAGAACTGCACATTCAACACGCACCCACCCAAATTCCAAGACACCTAGACATAAGCATAGAAGTAATTTAAATAATGGTAACTTCCATTGGCTCGTCCTCACAATTTGCCAGACGACCACTCAGGTTTCGGTAGCCCAAAAGCCAGACTCAACAATTCTTATTTCGGCACCAAGATAGTCGTAAACATATTTGGAGACAAAGGAAAACCTTGAGACTCCTTATCAAATGAACTAACTCAAACTCAAAGCGAGAAGTGTAGTGATCCTCCGAATATAAAACAAAACTGTGAAGTGATATTCTAACAAGTTATCCACAAAAAGAACCAGAAATCTGAAAATCCAATTCGGTCGGTGATTTATAACATCCTTATTAAAAATACCGTGCAACATAAGAATCTTAAAATAAAAAATCATCATGACGACTCCACCCCAAATGTTGTTAGAAGTCCATCTGAATCAAGCTCTTCTACAAATTAAACATATACCAGCATATGATGGATCACCAAATACATTGAGTGCATTTGTCAGAAGTGTGGACTACATCTTGGCCTTGTATCCCACGGAATGCGAAAGACAAAGTGTTTATAATGCAGTCTAGATCCAGAGGCAAACGTGCAAACGTTAGCAAAGGCTCAATTCAATATTTTAATTTTCACAGGAAGTTAACCCTGTAAAGAACATTATTAGCATGAACATTAAGAAAAATAATAGTGACAATTGTCTATATTGTAAACTCCCGTGGCATTATTTAATTCAATGCCATACATTTAAAATAATAAATCCAGCAGAACGGTCTGACTGAGTAAGAAAAAATCGGATTTGCCTAAGATGTCTGAAGCATCCGTTTAATAAAAAAAGTACAAGCGAGCAGCTCTGTTTGATTTGTCGAAAAAATTTCGTTCACATACGGAAATAAGTGGAGTATTTTGCCTATTTTAGGAAAGCTTTTCATTCAAGAATTTTGGATAAGCAAAAGTGAATGGGATCAGGAATTAGCAGCAGAAGATTTTAAATACTGGGAAGCATATAAAGAAAATTTATTATATTTAGAAAATATTCGAATCCAAAGATGGATTAATTCTAGAAATGGCATTACTATTCAGCTACATGGATTTGCTGATGCCTCAGAAAAACATATGCTGCAGTACTGTATGCTAACGTAGGAGATGCTGTAACTATAATAGCTAGCAAAAGTAGAGCCAATCCTATAAAAAATAGAAAAACTGTGTGCCGCTCATTTGTTAACCATTTGATCATTTTTTAGATCCAAAGAATAAAAGAGTCATTAACTAGTAAGGTAGAAATTTATGCTTGGAGTGATGCCACTATCACTTTAGCATGGATCAAGAGTGAAAAGTAAGGTTAAATTTATCAGACGAAGAACAGATGACATTCGAAAACTAGCCAACACTGAATGGAATCATGTAAGGTCTGAAGAAAATCCAGCTGATTTAGCATCTGGGGAATCGATTCAAAACAATTGACACACTGTGATCTTTGGTGGAATGGTCCAAAATGGCTAGTTGATGCAAAAGAGCATTGGCCTCGGAAGCAATAGAAAGGGGAATCGACAATTATAAATACAATAATAAATAATAAAACCTATGATCCTATTTTCAATTTATTGGAGAGGTATTCCTGCTTTCTTATAGCCTACACAATCAGATTTATAAAAATAAAAACACAAAATGAATCGTATCCTTCCTTCCTTCAGGAAAGGATAGTCATAAAAAGCAACAAAAACTTCAATTCAGTCATGGCATTTCCATACTTAAATACGGGACTAGGGGCTGCTAGGAAATTAAGTTATTTTTTGCCATTAAAGAAATTTTAGCGATTGCAGCGCAGCTGAAGAGGCATTTTATTTCGCCGGCAGGCGAAATATTTTGACATATGAAGAAATGTCAACCCTTTTATGTCAAATAGAAGCATCTTTAAATTCAAGACCATTATACACTATAGGTAATGAGATGGAACAACAAGAAGCTTTAACGCCAGGTCATTTTTTGATTGGAAGACCGCCTTAGAAATAGTCGAACCGATGGAGGATCAAAGAATCGGAAATTTGAATAGGTGAAGACTTATCCAAAAAATGAGGTAAGATTTCTGGGTAAATGGAAAAATGAATATTTGCATACACTCCAGCAAAGGAGTAAGTGGAGAAGAGAAATTCCTAATATAGAAGAAGGGCAAATAGTTTTATTAAAATATGAGAATTGTCATCCAGCAAGATGGCCTTTACGAAAAGTGGAAAAAGTCCATAAAGGGAATGGTGATAAGGTCCGTTTGGCTAAAGTACGGATGCAGGAAGGATTTATCACAAGACCCATTGCTAAAATGTGTCCCTTGCAAGGAATAAAATCTGTTGAAAAGAATGAGGCTGACCCTGAGCCGAAAAGACGAACTAGAGCATCACCGGAAATGTCCAAGATCGGAATTATCATGGCAATGTTGTAGTTTGTATTGAGCTTTCAATTTTCTAGCGCGTTACCTAAAAATATAACACCAAGATATTCCATAGACAGGATAAATAAGACTTCAGCCATATATTTAGATCCTATAGGAAATGTGGAGATTGTGAGTACTTCTTGGAGTTTGGTGATCTATTATAAAATGGATCCATGTTTTAAAATGATTACGAAAGGAAAGGCGCTTATAAGGGAAATGAGAAAGGTCTGCGAAAGGCTACATAGCTTTGAAGAGCAATGTAGTTTGGTTTTAGATAATATGCAAGGTCACTTAGTGGAACTTAAAGAAAACAATAAATTATTTATGACGCAGTCTAGATCCAGAGGCAAACGTGCAAGCGTGTTAGAGTTAATGGGTTAATTTTACCATATTTTATTTGGTATAATGGAGGAAGTGTCAGAGAGCAATTAGAAGAAAACATGAAAAATTTATTAGATAACCAGAACAACCTTGATAAACTAATTCAAAAACAAACATTAGTGGTTGATTCAACTACTAATTTACTGAAAAGGACAACCGAAGATGTTAACACAAATTTTAGGAGTATGCAACTAAGAATTGAAAACATGACGGAAGTTCGGAAGGCCAAATCAGCCTAAAAATGAAATAGTAAAAAAGCAGTCTCTTGGAAAATTTAGTAATTCCAGGAAAACGACCAGGTACGGAATTTAAGGAGGTGTATACACTGTTAACAGCCGGAGGCCAAGTTATCAACTACAAATTAATCATTAGTGCAAAGGTGCCTTGTTTAGTAGACATCCATCTAAATCTTTCATACTGATTCCAGTGCCAATTCGATCAGATGATAATGGTGCATACAACTTCCGAATATTTAATTTGTAATTTCGAAATAGATTCTTATCACATAATGAAGAAAGCTACTTTAAACTAATGTCAGAAATGGCAACTAAATAAGAGAATATGCATTTTTTTAAAGCATTGAGGCTTCTTCTTAATTTAATTTACATTTAACAGGCAGAAGGATTCTTACGCTTTCCCGACCATATAAAGTATATATATTCTTGTTTAGGATCAATAGCCAAATCGATCTGGCCATGTCCGTATGCAGGTCTCGATCTAGGGAACTATAAAAGCTGGGAAGTTGAGATTAAACATATAGTGACATATCCAAATCTCCATATATCCCATTGCCCAATACACTCATTTCACTTGGCAACCCACTGTAAATTTATCGTTCAGTGTAATAAGAGAACTGCACATTCCACACGCACCCACCCAAATTCCAAGACACCTAGACATAAGCATAGAAGTAATTTAAATAATGGTAACTTCCATTGGCTCGTCCTCACAATTTGCCAGACGACCACTCAGGTTTCGGTAGCCCAAAAGCCAGACTCAACAATTCTTATTTCGGCACCAAGATAGTCGTAAACATATTTGGAGACAAAGGAAAACCTTGAGACTCATTATCAAATGAAATAACTCAAACTCAAAGCGAGAAGTGTAGTGATCCTCCGAATATAAAACAAAACTGTGAAGTGATATTCTAACAAGTTATCCACAAAAAGAACCAGAAATCTGAAAATCCAATTCGGTCGGTGATTTATAACATCCTTATTAAAAATACCGTGCAACATAAGAATCTTAAAATAAAAAATCATCATGACGACTCCACCCCAAATGTTGTTAGAAGTCCATCTGAATCAAGCTCTTCTACAAATTAAACATATACCAGCATATGATGGATCACCAAATACATTGAGTGCATTTGTCAGAAGAGTGGACTACATCTTGGCCTTGTATCCCACGGAATGCGAAAGACAAAGTGTTTATAATGCAGTCTAGATCCAGAGGCAAACGTGCAAACGTTAGCAAAGGCTCAATTCAATATTTTAATTTTCACAGGAAGTTAACCCTGTAAAGAAAATTATTAGCATGAACATTAACAAAAATAATAGTGACAATTGTCTATATTGTAAACTCCCGTGGCATTATTTAATTCAATGCCATACATTTAAAATAATAAATCCAGCAGAACGGTCTGACTGAGTAAGAAAAAATCGGATTTGCCTAAGATGTCTGAAGCATCCGTTTAATAAAAAAAGTACAAGCGAGCAGCTCTGTTTGATTTGTCGAAAACCTTACCACACGTTACTTCACCTTACAGGTAATAATCCAGAAAAAGTGAATACGTGTACAACAACAGGGCAAGCCTTGTTAGCCACGGCTTTGATTCAAGTGAAGTCAGGCAATGGAGGTTCTCAAAGCACAATCATTTCAGAAGAGTCTGAACAGATTCTAAAATTGAAAAAATTTCGTTCACATACGGAAATAAGTGGAGTATTTTGCCTATTTTAGGAAAGCTTTTCATTCAAAAACTAAGCAAAAGTGAATGGGATCAGGAATTAGCACCAGAAGATTTGAAATACTGGGAAGCATATAAAGAAAATTTATTATATTTAGAAAATATTCGAATCCAAAGATGGATTAATTCTAGAAATGGCATTACTATTCAGCTACATGAATTTGCTGATGCCTCAGAAAAATATATGCTGCAGTAGTGTATGCTAACGTAGGAGATGCTGTAACTGTAATAGCTAGCAAAAGTAGAGCCAATCCTATAAAAAATAGAAAAACTGTGTGCCGCTCATTTGTTAACCATTTTGATCATTTTTTAGATCCAAAGAATAAAAGAGTCATTAACTAGTAAGGTAGAAATTTATGCTTGGAGTGATTCCACTATCACTTTAGCATGGATCAAGAGTGCAAAAGTAAGGTTAAATTTATCAGACGAAGAACAGATGACTACCGAAAACTAGCCAACACTGAATGGAATCATGTAAGGCCTGAAGAAAATCCAGCTGATTTAGCCTCTAGGGGAATCGATTCAAAACAATTGACACACTTTGGTGGAATGGTCCAAAATGGCTAGTTGATGCAAAAGAGCATTGGCTTCGGAAGCAATAGAAAGGGGAATCGACAATTATAAATACAATAATAAATAATAAAACCTATGATCCTATTTGCAATTTATTGGAGAGGTATTCCTGCTTTCTTATAGCCTACACAATCAGATTTATAAAAATAAAAACACAAAATGAATCGTATCCTTCCTTCCTTCAGGAAAGGATAGTCATAAAAAGCAACAAAAACTTCAATTCAGTCATGGCATTTCCATACTTAAATACGGGACTAGGAGCTGCTAGGAAATTAAGTTATTTTTTGCCATTAAAGAAATTTTAGCGATTGCAGCGCAGCTGAAGAGGCATTTTATTTCGCCGGCAGGCGAAATATTTTGACATATGAAGAAATGTCAACCCTTTTATGTCAAATAGAAGCATCTTTAAATTCAAGACCATTATACACTATAGGTAATGAGATGGAACAACAAGAAGCTTTAACGCCAGGTCATTTTTTGATTGGAAGACCGCCTTAGAAATAGTCGAACCGATGGAGGATCAAAGAATCGGAAATTTGAATAGGTGAAGACTTATCCAAAAAATGAGGTAAGATTTCTGGGTAAATGGAAAAATGAATATTTGCATACACTCCAGCAAAGGAGTAAGTGGAGAAGAGAAATTCCTAATATAGAAGAAGGGCAAATAGTTTTATTAAAATATGAGAATTGTCATCCAGCAAGATGGCCTTTACGAAAAGTGGAAAAAGTCCATAAAGGGAATGGTGATAAGGTCCGTTTGGCTAAAGTACGGATGCAGGAAGGATTTATCACAAGACCCATTGCTAAAATGTGTCCCTTGCAAGGAATAAAATCTGTTGAAAAGAATGAGGCTGACCCTGAGCCGAAAAGACGAACTAGAGCATCACCGGAAATGTCCAAGATCGGAATTATCATGGCAATGTTGTAGTTTGTATTGAGCTTTCAATTTTCTAGCGCGTTACCTAAAAATATAACACCAAGATATTCCATAGACAGGATAAATAAGACTTCAGCCATATATTTAGATCCTATAGGAAATGTGGAGATTGTGAGTACTTCTTGGAGTTTGGTGATCTATTATAAAATGGATCCATGTTTTAAAATGATTACGAAAGGAAAGGCGCTTATAAGGGAAATGAGAAAGGTCTGCGAAAGGCTACATAGCTTTGAAGAGCAATGTAGTTTGGTTTTAGATAATATGCAAGGTCACTTAGTGGAACTTAAAGAAAACAATAAATTATTTATGACGCAGTCTAGATCCAGAGGCAAACGTGCAAGCGTGTTAGAGTTAATGGGTTAATTTTACCATATTTTATTTGGTATAATGGAGGAAGTGTCAGAGAGCAATTAGAAGAAAACATGAAAAATTTATTAGATAACCAGAACAACCTTGATAAACTAATTCAAAAACAAACATTAGTGGTTGATTCAACTACTAATTTACTGAAAAGGACAACCGAAGATGTTAACACAAATTTTAGGAGTATGCAACTAAGAATTGAAAACATGACGGAAGTTCGGAAGGCCAAATCAGCCTAAAAATGAAATAGTAAAAAAGCAGTCTCTCGGAAAATTTAGTAATTCCAGGAAAACGATCAGGTACGGAATTTAAGGAGGTGTATACACTGTTAACAGCCGGAGGCCAAGTTATCAACTACAAATTAATCATTAGTGCAAAGGTGCCTTGTTTAGTAGACATCCATCTAAATCTTTCATACTGATTCCAGTGCCAATTCGATCAGATGATAATGGTGCATACAACTTCCGAATATTTAATTTGTAATTTCGAAATAGATTCTTATCACATAATGAAGAAAGCTACTTTAAACTAATGTCAGAAATGGCAACTAAATAAGAGAATATGCATTTTTTTAAAGCATTGAGGCTTCTTCTTAATTTAATTTACATTTAACAGGCAGAAGGATTCTTACGCTTTCCCGACCATATAAAGTATATATATTCTTGTTTAGGATCAATAGCCAAATCGATCTGGCCATGTCCGTATGCAGGTCTCGATCTAGGGAACTATAAAAGCTGGGAAGTTGAGATTAAACATATAGTGACATATCCAAATCTCCATATATCCCATTGCCCAATACACTCATTTCACTTGGCAACCCACTGTAAATTTATCGTTCAGTGTAATAAGAGAACTGCACATTCCACACGCACCCACCCAAATTCCAAGACACCTAGACATAAGCATAGAAGTAATTTAAATAATGGTAACTTCCATTGGCTCGTCCTCACAATTTGCCAGACGACCACTCAGGTTTCGGTAGCCCAAAAGCCAGACTCAACAATTCTTATTTCGGCACCAAGATAGTCGTAAACATATTTGGAGACAAAGGAAAACCTTGAGACTCCTTATCAAATGAAATAACTCAAACTCAAAGCGAGAAGTGTAGTGATCCTCCGAATATAAAACAAAACTGTGAAGTGATATTCTAACAAGTTATCCACAAAAAGAACCAGAAATCTGAAAATCCAATTCGGTCGGTGATTTATAACATCCTTATTAAAAATACCGTGCAACATAAGAATCTTAAAATAAAAAATCATCATGACGACTCCACCCCAAATGTTGTTAGAAGTCCATCTGAATCAAGCTCTTCTACAAATTAAACATATACCAGCATATGATGGATCACCAAATACATTGAGTGCATTTGTCAGAAGAGTGGACTACATCTTGGCCTTGTATCCCACGGAATGCGAAAGACAAAGTGTTTATAATGCAGTCTAGATCCAGAGGCAAACGTGCAAACGTTAGCAAAGGCTCAATTCAATATTTTAATTTTCACAGGAAGTTAACCCTGTAAAGAAAATTATTAGCATGAACATTAACAAAAATAATAGTGACAATTGTCTATATTGTAAACTCCCGTGGCATTATTTAATTCAATGCCATACATTTAAAATAATAAATCCAACAGAACGGTCTGACTGAGTAAGAAAAAATCGGATTTGCCTAAGATGTCTGAAGCATCCGTTTAATAAAAAATGTACAAGCGAGCAGCTCTGTTTGATTTGTCGAAAAAATTTCGTTCACATACGGAAATAAGTGGAGTATTTTGCCTATTTTAGGAAAGCTTTTCATTCAAGAATTTTGGATAAGCAAAAGTGAATGGGATCAGGAATTAGCAGCAGAAGATTTTAAATACTGGGAAGCATATAAAGAAAATTTATTATATTTAGAAAATATTCGAATCCAAAGATGGATTAATTCTAGAAATGGCATTACTATTCAGCTACATGGATTTGCTGATGCCTCAGAAAAACATATGCTGCAGTACTGTATGCTAACGTAGGAGATGCTGTAACTATAATAGCTAGCAAAAGTAGAGCCAATCCTATAAAAAATAGAAAAACTGTGTGCCGCTCATTTGTTAACCATTTGATCATTTTTTAGATCCAAAGAATAAAAGAGTCATTAACTAGTAAGGTAGAAATTTATGCTTGGAGTGATGCCACTATCACTTTAGCATGGATCAAGAGTGAAAAGTAAGGTTAAATTTATCAGACGAAGAACAGATGACATTCGAAAACTAGCCAACACTGAATGGAATCATGTAAGGTCTGAAGAAAATCCAGCTGATTTAGCATCTGGGGAATCGATTCAAAACAATTGACACACTGTGATCTTTGGTGGAATGGTCCAAAATGGCTAGTTGATGCAAAAGAGCATTGGCCTCGGAAGCAATAGAAAGGGGAATCGACAATTATAAATACAATAATAAATAATAAAACCTATGATCCTATTTTCAATTTATTGGAGAGGTATTCCTGCTTTCTTATAGCCTACACAATCAGATTTATAAAAATAAAAACACAAAATGAATCGTATCCTTCCTTCCTTCAGGAAAGGATAGTCATAAAAAGCAACAAAAACTTCAATTCAGTCATGGCATTTCCATACTTAAATACGGGACTAGGAGCTGCTAGGAAATTAAGTTATTTTTTGCCATTAAAGAAATTTTAGCGATTGCAGCGCAGCTGAAGAGGGATAGGATTGACTGGCATTTTATTTCGCCGGCAGGCGAAATATTTTGACATATGAAGAAATGTCAACCCTTTTATGTCAAATAGAAGCATCTTTAAATTCAAGACCATTATACACTATAGGTAATGAGATGGAACAACAAGAAGCTTTAACGCCAGGTCATTTTTTGATTGGAAGACCGCCCTTAGAAATAGTCGAACCGATGAAGGATCAAAGAATCGGAAATTTGAATAGGTGAAGACTTATCCAAAAAATGAGGTAAGATATCTGGGTAAATGGAAAAATGAATATTTGCATACACTCCAGCAAAGGAGTAAGTGGAGAAGAGAAATTCCTAATATAGAAGAAGGGCAAATAGTTTTATTAAAATATGAGAATTGTCATCCAGCAAGATGGCCTTTAGGAAAAGTGGAAAAAGTCCATAAAGGGAATGGTGATAAGGTCCGTTTGGCTAAAGTACGGATGCAGGAAGGATTTATCACAAGACCCATTGCTAAAATGTGTCCCTTGCAAGGAATAAAATCTGTTGAAAAGAATGAGGCTGACCCTGAGCCGAAAAGACGAACTAGAGCATCACCGGAAATGTCCAAGATCGGAATTATCATGGCAATGTTGTAGTTTGTATTGAGCTGTCAATTTTCTAGCGCGTTACCTAAAAATATAACACCAAGATATTCCATAGACAGGATTAATAAGACTTCAGCCATATATTTAGATCCTATAGGAAATGTGGAGATTGTGAGTACTTCTTGGAGTTTGGTGATCTATTATAAAATGGATCCATGTTTTAAAATGATTACGAAAGGAAAGGCGGTTATAAGGGAAATGAGAAAGGTCTTCGAAAGGCTACATAGCTTTGAAGAGCAATGTAGTTTGGTTTTAGATAATATGCAAGGTCAGTTAGTGGAACTTAAAGAAAACAATAAATTATTTATGATGCAGTCTAGATCCAGAGGCAAACGTGCAAACGTGTTAGAGTTAATGGGTTAATTTTACCATATTTTATTTGGTATAATGGAGGAAGTGTCAGAGAGCAATTAGAAGAAAACATGAAAAATGTATTAGATAACCAGAACAACCTTGATAAACTAATTCAAAAACAAACATCAGTGGTTGATTCAACTACTAATTTACTGAAAAGGACAACCGAAGATTTTATCACAAATTTTAGGAGTATGCAACTAAGGATTGAAAACATGACGGAAGTTCTTAAAGAAAATCAATGACGAATCAATAAAATTCTTTATGATTACGAAAAAATTCAAGCAGGAATAATAAGCCTTTTGAATGATATTAATCACGGTAGGTTAAATACAAATATTCTTAGGCCAAATCAGCCTTAAAATGAAGTGTCTCGGAAAATTTAGTAACTCCAGGAAAACGATCAGGTACGGAATTTAAGGAGGTGTATACACTGTTAACAGCCGAAGGCCAATTTATCAACTACAAATTAATCATTAGTGCAAAGGTGCCTTGTTTAGTAGACATCCATCTAAATCTTTCATACTGATTGCAGTGCCAATTCGATCAGATGATAATGGTGCATACAACTTCCGAATATTTAATTTGTAATTTCGAAATAGATTCTTATCACATAATGAAGAAAGCTACTTTAAACTAATGTCAGAAATGGCAACTAAATAAGAGAATATGCAAGGGAAGTTGGCCGTAAAATTCTGCGAATGATAATGCATGTGAGATTCAGTCTCTTAAGCCAGAAAAGCGGCGAATTGTATCTATAAAACAGTCGTCGACTCTAAAAGTTACTGGGTTGAGTTGGAAAAGAAAAACAGTTGGTTATTTAAGGTTCCTGTAAATTCCAAAGTCCGACTGCAATTTACACAGGCTCTCAAATTGAGTTGTTTGATTTGCCTCAGCAAGGAGTTTTAAGCATTGCGTCATACTGTACGGCAAGAACCGAAGATAAAATTTTAGTTGCCCACCATAATATTCAGTCCAAAAGCGAAAAGCGCTCAACACCTTATATAGAAGAAGTTAGTAAAGTTCCGAAGATTATTTGGGATCCGCTGAAATTGTCAATATTAAATCATACTGCAGAATTCGAACGATTGAATACTAAAAATAAATATATGAAAGAACATCATTACAAATTGAAAGACTTAGATTTTCGTCATATTTCCGGACATGCTGGTTTAATTACTGCTTTAATAATCATGGTAATCTTAATAATATATTTCCTACGGAAATTTGCTGTTAGACAACGAGTGCAAGCAATAACATTTGCATGTCCATTGCCAGCACTACAAAAGTTAACAATTAAGATAAAACAAAAATAAAGAATAAAGTTATATTATAATAATAAAGAATACAGTCTACTATATCGTTGTTCTTAAAAGAAACCTTGTTACCTTAAGATATTAAAGGCGAAAAGTGCAAAAAAAATAATAAATTAAGTCTAACTTTTCAACTGCAAGTTTTAAGATATGCGCCTAGCCTTGCTGCCCTTTTGGCAGAATGTTCACACATGAACACGGATATACATATAATATTATATGTATATATATTGTACGTAAAACGATTTTACCGCTGCAGCAGATGTATTGTCAAACATGGGTCTACCTATATTTAAAAATAAACTACGCTTGAGCGTTAGAGATAAAAATACCGAGAACTTCTGCGTGGGTTCATCGCTTAAACAACGATGCAAGCGGTCGTATCAGTGGAAAATTCCCGCACTTACAATCCATTCCCATGTTTGGGGAACAAATGGCCACTGCGTTGGTCTAGTTAGAGATAATATTAGAGCATGGAAATTTCATATTAGCTACCTAAGCAGGACTTAGAGAAATAAAATTGAGTTTGAAATATAAGCTCATCAAATGTAGACGTTTGCTTATTTTGAAACCTCTTTACAATACTAAATAGTTAAAAAACTTCATATGCAACCTGTTTATTGGGAAATTTATTTCTTGAGGCAGGACCAGTGCACCTACCTAACTTCATTACTAACTTCAAATATATTTTCCACGTCGCGAGCTGAATACCCTAACGACATACATCCTAGTATAAAGGAATTTGTGAAATTAATTAGGTATTATTATTATGAACATTTATTCACCTATTACTATTTCTATGATGTATTTAAATAATTATCATGTTAAGGCAATGCAAAATTAGAGTATTTTACTTGGTGGCAATCGAGTACAAATAATACAGATTAAACATCCATAAACTTCTGAGCTGAAGGGCATATTTTGTCAAATATTTAATATATATATATACAGTGTTCGGCTGTCGCTCTATGCGTACAAGAGAGCTGCTGGCTCTAGAGCGCTCTCTCTCTGGCTCTTGAACAAAAATTCGACATAGCCTGGAGCCAGTCCTAGAGCCAGCACAAAAAACCGTGTGAAAAAATCGTATGGCGTTACGCATCTTCTTATTCTTGTGTCTTTGCTGACACCTTCCTCAAACAACCAAGAAACAATTCACCCATATTAGAATCAGACCTATACATATTGGAACATAAAGATGAAAAAGAAAGATTGTGGTGAACTCCTGCAGCAATACCATGGCATACAGTACCACAAGGGTGATAAGTTGACATTTACTAATCAAACCAAACATGCAATCAATACCAAGTATATTCTACCCATTTCTTCCAAATTATAAAGTTTCCCACCGGCTTATAGCAAGAGGTCCCAAGCCAAATATAATATATGCTAAGTAAGGGTATCATACGTACCAGTAACTCAACTTCCAATAGCCCCATTTGGGTAATGCCAAAGATACATCAGTCAAACAGAAATTCAGAATTGTAATAGACTGAATTCGAAAATGTACACTACCAACCCAGAATATGACTCGGCATTCAAAAAATTAAAATATCTTATATGCAAATAAATTTACATTAGCCACAGACGCAAGTGGTGTCGCTTTGGGGGCAGTACTCTCGCAAGTACTCTGACGGTAACATAAGCCGAACGCTTAATAAACACGAAACGAACTACAGCACAATGAAAATGGAATTTTTAGCAATCGTGTGGGCGACAAAGACTTTTTGACACTACCTACTTAGAAGACATGGACTATTTTTGTGTTGTACATTGAGAGTGACATAGATTTTGAAATCATTCAGGACGGACACTAGCTAACAAAAAATGAATACACTTGCTGAAAAACATAACCAATTATGCAGAATTTAAAGAATTGATCTTGACTGCTCATGAAAAAATTTTACCCCCAGGCATAAAAAAAACTACTAAACTTTTCGGGGAGACTTACTATGTCCCTAATAGCCAGCTATTTATTCAAAATATAAATGAATGCAATATTTGCAATCTGACAAACACAGAGTACCGTAACATAGATGCATGAAAACCACACCCAAACCAGAACATTGCCGCTGAAAAGTCTTGACCGACATTTACTCATCCGAAGGCGAACATTACGTTAGTTGCATGGACACTTTTTTTGAAATTAGAAGAAATAAAAACAAAAGACTAGATAGAATGCAAAAATGCGTTTATGCGCATATTCAACCAGCTTGGGAAGCCAAAGTTATTAGAGGCGGACAGAGAAGGCGAATTTTCCAGTTTGACCTCAAGCAATTGCTGGATAGTGAGGAAATCATTTTGCAGCTTAACCCAACAAGAATTGGTGTGGTAGTCGACCCAAGATATAGAAAAGAATTATTTATTTAAATTAGAAAACCCATTTAAACCAACCCAAAAAGTGAAGCAGAGAGATTCTGACCATTACAAACACACAAACACACACAACTACAAAAATAATCCACTTTCAACTTTACAGGCACCTGTCACAGGATAGCATTATTGCTTATAATGATCCCAGCGGTTCATGGGCAGCAAATTTAAATAAATAGTATTGACTCCAACCATGGATATCTGTTTTTTTCTGATCAACCAGTCTAGATACCATCCACCTATATAAATCATTGTTTCAGAATCAACTTAACTGATTATTTGAGCAAAGGCCGTAGTACCCCAGGTCAAATTTGTATACAATAAAATGAAAAGAGAACTATTTAAAATAACCGTTCCAAATAGAAATGAACAGGGCCTTATAACATTGTGGGCCCAGTTTTTAAATACCTATTTATCACACATGATTAAAATTAACGAGTAGAAATAAATGAGAGCCTTGACACAAAAACGCCCATAGCACGATTGATAAATGATGGAATGCAAAAGGTACAGAATTATGAAAATGACAACAGCATTATCGACACAGGCTACAGAACTCGGACTTCCATACTCGGACTTTTTAATCCCAAATTACTAGACTACGATAAACTTTAGAAGGTGAACAGCCAAAATATTTTAAACATTAACACATCCACTTAGATTAATTGCAATGATAACCAATAATTAATCATATCTTACCCATTAACTTCTCACTAATAAACACAATTAAAATAATGTTTTACCCAGACTCCCACGGCAATCAGCTAGGTGACACAGACACACAATCATATTTTGAAAGAGGAAATAAAGCTAACAATACCGAAAATAAAGACATAAACAATGAATGTGTCAACAATATTATTAAGCACAGTTTGTTATATTAAGCCAGTGCACAAGGATGAAATAGTAAAATACTTAAACTTAACCCAAACCATTCTTAAACAAAATTTCCAAAATCCAATTATTAATATACAAATTTTTTTTTTGTGTAGCGTGCGTTTATTTATTTAAGATCTGTCCGAGTGGACAATAATTAAATGGTTTGGCAGGTGACATTGACATAAGGGATACTACATGTATTTGGGGCGGGACTTAAATTTATTCATTATTGTTGTGGTAGGTCAAGGGGATGTTTCCTCATTAGACGTCCGCTAGTTTGGCTGTTGTACAACAGATTTCTGACGAGGTGGTTGGGGTGGTTATCGAATCTTTTCAGGTATCTCTCGCTGAACCTGTGGATTTCGTCGGTGACTGATGGTATACAAAGTTCTCTGTGTATTGCAATGTTTTCGTGGTAGGGTGGTTTGCCGTGCCCCAAAGCTGTATCCCGTAGGTCCAGATTGGCTTGAAAATTGCCTTGTACACCAGGATCTTCATGTTCTGCCTCAGCTTGGTTCTTCTCCCAATGAGCCATTGCATCTGCTTTAGTCGTGCATCGGCCTTTATGCGTTTGTTGACTATGTGTGGACGCCATGTGAACCTGCGGGCCAGGATCAGCCCTAAATACAGAGGATTGATCCGAGCAAGCTGCCTTGCGGAACTCCAGCTCTGATCAGTCTGGGTAAGCTTGTTGCACTTCCGCATCTGACTTGGAATGCTCTTTCCTCAGTGTAGGATTTAAGGAGGGTAAAATGGGGGCTTGGGAGGCAGGATTTTAGTTTGTGGAGGAGTCCAGAATGCCATACTCGGTCGAGTTTGTGCATTACAGCACAAATATAAAAACTGAAGGAAACAAAATGATAAGAGTAACACAATGTAAAATAGAAATCAATAGCATAATTTTAAGTGAAAATCTTTTAAATTACAAAATAGATTTGACACCACTATACACACCACTTAATGTAACAAAAATAAAAATTGTAAAATTGTAATTGTAAAATGTTTTCAGATATTTACGTTCCACTTATTACTAATTCCTTATGACCGTTGTCATCATTTTACTTATTTTAGTGTACTTATATTTATTATACGCTATCATTTAAACCATTTATCAAATAAAAACACACCACAGCAAATCGAAATGGTAGAAGTTTTATTACCCATCAATCCCAGCCTAAGTATAGGGGAGGGTACTGACATATTTACGCCACCCAAGCCGGCAATTAAATTATTTTATAGAACAATAAACAATAAAGCACTTAATTGATTCCCATAGAGCATGCCATCTGCTCAGTAACCGTTCTTCTAAACGATTCTGTGGCAACGGTACTTAGCCATTCTTGTAAACCAATGTTAAAGCCTGACCTAAGCAGTTTTGCCCGCTTTCAATCTCTCTGAAGCTCTCCTCAACTTTAGGATCCGTAAGCAATGCACTAACATATTTTTAAAGTATTGAGGCTTCTTCTTAATTTGATTTACATTTAACAGGCAGAAGGACGCTTTCCCGACCATATAAAGTATATATATTCTTGTTCAGGATCAATAGCCAAATCGATCTGGCCATGTCCGTATGCAGGTCTCGATCTAGGGAACTATAAAAGCTGTGAAGTTGAGATTAAACATATACATACATATAAACATAAAATCATCATGACGACTCCACCCCAAATGTTGTTAGAAGTCCATCTAAATCAAGCTCTTCTACAAATTAAACATATACCAGCATATCATGGATCACCAAATACATTGAGTGCATTTGTCAGAAGAGTGGACTACATCTTGGCCTTGTATCCCACGGAATGCGAAAGACAAAGTGTTTATAATGCAGTCTAGATCCAGAGGCAAACGTGCAAACGTTAGCAAAGGCTCAATTCAATATTTTAATTTCCACAGGAAGTTAACCCTGTAAAGAAAATTATTAGCACGAACATTAACAAAAATTATAGTGACAATTGTCTATATTGTAAACTACCGGGGCATTATTGAATTCAATGCCATACATTTAAAATAATGAATCCAGCAGAACGGTCTGACTGAGTAAGAAAAAATCGAATTTGCCTAAGATGTCTGAAGCATCCGTTTAATAAAAAAAGTACAAGCGAGCAGCTCTGTTTGATTTGTCGAAAAAATTTCGTTCACATACGGAAATAAGTGGAGTATTTTGCCTATTTTAGGAAAGCTTTTCATTCAAGAATTTTGGATAAGCAAAAGTGAATGGGATCAGGAATTAGCAGCAGAAGATTTGAAATACTGGGAAGCATATAAAGAAAATTTATTATATTTAGAAAATATTCGAATCCAAAGATGGATTAATTCTAGAAATGGCATTACTATGCAGCTACATGGATTTGCTGATGCCTCAGAAAAACATATGCTGCAGTACTGTATGCTAACGTAGGAGATGCTGTAACTATAATAGCTAGCAAAAGTAGAGCCAATCCTATAAAAAATAGAAAAACTGTGTGCCGCTCATTTGTTAACCATTTGATCATTTTTTAGATCCAAAGAATAAAAGAGTCATTAACTAGTAAGGTAGAAATTTATGCTTGGAGTGATGCCACTATCACTTTAGCATGGATCAAGAGTGAAAAGTAAGGTTAAATTTATCAGACGAAGAACAGATGACATTCGAAAACTAGCCAACACTGAATGGAATCATGTAAGGTCTGAAGAAAATCCAGCTGATTTAGCATCTAGGGGAATCGATTCAAAACAATTGACACACTGTGATCTTTGGTGGAATGGTCCAAAATGGCTAGTTGATGCAAAAGAGCATTGGCCTCGGAAGCAATAGAAAGGGGAATCGACAATTATAAATACAATAATAAATAATAAAACCTATGATCCTATTTGCAATTTATTGGAGAGGTATTCCTGCTTTCTTATAGCCTACACAATCAGATTTATAAAAATAAAAACACAAAATGAATCGTATCCTTCCTTCCTTCAGGAAAGGATAGTCATAAAAAGCAACAAAAACTTCAATTCAGTCATGGCATTTCCATACTTAAATACGGGACTAGGAGCTGCTAGGAAATTAAGTTATTTTTTGCCATTAAAGAAATTTTAGCGATTGCAGCGCAGCTGAAGAGGGATAGGATTGATTGGCATTTTATTTCGACGGCAGGCGAAATATTTTGACATATGAAGAAATGTCAACCCTTTTATGTCAAATAGAAGCATCTTTAAATTCAAGACCATTATACACTATAGGTAATGAGATGGAACAACAAGAAGCTTTAACGCCAGGTCATTTTTTGATTGGAAGACCGCCCTTAGAAATAGTCGAACCGATGGAGGATCAAAGAATCGGAAATTTGAATAGGTGAAGACTTATCCAAAAAATGAGGTAAGATTTCTGGGTAAAATGGAAAAATGAATATTTGCATACACTCCAGCAAAGGAGTAAATGGAGAAGAGAAATTCCTAATATAGAAGAAGGGCAAATAGTTTTATTAAAATATGAGAATTGTCATCCAGCAAGATGGCCTTTAGGAAAAGTGGAAAAAGTCCATAAAGGGAATGGTGATAAGGTCCGTTTGACTAAAGTACGGATGCAGGAAGGATTTATCACAAGACCCAATGCTAAAATGTGTCCCTTGCAAGGAATAAAATCTGTTAAAAAGAATGAGGCTGACCCTGAGCCGAAAAGACGAACTAGAGCATCACCGGAAATGTAGTTTGTATTTGTCAATTTTCTAGCGCGTTACCTAAAAATATAACACTAAGATATTCCATAGACAGGATTAATAAGACTTCAGCCATATATTTAGATCCTATAGGAAATGTGGAGATTGTGAGTACTTCTTGGAGTTTGGTGATCTATTATAAAATGGATCCATGTTTTAAAATGATTACGAAAGGAAAGGCGCTTATAAGGGAAATGAGAAAGGTCTGCGAAAGGCTACATAGCTTTGAAGAGCAATGTTGTTTGGTTTTAGATAATATGCAAGGTCAGTTAGTGGAACTTAAAGAAAACAATAAATTATTTATGATGCACTCTAGATCCAGAGGCAAACGTGCAAACGTGTTAGAGTTAATGGGTTAATTTTACCATATTTTATTTGGTATAATGGAGGAAGTGTCAGAGAGCAATTATAAGAAAACATGAAAAATTTATTAGATAACCAGAACAACCTTGATAAACTAATTCAAAAACAAACACCAGTGGTTGATTCAACTACTAATTTACTGAAAAGGACAACCGAAGATGTTAACACAAATTTTAGGAGTATGCAAATAAGAATTGAAACCATGACGGAAGTTCTTTAAGAAAATCAATAAGGAATCAATAAAATTCTTTATGATTACGAAAAAATTCAAGCAGGAATAATAAGCCTTTTGAATGATATTAATCACGGTAGGTTAAATACAAATATTCTTAGGCCAAATCAGAATAAAAATGAAATAGTAAAGTCCAACTGCAATTTACACAGGCTCTCAAATTGAATTGTTTGATTTGCCTCAGCAAGGAGTTTTAAGCATTGCGTCATACTGTACGGCAAGAACCGAAGATAAAATTTTAGTTGCGCACCATAATATTCAGTCCAAAAGCGAAAAACGTTATCAACACCTTATATAGAAGAAGTTAGTAAAGTTCCGAAGATTATTTGGGATCCGCTGAAACTGTCAATATTAAATCATACTGCAGAATTCAAACGATTGAATACTTAAAATAAATATATGAAAGAACATCATTACAAATTGAAAGACTTAGATTTCCATCATATTTCCGGACATGCTGGTTTAATTACTGCTTTAATAATCATGGTAATCTTAATAATATATTTCCTACGGGAATTTGCTGTTAGATAAAACAAAAATAAAGAATAAAGTTATATTATAATAATAAAGAATACTTTATATTAAAGGCGAAAAGTGAAAAAAAAAAAATAAATTAAGTCTAACTTTTCAACTGCAAGTTTTAAGATATGCGCCTAGCCTTGCTGCCCTTTTGGCAGAATGTTCACACATGAACACGGATATACATATAATATTATATGTATATATATTGTACGTAAAACGATTTTACCGCTGCAGCAGATGTATTGTCAAACATGGGTCTACCTATATTTAAAAATAAACTACGCTTGAGCGTTAGAGATAAAAATACCGAGAACTTCTGCGTGGGTTCATCGCTTAAACAACGATGCAAGCGGTCGTATCAGTGGAAAATTCCCGCACTTACAATCCATTCCCATGTTTGGGGAACAAATGGCCACTGCGTTGGTCTAGTTAGAGATAAGATTAGAGCATGGAAATTTCATATTAGCTACCTAAGCAGGACTTAGAGAAATAAAATTGAGTTTGAAATATAAGCTCATCAAATGTAGACGTTTGCTTATTTTGAAACCTCTTTACAATACTAAATAGTTAAAAAACTTCATATGCAACCTGTTTATTGGGAAATTTAATTCTTGAGGCAGGACCAGTGCACCTACCTAACTTCATTACTAACTTCAAATATATTTTCCACGTCGCGAGCTGAATACCCTAACGACATACATCCTAGTATAAAGGAATTTGTGAAATTAATTAGGTATTATTATTATGAACATTTATTCACCTATTACTATTTCTATGATGTATTTAAATAATTATCATGTTAAGGCAATGCAAAATTAGAGTATTTTACTTGGTGGCAATCGAGTACAAATAATACAGATTAAACATCCATAAACTTCTGAGCTGAAGGGCATATTTTGTCAAATATTTAATATATATATATACAGTGTTCGGCTGTCGCTCTATGCGTACAAGAGAGCTGCTGGCTCTAGAGCGCTCTCTCTCTGGCTCTTGAACAAAAATTCGACATAGCCTGGAGCCAGTCCTAGAGCCAGCACAAAAAACCGTGTGAAAAAATCGTATGGCGTTACGCATCTTCTTATTCTTGTGTCTTTGCTGACACCTTCCTCAAACAACCAAGAAACAATTCACCCATATTAGAATCAGACCTATACATATTGGAACATAAAGATGAAAAAGAAAGATTGTGGTGAACTCCTGCAGCAATACCATGGCATACAGTACCACGAGGGTGATAAGTTGACATTTACTAATCAAACCAAACATGCAATCAATACCAAGTATATTCTACCCATTTCTTCCAAATTATAAAGTTTCCCACCGGCTTATGAGCAAGAGGTCCCAAGCCAAATATAATATATGCTAAGTAAGGGTATCATACGTACCAGTAACTCAACTTCCAATAGCCCCATTTGGGTAATGCCAAAGATACATCAGTCAAACAGAAATTCAGAATTGTAATAGACTGAATTCGAAAATGTACACTACCAACCCAGAATATGACTCGGCATTCAAAAAATTAAAATATCTTATATGCAAATAAATTTACATTAGCCACAGACGCAAGTGGTGTCGCTTTGGGGGCAGTACTCTCGCAAGTACTCTGACGGTAACATAAGCCGAACGCTTAATAAACACGAAACGAACTACAGCACAATGAAAATGGAATTTTTAGCAATCGTGTGGGCGACAAAGACTTTTTGACACTACCTACTTAGAAGACATGGACTATTTTTGTGTTGTACATTGAGAGTGACATAGATTTTGAAATCATTCAGGACGCACACTAGCTAACAAAAAATGAATACACTTGCTGAAAAACATAACCAATTATGCAGAATTTAAAGAATTGATCTTGACTGCTCATGAAAAAGTTCTACCCCCAGGCATAAAAAAAACTACTAAACTTTTCGGGGAGACTTACTATGTCCCTAATAGCCAGCTATTTATTCAAAATATATTAAATGAATGCAATATTTGCAATCTGACAAACACAGAGTAGCGTAACATAGATGCATGAAAACCACACCCAAACCAGAACATTGCCGCTGAAAAGTCTTGACCGACATTTACTCATCCGAAGGCGAACATTACGTTAGTTGCATGGACACTTTTTTTGAAATTAGAAGAAATAAAAACAAAAGACTAGATAGAATGCAAAAATGCGTTTATGCGCATATTCAACCAGCTTGGGAAGCCAAAGTTATTAGAAGCGGACAGAGAAGGCGAATTTTCCAGTTTGACCTCAAGCAATGGCTGGATAGTGAGGAAATCATTTTGCAGCTTAACCCAAAAAGAATTGGTGTGGTAGTCGACCCAAGATATAGAAAATAATTATTTATTTAAATTAGAAAACCCATTTAAACCAACCCAAAAAGTGAAGCAGAGAGATTCTGACCATTACAAACACACAAACACACACAACTACAAAAATAATCCACTTTCAACTTTACAGGCACCTGTCACAGGATAGCATTATTGCTTATAATAATCCCAGCGGTTCATGGGCAGCAAATTCAAATAAATAGTATTGACTCCAACCATGGATATCTGTTTTTTTCTGATCAACCAGTCTAGATACCATCCACCTATATAAATCATTGTTTCAGAATCAACTTAACTGATTATTTGAGCAAAGGCCGTAGTACCGACTACCATGCACCCCAGGTCAAATTTGTATACAATAAAATGAAAAGAGAACTATAAAATAACCGTTCCAAATAGAAATGAACAGGGACTTATAACATTGTGGGCCCAGTTTTTAAATACCTATTTATCACAAATGATTAAAATTATCGAGTAGGAATAAATGAGAGCCTTGACACAAAAGCCCATAGCACGATTGATAAATGATGGAATGCAAAAGGTACAGAATTATGAAAATGACAACAGCATTATCAACACAGGCTACAGAACTCGGACTTCCATACTCGGACTGTTTAATCCCAAATTACTAGACTACGATAAACTTTAGAAGGTGAACAGCGAAAATATTTTAAACATTAAAACATCCACTTAGATTAATTGCATGATAACCAATTATTAATCATATCTCACCCATTAACTTCTCACTAATAAACACAATTAAAATAATGTTTTACCCAGACTCCCACGGCAATCAGATAGGTTACACAGGCACACAATTATTTTTTGAAAGAGGAAATAAAGCTAACAATACCGAAAATAAAGACATAAACAATGAATGTGTCAACAATATTATTAAGTACAGTTTGATATTTTAAGCCAGTGCACAAGGATGAAATCGTAAAATACTTAAACTTAACCCAAACCATTCTTAAACAAAATTTCCAAAATCCAATTATTAATATACAAATTTTTTTTTGTGTAGCGTGCGTTTATTTATTTAAGATCTGTCCGAGTGGACAATAATTAAATGGTTTGGCAGGTGACATTGACATAAGGGATACTACATGTATTTGGGGCGGGACTTAAATTTATTCATTATTGTTGTGGTAGGTCAAGGGGATGTTTCCTCATTAGACGTCTGCTAGTTTGGCTGTTGTCCAACAGATTTATGACGAGGTGGTTGGGGTGGTTATCGAGTCTTTTCAGGTATCTCTCGCTGATCCTGTGGATTTCGTCGGTGACTGATGGGATACAAAGTTCTCTGTGTATTGCAATGTTTTCGTGGTAGGGATGCGCATTGCATGCGATTCTCAAGCACCTGTTGTGGAACCGCTGTATTCTCATTCGATTCGAGTGGTTTGCCGTGCCCCAAAGCTGTATCCCGTAGGTCCAGATTGGCTTGAAAATTGCCTTGTACACCAGGATCTTGATGTTTTGCCTCAGCTTGGTTCTTCTCCCAATGAGCCATTGCATCTGCCTTAGTCGTGTATCGGCCTGTATGCGTTTGTTGACTATGTGGGGACGCGAAAAATCGAAAAATCGTCTGAAAAATCGAACGAAAAAGATACAGCCCTTGTGTTAAAAAATACATTTCTTACTCCCAGTGACCCCAATAAGGCTAGAAGAAATCTTTTTACTCAGAAAAATGACTTGGACTAATGGAGGATGAAGATGAAGTCCAAAGACTTCTTGCTAAAATGGACTCACCAAAATTGAAGCCCAAACTTGAAGCATTAAAATATGGTATAAGTCCTATACATGCTTGGATTCGAGTTTTTGATATGAGTTTTGATATCGTTTTTAAAATATATAGACTGAATCTTAAAATTAAAATAAAAATTACAAATCACAAGTGAGAGATAAAAATGGAAAAAAAAATATGGCGAAACAAAAAATTGTTCGTACCAGACGAACAGAATGAAATAAAGAGATTTTATTTGAGTTCTGTAAAGCACCGTTTGGATTTTGCAACGAACCTACCGTGTTTAACCGTTTTGTCGATTCCATTTTTCAAAACCTGATAGAAAAAAATGTCATGCAGATCTACGTCGACGATATAATATTCGCTCAAACAAACGAAGAGCACTCAAACAAACAAGCTAAAAAAAGGTAAATATGGATTGCGCATTAAGAGAAAAAAATGTTCTTTCTTGGAAAAGAGGATCAGCTTTTTGGGTCTCACAGTGGAGAACGGCAAAATCTGGCCAGGAAAGGAAAAAATTTAGGCTGTTCAGAAGTTTGCTCGACCCAAGAACATTAAAGATGTCCAATCGTTCTTAGGATTGATAGGATTTTCTTGGAATTTTCACGAGGGTATGCAGTAATAGCCCGACCGCTAAGAAATTTGTTTAAGAAAGATACCGAGTTTATATTTGAAGCCGAACAAATGAGCGCAATGAACCAGCTGAAGGATATACTGTCGAATACTGTCATGCGGTTGTATAATGGGGAAACACCAACCGAACTACATACTGATGCTTCTATAAATGGGTTTGGTGGCATATTAATGCAGAGATTCGAAGGCGAACTGCATACAGTTTAATATAGGAGCAAGAAAACTTCAGCAGCGGATTCAAATCGCCACAGTTATATTTTAGAAGTTAAAACTACATATTTATCTGTCAAGAAGTTTTGCCATTACCTACTGAGAGTCAATTTCAGCGTTTTCTCAGACGGTGAAGAAGAAGGATGTACCCAGAGAAGTAGCTGAATGGATTCTATATCTTGAAGATTTCACATTTCAAGTTGAACATCGTGCAGGAGATAAAATGAAACACGTTGACAGTCTGAGTCGCTATCCACTGGATGTTTTCTTAGTAGCGTCGGAGATCTCAGTTCAAATAAAGGCAGCTCTGTTAGAGGAAGATCCATCCAAGTGGTTTAAGTTTGTAGCGCAAGTTCAAGGAGCTATAAATTCTACTGTTACACAAGAGGAACTACAAGAGGAACTACGACAGAATAGATTCATGGAAAGGCTCTACACAGAGGTAACCTGGTTGCTATTAAGCGAACTCATTTAGTTCTGCCAGTTCGTTCATCGGTCTATACACAGTAGCCAAGGTGGAGCGAAATGGGCGTTACAATGTAAAGAAGGTAGCATTCGGTGAAGGACCAGCTCTTACTTCTACCAGCGTTGATAACATAAAACTTATGAAATATGTAGTGAAAAACGAAGATGCTGCGTCGTCTGGGTCATACTCAGAATATCAAGATGGCCGAATGTATGTAAAGTACAGTTGGGTATCGATGGTTATCAACGTGCCTGCTATGCGATAGTATACGAAGTAACATCACCAGAACAAATATAATATAAAAGAGGAACGAGCGTCGAGGAAAATCAAGCGAGTGCAAGGCGTACGAAGAGCAGAAAATTGTGAAGATAGTTGTGAAGTATTAAAATAAGTCGTAGAGGGATCAAGTCTGAGCATAGAAGTTGGTGTGTCGGAGGGTCAATCGTCATCAAGTCGTCAAGTAGTTAAGTCTATAACTACTACTACAACATACTACTACTACTATATTAATAAACAGGCTTTTATGCCTTACATACGTGTATATATAAATACTATTCCATTATCTATAAATAGATAACATATCTGTTGAGGTTTTGTATTAGCATTTTTTAATAATAGGTCGCCGATTTAAGTGTAGCGATTTCGGTTGAATGTATTATATTCTAGTAAATTACCGCAACATTTGGCATCAATGCGCTCATGCATAGGTTACGAAATCAAATGATTACGAGAGACTTAATTGCAGAGCATACAGTACGAGTACAGGACAGATAGAGAAAGAGAAAGCGGCGAGCTTAGATACTCCCGCAGATTCTCTGCTTGTTTACCTAGATAAGGAACACTATAATTGCTGTTAAACACAATTGTTTTTTCAATTTGACATATTTACAATACAAGGCCGTCTTATCTGGGCTGGAAAAATTATCCGCAGACTCTGTGAAAACATAGCTAATTGATTTGGGATTGCAATGCACCGATGTTAAAATAGTGGAAACTAAAACAAAATCGGACTATAACCTGATACTGTACATTGTTTACTTTGTAAATAAAAGCATAACAGTACAACAATTGCAAGAAAACGTAGAGTATATGGACCATATGAAAATACGATGGGACCACAATGTTACAACTGTCAATTATTCGGACAAACAATTGCTCAGTCAACACTTCATGTGCACACTGTGTCGGACCCCACACAACAGTTTCATGTGCAAACACGAGCAACAAAAAATGTGCCAATTGTAAATGCGAGCACCCATCCTCAGATAAGGCATGCCCATGCCGTTTGTATTATCTCAATTTGATCTAAAAGCGTACAGCAATGCGAATGAGAAGAAGCAATATGGAAGTATACAAAACAGCGAAGAGTAATATGAACACTCTTAACAAAACAAACTGCAGAAGCCCGCCCTCTTTGACTAACCAAGGGAGTTCCTCCACTAGTACATGGCAGCTATAGAGATGCGCTCATAAAAACACCTTTTCCATCACCGAGCGAATCAACAAGTAATCCTGATCTTTTTACACCAGAAGAAATTAATTCATTATTAAAAGATTTCATAAATAATCACAATATAAAGTCATATCTAATTTAGCGATAAAATATGTTTATGCAAAATAAAAATTCAGTCGATATTTTTAATATTATGGCATGGAATACAGTAGAGTCCACAACACTGTAGCGTTTTTCAAGAAAAGACACTTGCGGATGTGTTCGATGTTGAAAATCAACTGACCGCCGTCTGTATTCCTTAAATTATGTATTGGTGCAGGGTGTCGTAACAGTTTGCGCTGTTATCTTGCTGGCCTTTTCCCGCGATGAACTACTTCCCTCTTATCGTAGTTATTTTGGGCGCGTCAGCATTGCGTGTGAAGCTACTTAGTTGCTAGGGTATTGTTTATGTTAAACTTAGCATATTTTCACATTTTTGTTTTTATCATATGGTTTCTCTCTGCGCCCTCTTCGCATTGCCCCAGCGTTCTGCGACTACATATATATATAATTGGTTTACATTTTGGTGGCAGAAGAGAAGAGAATATGCTCGAAAAAATTAGCTTTTAAATTTTTACAACAAAATCAAGGAGAACTAGCATATAGGCTTTAATAAAACATATTATAGTTAATTGGCAAACGTATTTCTCCTAATTATTCTTCAGCTATTGTCGATCCTGGCCTAGCGAGGATTCCTCCCTTGGTGCAGTTGCGGTCGTTGTTCTTCCCCTCATGCTGCTCAGACGCCTTGAAGAGCACGGGTGAGGTAACAACACTAAGTGAATATGTTAAATCTTAGATTGCGTTAGTACGACCGCTCTAAAAATATTATATGCTGGGTTGAAAGGGTTTTCGCTCGCCCTTTTGTAATGCACGAACTGGGCCGTTATATTGGGGAAGGACTGTAAGAAATTGTGTTTCTAGGGGACCGAAAGTTTTCACTACACAGAAACTATTTACCAATGATGAAAATTGCAGGTAAAGCTGCTGGATGCTTGACTAATATAGCTTAAGTTAATCCTTAGGCATGTATCGCGGTATTTAGCCGCCTTATTATGTCTCGAAATAATTACCGTACACTTTGAGCTGGGTTAGCGTGTGTGCGCGTGTTCGCTAATTTAGCTGATTAAGTCGCTGATGCCGGGATATTTTTGTAAACTGCGTACACTGGCGCTTTTGAACATGCACTTCTGCTTTGGTGTTACGGCGGAACCGAAAAGAATTTTTTCAGGACACACGCGGATTGGGTCGGAAATGATGATTTCGATAATCGATTGAGAGGATCAGCTGATTGTTATCGACTGGGGAGGGAGTTCGAATCTAGTAGGAGTGTAAACCGCAAGTTTTAATATTCTTTTGAACTATAATTTATTCTCTCCATGGCCAACCATTGCAAGATGGCAAGGGCGCATAGGTGAAACCGACGCTAAAGTCTTCTACAAACCGGGGAAGGAAAACATGGTCGCGGACGGCCTATCTATCTAGGCAGTAGATGAACGATTTATAAGCACTGGGGCAAAATCCTGCGCAGCAACAATTCACAGCGAAGTTTCCCTCACTCACACTATAGAGGCAACCGACAAACCTCTCATCTGCTTTCAGAATTAAATAGTTCTAGAAGAAGCCTATACTCCTTCAAAGAGCACTTTCGTCCTTTTTGGAAACAAAAACCCGCATTTAATAAACTTCACGAAGGAGGCCTTACTTGAGTAACTCCCCCACTGCTGTTGCGGTCTCTGAGAGCGTGATAGCTCTGCAAAAACAGAGTGACAAACATATGTTGTGCCAGCAAAAGAAGAGAAATACTTGTTGCAGAGCACTATAGGGCCCACCGCGAAAAACTGACAATCCCACAATTTTAAAAATTGTTTTGATATTTTCTCATTATCTATCGAATAGTCAATATTTGCTACAAACAAAGCTGCTACTCCCATACTTTTGAAAAATGTTTTGAAATTTTTTTGTTCGTTTTGTAAATTTCTATCAATTTGCCAAAAAACTTTTTTTTAAGGCCAAAAACTGTCACGCCCACACTTACAAAAATTTTTAAGTTATCCTTAATTTTTGTTTCCCTCCCCAATTTTTACCGATATTTCAGATAATGTTAAAATTCCTCCTTCGCACTTCCACTAGCTTAGAAACGGGTATCTGGTAGTCATGGAATTCTACTATAGCATCATATTATTATAATGAGTATTTATGTAATAATAATAATGGATAGCTTAAGTTCTCAGTTAAGCGAATGGTTATAAGAAGTAAGAGACGACTCAAAGGTCACTTGGCAACGGCATGATTGGTTTACTGGATAACGGCTTCTGTTACGGCTTTACAATACGGCTAACTATACCTGATTCTGCTACGGATTTCTCTTGACTACGGCTTTTCTACTTCAATCCTGCTCCACTTTTTTACGGCAACTTCTTCGTACGTCGTTATTCTGCCTCTCGACTTTCAACTTCTGGTGCTACCAACTCGTCTCTCTCCAATCACTGCTGCCAACTGCTCAATATATCGCGTGCTTAAGTTAAGTTAACCGGACCGATCGTCCGCTCACTAGCGCATTAACGTGCCTTCGAGAAACTTCGTAATATCCTGGCGTCCGAGGACGTCATCCTCAGATACCCTGACTACAAAAAAGCATTTGATCTAACGACAGACTTTTCAAGAGGGGCGTCCGATTACAATGATCTCTAAGACATTGAGCGACAGAGAGGTTAACTATGCTACCAACGAAAGGGAGCCGTTAGCCATAGTCTGGGCACTAGCTAAGTTGCGACACTACCTTTATGCGGTCAAAGAAATAAACATCTTTACCAACCACCAACCTTTGACGTTTGCGGTATAGGAATCCAATCCGAACCTCAAGATCAAGAGGTGGAAAGCACGCATCAAGGAACCCAGCGCGCGAATTTTTTACAAGCCCGGAAAAAATAACCTCGTTGCAGATCCACTCTCGAGGAAACAACTCACCGTTGTTGGAGACCAGGAACCAGAGTCGTGCGCGGCCACGTTACATAGCGAACTTTCGCTCACACACACGATCGAGTCTACGGACAAACCCGTGAATTGCTTCCACATAGTGTTAAAAGAGGCGCGCTCCCCTTGGAAACGCACTCTTATACTGCTTGCGAATAAGAGGCGTCACTCTATAAATTTCTCGTGCAAACAAACTTTGCTTGAGGAACTCGCCAATACCATTATCCCCAATGGTCAAAATGCCTTCCACCAGGACGAGGTGGTTCGTCAATTTCCGGCCACAAAATTCTGGTATTGTAAAAAAGGGGTCACCGACATTTTCACGGTCGAGGAGAAAAAACAACAGATCCCCACTGCTGAGCACAACAGAGCTCACAGGTCGGCTCAACAAAACGTGAAGCAGTACCTGTACCGAGAGTACCGAGTACTACTCCCCAAAATGACCAAATTGGCAAGCACCCAATTGCAAGACGAAGGCGAAGTATGAGAGACATCCAAGAAAGCAAGAGCTTGGTGAAACTCCAATCCCGGTCCATGTAGGGGAAATATTGCATATCGATATTTTCTCAACGGATAATAAATACTTCCTTACCTGCATTGACAACTTTTCTAAATTCGCTATGGACAGATGGAACGCTTCCATAGCACGTTGGTTTGAACTTGCTTGGTGCCTAAAGATCGACAAAGGCATAAGTGACACGGTGGAGTTGATTTTGCTGGCCACTACCAGATATAACAAATCTATCCATTCTGTCATTAACATGAAACCGGCCGAGGTCATGCGGGCAAATCCAGACGATCCACAAAATGATGTCCAGGAAAAAATTAAAAACGCCAAAATACGACCAGAAACCGAGAAAACGCTCCTCGGCGGAACAGAGTGTTCCAGATCGGCGACAAAGTCCTAGTAAAGTCAAACAGGCGACTAGGCAACAAACTCATTCCCTTGTGTGAGGAGAGGACCATCGAGGCGGACTTTGGGACCACAGTATTAATTAAAGGGAGGGTGGTTCACAAAGCCAACCTCAAGTAACCCGAGCAGGACCCAGTTGCGGCTCCCTCGGAGTATGTTTTTTTTTATTATTTGTAGCCACTGGGTATAAGTTTTATTATTTTTTATTTTTCATTGCCACTTGGCATATTTCGTATAACATTTCTAAGTATAGTTCATTTTTATATCCTCTATTCACTATAATTGGTGGTGGGCAACTCCATTCTGAATAAGTATTAATTAATCACACATATTACAGGTTGTTTCCAACGCTTCTCCTTTGTCTCCTGGCCGTGGCATCGGCCCATATCACTGACTATTCCTAAGAAAATTATATTCCCGTCATCGACGGTAAGTCTTAGTCTGGGAGGAATATGCCTATTTTAGACACTCAGCTAATCTGTCTGAGTATAGGCGATTGGTTGATGAAACCGACAGTATGGTCGATATGTTCCCCCAATCCCATATGAGAAAGCTTCTGAGCATTGATATCGCTCATCTCCGTGATATGCTTCACTCGTTGAGCGTCCATCACAGAGTAGCCCAGAGCCTAGACTTCTTGGGAACTGCGTTAGAGGTTGTCGCTGGTACACCTGACGCTGAAGACTTTGGAAAGATAAAGTTTACCGAAGCACGACTAGTTGATGCACACAATAGTCAGATTGAAATCAATACCAGAACACAGGTATCAATCAAATTTTAAAATTTTCTAAAAGTGCAAAGGCCATCTATACAAAATTTTAATAACTCGTATAGAATCGTTGTTATGGAACTACAGAATCTCATGTCAACAATTACACTCGCAAAAATTAACGTAGTTAGTCCAAGCATTTTGGGCCATGCAGATTTGGAGAATGTTTGGGTCGAGGAGCCCACCGACACCCCCATAAGGGATATTTTGTCCGTTGCTTCCGTGAAAGTCTTACAAATCCCCTAACATGTTGCATTTTGTAGTAAAATTCCACCAGATTAAAATAACCTGTAACAAAATCACCATTCTTCCCGTGGCGCACCATGATACGGTGTTAAGGTTAGAGGATAATGTGGTTGCGGAGTGTAACGGAGAAGTCCGCACCGTCAAGAACTGCTCCATATCACCCGGGGCAACGTTCTGTCAATTATCTTCGGTGAGCTCGTGCGCCCAAGAACTCAACGCTGGAGTCCTGCCTCATTGCGATACACAGCAGGGCGATCTGCACCCGATCACTTATGTCGACGAAGGAATTATCGTCATCAATGATAGACAAGCACTTGTCATCAATGATAATGGAACTTTTACTGAAAGTGCTATGATCAATGAGACCGTCTTTATAAATCATCACATAGTCCAGAAAAGGGCACCGGGAGTAGCTAACTCTCCCGCCCTGAATATCTCGATGAAACACGAGATCCTGAGCCTCCCATATCTTCCGCGCTTGAGTGAACGCAATCTGGAGCAAATCAGGAAATTCGAAGAGGACGCCAACGGATACCGACGAAGCCAGATGGCGCTAATTGCAGAAGCAATTTGCTGCACTCTTATCTGCATCGACCTAGTCTGCCAGGGAGCCACAAGGGCCAAAAGATCTGTTGCCCAGTTAAAGGAAGTTATTGCCCAAATATGGTCGGCCGAGGGCAGCCTTAATCTTAAGGGGGGAGCAGTTAACTAAGTTGACCCGACCGATCGTCCGTTCACAGGCACCGGTCAAATTGCTGACCAAGCATTTGGCCGGAAGCTCTCACATAGCCGGCAAAGCTCTGCAAATTGGCAGGGGCCGATATGAAGCTTTTTCTATGTTCGCTTTTAGGTCAGCTCGCATTTACATTTGAATGAATAAAGAGCACCAGTTCATTGAACGAAACTCCGGCGATCCGCCGCATTAACTTATTATTTCAAGCTATCTGAGTCTCTAAGCCAGAAGCCATCGTAATCTTCCTAATTCATCAATTAGAATTACACATTGCACTTTCCGTGCGTGGGAAACTCCCGTATAATCGACAGGCCCGTGGACTGCTGCGTGGGATCATCCAGTGACCACTCAATTTTACTGACTTACCCATAGGATTATCCCAAACATTTAATTGGCACCCAACTACAGGAAACCGAACCCACAAAACTACACGCAAATTATGTAAGTGATCTTTTTGTTCCCACACTAACTTTAAACTGCATTTAGAGTTTTAAAATATTTTTGCGACTTAAACAAAATTTAAAAAAAATCTGCATTTCCATACGTTTACGTGAATTAAATACGTTTTGTGAATTAAATTTACGTGTTATTGTTACAAAATTCAATTATTGAACTTTAAATATTGATTGACCGTGCGGGATATATTTTTCCACCCTAGTGTATTACTTGAACACTGTCGCAAAGATTTATTGACTTTGCAATTTATATTCTATTGTGTGCATTTCGTTCCACTTTTGTACATCATCAGGACACTGTCGTTTCATTTAAACTTGAATTCTCTGCGTTAGCTTCACAGCCGTCTCGAGCTTTGTTGTTGTTGGCCCACTCCACTTTTCTACCCGATACCGGCGCATGCATTGCTGTGGCAATTTCGTTGCCTTTTATATATCACTTTGTCCTTGCTGTGGCAACTTTTGTCTTTGTATTGCTTGCCCTAGTGGAAACCCGCTCCCTGCAGGATCTTCACCTTATTGTTACTTAGCTAGGCAGCGGCTCTGCTCACCAAGTCTTCGTCCAAGGCCTTCAAAGCGGCGACTCAGCCCCCGCGACCCCCTCGCAGTACTGTTTGGCCCCATGGGCACAACGGCTTGAGTATTCTCATAAAAAGCTCCTCATGAGCGATTCATTTGAGCAATATAGGAAGTCTAAACCATACGCTAGCGACTCAGAGCCCGAAAGCGACGATTCTGTTTATTTTTAAATATAGGCAGACCCATGTTTGACAATACATGTGCTGCAGCGGTCCCATCGTTTTACGTACAATATATATATACATATAATATTATATGTATATCCATGTTCATGTGTGAACACTATCAAAGGGCCAGCAAGGCTAGGCGTATATCTTAAAATTTACAGTTGAAAGGTTAGACTAAATTTATTATAACTTTTACTTTTCGCCTTTAATATCTTAAGGTAACATTTTTCTTTTAAGAACAACGATATAGTGGACTGTATTCTTTATTATTATAATATAACTTTATACATTATTTTTTTTTTATCTTAATTGCTATCTTTTATAGTGCTGGCAATGGGCCTGCAAAGGTTATTGCTTGCATTCGTTGTCTAACAGCAAATTCCCGTAGGAAATATATTATTAAGATTATAAGATATTAAAGCAATAATGAAACCAGCATGTCCGGATATATGATGGAAATCTAAGTCTTTCAATTTGTAATGATGTTTTTTCATATTATTAATTACATTATTTAGTTGTTCAAATTCTGCAGTATGATTTAATACTGATCCCAAATAATCTTCGGAACTTAACTTCTAACTAACTTCTCCTATATAAGTTAAAAACTAAGAGCACAGCTTTATTATTAATGTTAACAATACACTACACGGAACGGAGTTCGTAAATTTCTGGAAAACAATAGACAAGCAGCCTGGCGTAGCAAGATCACCACTACTGAACATCGTCGGCCACGACCCCACAGCCTGCGCTTTATGCAAGGGTTCACAGACGAGGTTGACGCCGCGGGCTCCCCCAAACTTTGGTTCGTGGCTGGAGTAGTTCTTAGCGTTGGTCTGATTGGTTCACTCATCCTTCTTTTGGCATTAAGGAGAAGGCCAGCCTCCGTTGAGATACAACAAACCATCGATAAACTTAATATAACCGAGAACGGTCATAATATGAGGGGGGGAGTAGTTAACAACTAAGAGCACAGCTATATTATTAATGTTAACAATACACTAATACTAAGTTACTTCATATAAACAATGCTGATGCGCCCCAACTGAGTTCGTCGCTCCGCGCTACGAACAGTCAGCAACAGCCGGGGTACCGAGCTATGTTGCATAAATGCTGAGTCGGCTTGCCGACCATGGGTTTATGGCGTGATGCATTGGAGCCAGAGTAGATCCACACTTTTCATATTCTTTTGTATTTAGTCTTAAGCCAGAGCTTTAATAAAGAGCACACAGCCGTAAAACTATTATTTTCTTATTTGAACATTCTCGCTGAGCCAAAAGGCCAGCGATCGACGAAGAGGGCAAAGTCACGCCCTCCAACCTAAACTTCGTAAGAAGCTATTAATCCCAAACCGTCTGGAGACCACAGGACACATCCCGACGGAGGAACTTATTTATTGGCGCCCAACGTGCATTAAGGACCTGGACCCAGTAGTATCTTAATACAACAGGGTAGTAAAGAGTACAAGCCATGTAAGTTTGATTAGTGAAGTCACTCGGCAACCTAAGGACGTTAGTGGTGAATATTAAATAAATAAAAAAGCTAACAGCCTTTTTTGTATGCTTTTAGGGAGTATTATTTTCCACAGCATACTTTTACCAAGAGCAAATTCTGTAGCATACCCCAAATTACTTTGTTGTTTCCCGTTACATACTTTTTACCGGAAGCGAATTCTGCAACATACCCCAAGTTATCAATTGCATACATTTACCAAGCGTAGATTCTACAGCACACCCTAGGTTACTTTGAGCTATTGCCCAAAGGAATTGTTTTTTTTTTTATTTAAGCTTTATTGAGGCGTACGGGGAAATCTGGGAACACCTTTATGTCCTTTTTTTCTATTGATTCAGCCCATTTGGGTGCGCCGGCTAACTATAGTCTAGTTAGCTTTATCAATTTAACAAAATTTTAACAAAAACAAAACAATCACAGATAACAAATAATTTATGAGAAGGGTCAGCTTCTGCTGAGGTCTCTGTGCAGGGCGGTGTTTCGCACAAGCCACTCGCAGCCGGTGATGAGTCTTGCGACCTTATTTTGGATGGCCTGGATCCTTTTGATTTGGCTGTCACATGCCAAGCCCCAGCTTGGTGCTATGATCTGTTTGTAAATTGTCAGCTTGTTGGAGAGTGACAGCTTACTGCGCGGGCAGAGTAGCCAATAGTGCTTCGCCACCTTAGCACGTAAGCTTGTTCTGATGGCAGTCACATGCTTGGCAAATGTAAGTCTGTGGTCAAGCAGAACTCCAAGGTACTTTGCTGCGTTCGGCTGTGGTACGGGGGCTCCCTCGATATGGACGGTCGGTGGCGTTCTTCGCTTTAGAGTAAAGCAAACGTTGGTAGATTTTCCGCTGTTTAAGCCGATGTTCCAACGCTTTGCCCATACCGAGAACCGATCTGCAAAGTCCTGGATACCATCGGCTGCGTCGTGCTCGCATCGGGACCTGTTGGTGACGCACACGTCATCGGCAAATGTGGCCAACATAGATTTCCTGTATAGGCTTACGTCTGGCTGCGGCATATCGTGGCTATACAGGCAGTAAAGCAGGCGGCCGAGGACACTACCTTGTGAAACTCCAGGAAACGCACAGCGAATCGCCTTCCTTCCAGGTACTATTTCAGCAACCCGAAATATGGAACAGGTAGCGTCTGTTTGATTTTTAGCTGGAGTCCGATGTGCCACACCCGATCAAACGCTTCTCGAATGTCTAAGAAAAGGCTTTTGCAATATTCCTTATTGTTGTAGGCAGTCAGAATTTGCTCGACGACCCGATGGAGCTGCTCGACAGTACAGTGGCCAGCACGAAAACCGAACTGGTGCTCAGACCTTTTCCTTGCTTCCCTTTAGGGAAAACATTTTTTCTTTTGTGTCGCCTTCTATTTCACGCCCGTGCAAATATCGCGCTTCGCATAGCCGATCAACCGTGCTCGGAAAAAATTAATTTGTGTGGTGCCAACCAATGGTAAATGAGTGACGACGGGTTTGGTTTAGAGTCAGTAGGTTTTTGTCCGACTACTATAGGTAGCACTTCAGCCATGGACGCCGCACAGCTACAAGCTATTATATCTGGAGCTGTTAGCCAGGCTTTGGCTGAACAAGAAAACAGACTAAAGCAGAACTTTCAGGCACAATTAGATGAGGTAAAACTACAGATGCAGAACTTGCGTGTGGAGACACCGCAAGTAGAGACATACCAAAGAATAACCGTAGACCCAAACATACGGTGCGAAGTCAAGCTTGACATTGTGAAGGCAATGCCAGACTTTACGGGAGAGCAGGACGACTATGTGTCATGGCGGCAGTCAGTCGTAGACGCATACGAAATCTTCAAACCGTATTATGGTAGCGAAGCGCATTACCAGGCCGTTTCGATTATCAGAAACAAAATCAGGGGGTCAGCGAGAGGGCTACTAGTTGCCCATAACACAGTCCTGAATTTCGATGCTATTATTGCTCGACTAGACTGCACCTACGCGGACAAAACTTCGTTGCGTGTCCTTAGGCAGGGACTTGAAACAGTTAGGCAAGGAGAGCTTAGCCTAATGCAATATTACGACGATGTAGAAAAACGATTAACGTTAATAACAAACAAGATCGTTATGACTCACGAACCGGACAGTGCTATTCTGTTTAATAATGAAGTCAGAGAGGATGCTCTGCACGCGTGTATTGCTGGTCTTAGGAAGCCCTTGAGGGCCATAGTCTTGCCAGCGCAGCCCAAGGATTTGCCCTCAGCTTTAGCTTTGGCTAGGGAAGCCGAGGCTACCATAGAACGCACTAACTTTGCCGCTACATATGCAAAGGCTTTGGAAGACAAGGCACTCACTTATGTGCACCGAAAGGATCCAAACCGCTCAAGGGAGTCCCATGGAAGATATAGCAGGGCCGAGGACAGCCAAGGGAAAAACCCTCATTTTTACAAGAAGCAGGGTAAGCAATATAGTTCTGCCCAGAATAATAACAGCTATCGTAATCAATCACCTGAGCCTATGGAGTTAGGCTCCACTGTAACCCAACATAGGCAACCTCCTTTGGAAGCGGTCAGCCTACAAACACCAAGGCCGAGAGTGCTCGGGGCCAGAAAAGATTCGGCTCCGCACGCATGACCGGTCAAAGGCGTCAGAGATTGCAGAACACCATGCAACAGGCTGACGATAAAACTGACAGCGAATATGATGGCGCGGCCGCAGCGGCCGTTACCGAGATAGATGACGAGTCTGATGACGACAGCTGCAAGGGATACAACTAAAAATTTTAATCGACAAAGGGACGGCAAAAAACTACATCAAGCCAGTAAAGGAGCTTAAACACGTGGTGCCCGTCGATTCCCCTTTCACGGTTAGTTCCATTCATGGCTCTAACAGGGTTCATCAAAAATGTTTAATGAATATTTTTGGAAAAACATCTGCGTTCTTTCTTTTGGACGCGCTGACGCCATTCGATGGTATTATAGGGTTTGACCTCCTAGCTCAAGTGGGAGCAAAACTCGACGCAGAGAAAGGTACAATAAATTATGGTTCTGTTTCTGAAAAGCTTCAGCAATGTTAATTGCGACAATGTTAATTTTACTAATGTAAATGACATCACCGTACCGGAGCCTGTAAAAGCTCAATTTCGAAGTATGATCGAAAACAGATCTAAGGCATTTTCAGCCTCTAACGAGGCACTGCCATTTAACACTTCTGTTGTTGCCACAATTCGCACAAGCGATGATAAGCCGGTATAATCCAAGCTATACCCGCATCCCATGGGTGTATCTGAGTTTGTTAAGCGAGAAATCGCAGACTTACTGCAGAAAGGCATTATTAGAACCTCAAAGTCGCCGTACAACAATCCAACATGGGTTGTGGACAAAAAAGGCCATGATGAATTGGGGAACAAAAATAAGCGTTTGGTTATAGACTTTAGGAAACTTAACGAAAAAACCATCGCTGATAAGTACCCAATGCCAAACATCCCCATGATACTGGCGAACTTAAGAAAAGCTAACAACTAAGAGCACAGCTATATTATTAATGTTAACAATCCACTAATACTAAGTTACTTCATATAAACAATGCTGATGCGCCCCAACTGAGTTCGTCGCTCCGCGCTACGAACAGTCAGCAACAGCCGGGGTACCGAGCTATGTAGCATAAATGCTGAGTCGGCTTACCGACCATGGGTTTATGGCGTGATGCATTGGAGCCAGAGTAGATCCACACTTTTCATATTCTTTTGTATTTAGTCTTAAGCCAGAGCTTTAATAAAGAGCAGCTTCTCCGGCACACAGCCCTAAAACTATTATTTTCTTATTTGAACATTCTCGCTGAGCCAAAAGGCCCTCGACGAAGAGGGCAAAGTCACGCCCTCCAACCTAAACTTCGTAAGAAGCTATTAATCCCACAGGAAGGAATATCGACACCTGGAGACCACAGGACACATCCCGACGGAGGAACTTATTAATTTATAAGGTGTTGATAGCGCTTCTTCACCTTCGGACTGAATATTATATTAATTAATTAATATTAAAATTTTATCTTCGGTTCTTTTTCAGCTAAATTATTACTTGAATTAACAACCACCGATGTTTCTTATTGAATTAGTTTATCAAGGTTGCTGGTTATCTAATAAATTCTTCATGTTTTCTTCTAATTGCTCTCTGTCATCTTCATCCATTTTACCAAATAAAAAAAATAATATATAAAATAAAAATTATAAATAAAAATAAAAAAAATTTTATTATATCCCTTATAAGCGCCCTTCCTTTTGTTATCATTTTAAAATATTGATCCATTTTACAATAGATCACCAAATTCCAAGTAGTACTCACAATCTCCACGTCTCCTATAGGATCTAAATATATTGCTGAAGTCTTATTTATCCTGTCTATGGAATATCTTGGTGTTATATTTTTAGGTAACGCGCTAGAAAATTGACAGCTCAATACAAACAACAACATTGCCATGATAATTCCGATCTGGGACATTCCCGGTGATGCTCTAGTTCGTTTTTTATTCTCAGGGTCAGTCTCATTCTTTTCAACAGATTTTATTCTTTGCAAGGGACACATTTAAGCAATGGGTCTTGTGATAAATCCTTTCTGCATCCGTACTTTAGCCAAACGGACCTTTCATCTCTCTTTATGGGCTTTTTCCACTTTTCCTAAAGGCCATCTTGCTGGATGACGAATTTTCATCTTTTAATAAAACTATTTGCCCTTCTTCTATATTAGGAATTTCTCTTCTCCATTTATTCCTTTGCTGGAGTGTATGCAAATATTCATTTTTCCATTTTACCCAGAAATATTTCCTCATTTTTTGGATAAGTCTCCACCTATCCAAATTTCCGATTCTTTGATCCTCCATCGGTTCGACTATTTCTAAGGGCGGTCTTCCAATTAGAAAATGACCTTGCGTTAAAGCTTCTTGTTGTTCCATCTCATTAACTATAGTGTATAATGGTCTTGAATTTAAACATGATTCTATTTGACATAAAAGGGTTGACATTTCTTCATATGTCAAAATATTGTCGCCGATTATACGCTTTAAATGGTATTTCATTGACTTGACCCCAGCTTCCCAAATACCTCCGAAGTGAGGTTCTGCCGGCGGAATAAAATGCCGAAGAAACGTGTGGTGAGGTTTCCGAAAAATCGAACAGAGCTGCTCGCTTTTGCATTTTTTATTAAACGGATGCTTCAGATATCCGATTTTTTCTTACCCAGTCAGACCGTTCTGCTGGATTCATTATTTTAAATTTATGGCATTGAATTAAATAATGCCCCGGTAGTTTACAATATACACAATTGTCACTATAATTTTTGTTAATGTTTGTTTTAATAATTTTCTTTACAGGGTTAGCCGTTGCTCTAAAAAGTCCATAACATCAGAGAGTGCCTTTTGTTTTTTTGACATGGCTTTCAAATAAGTTGATCGACTCTTTATCAAATTTTCGAAAAATGATGTGCGCAAAAATTGCATCCACATCTTCCGACAATTGTGCCTTTAATTTTATGATATTTATAGACTCATTAATTGTGTCAATAAATGTTTTCATTTGTTTATTGGACTCAAAATTTTAACTTGGCATATCCATAAGCCTTTTGCCTTCATATGTTTAAAGAAAATTTGTCTATTATTCTCACGCTTGGTTAAAAATTCACAGGTGGCATCATAATTTTCCCCAGAGCTTTATTGCTTAGCTAATAATGAGTTACCACATTAAATTAAACTTGAGAGAAGGACTGAGATCCTCTCTCGTATGAATGACTTCTGTGAAGAGCTTATTAAAAAGATCCCATTCTTTTGAATCACCAAAGAAAGTGGGTATTTGAATTTTAGGCAGGTTTCGAATATCCTCTGCCGTAACAACCGTCGACATTTCAGCTTTCTTAGCTGTTCCACTGAGTCGACTATTTTTGGCTGTAAAAATATTTTGCTTGTCAAGCTTAAGTTCACTAATTTCATCCTCAAATATCGAACTTTCAAAATAAATATGGTTAAATATTTTATTCCAAAGAAATTCTATTTTGTTTTTTCTTATTTGAAGGAAATCAGGCTATTATCTCTTAGTTTTGACTTCTCTTCTAGATATATTCTAAATTGCCCAACATTTCTACAGAATGCCTGCTCTACTTTCGAAGCGTTGTCCTTCGACATACCCTGCGACATACCCTGTGTCTCCTGAATACCCATTTTCTCAGGATTTGCTTTAGGGACTGGGTTGTCTACGAACTACCTATATTCTTTTCATATTTTACATTTATCTGTGTTAAAATATTCATGATCGACAATGACGATCTTTAATAAATTGCTATGATTAGCAACGAATAGTTTTTGCAGTTCTTCTAATTTTAAAAATTCTTTCTCACTTAAAATTAGGATTATTTCCAACTTTCTTATTTCCAAAATAATTTTGGACTGCCTAAAAACTGTCTAAAAACACTGTATCGTTTTTTCTAACATCATAATGATCTTTTTTTTTGTATAATATTAGTGAAATTAAAAAAAACTTTTAACTTATCTTTTGGCGATGGCGATGCGTTTCGGAGTTGTGTCGTTGGCGTTGTCGTTTGCGAGGCGTTGTTGGCGATGCGTCGTTGGCGATGCGTCGTTGGCAGGTTCCTGGCTTTTTCTTCCTTCTCTCTAATTGACGTCGATGCTAAAGATGATTTTGTGTTTTCTTTTTTTTTTTGAGTTGATAGCACTGTTTTTTTGTTTTGTATCCAGTTAGTTATATGCACTGTACACTGTATATGCGCTTATTAGGCACTCTTTTTTGTGTACTTTTTAATGTTTTATGATCTTATGGCACTTATTAAATGCTTTTATTGGATTTACGAATTTTTGATGATTTTGCTACCTTCAGCTGCAAGATTAACTTAGCAACGCTTAAAGGAGCTGGCCTTTCTTTGAGTCCCTTACCATAGAGGGGGAAACTGCAAAGTCAAAGTTTTCATTTTTTTCGAAGGCTCGATTGACCAAAATGTAAAGAGGCTGCAAAATAAGCAAACGTCTACATCTGTTGAGTTGATATTTCAAACTCAATTTTATTTCTCTAAATCCTGCTTAGGTAGCTAATATGAAATTTACATGTTCTAATCCTATATCTAACTAGACCAACGCAGTGGCCATTTGTTCCCTAAACATGGGAACGGATTGTAAGTGCGGGAATTTTCCACTGATACGACCGCTTGCATCGTTGTTTAAGCGATGAACCCACTCAGAAGTTCGTGGTATTTTTATCTCTAACGCTCAACCGTAGTTTATTTTTAAATATAGGCAGACCCATGTTTGACAATACATGTGCTGCAGCGGTCCAATGGTTTTACGTACAATATATATACATATAATATTATATGTATATCCGTGTTCATGTGTTCAAATATGCATACTTATGTAAATGATCAATGTTCAGTACTTGAAATGCACATATTATTTTGTTGAATGTTTTTCTTATATTCTAATTTGATATTTTAAATAACTGCTCAATTTTGGGTGGGTAGAAAAGCGCGCCAAATGTATTGTTAGTTGCCCGTTTTCTTAAAGCTGGCAAATACATAGAGCTCATCGTTTGCTACTATTTTTCCAAATTTGAATAATATACCCGCATTTATATTCAATAAAAGATGATATGTAAAGTTCATATGCATGTAAGCGGTGGCTAAATCAAGCGGCGATTTTAACTAACGACAATTAAAATAACTTCTTAAAAAAAGAATAGTCGTGGCATCAAAATTTAAATAATATTTTATTAAATCATATTACAACGAAATTGATCAAAACAATATATCAATATTAGATAATATTTTATTAGATCATATTACAACGAAATTTAACAAAACAATAGATCAAAATTGCACTTTCTTTTGCGTACTGCTTTCTTTCACACAATCAAGTGAATTCTATTTTTCGATTTTTATGCTCTCAATTTTATGCGATTGGGGAGATAGCAATTATTGCCGCCACCAAAAAAGTGGCTGCATAGCGCCAAACCATTGTATGGCCGTTGCGCATCTTATTATTCTAGTGTCTTTGGTTATACTTTTATTGACAATGAGCAGCTGGTATGAATGAGAATGTTGTACTCTGGATTGTTAATTCAAAAATGTTTTGGGATATCATGTTAACTGTGGATTCGGTATCAATAAGACATTTTAAATTATTTTCTTTGTATTTAATTCCTATATATTGGGTTTTTTCAAGGAAAGTGGCTGAAAATTGTCAGTTGATTCACCATTGCGTTTTTGGTGGTAATTGTATGACTCGTCTGTTATAATCTGCTGTGGCAGTGGTGTTGTTTGGCAACTTTGGTTGTTTTTGTCAGTTTTTGATAGTGATACTCCGGATAATAAACCGTATGGTCATCAGTTGGGTAGTAAAAATGGTCATAAAGAATACATATATTGGTGATAAGCAGCGCTCTCTTCATATAATGATTTATCCATACTCCTCCAAAACACCAAGATCATAAGTACGTGTTATTCTCTTTAAAGGGTAAGTCGCGTGTTTTGGGTTGACACGACAATAGGTCATAACTTTACACTTGGAGCCATTTAAGCTTAGTACGTTATCACGGCACCTTATTTAAAAGCTATCTAGATCGGATTGTGAGTCCAAATAGCAAGAAATACCCTTTTATTGCAGGCATATTGTGGGACGCCGGATGTTACTCGGATTATACAAGAGAGGACCCGTTGCGTCCTGCCATTTATATAACTTAAATTCCAATTTAGAAGATCAAGTTTCCTAACGAAAAGTGAATAATTAACATAGTCATATGCTTTAATAAGGTCAGTGTAGATGAAGATTATTTTTGAAGCCCAGTATTACGAAGGAAGTTAGCTCCAACAGGTTAGTGGTTGTTGATCTGCTTTGATATAATAAGTGTTAATATAATAAATGATATTTTCAAAAAGCTAAGGGATAGCCGACAATTTAGATATTCCTCTGTAATTCTTGCATCCAGTTTGTTAGCTTTTTATGGAGAGGATTCACAAAGGACTCCTTCTATAAGGTAAGCAGTTTCAGTAGAGGCGTGCACAAGCCTTCCGCACAGAACCTAAACACACAGCATGGAATTTCGTCGGGACATGTCGAATAGACAAGCTTAACACGTTGAAGATAGAAAAGCACTGAGCTTTCGCTGAGTGGGAAAAAATATTAAATTCGAATTTGATACAGCGTAACAGAGGTAACAGAGGTACAGAGGTAACGTAGAAAATGTTGTTTGAAAAATCTGTGGAAATTGATTGGTAGTTGCCTGTTCCGATGGTACAGTAGTATTCCAAAAAAAATAATGAAGAAGGGGAAGGTGCACTTAGTGTTAACAAAATTATAAAACTGTTTCGCATTCAGTGCGAAAAGAAACTTACAACTGTTTAAATAGTTATTCTAACACTGAGCATTAAGCACGGTAAAACGTAACCCAGCACTTTATTATTTGAGAACTTTAAGCTTTGAATAATGTCTGGACTTAACCTCTATTAGGTGTGCCAACTATTAATTAAACCAAGTACGTTTGTTTGAGATAGATAGTTAATTGCCGTAATATTTATGGAATAATGTTACAAGAGAACTTATCGGAGCAATTAAAGGCAGATAATTATTTTGCCTCAGAAAATTTTCCTTGCGAAAAAAATTGTATTTTCCAACTTCTCGTTCCCATTTTCACTATCTGAGTAGCGGGTATCTGGTAGTCAGGGATAGCGTTCTCTCTGGTTTTATTTTTCCGTTATTTGTTTTACAATTTTAGCGATGTTTGGAATGCATTTTCGATAAAATCTACACAATCCTGGAAATGATTTTATTTCTTTGACGTGTTTGGTATTGGAAAATTAATTACTACACTTATCTTTTTGGGATAAGGTTTTATTCCTGTGGTGGTTACTACATAACCAAAGAACTCGGTCTTTTTTCTCATAAGCATTTATCTAATTGTAATTTTAAGTTTGCGTACCGGAATTTTTTTGTACGCTTTTTAATAAGAAGATATGTTCTTCCAATGAAGCGGAAAAAATTATTACATCATTCAGATATAGTAAACAATCTTTTTAAATTAAGTCTCTTAAAAAATTGTCCATACATATTTAAGAAGTAGCGGTGGCGTTTTCGTGTATATTTGTAATGACCATATTTTTGATGGAAAATTATGCAAAATGAATGGTTGTGAAGTATTAGCATCTACGTAACTTGGTGAATTCCATTCGGTGAATTGGAAATTAATCATTGATATTTATTTCATTTAAATTTCTGTCATCAACTACTTTTCTTTGGGGCTATCAAAATCGGTGATTTATTCCTTGGTCTATCATTTCGTTAATTTTTCTGTTTTTTCCTCATTAAAATGTTCTAATCTGAATTTGTTACACTCCCTTAAATTCATTGTTAATGGAAAAATTAAAAGATTGGACCTAGGTTATCTGAACTCTGATGCAGTCTTATCCTCTTCAATCTTCGCATCTTCTTACATTATTGGGTTAAGGCACTATAGTGCAGTCTTATCCTGTCTAGCGTCTCCCCAATCATATTTCATGTTAAGTTCCGCGCCTCCTAACTAAACTGTTTATTTTTTCTTTGCTCTTGCTCAACTATTTCCTGCCTAATACTGCCTGAGTATAATAATTATCAGAAAAATTATGCATGTAGAATTTTTGTATGTGCAGATTTTACTAGTTTCTAATGTTATACTTTTTTTTAGTTCCAATGTCTATCAGGAACTTTTCTCTCAATGCAATTCTTAATTGTTTTGTTTTAGTAATCAATATGATTAGTCTATTTCTAAATCTAATTTCTTTGCTACTACTAAAGCTCTAACTTTTAGTTCCTTGGCGAACTTACTGATGCTTCCCTGGAATGGTGTCATGTATGCATCGCTGATAATGAGTTCGTAGAGCTTATGGTCTTTAAAGTTATTAATTAGGGTTATTTTTGCATTCATCCAGTTAGTAGCCTTTTCCTCATTAAAGCCTCAAAGTTGATCCATAAATTATGTGTATTTCTATAGCTATATTAAGTACTCGAGTCCTTTTCCATTTCTGTCATAGAAGACTATGATCATACCTCGGCTTTAAGCCATTGAGCTTTTTATGCGTGGCCTTATTGGATGATCTTTGGACTTTGTGTCAATTCTTGTTTCGCTTAATTCTGTTTTCCCGAAATCTGAGTGTCCTGCAGTATGGGATGTCAAATCAATGTCAAATCTTCCCCTATTGGCTGTGTCTTACATGGTAGTTTTCTGTTTGCATTTCGATTTGGATTTGTTGATTATATTCTTAATGTCTACAAAATAGTTGCTTATGTGCGTATTCATATACTGTGTTTGTATGTATAGTGGTGATGCCAGACATTAATTTTTGTTACAGTGTTTTTGTTATTTGAGAACTGTCGTAAATGGACAATAATCAAATTCGCAAGGCAAAAGTTGACTGCGACGATGTTCCCTACGATGTTCCAGCCTTGCATAGTTCATGTAGTGAATATAGTGCCTTTTTATGAGACTTAACGCTTCTACGGGATCGCAGGTTGAGGATAGAAATGCTGTGTCGACCGCGTATGTGACAATTGTTAGGTTTCTGGAGGGAATGGTGGGAAGATGTGTGGTGTAGAGGGTATAGCGGATAGGTCCCAGGATGCTGCCTATGGGTTAAGGCGAGGTTTTCAGTAACCATTAAGCAAGTAAACGAAAGTACGTCTGATTATGACGATTAGAATGGGAAGCTTGACTTCGCTCTCTTTCGTGATCTCTGGCCCTGTAGCTCAGTGATATAAAATTTATAAAACAATTATAAATACGGCAGCGTGCTTTATTCGTTGGTATCTTTCACAAACTGAATAGCTTACAATATGTATAATTAAATTTTCTCTGCGCGACAATGCATCGCGCCACCAAGACACAGCCGGCAAGCTGGTGAACCAACACTCCGGATAAGAAGTGTCCGTTTTTCGCAGCCGGGCATTCTTAGCGCAGAGCACTAAACCCAATTCTGCCGCGTCAGCATTGTTTATGCGAAACTACGTAGTTATTATGAGGCAAGGTATTATATATATATATTATATATTATTATATATATATATAGTAGCATATGTACCATAGTATAACACTTTGTCACACACACACACCACACACACAGTACATATGTACCACTTGATCACACCCACCCAATCCATTTGCCCTAACACATAAGTCAGATCCCAAGCTCTTGGTGACAATAACAATTTCGGCCGCGTTAACATAAACAATTGATTCATAGACATAAACATCCGCCGATGCCGAAATTCGTCATTCCCACTAAGCAACCAAATAGCTTACGCAGCACAAATCCTGGTAATTTTCCATGCGCAACTCTCTTAAAGAGCGCAACCCATTTGAATAGAGAGGAGAGCCTTCAAGCTCATATAAACAAAGTCGACCAAGGGTTTGCTAAGCGTTCAACTCACACTCCAGATTTAGTTCTAATTCATCCACTATACCATTAAGACGTGAATTGACTCCGATTCAAAGTTGTATCATTATCTTGAAATAAAAACTTATATTTTTTTCAAAACTTGCAACCGCGAACTCGTTATTGGCGCAGTCGGTGGTCCTAAACTTATAGTGACCAACAAAGAACCTTCGTGTGTGATTTAACTTCAACTTTGTGGCTAATCAATGCTGCAAGAAGTAAGTATCCGCCAGTCATACAGTGCTTAATAATTAAAACCGCTTCAACTTGGTAGCCCACCATAATAGTGTGACCGCTACTAGAAGAAAAAATTATTATTACATAAGTGCTGCAAAGACAAGACCACTAAAGGGTAACTGAAGCCCCAGGTTTTGCATATCAACCAAAGACAGTGTGTAGCCCGCAAAACAAAAAGCGTGACCGCTACGAGGAGTGAAAAATAAAATAAAATCAACAAACAACAAAAACAAGAGAAACAACAATGGCACTACCACAACAACAAGTGCAACTACTCTCTGAGAATCATCTGAGCCAGGCTCTTGGTCAGATTCGACAGGTACCAACATTTACCGGTACGACACTGGAACTGAGCTCGTTCATAAGAAGAATAGAGTTCATACTTCAACTATATCCATCAACTGACGTCCGTCAGTCACACGTACTCTTCAGTGCAATCGAAATGCAAATTGGAGGCGACGCCCAACGAGTATCCCAGCTCAGTGCAGCTAATACATGGCCGGAATTGAAGGAAGCCCTAATCGCCGAGTTCAAGACCCAGACACCATTTGAAGAGCTTTTGAGACGACTATATAACACCCAATTCAATGGATCAGTTCGTAAGTTCATAGAAGAACTTGAAGCAAAATGCTTTGTAATAACAAATAAGCTAGCTTTAGAAAATAATGATCTACATAATCACATTTATACAAACGCAATGAACGATACAGTAAAAAATGTAATTATTAAAAAACTCCCAGATAGACTCTACATGCAATTAGCCAGATTCGATATAACAACAGTCAGTAAATTAAAGCAAATTGTACAGCAGGAGGGTTGTTATGACAGTACATGGTCCGATCACCCAAAATTCCAAAATACTCAAAATACCCAATATAAAAATCAGTACAGCCCAAACTATAACAACACTTCAAATAATCAAAATAAAAATCAAAATTATAATCAAACATCAATTAGCCAAAATAAAAATCAACATATGAACAAAAACAATAACAGCCATGACCAGCCTTTCGAATACCTATTCCAAGAATTTAAGCAAAAACTCAACCAAGCACAGACACAAAATCCTTTAAATTATTCCTCCAACTATCAACAAAATCCAGTTTCTTCATCCGCTCCGAATCCGGCAACAAAAAGGCAAAGACCTAGTACCAGCGGGCATTCAAAAATGGATACGTCCGAAAATTTTCATCTACATGCCTCGGACGAAGAAGAAGACACAATTCCTTCATAAATATTGTTTTAAACAATATACCGCTCCGATGTGTTATAGACACTGGGTCTACAATAAACATCATAAGAGCAAACATTTTTAATTTCCCGGTTAAAACTACTAATTTACAAACACATACCATTAACGGCACAATAACCCTAAAGAAAATCATAATTCTAAAACCAAGTAAGCTTTGCCCTACTAAACAAGTTTTTTATATTCATAATTTTTCCGAAAATTACGATATGATATTAGGTACAGGGTTCCTAGAAGACGCCAACGCCCAAATAAACCTTGGCAAAAGAAGTGTAGTTTTAAACAACAACAGTTTCTTAATGGACTACCTACCAGAACGAGAAGGTAGCCTAGAAGACAACCCCGACTATGTGAATGTTTCACCGCCATCATTATCCACTGATGATGAAGCCACAAATTATGCAATAGGAAACGAGATAAGGGAATCAAATGAATTCAGGCTTGACCATCTAAATAAAGAAGAGTCAAATGCCCTTACTAAAATTCTTCAAGAATTTAGGGACATACAATACAGAGAAGGTGAAAATTTGACCTTCACAAGTACTGTAAAGCATGTCATCAAAACTAAACATGAAGACCCAATCTATAGGAAACCTTATAAATACCCCCAGGCCTACGACAAAGAAGTCGAGGTACAAATCAAAGAAATGATTAAACAAGGCATTGTTCGAAAATCGAACTCACCCTACTGTTCCCCTATCTGGATAATACCGAAAAAAAGCGATGCTTCTGGTAAAACAAAGTTCAGATTAGTAATCGACTATCGCAAACTAAACGAAATTACTATTGATGATAAATACCCAATTCCTGTCATGGATGAAATACTAGATAAGCTAGGTAGGTCTCAATATTTCACTACCATAGATTTAGCAACAGGTTTTCATCAGATCCAAATGGATGAAAGCTCGATTCAAAAAACAGCTTTTTCCACAAAAAATGGACATTACGAGTACACTCGAATGCCGTTTGGACTGAAGAACGCACCTGCAACATTTCAACGTTGTATTAACAATCTATTAGAAGACCTAATTTACAAAGATTGTTTAGTTTACATGGACGATATAATAGTTTTTTCCACTTCATTGGAAGAACACTTGTTATCTCTACGTAAAGTATTTGCTAAATTACAAGAAGCTAATCTAAAGTTACAACTTGACAAATGTGAATTTATGAAAAGAGAAACAGAGTTCTTAGGACACATTGTAACTACGGAAGGCATAAAACCCAACCCAAATAAAATAGAAGCCATACAGAAATTCCCATTACCTAAAACTAATAAAGAAATAAAATCATTTTTAGGACTTTGCGGTTTCTACCGTAAATTTATCCCTAACTTTGCAAAAATTGCTAAACCAATAACACAAAAACTAAAAAAAGGTTCCGTTATAAATTCTAAAGATACCGAGTATATATCAGCCTTCGAAAAATTAAAATTTTTAATTATGTCCGAACCAATATTAATTTATCCAAATTTCGAAAAAACATTCTCATTAACCACAGATGCAAGCAATGTCGCTCTAGGTGCTGTATTATCACAGGATCGTAAACCCGTTTGTTACGCTAGCCGTACTCTCAATGAACATGAACTTAATTATTCAGCAATAGAAAAAGAACTTTTAGCTATTGTTTGGGCCACTAAATACTTCAGGTCCTATCTTTTTGGTCGTAAATTCCAGATTCTTAGTGATCATCAACCTTTAGTTTGGCTCGATAATATCAAGGAACCAAACATGAAACTCCAAAGATGGAAAATCAGACTAAATGAGTTTGATTACCATATAAAATATGTACCAGGAAAAGAAAACCATGTCGCCGACGCACTTTCACGTGTAAAAATAGAAAACTTCTACGGCGAATCTCCCACTTCAGCCGCTACCGTACATAGTAGCCATGAAGATAACCAAAATTACATTTCCTTTACGGAAAGACCAATAAACTACTATAATAGACAAATAGAATTTGTCAAAGACGACAATAACAATACAGATATAAGAAAATATTTTCATAAAACAAAACTAAAAATCCATTATAAAGAAATGACAAGCGCATATGCAAAAGAATTAATAAAAGATTATTTGTGTACAAAAAATAGCGTAATTTATTTTCATAATGAAATAGATTTCCTTACATTTCAAAACGCCTTCTTAGAAATTGTCAGTCCGAACAACATAACTAAAGTTATGAGAGCAACCAGTAAATTAATAGATATTGAAACATATTCAGAATTTAAAGAAGTAATAATAAAAACCCACAGAGAACTCTTACATCCAGGTATAGAAAAACAAACCAAAATTTTTAAAGAAAAATATTACTACCCAGACTATCAAAAGTTAATACAGAACATTATCAACGAATGTGAAGTGTGTAACATGTGCAAAACAGAACATAGAGACACTAAATTAAATTACGAGTTAACGCCAGAAATTTTCAATCCTAGAGAAAAATATGTTATCGATTTTTATTTAATCGATAATAAAACATTCCTGTCATGTATTGACGTTTATTCCAAATATGCCGCCTTAATTGAAGTCAGCTCTAGGGATTGGCTCGAAGCAAAAAGAGCTCTACTTAAAATTTTTAATGAAATGGGAAAACCGTCCGAAATAAAAGCCGATAAAGACTCAGCATTTATGTGTGCTGCATTACATTTATGGCTAAAGTCCGAAAATGTTCACATTAACGTCACAACAAGTAAAAATGGAATTTCAGACATTGAGAGATTTCATAAAACTGTCAACGAAAAGTTAAGAATTATAAGCACTGAGTCCGACCCAGAGAATAAAATAACAAAATTTGAAACCCTACTCTATGTTTATAACCATAAAATTAAACATAATACAACAGGTAAAACACCAGCAGATATTTTTATATATGCAGGAACACCTGCACATGACACCCAGCAAGAGAAAATTAATAAAATAAATAAATTAAACGAAAATAGACATAGTTATGAAGTAGATACCAGATATAGACAAGCACCATTAGTAAAATCAAAGACAACAAACCCATATAAAAAGACAGGAGAAATTACACAGATTGACGAAAAACATTATGAAGAGAAAAACAGAGGCAGGAAAATAACCCACTATAAATCAAAATATAAAAAGAAAAAGAAAATTAATGAAACTAAATATAACAATAATTCCAGCACAACCCAAAACGACCAAGGCAATCCAACATAATTACACAATTTTGATGATCCTTTGCTATTTTCTATTATGTTTTATCCAACATGTCCAAGGACAAAATCTTGAAGTTAACCCAATTCAAGCCAAAAATGGCTACCTTATATTTAATACTGGATCAATAAGTTTACCAATCAATTACGAGTATCACTACTTATCTGTAAATATTACAAAAATAGAACAAACATATGATAACTTAGTAAAACAATCAGAAGAATATGAAACTTTATCCCAAGTTCAATATTTAGCAGAGAAATTAAAAAGAGAAATGAATGGCATTAGAATAGCAAAGCGCAGCAAACGCGGCTTAGCTAATTTTATGGGCACAATTTATAAATACCTTTTTGGAACCTTAGATCAAGCAGATAAAGAAGAGCTAGAATATAAAATTCAAAATTTGTCCGAAAACAGCGTCCAAGCTAATGAACTCAACGAAGTCATAAAAACAGTAAATGAAGGCATAACATTAATAAATTTATTAAGTGCATTACATGAAAGCGATCAAAGATTAAACATTTTATTATTTAATTTACAACAGTTTACTGAGTATGTAGAAGATATTGAACTTGGAATGCAGTTAACAAGACTTGGCATTTTTAATCCTAAATTACTAAAACATGATTATCTAACAAATATAAACTCAGAAAAACTTCTACATATTAAAACTTCCACTTGGCTGAAAACGGATACAAATGAAATTCTAATATTTTCCCATATTCCAAAAGAAATAATTAAGACCCCAATCTTTACAATAATTCCATATCCAGATAATAATCAAAACATTTTAATAGAAAATGTACAAAATAAATTTTATGTTCAAAATAATCAAACTTATTTGGCATCTACAAAAACTTTAATAATAAACAAATGCTTAACGGGCATACTTAACCAATTCAATACAGAATGCAGATATGTAAAAACTCATAAAGAGTTTGAAATCAATTATGTCGAACCTAATATAATATTAACTTGGAACTTACCAAAAACCATACTTAACCAAAATTGCATAAATAGAGATATAATAATAGAGGGAGACAACATAATAAAAGCTTTTAACTGTTCCATACAAATCGAAGACATCTCAATATCAAACACTATGTTAGATTACACACAAACGATTTATGTTAACAACAATATCACTAAGTTAAAAGCCCTTTCTTATATACAAGCTAAAGAAATTTTTGAAATCCACAATAAAGCAAACAATAAATTTCAAATAATTACATTTACTATTTTAATAGTTTTAGTTGTCATAATAATATTCTATTATATCTACAAATATAAGAATATACCTAAGAAAATTATAATCAAATTCAAAAGACAAGTACCCACTCCTATTGAATCAAATATTATAAACAATGATGTAACAGAAATAGAAAATAATGTAAATCCTGTCTTGTATCCTAAATTATCCGCCTGAGGACAGGCTAATTTCTTAAGGATGGGGAAGTAGCATATGTACCATAGTATAACACTTTGTCACACACACACACCACACACACAGTACATATGTACCACTTGATCACACCCACCCAATCCATTTGCCCTAACACATAAGTCAGATCCCAAGCTCTTGGTGACAATAACAATTTCGGCCGCGTTAACATAAACAATTGATTCATAGACATAAACATCCGCCGATGCCGAAATTCGTCATTCCCACTAAGCAACCAAATAGCTTACGCAGCACAAATCCTGGTAATTTTCCATGCGCAACTCTCTTAAAGAGCGCAACCCATTTGAATAGAGAGGAGAGCCTTCAAGCTCATATAAACAAAGTCGACCATATAACTTATGACTATACAAATTGAAGTTAATTAAATTGTCTGATACTGAAACATGAAACACTAAGGCTAAATAATTGGGAGTCATGCAAGTTATCCAATAGACGTCTGCACGAGTGCACTCAAAATTTTCTGTTAATTGAGTACGAACAAGCTTAAGTCGCAATTCGGCGCGCCGAAACCTTTTTAACAGAGATAATTGAGCATTGGCTAGCATTGTTTTTGTTGTATGTGGAATGAGTGAAATTCAAACCAAAGCGGAATGGATAGAATGAGTGGACGCAGTGTAAATGTGTAGAGTACTCGGATAAAATTTTGGCATTCTCTTCATTCATTTCGGGCATTTTCGGATTTCATTCAAGACCAAAATCATTCCAATGATATTGACCCCCTACAATACGAAATTGAAAGCTACATGAACCTAACAGTAAACTATCTGATGATTTCAATTGCCTTGAATGGTGGCACATAAACAAAAATATTTTTCCCCAAATATATAAAGCTAGCTGCACCATTTTTTGTATTCCTGCGAGCAGCTCAGCATCTGAAAGAACATTTTCATACGCAAGAAATTTAATTTCGGAAAAAAGGTGCATTATTGCTAACAATTCTAATTCAGTAAACCAAATAATGTTTCTCCATTCTGTTATTGAAAATTAAAATAAATGAAATATATACTTATACATAAAAATTATTTCATGTCTTTATATTTCTCTATGCCTTGCATGCAAAAGCAAAACGAAAACGAAAACGAAAAAACAAACACGCAATAAATTTGACGTCGCCAATGCGGCGCACAGTTAACCGCTTCGGTTATTCCGATTACTCCGTCGCGAGCACTCATTCGTGCATTGCCTCTCCGTTCGGTTATACAAAATTTTTTACTCATGCCTTTACCACATTTGCCAAATCCGTTTTACTCATAGTCTCACTCATTCAGTCAGAATTTTGAGTGAGAGACCATATGCTGCTTTGACTGTAGTCATGCAGACGTCTATTATCCAACCCATGATTCAGGGGCCCTTACCCAATTTATAAACAATTTTTCAGAATCCAATCTCAACGATTGATTTGCCTTTGATCTCAAAGTTGCACTTCGCCGGCCTGTAAAAAATCCAAGCTTAACGTACACACAGCTTCCTCTTGTTGACCAAACATATTGCTCATCAATCAAACTGCAATGGTCAACATAATTTAATTTCACAATGTAGTGAAACAATTTCATCATTAAGCTTTTATTTCAAAGTTCAATAAGTTTCAAAAAAGCTCCTGGCCGAGATTTCGAGGATAAGATTTAAATTAAAGCTATCAGACGATTCCTGAGATAAAATCTGATGGGTGATCCGGTCTTAAAAAATTTATATTAAAGACCACTCTATAAACTTTAAAAATGAAATAAAAAATTAATTTTTTTTATTTAAATTCCAACCAAATAAATTAATTGGCGCTCAACGTGGGGCAGTGCATCAACTAACAGTTCAGATGTGAAAAATTTAATGATAACAAGTTAAATAAAAATCGTGAACTCACACCGACAACAATTAATCCGTACAAATACAAAGTTCAGAAAAAGATAAATTATAACAAATAAATCTAGAACTCGTGCTGAACTAAAATATTTTTTTAAGTGGACAAAAATTTAATAAAAGACAACCACCAACCAAAAACAATACTGCCAGTGATAAAAGAGAGAATAAAACCAGACGAAAAATATAAGCTATAAAGAAAAGAAGAAACACCCATGCCGAATTGGCTTTGAATTAATTAAGACCCAGTACAAATACAAAGTTCAGAAAAAGATTAATTATAACAAATAAATCTAGAATTCGTGCTGAACTAAATAATTTTTTTAAATGGAAAAAAATTTAAAATAAAACATCCACCAACCAAAAACTGACTTTGAATTAATTAAACCCAAACACAGTGTTAAAGAAGGAAGGAACCCCCAATAAAAACTTCGCCAACAAGTTACACTCCGAGAAGGAAGATCAGCCCCCAACTATACTGAGGGAAGACCGCATCGAGAAGTCTTGTGAGGAATTTTACATTTTAAATAAATTTTAATTGCAGAAGCTTAACATTATAAACCTTATTTATTTAAAATTTATTTCAATTTAAATTGCAAATACTTTCAAAAACAATTAAAGAATTAAAGGATTCACAAAGGACTCCTTCTATTTATGGGGTACTGTAAAGATTCCCGAGATAAGGTAAGCAGTTTTAGTAGAGGAGTGCAAGTTATCACCCTCAGGCGCTAATACTTCTTACGGTAAATGTAAACAATATTCCATAACCAAATTCAAGAACAGCGCCAAGTATTTTTCTTTGTAAACAACATTTCATATGACACTTATGTCAGTCAGCACTATACCATTAGATGCAAACCACAGTAAACCAATGCTCAATATTTGTCCCCACTTAAAGCTACAGCTGGTTAACATGAACAATATAATTTCTCTATAATTCAACTTTGGCTTAGCACCAAACCACTTAAAGCTCAGCATCAGAGATCGGCCACGCAGCTGGTCAACATAAACAATATTTTGTTTGTCCCTCGCTCCAAAATCATAACATAGACCAGTCGATAACATAACATAACATTCAATAACATTTTCTCTCTCAGAACTTTTGTCCCGATCAAAATAAGCTTTCGGCAAGCTTTGCATTTTCTCTCTCAGAACTTTTGTCCCGATCAAAATAAGCTTTCGGTAAGCTTTGAGCTTTCAAGAAATAAGCTTTAGCATATCTTAGCTGACTTGCAGCATAAGTCCACAATTGTATTTTAGTTCTAATTTTGGCTTTAAATAAATCGGAAGTTTCTTTCCCTACAAAAATAAATTTTTTTTCCAATACGTGTTCCGCATTGGTTAATTGGCGCCCAAACGTGGGGCTCGCGTGTAATAAAACCACAGAAAAGGATATAAGGATAATTCCCTTTAAAAACTCCTTAGTGTAAACGCGAGTGAACGAATCCGATACAAGCTGTGAACTCAAAAATAAAAAACCAAGCGCTGAAACTAATTTTCAAAAAGTATTGAAACAAATGTGTATTGTGCACTTAAAAATTTCAAAAAAAATTGAAAAAAATATTGTGTTTGGCGATTTCAAGGTGCGCGCTCATACCGATTAACTACAAAATATCGGCACGCCGCAACCAAAATAATACTAGTGAATGCGCCGCTCATACCGATTAACTATAAAATATCGGCACACGGCGTATGTCCATAAACCATACTTAGAAGGAAGACCATATAAACCATATTCAGAAGGAAGACCCCCTAAAGTTTAAGCCATATTTAGAAGGAAGACCCCTTACAGAAGACCATCCAAGTGAGCTTCGCGGATTAAATTTTTTTTTTTTTTTTTGTATATAATTTTATTTTATTAAAACATAGTTTATTTAAGAACAAATATTAAAATTTCTTTATATCTATAAATTTTTTATATTAATTAATAACTAATCATATATTATATATTCCGTAAAAATAAGAGGAAATAAGAAAAACTGGACGACCTCATAAATAGTTTTGAAAATCTAACCATGGCTCAAAATCATAGTTTGACAGCTGATTTAATCGCTGAATTAATTGCCAATAAAACCAAAGCTCTTCAAGAACAAATTGCAGAATTAAAACTTCAATTCAATTCAAATTTGAATGTTGTACAAGAATATACAGCCACACAGATAAACGATCAGGTTAAATGTGACGAATCATTTGACGTGATTAAATCAATTCCAGAGTTCGGAAGTAATTATAACAGTTATGTTAGTTGGCGCGAAGCAGCATGTTGCGCAATGAGAATGTACAAAGAAGGTAGTAGGAAGTATGTAGGTGCTCTAACAATATTAAGAAATAAAGTAACAGGAACAGCAAATGACACTTTAACTAATCACGGTACAGTCCTAAATTTTGACGCAATATTATCTAGATTGGATTTCGCCTACAGCGACAGGCGACCAATTTACATTATAGAGCAGGAGCTTAGTGTACTGAGACAAGGTAATATGACCGTCTTGGAATATTATAATTTAGTTAATAAAAAATTAACACTTTTAATAAATAAGACAATAATGACATACGGTGACAAAGCTAACGTTATTCAGGAAATGAATAACAAAAATAGAGATAACGCTTTACGAATCTTCATTACAGGCCTCAATGGTTCCTTATCAGAAGTTTTGTTTTCATTAAAACCCGAAAATTTGCCTAATGCTTTGGCAAAAGCCCAAGAGCTTGAAGCAAATTATCAAAGAGCCCATTTTGCATACAATCATTATGCCAATTCCAAACAGAATAGTAATTCTAATAATAAAAATCAGCAAAAAGGATCCGATAACCCACATAAAACAAGCCATAGATATGATAACAATTTACGTTTCAATCGAGTTGCTAATAATCAAGCCCAAAATACAAATACAAATGTTTTTGCTCAGAGCAATAATACTCCGCAACCCCCCCAAGTTCCAATGGACATAGATAGGTCGATTCAGGTATTAAATAGACCCCCATATAATCAGAATCTAAATCAGAATCAGAATCAAAATCAGAATCAAAATGTTTACCAAGGAAAGAAACGGGAACCTGCCCCACCTTCAAGTCAACAACCAAATAAAGTTATGCGCATTAATAATTTAAATGAGGACCATTTTTTAGAGGAAGAGCCGGAGAACTCCCACACATCTTCAGGCGAGACAGAAAATTAAATAAAAACTATAAAAAAAGGCATTTACAATAATCCCCAAGAATTAGTTATTAAGAAAAGAGTAAAAACTGTAAATGGCTACAGCTACCAGGAAATAAAAAGGATGTTGAGCGAAAACATTATATGACCCAGTAAAAGTCCTTATAATTCCCCAGTATGGGTAGTAGGAAAAAAGGGTTATAATGAGGACGGCAGTAAAAAAAATCGATTAGTGATCGATTTTAAAAAATTAAACGATAATACTATACCCGACAGGTATCCAATGCCTGATCCAACCATTATTTTGTCAAATTTAGGTAAAGCTCGGTTTTTCTCAACAATTGATTTGGAATCGGGATTCCATCAAATATTGATGAAAAACGAAGACATAGAAAAAACTGCTTTTTCTATTAACAACGGAAAATATGAATTCCTCAGGTTACCTTTTGGATTGGCAAATGCGCCAAGAATCTTTCAAAGGGCCATGGACAATATTTTACGTGATAAAGTTGGGAAAGCTTGTCACATATATATGGATGACATAATAGTTTTTTCCGAAACAGCCGAGCAGCATTACTATGATTTACAAGAAATCATAGACATATTATTTCAAGCCAACATGAAAATATCATTAGAAAAATCAAAATTTTTCAGAAAAGAAACTGCATTTTTAGGTTATATTGTTTCATATAAAATAATAAAAACAGACCCACAAAAGATTAAAACCATTATAGATTATCCACCCCCCAGTAATATAAAAGAATTGCGAGGTTTTCTAGGTTTAACCGGTTATTACAGAAAATTTGTACAAAATTACGCTAATATAGCTAAACCATTAACAAAATTACTTCAGGGCCATAATGGCATGGTAACGAAACACATGTCCAAAAAAACACAAATAATTTTAGATGAAGAGAGTATTTTAGCATTTGAGAATTTAAAATCCCATTTAACTGCAAACATTGAATTAAATCAACCAGATTATTCAAAAAATTTATATTATTCACTGATGCATCCGACATAGCCATAGGAGCAGTCTTATCGCAAGATAACAAACCCATCACTTTTGTTTCGAAAACACTGAATAAAACAGAAAGAAATTATGCAACTAACGAAAGAGAATTGTATGCCATAGTTTGGGCATTAAAAACCCTTAGAAATGACCTATATGGAGTAACAAATCTAGAGATACACACAGACCATCAACCACTTTCTTTTGCAGTTTCTGCACGCAACCCAAATTCAAAAATGAAAAGATGCCATGCTTTTATTGAAGAATTTTCACATAAAATTTTACTATAAACCCGGCAAAACTAATGTAGTTGCAGACGCCTTATCAAGAATTGAAATAAATAACATTTCCAACATAAATCATTTGTCCGATTCATCTGATGATGAAACTATTCATTCAGCCGAAAGTAGTTATGAAGTTGAAATAGAAGAGACTAATAAGCCATTGAATCAATTTAAACAACAATTACATATTTCAAAAAATAATTTTACAATCCACGAAAAAATTGACATTTTTAATAAAACCAGGCACATTATAGAGTATGATACAGTTGACAATTTACTAACTATACTTAAAGAGTTCCTTCAACCAAACCTTACTACAGGAATCCATTGCAAACCTGAAGATTTATACAAAATACAAAAAATGCTAAAACATACTTTCACGAATAGGTTTTTATACACAAAAAAGTTTGCCTATGATATTACAAATATAAACGATCAAGAAATAATTATAGAAGAAACACACGCCCGCGCTCATAGAGGTTTTGACGAAAACCTTAAACAAATTCTTAAATATTAATATTGGCCAAAATTATACGAAAAATTAAAACAACACATTCGTAATTGCGAAATTTGCAACAAAAATAAATACAACAGACACCCAAAACAGATCCCTATATCCAAAGCACCCATTCCACTTAAAGAAGGTGAACAATTACACATTGATATTTTTTATGCTCAAAAATTAACGTTTTTAACTTGCATTGATGCCTATTCAAAATACTTAGTAGTAAAATCAATAGAAAATAAATCAAACATGGAATCTAAAATTTTAGAACTAATCCAGCCATTTCCATTTGCTAAATCCATCATGATGGATAACGAGCCAGTTTTTTCTTCAGCCCAGTTTAAATCGGCAATGGAACGTGCCGGTTTAATTATTTATTATACAGACCCCAGACACAGTTTAACTAATGGACAAGTAGAAAGAGTTCACTCAACTCTAATTGAAATAGCCCGTTGCATTCAAGAAGAATATAAATTAATGGACTACACTGAAGTTATATACCGATCAGTAAAAGAATATAATAATACAATACAATCAACCACACAACATAAACCATACGACATATTATTTAACAGAACAGATCATACGGATTTACCAAAGAGGTTAGATGCAGTTCAAGAAAAAATGTTAGAGCACCATAATAAAAAAAGAACATCAAAAAATTATCAAGTAGGAGAAGTTATTTATGAGAAAAAACACGGCGAACGAAACAAATTACAACCAAGATATAAAAAACAGACAGTTAAAGAAGATTTGGGTAATAAAGTTAAAATAAATAATAGAGACCGTATAATCCACAAAGATAATATTAAATTCTAACATATTTTTACATTTTTATATTATTTTTTTTAGAATGTATATTTTATATATATTATACGTCCTTTTACCATTTTGTGCACCGGATATTATTGATTATTCACACGAGGACTTTATTTTACTTGAAGACACAGATAATCTTTTTTTATACGAAGATTATGGAGAACTTTTTCACATTACTAACTTAAGTTTTTATACGGATATTTTTAAACAAGAATTAATATATGCAAAGGAAATAAATTCACAAGTCGGTTGGGAATTTGATAGGGAATTAAAATTAGTAACCACACTATTTTCACAGCTTACACCCCATAAAATTAATAAACGTGGCATAAATGAACTTGGAACAATTTTTAAATGGATTACAGGCACACCAGACCATAATGACATGTTAGCAATTCAAAATAAAATCAATGACCTCATAGAAAACAACAATAAACAAAATAAAATTAATTCTGCAATTTTCAAAGAAATTATCAAATCTACAGATTTGTTAAAATCCCTTCATTATGACCAACAATTCCAAATGAGAAAACATCGATTAAAACTGTTGACAATAGATTTACAAAATTTACTTGATACAATTACATTTTCAAAAGCCAAAGTTTTATATCCCCAAATTTTAAATAATCATGAAATGGCAGAAATATTTACCCATGAAAAATGTAATGTAACTTTAATAGATTTATTAGATGTTTCCAGTTTTTCAATAGTTTCATACAAAGGTTTAATCATCTTGTTTATTAAATATCCCATTATTAATCATAATTGTAAGTTGCTATATCCCAGAAAGATGGAAAATTACTAATTGATGACAAAATTGCTAAATGTAATAACACATATTACCCCATTGCAAACTTTAAAAAGGAAATTTATAATACTTTTGCTCAAATAAAATGTATAGAAAATTGCTTTGTAAACTTATTAAATAGAAAATTTACAAATTGTAAGAAATTAGCTGAAAAAAATAAACCAATAGAATTCATAGCAGATGGCGCTATTTTAGTATCAGGAACAAATGTTATAAACGAAACATGGTATACAGGAACTTATCTAATTACTTTTAAAACACAAGTAACCATAAATAATTTTACATTTGTCAATACCAAACAAAAATTGTTAAATTATATTGAACACAATAGACATACAAATTACTTAATTAACGAATATTTACAAAGCAATGACACTGAACTAAAACTTCAAAATACCAAACTGTTATCACCTATTTTGGTTCCAATTGAACAAAATCACACAGAAATCACATGTATATTAATTTTAATTATTTTAATATTCCTCATGTTAAAGCTTCTTAAATATTTATTCCCAAAATTAAATTTAAACCCCATCAAACTTATAAATTTAAAAGCATTTTTTAAAAGAAAACCAAAACAAAATCATAAATCTGAGATTGAAATTGAAACTTTGAAATCATTAAATGACAAAATAGATCAATTATCCCATTAAGAATCGGGGACGATTCATTTTAAGAAAGGGAGGAGTTATCACCCTCAGGCGCTAATACTTCTTACGGTAAATGTAAACAATATTCCATAACCAAATTCAAGAACAGCGCCAAGTATTTTTCTTTGTAAACAACATTTCATATGACACTTATGTCAGTCAGCACTATACCATTAGATGCAAACCACAGTAAACCAATGCTCAATATTTGTCCCCACTTAAAGCTACAGCTGGTTAACATGAACAATATAATTTCTCTATAATTCAACTTTGGCTTAGCACCAAACCACTTAAAGCTCAGCATCAGAGATCGGCCACGCAGCTGGTCAACATAAACAATATTTTGTTTGTCCCTCGCTCCAAAATCATAACATAGACCAGTCGATAACATAACATAACATTCAATAACATTTTCTCTCTCAGAACTTTTGTCCCGATCAAAATAAGCTTTCGGCAAGCTTTGCATTTTCTCTCTCAGAACTTTTGTCCCGATCAAAATAAGCTTTCGGTAAGCTTTGAGCTTTCAAGAAATAAGCTTTAGCATATCTTAGCTGACTTGCAGCATAAGTCCACAATTGTATTTTAGTTCTAATTTTGGCTTTAAATAAATCGGAAGTTTCTTTCCCTACAAAAATAAATTTTTTTTCCAATACGTGTTCCGCATTGGTTAATTGGCGCCCAAACGTGGGGCTCGCGTGTAATACAACCACAGAAAAGGATATAAGGATAATTCCCTTTAAAAACTCCTTAGTGTAAACGCGAGTGAACGAATCCGATACAAGCTGTGAACTCAAAAATAAAAAACCAAGCGCTGAAACTAATTTTCAAAAAGTATTGAAACAAATGTGTATTGTGCACTTAAAAATTTCAAAAAAAATTGAAAAAAATATTGTGTTTGGCGATTTCAAGGTGCGCGCTCATACCGATTAACTACAAAATATCGGCACGCCGCAACCAAAACAATACTAGTGAATGCGCCGCTCATACCGATTAACTATAAAATATCGGCACACGGCGTATGTCCATAAACCATACTTAGAAGGAAGACCATATAAACCATATTCAGAAGGAAAACCCCCTAAAGTTTAAGCCATATTTAGAAGGAAGACCCCTTACAGAAGACCATCCAAGTGAGCTTCGCGGATTAAATTTTTTTTTTTTTTTTTGTATATAATTTTATTTTATTAAAACATAGTTTATTTAAGAACAAATATTAAAATTTCTTTATATCTATAAATTTTTATATTAATTAATAACTAATCATATATTATATATTCCGTAAAAATAAGAGGAAATAAGAAAAACTGGACGACCTCATAAATAGTTTTGAAAATCTAACCATGGCTCAAAATAATAGTTTGACAGCTGATTTAATCGCTGAATTAATTGCCAATAAAACCAAAGCTCTTCAAGAACAAATTGCAGAATTAAAACTTCAATTCAATTCAAATTTGAATGTTGTACAAGAATATACAGCCACACAGATAAACGATCAGGTTAAATGTGACGAATCATTTGACGTGATTAAATCAATTCCAGAGTTCGGAGGTAATTATAACAGTTATGTTAGTTGGCGCGAAGCAGCATGTTGCGCAATGAGAATGTACAAAGAAGGTAGTAGGAAGTATGTAGGTGCTCTAACAATATTAAGAAATAAAGTAACAGGAACAGCAAATGACACTTTAACTAATCACGGTACAGTCCTAAATTTTGACGCAATATTATCTAGATTGGATTTCGCCTACAGCGACAGGCGACCAATTTACATTATAGAGCAGGAGCTTAGTGTACTGAGACAAGGTAATATGACCGTCTTGGAATATTATAATTTAGTTAATAAAAAATTAACACTTTTAATAAATAAGACAATAATGACATACGGTGACAAAGCTAACGTTATTCAGGAAATGAATAACAAAAATAGAGATAACGCTTTACGAATCTTCATTACAGGCCTCAATGGTTCCTTATCAGAAGTTTTGTTTTCATTAAAACCCGAAAATTTGCCTAATGCTTTGGCAAAAGCCCAAGAGCTTGAAGCAAATTATCAAAGAGCCCATTTTGCATACAATCATTATGCCAATTCCAAACAGAATAGTAATTCTAATAATAAAAATCAGCAAAAAGGATCCGATAACCCACATAAAACAAGCCATAGATATGATAACAATTTACGTTTCAATCGAGTTGCTAATAATCAAGCCCAAAATACAAATACAAATGTTTTTGCTCAGAGCAATAATACTCCGCAACCCCCCCAAGTTCCAATGGACATAGATAGGTCCATTCAGGTATTAAATAGACCCCCATATAATCAGAATCTAAATCAGAATCAGAATCAAAATCAGAATCAAAATGTTTACCAAGGAAAGAAACGGGAACCTGCCCCACCTTCAAGTCAACAACCAAATAAAGTTATGCGCATTAATAATTTAAACGAGGACCATTTTTTAGAGGAAGAGCCGGAGAACTCCCACACATCTTCAGGCGAGACAGAAAATTAAATAAAACTTTAAAAATACTTATTGACACGGGTGCTACCTCGTGCTATATAAAAAAAGGCATTTACAATAATCCCCAAGAATTAGTTATTAAGAAAAGAGTAAAAACTGTAAATGGCTACAGCATTATTACACATTTTTCCGAAATTATGATTTTCGGTAAGAAGCATAGGTTTTACGAAATAAGTAATTTAGAATCAGATTTATTGATAGGTTATAAATTATTGAAAGAATTAAATGCTATTATAGATCTTTCAAAAGGAACTTTAAATATTCAAGGTAAAATAGAAGTAATAAACTGCATAAACCCAGCTGAAGACACAGTTGGTAATTTGCAAAGTTCAGATAAAGACTCAAAAGTAGCTTCATATCTGCATTCCCAAAATAAGAAAGAGCAAACGTTTTCCCCTTATTCCAAGTATCTGACACAGGATCATCGTCATTAAGTGACAATGATTACCCACATGCTATCGAAGACAATAACGATAGTAACCCTGAACCAAAGGCCAAAAAGAAGAAGGTAAAAATGAGCAGACGCCGTAGACCGTCGATATCCTCAAATACCAGTAATTCTTCTGTCTTTTGTGAAGTAAATCACACCGTTAACGAAACGGAGGGTTTAAATACCCTAGAACATAAAATTGTTCAAGAAATACAGGCAAAGCATTCACAGATTCAAACATATCTTCCCTTTAGAACAGATATTAAAGGCGAGATAAGAACATTGAATGAAAATGCCATTTATAGTAAACAATATCCTTATCCTCATTCAGTTAACACCTTTGTTAACCAGGAAATAAAAAGGATGTTGAGCGAAAACATTATAAGACCCAGTAAAAGTCCTTATAATTCCCCAGCATGGGTAGTAGGAAAAAAGGGTTATAATGAGGACGGCAGTAAAAAAAATCGATTAGTGATCGATTTTAAAAAATTAAACGATAATACTATACCCGACAGGTATCCAATGCCTGATCCAACCATTATTTTGTCAAATTTAGGTAAAGCTCGGTTTTTCTCAACAATTGATTTGGAATCGGGATTCCATCAAATATTGATGAAAAACGAAGACATAGAAAAAACTGCTTTTTCTATTAACAACGGAAAATATGAATTCCTCAGGTTACCTTTTGGATTGGCAAATGCGCTAAGAATCTTTCAAAGGGCCATGGACAATATTTTACGTGATAAAGTTGGGAAAACTTGTCACATATATATGGATGACATAATAGTTTTTTCCGAAACAGCCGAGCAGCATTACTATGATTTACAAGAAATCATAGACATATTATTTCAAGCCAACATAAAAATATCATTAGAAAAATCAAAATTTTTCAGAAAAGAAACTGAATTTTTAGGTTATATTGTTTCATATAAAATAATAAAAACAGACCCACAAAAGATTAAAACCATTATAGATTATCCACCCCCAGTAATATAAAGGAATTGCGAGGTTTTCTAGGTTTAACCGGTTATTACAGAAAATTTGTACAAAATTACGCTAATATAGCTAAACCATTAACAATATTACTTCAGGGCCATAATGGCATGGTAACGAAACACATGTCCAAAAAAACACAAATAACTTTAGATGAAGAGAGTATTTTAGCATTTGAGAATTTAAAATCCCATTTAACTGCAAACATTGAATTAAATCAACCAGATTATTCAAGAAAATTTATATTATTCACTGATGCATCCGACATAGCCATAGGAGCAGTCTTATCGCAAGATAACAAACCCATCACTTTTGTTTCGAAAACACTGAATAAAACAGAAAGAAATTATGCAACTAACGAAAGAGAATTATATGCCATAGTTTGGGCATTAAAAACCCTTAGAAATTACCTATATGGAGTAACAAATCTAGAGATACACACAGACCATAAACCACTTTCTTTTGCAGTTTCTGCACGCAACCCAAATTAATAAATGAAAAGATGGCATGCTTTTATTGAAGAATTTTCACCTAAAATTTACTATAAGCCCGGCAAAACTAATGTAGTTGCAGACGCCTTATCAAGAATTGAAATAAATAACATTTCCAACATAAATCATTTGTCCGATTCATCTGATGATGAAACTATTCATTCAGCCGAAAGTAGTTATGAAGTTGAAATAGAAGAGACTAATAAGCCATTGAATCAATTTAAACAACAATTACTTATTTCAAAAAATAATTTTACAATCCACGAAAAAATTGACATTTTTAATAAAACCAGGCACATTATAGAGTATGATACAGTTGACAATTTACTAACTATACTTAAAGAGTTCCTTCAACCAAACCTTACTACAGGAATCCATTGCACACCTGAAGACTTATACGAAATACAAAAAATGCTAAAACATACTTTCACAAATAGGTTTTTATACACAAAAAAGTTTGCCTATGATATTACAAATATCAACGATCAAGAAATAATTATAGAAGAAACACACGCCCGCGCTCATAGAGGTTTTGACGAAAACCTTAAACAAATTCTTAAATATTATTATTGGCCAAAATTATACGAAAAATTAAAACAACACATTCGTAATTGCGAAATTTGCAACAAAAATAAATACAACAGACATCCAAAACAGATTCCTATATCCAAAGCACCCATTCCACTTAAAGAAGGTGAACAATTACACATTGATATTTTTTATGCTCAAAAATTAACGTTTTTAACTTGCATTGATGCCTATTCAAAATACTTAGTATTAAAATCAATAGAAAATAAATCAAACATGGAATCTAAAATTTTAGAACTAATCCAGCCATTTCCATTTGCTAAATCCATCATGATGGATAACGAGCCAGTTTTTTCTTCAGCCCAGTTTAAATCGGCAATGGAACGTGCCGGTTTAATTATTTATTATACAGACCCCAGACATAGCTTAACTAATGGACAAGTAGAAAGAGTTCACTCAACTCTAATTGAAATAGCCCGTTGCATTCAAGAAGAATATAAATTAATGGACTACACTGAAGTTATATACCGATCAGTAAAAGAATATAATAATACAATACAATCAACCACACAACATAAACCATACGACATATTATTTAACAGAACAGATCATACGGATTTACCAAAGAGGTTAGATGCAGTTCAAGAAAAAATGTTAGAGCACCATAATAAAAAAAGAACATCAAAAAATTATCAAGTAGGAGAAGTTATTTATGAGAAAAAACACGGCGAACGAAACAAATTACAACCAAGATATAAAAAACAGACAGTTAAAGAAGATTTGGGCAGTTTCGCTTCTACTCTTATCATGGCTATTATTTGGAATCCATCGCAACTCAGCTGTTCCTCTGCTGCTAGCTCTTGTGTGCTCAGGCCTCCTGCGTTTCCCGACCGAGCTCTGCAGCATTCTGTTCTGCTCCTTGCGTTCCTTTTGCAGACTCAGACGAACAGCCTCGGCGGATTGCCACAGGTTCGTGCAGCGTGACCTGTTTCGCCACACCGCATGCAGACGTCTGGTCGTAGCTGCTGTTGACGAAAGCTTATTTTGATCGGGACAAAAGTTCTGAGAGAGAAAATGCAAAGCTTGCCGAAAGCTTATTGTGATCGGGACAAAAGTTCTGAGAGAGAAAATGTTATTGAATGTTATGTTATGTTATCGACTGGGCTATGTTATGATTTTGGAGCGAGGGACAAACAAAATATTGTTTATGTTGACCAGCTGCGTGGCCGATCTCTGATGCTGAGCTTTAAGTGGTTTGGTGCTAAGCCAAAGTTGAATTATAGAGAAATTATATTGTTTATGTTAACCAGCTGCAGCTTTAAGTGGGGACAAATATTGAGCATTGGTTTACTGTGGTTTGCATCTAATGGTATAGTGCTCACTGACATAAGTGTCATATGAAATGTTGTTTACAAAGAAAAATACTTGGCGCTGGTCTTGAATTTGGTTATGGAATATTGTTTACATTTACCGTAAGAAGTATTAGCGCCTGAGGGTGATAGCTCCTCCCTTTCTTAAAATGAATCGTCCCCGATTCTTAATGGGATAATTGATCTATTTTGTCACCTAATGATTTCAAAGTTTCAATTTCAATCTCAGATTTATGATTTTGTTTTGGTTTTCTTTTAAAAAATGCTTTTAAATGTATAAGTTTGATGGGGTTTAAATTTAATTTTGGGAATAAATATTTAAGAAGCTTTAACATGAGGAATATTAAAATAATTAAAATTAATATACATGTGATTTCTGTGTGATTTTGTTCAATTGGAACCAAAATAGGTGATAACAGTTTGGTATTTTGAAGTTTTAGTTCAGTGTCATTGCTTTGTAAATATTCGTTAATTAAGTAATTTGTAAGTCTATTGTGTTCAATATAATTTAACAATTTTTGTTTGGTATTGACAAATGTAAAATTATTTATGGTTACTTGTGTTTTAAAAGTAATTAGATAAGTTCCTGTATACCATGTTTCGTTTATAACATTTATTTTTTTCAGCTATTTTCTTACAATTTGTAAATTTTCTATTTAATAAGTTTACAAAGCAATTTTCTATACATTTTATTTGAGCAAAAGTATTATAAATTTCCTTTTTAAAGTTTGCAATGGGGTAATATGTGTTATTACATTTAGCAATTTTGTCATCAATTAATAATTTTCTATCTTTCTGGGATATAGCTTTGGCGTGGTGCAACTTACAATTATGATTAATAATGGGATATTTAATAAACAAGATGATTAAACCTTTGTATGAAACTATTGAAAAACTGGAAACATCTAATAAATCTATTAAAGTTACATTAAATTTTTCATGGGTAAATATTTCTGCCATTTCATGATTATTTAAAATTTGGGGATATAAAACTTTGGCTTTTGAAAATGTAATTGTATCAAGTAAATTTTGTAAATCTATTGACAACAGCTTTAATCGATGTTTTCTCATTTGGAATTGTTGGTCATAATGAAGGGATTTTAACAAATCTGTAGTTTTGATAATTTCTTTGAAAATTGCAGAATTAATTTTATTTTGTTTATTGTTGTTTTCTATGAGGTCATTGATTTTATTTTGAATTGCTAACATGTCATTATGGTCTGGTGTGCCTGTAATCCATTTAAAAATTGTTCCAAGTTCATTTATGCCACGTTTATTAATTTTATGGGGTGTAAGCTGTGAAAATAGTGTGGTTACTAATTTTAATTCCCTATCAAATTCCCAACCGACTTGTGAATTTATTTCCTTTGCATATATTAATTCTTGTTTAAAAATATCCGTATAAAAACTTAAGTTAGTAATGTGAAAAAGTTCTCCATAATCTTCGTATAAAAAAAGATTATCTGTGTCTTCAAGTAAAATGAATAATCAATAATATCCGGTGCACAAAATGGTAAAAGGACGTATAATATATATAAAATATACATTCTAAAAAAAATAATATAAAAATGTAAAAATATGTTAGAATTTAATATTATCTTTGTGGATTATACGGTCTCTATTATTTATTTTAACTTTATTGCCCAAATCTTCTTTAACTGTCTGTTTTTTATATCTTGGTTGTAATTTGTTTCGTTCGCCGTGTTTTTTCTCATAAATAACTTCTCCTACTTGATAATTTTTTGATGTTCTTTTTTTATTATGGTGCTCTAACATTTTTTCTTGAGCTGCATCTAACCTCTTTGGTAAATCCGTATGATCTGTTCTGTTAAATAATATGTCGTATGGTTTATGTTGTGTGGTTGATTGTATTGTATTATTATATTCTTTTACTGATCGGTATATAACTTCAGTGTAGTCCATTAATTTATATTCTTCTTGAATGCAACGGGCTATTTCAATTAGAGTTGAGTGAACTCTTTCTACTTGTCCATTAGTTAAACTGTGTCTGGGGTCTGTATAATAAATAATTAAACCGGCACGTTCCATTGCCGATTTAAACTGGGCTGAATAAAAAACTGGCTCGCTATCCATCATGATGGATTTAGCAAATGGAAATGGCTGGATTAGTTCTAAAGTTTTAGATTCCATGTTTGATTTATTTTCTATTGATTTTACTACTAAGTATTTTGAATAGGCATCAATGCAAGTTAAAAACGTTAATTTTTGAGCATAAAAAATATCAATGTGTAATTGTTTACCTTCTTTAAGTGGAATGGGTGCTTTGGATATAGGGATCTGTTTTGGATGTCTGTTGTATTTATTTTTGTTGCAAATTTCGCAATTACGAATGTGTTGTTTTAATTTTTCGTATAATTTTGGCCAATAATAATATTTAAGAATTTGTTTAATGTTTTCGTCAAAACCTCTATGAGCGCGGGCGTGTGTTTCTTCTATAATTATTTCTTGATCGTTTATATTTGTAATATCATAGGCAAACTTTTTTGTGTATAAAAACCTATTTGTGAAAGTATGCAATGGATTCCTGTAGTAAGGTTTGGTTGAAGGAACTCTTTAAGTATAGTTAGTAAATTGTCAACTGTATCATACTCTATAATGTGCCTGGTTTTATTAAAAATGTCAATTTTTTCGTAGATTGTAAAATTATTTTTTGAAATAAGTAATTGTTGTTTAAATTGATTCAATGGCTTATTAGTCTCTTCTATTTCAACTTCATAACTACTTTCGGCTAAATGAATAGTTTCATCATCAGATGAATCGGACAAATGATTTATGTTGGAAATGTTATTTATTTCAATTCTTGATAAGGCGTCTGCAACTACATTAGTTTTGCCGGGTTTATAGTAAATTTTAGGTGAAAATTCTTCAATAAAAGCATGCCATCTTTTCATTTTTGAATTTGGGTTGCGTGCAGAAACTGCAAAAGAAAGTGGTTTATGGTCTGTGTGTACAAATTTTCTGTAATAACCGGTTAAACCTAGAAAACCTCGCAATTCTTTTATATTACTGGGGGGTGGATAATCTATAATGGTTTTAATCTTTTGTGGGTCTGTTTTTATTATTTTATATGAAGCAATATAACCTAAAAATGCAGTTTCTTTTCTGAAAAATTTTGATTTTTCTAATGATATTTTCATGTTGGCTTGAAATAATATGTCTATGATTTCTTGTAAATCATAGTAATGCTGCTCGGCTGTTTCGGAAAAAACTATTATGTCATCCATATATATGTGACAAGTTTTCCCAACTTTATCACGTAAAATATTGTCCATGGCCCTTTGAAAGATTCTTAGCGCATTTGCCAATCCAAAAGGTAACCTGAGGAATTCATATTTTCCGTTGTTAATAGAAAAAGCAGTTTTTTCTATGTCTTCGTTTTTCATCAATATTTGATGGAATCCCGATTCCAAATCAATTGTTGAGAAAAACCGAGCTTTACCTAAATTTGACAAAATAATGGTTGGATCAGGCATTGGATACCTGTCGGGTAAAGTATTATCGTTTAATTTTTTAAAATCGATCACTAATCGATTTTTTTTACTGCCGTCCTCATTATAACCCTTTTTTCCTACTACCCATGCTGGGGAATTATAAGGACTTTTACTGGGTCTTATAATGTTTTCGCTCAACATCCTTTTTATTTCCTGGTTAACAAAGGTGTTAACTGAATGAGGATAAGGATATTGTTTACTATAAATGGCATTTTCATTCAATGTTCTTATCTCGCCTTTAATATCTGTTCTAAAGGGAAGATATGTTTGAATCTGTGAATGCTTTGCCTGTATTTCTTGAACAATTTTATGTTCTAGGGTATTTAAACCCTCCGTTTCGTTAACGGTGTGATTTACTTCACAAAAGACAGAAGAATTACTGGTATTTGAGGATATCGACGGTCTACGGCGTCTGCTCATTTTTACCTTCTTCTTTTTGGCCTTTGGTTCAGGGTTACTATCGTTATTGTCTTCGATAGCATGTGGGTAATCATTGTCACTTAATGACGATGATCCTGTGTCAGATACTTGGAATAAGGGGAAAACGTTTGCTCTTTCTTATTTTGGGAATGCAGATATGAAGCTACTTTTGAGTCTTTATCTGAACTTTGCAAATTACCAACTGTGTCTTCAGCTGGGTTTATGCAGTTTATTACTTCTATTTTACCTTGAATATTTAAAGTTCCTTTTGAAAGATCTTTAATAGCATTTAATTATTTCAATAATTTATAACCTATCAATAAATCTGATTCTAAATTACTTATTTCGTAAAACCTATTCTTCTTACCGAAAATCATAATTTCGGAAAAATGTGTAATAATGCTGTAGCCATTTACAGTTTTTACTCTTTTCTTAATAACTAATTCTTGGGGATTATTGTAAATGCCTTTTTTTATATAGCACGAGGTAGCACCCGTGTCAATAAGTATTTTTAAAGTTTTATTTAATTTTCTGTCTCGCCTGAAGATGTGTGGGAGTTCTCCGGCTCTTCCTCTAAAAAATGGTCCTCGTTTAAATTATTAATGCGCATAACTTTATTTGGTTGTTGACTTGAAGGTGGGGCAGGTTCCCGTTTCTTTCCTTGGTAAACATTTTGATTCTGATTTTGATTCTGATTCTGATTTAGATTCTGATTATATGGGGGTCTATTTAATACCTGAATGGACCTATCTATGTCCATTGGAACTTGGGGGGGTTGCGGAGTATTATTGCTCTGAGCAAAAACATTTGTATTTGTATTTTGGGCTTGATTATTAGCAACTCGATTGAAACGTAAATTGTTATCATATCTATGGCTTGTTTTATGTGGGTTATCGGATCCTTTTTGCTGATTTTTATTATTAGAATTACTATTCTGTTTGGAATTGGCATAATGATTGTATGCAAAATGGGCTCTTTGATAATTTGCTTCAAGCTCTTGGGCTTTTGCCAAAGCATTAGGCAAATTTTCGGGTTTTAATGAAAACAAAACTTCTGATAAGGAACCATTGAGGCCTGTAATGAAGATTCGTAAAGCGTTATCTCTATTTTTGTTATTCATTTCCTGAATAACGTTAGCTTTGTCACCGTATGTCATTATTGTCTTATTTATTAAAAGTGTTAATTTTTTATTAACTAAATTATAATATTCCAAGACGGTCATATTACCTTGTCTCAGTACACTAAGCTCCTGCTCTATAATGTAAATTGGTCGCCTGTCGCTGTAGGCGAAATCCAATCTAGATAATATTGCGTCAAAATTTAGGACTGTACCGTGATTAGTTAAAGTGTCATTTGCTGTTCCTGTTACTTTATTTCTTAATATTGTTAGAGCACCTACATACTTCCTACTACCTTCTTTGTACATTCTCATTGCGCAACATGCTGCTTCGCGCCAACTAACATAACTGTTATAATTACCTCCGAACTCTGGAATTGATTTAATCACGTCAAATGATTCGTCACATTTAACCTGATCGTTTATCTGTGTGGTTGTATATTCTTGTACAACATTCAAATTTGAATTGAATTGAAGTTTAATTCTGCAATTTGTTCTTTGGTTTTATTGGCAATTAATTCAGCGATTAAATCAGCTGTCAAACTATTATTTTGAGCCATGGTTAGATTTTCAAAACTATTTATGAGGTCGTCCAGTTTTTCTTATTTCCTCTTATTTTTACGGAATATATAATATATGATTAATTATTAATTAATATAAAAAATTTATAGATATAAAGAAATTTTAATATTTGTTCTTAAATAAACTATGTTTTAATAAAATAAAATTAAATTAAAAAAAAAATTTAATCCGCGAAGCTCACTTGGATGGTCTTCTGTAAGGGGTCTTCTTTCTAAATATGGCTTAAACTTTAGGGGGTCTTCCTTCTGAATATGGTTTATATGGTCTTCCTTCTAAGTATGGTTTATGGACATACGCCGTGTGCCGATATTTTATAGTTAATCGGTATGAGCGGCGCATTCACTAGTATTGTTTTGGTTGCGGCGTGCCGATATTTTGTAGTTAATCGGTATGAGCGCGCACCTTGAAATCGCCAAACACAATATTTTTTTCAAATTTTTTTGAAATTTTTAAGTTCACAATACACATTTGTTTCAATACTTTTTGAAAATTAGTTTCAGCGCTTGGTTTTTTATTTTTGAGTTCACAGCTTGTATCGGATTCGTTCACTCGCGTTTACACTAAGGAGTTTTTAAAGGGAATTATCCTTATATCCTTTTCTGTGGTTTTATTACACGCGAGCCCCACGTTTGGGCGCCAATTAACCAATGCGAGAACACGTATTGGAAAAAAATTTATTTTTGTAGGGAAAGAAACTTCCGATTTATTTAAAGCCAAAATTAGAACTAAAATACAATTGTGGACTTATGCTGCAAGTCAGCTAAGATATGCTAAAGCTTCTTTCTTGAAAGCTTAAAGCTTGCCGAAAGCTTATTTTGATCGGGACAAAAGTTCCGAGAGAGAAAATGCAAAGCTTGCCGAAAGCTTATTTTGATCGGGACAAAAGTTCTGAGAGAGAAAATGTTATTGAAGGTCATGCGACTGGGCTATGTTATGATTTTGGAGCGAGGGACAAACAAAATATTGTTTATGTTGACCAGCTGCGTGGCCGATCTCTGATGCTGAGCTTTAAGTGGTTTGGTGCTAAGCCAAAGTTGAATTATAGAGAAATTATATTGTTTATGTTAACCAGCTGCAGCTTTAAGTGGGGACAAATATTGAGCATTGGTTTACTGTGGTTTGCATCTAATGGTATAGTGCTCACTGACATAAGTGTCATATGAAATGTTGTTTACAAAGAAAAATACTTGGCGCTGGTCTTGAATTTGGTTATGGAATATTGTTTACATTTACCGTAAGAAGTATTAGCGCCTGAGGGTGATAACTTGCACTTAGTGCTAACGAAATTATAAAACTGTTTCCGATTCAGTGCGAAAAGAAACTCAAAACTGTTTAAATAGTTATTGTAACACTGAGCATTAAGCACGGTAAAACGTAACCCAGTACTTTATTATTTAGAAAAGATTGAGAACTTTAAACTTTGAATAATGTCTGGACTTAACCTCTCTAAGGTGTTTCAACTATTAATTAAACCAAGTACGTTTGTTGGAGATAGATAGTTAATTGCCGTAATATTTATGGAATAATGTTACAAGAGAACTTATCGGACCAATTAAAGGCAGATAATTATTTTGCCTCAGAAAATTTTCCTTGCGAAAAAAATTGTATTTTCCAACTTCTCGTTCCCATTCTCACTATCTGAGTAGCGGGTATCTGGTAGTCGGGGATAGCGCTCTATCTGGTTTTATATTGCCGTTATTCGTTTTACAATTTTAGCGAAGTTTGTTATGCATTTTCGATAATATCTACACAATGCTAGAAATGATTTTATTTCTTTGACGTGTTTGGTATTGGAAAATTAATTACTACACTTATCTTTTTGGGGTAAGGTTTTATTCCTGTGCTGGTTACTACGTAACCTAAGAACTCGGTCTTTTTTGTCATTCGCATTTATCTAATTGTAATTTTAAGTGTGCGTATCGGAATTTTTTGTAGGCTTTTTAATAAGAAGATATGTTCTTCCAATGAAGCTGAAAAAATTATTATATCATTCAGATATAGTAAACAATCTTTTTAAATTAAGTCTCTTAAAAAATTGTCCATACACTTTTAAGAAGCAGCGGGGGCGTTTTCGTGTATATTTGTAATGTCCATATTTTGTTGAGAAAGCTCTTTTATTTATTGATTTTATTTTATCGATTTGGTGGAATTTGATGGAAAATTATGCAAAATGAATGGTTGTGAAGTATTAGCATCTACGTAACTTGTTTATTATTTCATCCATTCGGTGTATTGGAAATTAATCATTAACATTTGTTTCATTTAAATTTCTGTCATCAACTACTTTTCTATTTCTTGGTCTATCATTTCGTTAATTTGAACTGGATGTCTTTTTTCTGTTTTTTCCTCACTAAAATGTTCTAATCGGAATTTGTTACACTCCCTTAAATTCATTGTTAATGGAAAAATTAAGAGATTGGATTTAGGTTATCTGAACTCTGATGCAGTCTTATCCTCTTCAATCTTCGCTTCTTCTTATAGTGCAGTCTTATCCTGACTAGCGTCTCCCCAATTATATTTCATGTTAAGTAACGCGCCTCCTAACTTTTATTTTTCATAGCCAATTTTTCTTTGCTCTTGCTCAACTATTCCCTGCCTAATACTGCCTGAGTATAATAATTATCAGAAAAATTATGCATGTAGAATTTTTGTATGTGCCGATTTTACTAGTTTCTAATGTTATACTTTTTTTTAGTTCCAATGCCTATCAGGAATTTTTCTCTCAATGCAATTCTTAATTGTTTTGTTTTAGTAATCAATATGATTAGTCTTTTTCTAAATCTAATTTGTTTGCTACTACTAAAGCTCTAACTTTTAGTTCCTTGGCGAACTTACTGATGCTTCCCTGGAATGGTGTCATGTATGCATCGCTGATAATGAGTTCGTAGAGCTTATGGTCTTTAAAGTTATTAATTAGGGTTATTTTTGCATTCATCCAGTTAGTAGCCTTTTCCTCATTAAAGCCTCAAAGTTGATCCATAAATTATGTGTATTTCTATAGCTATATTAAGCACTCGAGTCCTTGGCTGTGTCTTGCATGGTAGTTTTCTGTTTGCATTTCGATTTGGATTTGTTGATTATATTCTTAATGTCTACAAAATAGTTGCTTATGTGCGTATTCATATACTGTGTTTGTATGTATAGTGGTGATGCCAGACATTAATTTTTGTTACAGTGTTTTTGTTATTTGAGAACTGTCGTAAAATTCGCAAGGCAAAAGTTGACTGCGACGATGTTCCCTACGATGTTCCAGCCTTGCATAGTTCATGTAGTGAATATAGTGCCTTTTTATGATAGTTAACGCTTCTACGGGATCGCAGGTTGAGGATAGAAATGCTGTGTCGTCCGCCTATGTGACAATTGTTAGGTTTCTGGAGGGAATGGTGGGAAGATGTGTGGTGTAGAGGGTATAGCGGATAGGTCCCAGTATGCTGCCTATGGGTTAAGGCGAGCTTTTGAGACTCTGATTCTTACTTGAAATACTAAACCATCCGTGTGGGACTTGGGAAGGTCAAAGTAGAAACTATGAACTGTGACAGGATTTTGATTTTCAAGAGGAATCCACGGCGACACACTCTGTCAAATGCCAGCATTACGGCACAGCAGTGTATTTTTATTCAAACGGCTCCAGTAAGTAAGTAAACGAAAGTACGTCTGATTATGACGATTAGGATGTGAAGCTTGACTTCGCTCTCTTTCGTGATCTCTGGCCCTGTAGCTCAGTGATATAGAATTTATAAAACAATTATAATTACGGCAGCGTGCTTTATTCGTTGGTATCTTTCACAAACTGAATAGCTTACAATATGTATAATTAAATTTTCTCTGCGCGACAATGCATCGCCCCACCAAGACACAGCCGGCAAGCCGGTGAACCAACACTCGGATAAGAAGTGTCCGTTTTTCGCAGCCGGGCATTCTTAACGCAGAGCACTAAACCCAATTCCGCCGCGTCAGCATTGTTTATACGAAACTACGTAGTTATTATGAGGCAAGGTGTTATTTAGTTGTTAACTTGCACTTACAAGCCGATGTAATTACTCTGGTATGTCAAATTTGGCCTGTCGTCGGGCGGAAAGTCTAGGGTTTACAATATATTTTCTTCCACTCTAACAAGATTTAGTAGATCGTTTATAAGTTGTGCTCTTTCTGTGTATCTTCCATTGATTTTACATATTTTACAATTAATTTATTTTGAATATTGAAATATGTTATAATATTTTGTCCATGATTCAATTATTTCATTCGTTTAAAAGATAAGGGGTATAATTTGTCAGTATGAATTCGTCTAATTGAACAGAACTTTTTAGAATCTATGTATATGTCATTACACATTACTTCCATCTTCTTGTTTTTTTGTTTCATGACCTTAGACCCGAATTTGCATATGTCTGCATATTGTATAATATATAAATATAAAAATAAGTATACATATAAAAACAAGATAGAATGCTATAGTCGAGTGCCCCGACTATCAGATATCCTTTACTCAGCTAGTGAGTACATATATACATATATACAAATTAAAATTATAAATATCTTTTTCTTTTTTTACCCATATATCTACGCTTAATATTATTATTATTAACTTTTATAAAATATTGAATCCTACTCCTGTCGATATGGTTTATATCTTATGACTATACAAATTGAAGTTAATTAAATTGTCTGATACTGAAACATTAAACACTATGGCTAAATAATTGGGAGTCATGCAAGTTATCCAACCCATGATTCAGGGGCCCTTACCCAATTTATAAACAATTTTTCAGAATCCAATCTCAACGATTGATTTGCCTTTGATCTCAAAGTTGCACTTCGCCGGCCTGTAAAAAATCCAAGCTTAACGTACACACAGCTTCCTCTTGTTGACCAAACATATTGCTCATCAATCAAACTGCAATGGTCAACATAATTTAATTTCACAATGCAGTGAAACAATTTCATCATTAAGCTCTTATTTCAAAGTTCAATAAGTTTCAAAAATGCTCCTGGCCGAGATTTCGAGGATAAGATTTAAATTAAAGCTATCAGACGATTCCTGAGATAAAATCTGATGGGTGATCCGGTCTTAAAAAATTTATATTAAAGACCACTCTATAAACTTTAAAAATGAAATAAAAAATTAATTTTTTTTATTTAAATTCCAACCAAATAAATTAATTGGCGCTCAACGTGGGGCAGTGCATCAACTAACAGTTCAGATGTGAAAAATTTAATGATAACAAGTTAAATAAAAATCGTGAACTCACACCGACAACAATTAATCCGTACAAATACAAAGTTCAGAAAAAGATAAATTATAACAAATAAATCTAGAACTCGTGCTGAACTAAAATATTTTTTTAAGTGGACAAAAATTTAATAAAAGACAACCACCAACCAAAAACAATACTGCCAGTGATAAACGCGAGAATAAAACCAGACGAAAAATATAAGCTATAAAGAAAAGAAGAAACACCCATGCCGAATTGGCTTTGAATTAATTAAAACCCAGTACAAATACAAAGTTCAGAAAAAGATTAATTATAGCAAATAAATCTAGAATTCGTGCTGAACTAAATAATTTTTTTAAATGGAAAAAAATTTAAAATAAAACATCCACCAACCAAAAACTGACTTTGAATTAATTAAACCCAAACACAGTGTTAAAGAAGGAAGGAACCCCCAATAAAAACTTCGCCAACAAGTTACACTCCGAGAAGGAAGATTCTGAGGGAAGGCCGCATCGAGAAGTCTTGTGAGGAATTTTACATTTTAAATAAATTTTAAGTGTAAACCTTATTTATTTAAAATTTATTTCAATTTAAATTGCAAATACTTTCACAAACAATTAAAGAATTAAAGGATTCACAAAGGACTCCTTCTATTTATGGGGATACTGTAAAGATTCCCGAGATAAGGTAAGCAGTTTTAGTAGAGGAGTGCCTTCCGCACAGAACCTAAGCAAACAGCATGGAATTTCGTCGGTACATGTCGAATAGACAAGTATAACACGTTGAAGATAGAAAAGCAGTGAGCTTTCGCTGAGTGGGAAAAAATATTAAATTCGAATTTGATACAGCGTAACAGTGGTAACAGAGGTACAGAGGTAACGTAGAAAATGTTGTTTGAAAAAACTGTGGAAGTATATTGGTTGCTGCCTGTTCCGATGGTACAGTAGTATTCCAAAAAAAAACGAAGAAGGAAGAGGTGCACTTAGAGTTAACGAAATTATAAAACTGTTTCCGATTCAGTGCGAAAAGAAACTCAAAACTATTTAAATAGTTATTGAGCATTAAGAACGGTAAAACGTAACTCAGCACTTTATTATTTAGAAAAGATTGAGAACTTTAAACTTTGAATAATGTCTGGACTTAACCTCTCTAAGGTGTTTTAACTATTAATTAAACCAAGTACGTTTGTTGGAGATAGATAGTTAATTGCCGTAATATTTATGGAATAATGTTACAAGAGAACTTATCGGAGCAATTAAAGGCAGATAATTATTTTGCCTCAGAAAATTTTCCTTGCGAAAAAAATTGTATTTTCCAACTTCTCGTTCCCATTTTCACTATCTGAGTAGCGGGTATCTGGTAGTCGGGGATAGCGCTCTCTCTGGTTTTATTTTTCCGTTATTCGTTTTACAATTTTAGCGAAGTTTGTTATGCATTTTCGATAATATCTACACAATCCTAGAAATGATTTTATTTCTTTGACGTGTTTGGTATTGGAAAATTAATTACTACACTTATCTTTTTGGGGTAAGGTTTTATTCCTGTGGTGGTTACTACGTAACCTAAGAACTCGGTCTTTTTTCTCATTCGCATTTATCTAATTGTAATTTTAAGTTTGCGTACCGGAATTTTTTTGTAGGCTTTTTAATAAGAAGATATGATCTTCCAATGAAGCTGAAAAAATTATTATATCATTCAGATATAGTAAACAATCGTTTTAAATTAAGTCTCTTAAAAAATTGTCCATACACTTTTAAGAAGCAGCGGGGGCGTTTTCGTGTATATTTGTAATGACCATATTTTGTTGAGAAAGCTCTTTTATTTATGGATTTTATTATCGATTTGGTGGAATTTGATGAAAAATTATGCAAAATTAATGGTTGTGAAGTATTAGCATCTACGTAACTTGTTTATTATTTCATCCATTCGGTGAATTGGAAATTAATCATTAACATTTGTTTCATTTAAATTTCTGTCATCAACTACTTTTCTTTGGGGCTATCAAAATTGGTGATTTATTTCTTGGTCTATCATTTCGTTAATTTGAACTGGATGTCTTTTTTCTGATTTTTCCTCACTAAAATGTTCTAATCGGAAGTTGTTACACTCCCTTAAATTCATTATTAATGGAAAAATTAAGAGATTGGATTTAGGTTATCTGAACTCTGATGCAGTCTTAACCTCTTCAATCTTCGCTTCTTCTTATAGTGCAGTCTTATCCTGACTAGCGTCTCCCCAATCATATTTCATGTTAAGTAACGCGCCTCCTAACTTAACTGTTTATTTTTCATAGCCAATTTTTCTTTGCTCTTGCTCAACTATTCCCTGCCTAATACTGCCTGAGTATAATAATTATCAGAAAAATTATGCATGTAGAATTTTTGTATGTGCAGATTTTACTAGTTTCTAATGTTATACTTTTTTTTAGTTCCAATGTCTATCAGGAACTTTTCTCTCAATGCAATTCTTAATTTTTTTGTTTTAGTAATCAATATGATTAGTCTATTTCTAAATCTAATTTGTTTGCTACTACTAAAGCTCTAACTTTTAGTTCCTTGGCGAACTTACTGATGCTTCCCTGGAATGGTGTCATGTATGCATCGCTGATAATGAGTTCGTAGAGCTTATGGTCTTTAAAGTTATTAATTAGGGTTATTTTTGCATTCATCCAGTTAGTAGCCTTTTCCTCATTAAAGCCTCAAAGTTGATCCATAAATTATGTGTATTTCTATAGCTATATTAAGTACTCGAGTCCTTTTCCATTTCTGTCATAGAAGACTATGATCATACCTCGGCTTTAAGCCATTGAGCTTTTTATGCGTGGCCTTATTGGATGATCTTTGGACTTTGTGTCAATTCTTGTTTCGCTTAATTCTGTTTTCCCGAAATCTGAGTGTCCTGCAGTATGGGATGTCAAATCAATGTCAAATCTTCCCCTATTGGCTGTGTCTTACATGGTAGTTTTCTGTTTGCATTTCGATTTGGATTTGTTGATTATATTCTTAATGTCTACAAAATAGTTGCTTATGTGCGTATTCATATACTGTGTTTGTATGTATAGTGGTGATGCCAGACATTAATTTTTGTTACAGTGTTTTTGTTATTTGAGAACTGTCGTAAATGGACAATAATCAAATTCGCAAGGCAAAAGTTGACTGCGACGATGTTCCCTACGATGTTCCAGCCTTGCATAGTTCATGTAGTGAATATAGTGCCTTTTTATGATAGTTAACGCTTCTACGGGATCGCAGGTTGAGGATAGAAATGCTGAGTCGTCCGCCTATGTGACAATTGTTAGGTTTCTGGAGGGAATGGTGGGAAGATGTGTGGTGTAGAGGGTATAGCGGATAGGTCCCAGGATGCTGCCTATGGGTTAAGGCGAGCTTTTGAGACTCCGATTCTCACTTGAAATACTAAACCATCCGTGTGGGACTTGGGAAGGTCAAAGTAGAAACTATGAACTGTGACAGGATTTTGATTTTCAAGAGGAATCCACGGCGACACACTCTGTCAAATGCCAGCATTACGGCACAGCAGTATATTTTTATTCAAACGCCTCCAGTAAGTAAGTAAAGGAAAGTACGTCTGATTATGACGATTAGGATGGGAAGCTTGACTTCGCACTCTTTCGTGATCTCTGGCCCTGTAGCTCAGTGATATAGAATTTATAAAACAATTATAATTACGGCAGCGTGCTTTATTCGTTGGTATCTTTCACAAACTAAATAGCTTACAATATGTATAATTAAATTTTCTCTGCGCGACAATGCATCGCGCCACCAAGACACAGCCGGCAAGCCGGTGAACCAACACTCCAGATAAGAAGTGTCCGTTTTTCGCAGCCGGGCATTCTTAACGCAGAGCACTAAACCCGATTCCGCCGCGTCAGCATTGTTTATACGAAACTACGTAGTTATTATGAGGCAAGGTATTATTTAGTTGTTAACTTGCACTTACAAGCCGATGTAATTACTCTGGTATGTCAAATTTGGCCTGTCGTCGGGCGGAAAGTCTAGGGTTTACAATATATTTTCTTCCACTCTAACAAGATTTGGTAGATCGTTTATAAGTTGTGCTCTTTCTGTGTATCTTCCATTGATTTTACATATTTTACAATTAATTTATTTTGAATATTGAAAAATGTTATAATATTTTGTCCGTGATTCAATTATTTCATTCGTTTAAAAGATAAGGGGTATAATTTGTCAGTATGAATTCGTCTAATTGAACAGAACTTTTTAGAATCTATGTATATGTCATTACACATTACTTCCATCTTCTTGTTTTTTTGTTTCATGACCTTAGACCCGAATTTGCTTATGTCTGCATATATGTATAATATATAAATATAAAAATAAGTATACATATAAAAACAAGATAGAATGCTATAGTCGAGTTCCCCGACTATCATATATCCTTTACTCAGCTAGTGAGTACATATATACATATATACAAATTAAAATTATAAATATCTTTTTCTTTTTTTACCCATATATCTACGCTTAATATTATTATTATTAACTTTTATAAAATATTGAATCCTACTCCTGTCGATATGGGTTATAACTTATGACTATACAAATTGAAGTTAATTAAATTGTCTGATACTGAAACATAAAACACTAAGGCTAAATAATTGGGAGTCATGCAAGTTATCCAACCCATGATTCAGGGGCCCTTACCCAATTTATAAACAATTTTTCAGAATCCAATCTCAACGATTGATTTGCCTTTGATCTCAAAGTTGCACTTCGCCGGCCTGTAAAAAATCCAAGCTTAACGTAAACACAGCTTCCTCTTGTTGACCAAACATATTGCGCATCAATCAAACTGCAATGGTCAACATAATTTAATTTCACAATGCAGTGAAACAATTTCCACCAACCAAAAACAATACTGCCAGTGATAAACGCGAGAATAAAACCAGACGAAAAATATAAGCTATAAAGAAAAGAAGAAACACCCATGCCGAATTGGCTTTGAATTAATTAAAACCCAGTACAAATACAAAGTTCAGAAAAAGATTAATTATAGCAAATAAATCTAGAATTCGTGCTGAACTAAATAATTTTTTTAAATGGAAAAAAATTTAAAATAAAACATCCACCAACCAAAAACTGACTTTGAATTAATTAAACCCAAACACAGTGTTAAAGAAGGAAGGAACCCCCAATAAAAACTTCGCCAACAAGTTACACTCCGAGAAGGAAGATTCTGAGGGATTTAAATAAATTTTAAGTGTAAACCTTATTTATTTAAAATTTATTTCAATTTAAATTGCAAATACTTTCACAAACAATTAAAGAATTAAAGGATTCACAAAGGACTCCTTCTATTTATGGGGATACTGTAAAGATTCCCGAGATAAGGTAAGCAGTTTTAGTAGAGGAGTGCACAAACCTTCCGCACAGAACCTAAGCAAACAGCATGGAATTTCGTCGGTACATGTCGAATAGACAAGTATAACACGTTGAAGATAGAAAAGCAGTGAGCTTTCGCTGAGTGGGAAAAAATATTAAATTCGAATTTGATACAGCGTAACAGTGGTAACAGAGGTACAGAGGTAACGTAGAAAATGTTGTTTGAAAAAACTGTGGAAGTATATTGGTTGCTGCCTGTTCCGATGGTACAGTAGTATTCCAAAAAAAAACGAAGAAGGAAGAGGTGCACTTAGAGTTAACGAAATTATAAAACTGTTTCCGATTCAGTGCGAAAAGAAACTCAAAACTATTTAAATAGTTATTGAGCATTAAGAACGGTAAAACGTAACTCAGCACTTTATTATTTAGAAAAGATTGAGAACTTTAAACTTTGAATAATGTCTGGACTTAACCTCTCTAAGGTGTTTTAACTATTAATTAAACCAAGTACGTTTGTTGGAGATAGATAGTTAATTGCCGTAATATTTATGGAATAATGTTACAAGAGAACTTATCGGAGCAATTAAAGGCAGATAATTATTTTGCCTCAGAAAATTTTCCTTGCGAAAAAAATTGTATTTTCCAACTTCTCGTTCCCATTTTCACTATCTGAGTAGCGGGTATCTGGTAGTCGGGGATAGCGCTCTCTCTGGTTTTATTTTTCCGTTATTCGTTTTACAATTTTAGCGAAGTTTGTTATGCATTTTCGATAATATCTACACAATCCTAGAAATGATTTTATTTCTTTGACGTGTTTGGTATTGGAAAATTAATTACTACACTTATCTTTTTGGGGTAAGGTTTTATTCCTGTGGTGGTTAGTACGTAACCTAAGAACTCGGTCTTTTTTCTCATTCGCATTTATCTAATTGTAATTTTAAGTTTGCGTACCGGAATTTTTTTGTAGGCTTTTTAATAAGAAGATATGATCTTCCAATGAAGCTGAAAAAATTATTATATCATTCAGATATAGTAAACAATCTTTTTAAATTAAGTCTCTTAAAAAATTGTCCATACACTTTTAAGAAGCAGCGGGGGCGTTTTCGTGTATATTTGTAATGACCATATTTTGTTGAGAAAGCTCTTTTATTTATGGATTTTATTATCGATTTGGTGGAATTTGATGAAAAATTATGCAAAATTAATGGTTGTGAAGTATTAGCATCTACGTAACTTGTTTATTATTTCATCCATTCGGTGAATTGGAAATTAATCATTAACATTTGTTTCATTTAAATTTCTGTCATCAACTACTTTTCTTTGGGGCTATCAAAATTGGTGATTTATTTCTTGGTCTATCATTTCGTTAATTTGAACTGGATGTCTTTTTTCTGATTTTTCCTCACTAAAATGTTCTAATCGGAATTTGTTACACTCCCTTAAATTCATTATTAATGGAAAAATTAAGAGATTGGATTTAGGTTATCTGAACTCTGATGCAGTCTTAACCTCTTCAATCTTCGCTTCTTCTTATAGTGCAGTCTTATCCTGACTAGCGTCTCCCCAATCATATTTCATGTTAAGTAACGCGCCTCCTAACTTAACTGTTTATTTTTCATAGCCAATTTTTCTTTGCTCTTGCTCAACTATTCCCTGCCTAATACTGCCTGAGTATAATAATTATCAGAAAAATTATGCATGTAGAATTTTTGTATGTGCAGATTTTACTAGTTTCTAATGTTATACTTTTTTTTAGTTCCAATGTCTATCAGGAACTTTTCTCTCAATGCAATTCTTAATTTTTTTGTTTTAGTAATCAATATGATTAGTCTATTTCTAAATCTAATTTGTTTGCTACTACTAAAGCTCTAACTTTTAGTTCCTTGGCGAACTTACTGATGCTTCCCTGGAATGGTGTCATGTATGCATCGCTGATAATGAGTTCGTAGAGCTTATGGTCTTTAAAGTTATTAATTAGGGTTATTTTTGCATTCATCCAGTTAGTAGCCTTTTCCTCATTAAAGCCTCAAAGTTGATCCATAAATTATGTGTATTTCTATAGCTATATTAAGTACTCGAGTCCTTTTCCATTTCTGTCATAGAAGACTATGATCATACCTCGGCTTTAAGCCATTGAGCTTTTTATGCGTGGCCTTATTGGATGATCTTTGGACTTTGTGTCAATTCTTGTTTCGCTTAATTCTGTTTTCCCGAAATCTGAGTGTCCTGCAGTATGGGATGTCAAATCAATGTCAAATCTTTCCCTATTGGCTGTGTCTTACATGGGAGTTTTCTGTTTGCATTTCGATTTGGATTTGTTGATTATATTCTTAATGTCTACAAAATAGTTGCTTATGTGCGTATTCATATACTGTGTTTGTATGTATAGTGGTGATGCCAGACATTAATTTTTGTTACAGTGTTTTTGTTATTTGAGAACTGTCGTAAATGGACAATAATCAAATTCGCAAGGCAAAAGTTGACTGCGACGATGTTCCCTACGATGTTCCAGCCTTGCATAGTTCATGTAGTGAATATAGTGCCTTTTTATGATAGTTAACGCTTCTACGGGATCGCAGGTTGAGGATAGAAATGCTGAGTCGTCCGCCTATGTGACAATTGTTAGGTTTCTGGAGGGAATGGTGGGAAGATGTGTGGTGTAGAGGGTATAGCGGATAGGTCCCAGGATGCTGCCTATGGGTTAAGGCGAGCTTTTGAGACTCCGATTCTCACTTGAAATACTAAACCATCCGTGTGGGACTTGGGAAGGTCAAAGTAGAAACTATGAACTGTGACAGGATTTTGATTTTCAAGAGGAATCCACGGCGACACACTCTGTCAAATGCCAGCATTACGGCACAGCAGTATATTTTTATTCAAACGCCTCCAGTAAGTAAGTAAAGGAAAGTACGTCTGATTATGACGATTAGGATGGGAAGCTTGACTTCGCACTCTTTCGTGATCTCTGGCCCTGTAGCTCAGTGATATAGAATTTATAAAACAATTATAATTACGGCAGCGTGCTTTATTCGTTGGTATCTTTCACAAACTAAATAGCTTACAATATATATAATTAAATTTTCTCTGCGCGACAATGCATCGCGCCACCAAGACACAGCCGGCAAGCCGGTGAACCAACACTCCAGATAAGAAGTGTCCGTTTTTCGCAGCCGGGCATTCTTAACGCAGAGCACTAAACCCAATTCCGCCGCGTCAGCATTGTTTATACGAAACTACGTAGTTATTATGAGGCAAGGTATTATTTAGTTGTTAACTTGCACTTACAAGCCGATGTAATTACTCTGGTATGTCAAATTTGGCCTGTCGTCGGGCGGAAAGTCTAGGGTTTACAATATATTTTCTTCCACTCTAACAAGATTTGGTAGATCGTATATAAGTTGTGCTCTTTCTGTGTATCTTCCATTGATTTTACATATTTTACAATTAATTTATTTTGAATATTGAAAAATGTTATAATATTTTGTCCGTGATTCAATTATTTCATTCGTTTAAAAGATAAGGGGTATAATTTGTCAGTATGAATTCGTCTAATTGAACAGAACTTTTTAGAATCTATGTATATGTCATTACACATTACTTCCATCTTCTTGTTTTTTTGTTTCATGACCTTAGACCCGAATTTGCTTATGTCTGCATATATGTATAATATATAAATATAAAAATAAGTATACATATAAAAACAAGATAGAATGCTATAGTCGAGTTCCCCGACTATCATATATCCTTTACTCAGCTAGTGAGTACATATATACATATATACAAATTAAAATTATAAATATCTTTTTCTTTTTTTACCCATATATCTACGCTTAATATTATTATTATTAACTTTTATAAAATATTGAATCCTACTCCTGTCGATATGGGTTATAACTTATGACTATACAAATTGAAGTTAATTAAATTGTCTGATACTGAAACATAAAACACTAAGGCTAAATAATTGGGAGTCATGCAAGTTATCCAACCCATGATTCAGGGGCCCTTACCCAATTTATAAACAATTTTTCAGAATCCAATCTCAACGATTGATTTGCCTTTGATCTCAAAGTTGCACTTCGCCGGCCTGTAAAAAATCCAAGCTTAACGTAAACACAGCTTCCTCTTGTTGACCAAACATATTGCGCATCAATCAAACTGCAATGGTCAACATAATTTAATTTCACAATGCAGTGAAACAATTTCATCATTAAGCTTTTATTTCAAAGTTCAATAAGTTTCAAAAAAGCTCCTGGCCGAGATTTCGAGGATAAGATTTAAATTAAAGCTATCAGACGATTCCTGAGATAAAATCTGATGGGTGATCCGGTCTTAAAAAATTTATATTAAAGACCACTCTATAAACTTTAAAAATGAAATAAAAAATTAATTTATTTTATTTAAATTCCAACCAAATATATTAATTGGCGCTCAACGTGGGGCAGTGCATCAACTAACAGTTCAGATGTGAAAAATTTAATGATAACAAGTTAAATAAAAATCGTGAACTCACACCGACAACAATTAATCCGTACAAATACAAAGTTCAGAAAAAGATAAATTATAACAAATAAATCTAGAACTCGTGCTGAACTAAAATATTTTTTTAAGTGGACAAAAATTTAATAAAAGACAACCACCAACCAAAAACAATACTGCCAGTGATAAAAGAGAGAATAAAACCAGACGAAAAATATAAGCTATAAAGAAAAGAAGAAACACCCATGCCGAATTGGCTTTGAATTAATTAAAACCCAGTACAAATACAAAGTTCAGAAAAAGATTAATTATAACAAATAAATCTAGAATTCGTGCTGAACTAAATAATTTTTTTAAATGGAAAAAAATTTAAAATAAAACATCCACCAACCAAAAACTGACTTTGAATTAATTAAACCCAAACACAGTGCTAAAGAAGGAAGGAACCCCCAATAAAAACTTCGCCAACAAGTTATACTCCGAGAAGGAAGATCAACCCCCAACTATACTGAGGGAAGACCGCTTCGAGAAGTCTTGTGAGGAATTTTACATTTTAAATAAATTTTAAGTGCAGAAGCTTAACATTATAAACCTTATTTATTTAAAATTTATTTCAATTTAAATTGCAAATACTTTCACAAACAATTAAAGAATTAAAGGATTCACAAAGGACTCCTTCTATTTATGGGGATACTGTAAAGATTCCCGAGATAAGGGAAGCAGTTTTAGTAGAGGAGTGCACAAACCTTCCGCACAGAACCTAAGCAAACAGCATGGAATTTCGTCGGTACATGTCGAATAGACAAGTGTAACACGTTGAAGATAGAAAAGCAGTGAGCTTTCGCTGAGTGGGAAAAAATATTAAATTCGAATTTGATACAGCGTAACAGAGGTAACAGAGGTACAGAGGTAACGTAGAAAATGTTGTTTGAAAAAACTGTGGAAGTATATTGGTTGCTGCCTGTTCCGATGGTACAGTAGTATTCCAAAAAAAAACGAAGAAGGAAGAGGTGCACTTAGTGTTAACGAAATTATAAAACTGTTTCCGATTCAATGCGAAAAGAAACTCAAAACTGTTTAAATAGTTATTGAGCATTAAGCACGGTAAAACGTAACCCAGCACTTTATTATTTAAGAAAGATTGAGAACTTTAAACTTTGAATAATGTCTGGACTTAACCTCTCCAAGGTGTTTCAACTATTAATTAAACCAAGTACGTTTGTTGGAGATAGATAGTTAATTGCCGTAATATTTATGGAATAATGTTACAAGAGAACTTATCGGAGCAATTAAAGGCAGATAATTATTTTGCCTCATTGGAAAATTAATTACTACACTTATCTTTTTGGGGTAAGGTTTTATTCCTGTGGTGGTTACTACGTAACCTAAGAACTCGGTCTTTTTTCTCATTCGCATTTATCTAATTGTAATTTTAAGTTTGCGTACCGGAATTTTTTTGTAGGCTTTTTAATAAGAAGATATGATCTTCCAATGAAGCTGAAAAAATTATTATATCATTCAGATATAGTAAACAATCTTTTTAAATTAAGTCTCTTAAAAAATTGTCCATACACTTTTAAGAAGCAGCGGGGGCGTTTTCGTGTATATTTGTAATGACCATATTTTGTTGAGAAAGCTCTTTTATTTATGGATTTTATTATCGATTTGGTGGAATTTGATGAAAAATTATGCAAAATTAATGGTTGTGAAGTATTAGCATCTACGTAACTTGTTTATTATTTCATCCATTCGGTGAATTGGAAATTAATCATTAACATTTGTTTCATTTAAATTTCTGTCATCAACTACTTTTCTTTGGGGCTATCAAAATTGGTGATTTATTTCTTGGTCTATCATTTCGTTAATTTGAACTGGATGTCTTTTTTCTGATTTTTCCTCACTAAAATGTTCTAATCGGAATTTGTTACACTCCCTTAAATTCATTATTAATGGAAAAATTAAGAGATTGGATTTAGGTTATCTGAACTCTGATGCAGTCTTAACCTCTTCAATCTTCGCTTCTTCTTATAGTGCAGTCTTATCCTGACTAGCGTCTCCCCAATCATATTTCATGTTAAGTAACGCGCCTCCTAACTTAACTGTTTATTTTTCATAGCCAATTTTTCTTTGCTCTTGCTCAACTATTCCCTGCCTAATACTGCCTGAGTATAATAATTATCAGAAAAATTATGCATGTAGAATTTTTGTATGTGCAGATTTTACTAGTTTCTAATGTTATACTTTTTTTTAGTTCCAATGTCTATCAGGAACTTTTCTCTCAATGCAATTCTTAATTTTTTTGTTTTAGTAATCAATATGATTAGTCTATTTCTAAATCTAATTTGTTTGCTACTACTAAAGCTCTAACTTTTAGTTCCTTGGCGAACTTACTGATGCTTCCCTGGAATGGTGTCATGTATGCATCGCTGATAATGAGTTCGTAGAGCTTATGGTCTTTAAAGTTATTAATTAGGGTTATTTTTGCATTCATCCAGTTAGTAGCCTTTTCCTCATTAAAGCCTCAAAGTTGATCCATAAATTATGTGTATTTCTATAGCTATATTAAGTACTCGAGTCCTTTTCCATTTCTGTCATAGAAGACTATGATCATACCTCGGCTTTAAGCCATTGAGCTTTTTATGCGTGGCCTTATTGGATGATCTTTGGACTTTGTGTCAATTCTTGTTTCGCTTAATTCTGTTTTCCCGAAATCTGAGTGTCCTGCAGTATGGGATGTCAAATCAATGTCAAATCTTCCCCTATTGGCTGTGTCTTACATGGTAGTTTTCTGTTTGCATTTCGATTTGGATTTGTTGATTATATTCTTAATGTCTACAAAATAGTTGCTTATGTGCGTATTCATATACTGTGTTTGTATGTATAGTGGTGATGCCAGACATTAATTTTTGTTACAGTGTTTTTGTTATTTGAGAACTGTCGTAAATGGACAATAATCAAATTCGCAAGGCAAAAGTTGACTGCGACGATGTTCCCTACGATGTTCCAGCCTTGCATAGTTCATGTAGTGAATATAGTGCCTTTTTATGATAGTTAACGCTTCTACGGGATCGCAGGTTGAGGATAGAAATGCTGAGTCGTCCGCCTATGTGACAATTGTTAGGTTTCTGGAGGGAATGGTGGGAAGATGTGTGGTGTAGAGGGTATAGCGGATAGGTCCCAGGATGCTGCCTATGGGTTAAGGCGAGCTTTTGAGACTCCGATTCTCACTTGAAATACTAAACCATCCGTGTGGGACTTGGGAAGGTCAAAGTAGAAACTATGAACTGTGACAGGATTTTGATTTTCAAGAGGAATCCACGGCGACACACTCTGTCAAATGCCAGCATTACGGCACAGCAGTATATTTTTATTCAAACGCCTCCAGTAAGTAAGTAAGGGAAAGTACGTCTGATTATGACGATTAGGATGGGAAGCTTGACTTCGCACTCTTTCGTGATCTCTGGCCCTGTAGCTCAGTGATATAGAATTTATAAAACAATTATAATTACGGCAGCGTGCTTTATTCGTTGGTATCTTTCACAAACTAAATAGCTTACAATATGTATAATTAAATTTTCTCTGCGCGACAATGCATCGCGCCACCAAGACACAGCCGGCAAGCCGGTGAACCAACACTCCAGATAAGAAGTGTCCGTTTTTCGCAGCCGGGCATTCTTAACGCAGAGCACTAAACCCAATTCCGCCGCGTCAGCATTGTTTATACGAAACTACGTAGTTATTATGAGGCAAGGTATTATTTAGTTGTTAACTTGCACTTACAAGCCGATGTAATTACTCTGGTATGTCAAATTTGGCCTGTCGTCGGGCGGAAAGTCTAGGGTTTACAATATATTTTCTTCCACTCTAACAAGATTTGGTAGATCGTTTATAAGTTGTGCTCTTTCTGTGTATCTTCCATTGATTTTACATATTTTACAATTAATTTATTTTGAATATTGAAAAATGTTATAATATTTTGTCCGTGATTCAATTATTTCATTCGTTTAAAAGATAAGGGGTATAATTTGTCAGTATGAATTCGTCTAATTGAACAGAACTTTTTAGAATCTATGTATATGTCATTACACATTACTTCCATCTTCTTGTTTTTTTGTTTCATGACCTTAGACCCGAATTTGCTTATGTCTGCATATATGTATAATATATAAATATAAAAATAAGTATACATATAAAAACAAGATAGAATGCTATAGTCGAGTTCCCCGACTATCATATATCCTTTACTCAGCTAGTGAGTACATATATACATATATACAAATTAAAATTATAAATATCTTTTTCTTTTTTTACCCATATATCTACGCTTAATATTATTATTATTAACTTTTATAAAATATTGAATCCTACTCCTGTCGATATGGGTTATAACTTATGACTATACAAATTGAAGTTAATTAAATTGTCTGATACTGAAACATAAAACACTAAGGCTAAATAATTGGGAGTCATGCAAGTTATCCAACCCATGATTCAGGGGCCCTTACCCAATTTATAAACAATTTTTCAGAATCCAATCTCAACGATTGATTTGCCTTTGATCTCAAAGTTGCACTTCGCCGGCCTGTAAAAAATCCAAGCTTAACGTAAACACAGCTTCCTCTTGTTGACCAAACATATTGCGCATCAATCAAACTGCAATGGTCAACATAATTTAATTTCACAATGCAGTGAAACAATTTCATCATTAAGCTTTTATTTCAAAGTTCAATAAGTTTCAAAAAAGCTCCTGGCCGAGATTTCGAGGATAAGATTTAAATTAAAGCTATCAGACGATTCCTGAGATAAAATCTGATGGGTGATCCGGTCTTAAAAAATTTATATTAAAGACCACTCTATAAACTTTAAAAATGAAATAAAAAATTAATTTATTTTATTTAAATTCCAACCAAATATATTAATTGGCGCTCAACGTGGGGCAGTGCATCAACTAACAGTTCAGATGTGAAAAATTTAATGATAACAAGTTAAATAAAAATCGTGAATCACACCGACAACAATTAATCCGTACAAATACAAAGTTCAGAAAAAGATAAATTATAACAAATAAATCTAGAACTCGTGCTGAACTAAAATATTTTTTTAAGTGGACAAAAATTTAATAAAAGACAACCACCAACCAAAAACAATACTGCCAGTGATAAAAGAGAGAATAAAACCAGACGAAAAATATAAGCTATAAAGAAAAGAAGAAACACCCATGCCGAATTGGCTTTGAATTAATTAAAACCCAGTACAAATACAAAGTTCAGAAAAAGATTAATTATAACAAATAAATCTAGAATTCGTGCTGAACTAAATAATTTTTTTAAATGGAAAAAAATTTAAAATAAAACATCCACCAACCAAAAACTGACTTTGAATTAATTAAACCCAAACACAGTGCTAAAGAAGGAAGGAACCCCCAATAAAAACTTCGCCAACAAGTTATACTCCGAGAAGGAAGATCAACCCCCAACTATACTGAGGGAAGACCGCTTCGAGAAGTCTTGTGAGGAATTTTACATTTTAAATAAATTTTAAGTGCAGAAGCTTAACATTATAAACCTTATTTATTTAAAATTTATTTCAATTTAAATTGCAAATACTTTCACAAACAATTAAAGAATTAAAGGATTCACAAAGGACTCCTTCTATTTATGGGGATACTGTAAAGATTCCCGAGATAAGGGAAGCAGTTTTAGTAGAGGAGTGCACAAACCTTCCGCACAGAACCTAAGCAAACAGCATGGAATTTCGTCGGTACATGTCGAATAGACAAGTGTAACACGTTGAAGATAGAAAAGCAGTGAGCTTTCGCTGAGTGGGAAAAAATATTAAATTCGAATTTGATACAGCGTAACAGAGGTAACAGAGGTACAGAGGTAACGTAGAAAATGTTGTTTGAAAAAACTGTGGAAGTATATTGGTTGCTGCCTGTTCCGATGGTACAGTAGTATTCCAAAAAAAAACGAAGAAGGAAGAGGTGCACTTAGTGTTAACGAAATTATAAAACTGTTTCCGATTCAATGCGAAAAGAAACTCAAAACTGTTTAAATAGTTATTGAGCATTAAGCACGGTAAAACGTAACCCAGCACTTTATTATTTAAGAAAGATTGAGAACTTTAAACTTTGAATAATGTCTGGACTTAACCTCTCCAAGGTGTTTCAACTATTAATTAAACCAAGTACGTTTGTTGGAGATAGATAGTTAATTGCCGTAATATTTATGGAATAATGTTACAAGAGAACTTATCGGAGCAATTAAAGGCAGATAATTATTTTGCCTCAGAAAATTTTCCTTGCGAAAAAAATTGTATTTTCCAACTTCTCGTTCCCATTTTCACTATCTGAGTAGCGGGTATCTGGTAGTCGGGGATAGCGCTCTCTCTGGTTTTATTTTTCCGTTATTCGTTTTACAATTTTAGCGAAGTTTGTTATGCATTTTCGATAATATCTACACAATCCTAGAAATGATTTTATTTCTTTGTGTTTGGTATTGGAAAATTAATTACTACACTTATCTTTTTGGGGTAAGGTTTTATTCCTGTGGTGGTTACTACGTAACCTAAGAACTCGGTCTTTTTTCTCATTCGCATTTATCTAATTGTAATTTTAAGTTTGCGTACCGGAATTTTTTTGTAGGCTTTTAAATAAGAAGATATGTTCTTCCAATGAAGCTGAAAAAATTATTATATCATTCAGATATAGTAAACAATCTTTTTAAATTAAGTCTCTTAAAAACTTGTCCATACACTTTTAAGAAGCAGTGGGGCGTTTTCGTGTATATTTGTAATGACCATATTTTGTTGAGAAAGCTCTTTTATTTATTGATTTTATTATCGATTTGGTGGAATTTGATGGAAAATTATGCAAAATGAATGGTTGTGAAGTATTAGCATCTACGTAACTTGTTTATTATTTCATCCATTCGGTGAATTGGAAATTAATCATTAACATTTGTTTCATTTAAATTTCTGTCATCAACTACTTTTCTTTGGGGCTATCAAAATTGGTGATTTATTTCTTGGTCTATCATTTCGTTAATTTGAACTGGATGTCTTTTTTCTGTTTTTTCCTCACTAAAATTGTTAATCATTGTTAATGGAAAAATTAAGAGATTGGATTTAGGTTATCTGAACTCTGATGCAGTCTTATCCTCTTCAATCTTCGCTTCTTCTTATAGTGCAGTCTTATCCTGACTAGCGTCTCCCCAATCATATTTCATGTTAAGTAACGCGCCTCCTAACTTAACTGTTTATTTTTCATAGCCAATTTTTCTTTGCTCTTGCTCAACTATTCCCTGCCTAATACTGCCTGAGTATAATAATTATCAAAAAAATTATGCATGTAGAATTTTTGTATGTGCAGATTTTACTAGTTTCTAATGTTATATTTTTTTTAGTTCCAATGTCTATCAGGAATTTTTCTCTCAATGCAATTCTTAATTGTTTTGTTTTAGTAATCAATATGATTAGTCTATTTCTAAATCTAATTTGTTTGCTACTACTAAAGCTCTAACTTTTAGTTCCTTGGCGAACTTACAGATGCTTCCCTGGAATGGTGTCATGTATGCATCGCTGATAATGAGTTCGTAGAGCTTATGGTCTTTAAAGTTATTAATTAGGGTAATTTTTGCATTCATCCAGTTAGTAGCCTTTTCCTCATTAAAGCCTCAAAGTTGATCCATAAATTATGTGTATTTCTATAGCTATATTAAGCACTCGAGTCCTTTTCCATTTCTGTCATAGAAGACTATGATCATACCTCGGCTTTAAGCCATTGAGCTTTTTATGCGTGGCCTTATTGGATGATCTTTGGACTTTGTGTCAATTCTTGTTTCGCTTAATTCTGTTTTCCCGAAATCTGAGTGTCCTGCAGTATGTGATGTCAAATCAATGTCAAATCTTCCCCTAATGGCTGTGTTTTACATGGTAGTTTTCTGTTTGCATTTCGATTTGGATTTGTTGATTATATTCTTAATGTCTACAAAATAGTTGCTTATGTGCGTATTCATATACTGTGTTTGTATGTATAGTGGTGATGCCAGACATTAATTTTTGTTACAGTGTTTTTGTTATTTGAGAACTGTCGTAAATGGACAATAATCAAATTCGCAAGGCAAAAGTTGACTGCGACGATGTTCCCTACGATGTTCCAGCCTTGCATAGTTCATGTAGTGAATATAGTGCCTTTTTATGATAGTTAACGCTTCTACGGGATCGCAGGTTGAGGATAGAAATGCTGTGTCGTCCGCCTATGTGACAATTGTTAGGTTTCTGGAGGGAATGGTGGGAAGATGTGTGGTGTAGAGGGTATAGCGGATAGGTCCCAGGATGCTGCCTATGGGTTAAGGCGAGCTTTTGAGACTCCGATTCTCACTTGAAATACTAAACCATCCGTGTGGGACTTGGGAAGGTCAAAGTAGAAACTATGAACTGTGACAGGATTTTGATTTTCAGGAGGCATCCACGGCGACACACTCTGTCAAATGCCAGCATTACGGCACAGCAGAATATTTTTATTCAAACGCCTCCAGTAAGTAAGTAAACGAAAGTACGTCTGATTATGACGATTAGGATGGGAAGCTTGACTTCGCTCTCTTTCGTGATCTCTGGCCCTGTAGCTCAGTGATATAGAATTTATAAAACAATTATAATTACGGCAGCGTGCTTTATTCGTTGGTATCTTTCACAAACTGAATAGCTTACAATATGTATAATTAAATTTTCTCTGCGCGACAATGCATCGCGCCACCAAGACACAGCCGGCAAGCCGGTGAACCAACACTCCGGATAAGAAGTGTCCGTTTTTCGCAGCCGGGCATTCTTAACGCAGAGCACTAAACCCAATTCCGCCGCGTCAGCATTGTTTATACGAAACTACGTAGTTATTATGAGGCAAGGTATTATTTAGTTGTTAACTTGCACTTACAAGCCGATGTAATTACTCTGGTATGTCAAATTTGGCCTGTCATCGGGCGGAAAGTCTAGGGTTTACAATATATTTTCTTCCACTCTAATAAGATTTGGTAGATCGTTTATAAGTTGTGCTCTTTCTGTGTATCTTCCATTGATTTTACATATTTTACAATTAATTTATTTTGAATATTGAAATATGTTACAATATTTTGTCCGTGATTCAATTATTTCATTCGTTTAAAAGATAAGGAGTATAATTTGTATGAATTCGTCTAATTGAACAGAACTTTTTAGAATCTAAGTATATGTCATTACACATTACTTCCATCTTCTTGTTTTTTTGTTTCATGACCTTAGACCCGAATTTGCATATGTCTGCATATATGTATAATATATAAATATAAAAATAAGTATATATATAAAAACAAGATAGAATGCTATAGTCGAGTTCCCCGACTATCAGATATCCTTTACTCAGCTAGTGAGTACATATATACATATATACAAATTAAAATTATAAATATCTTTTTCTTTTTTTACCCATATATCTACGCTTAATATTATTATTATTAACTTTTATAAAATATTGAATCCTACTCCTGTCGATATGGGTTATAACTTATGACTATACAAATTGAAGTTAATTAAATTGTCTGATACTGAAACATGAAACACTAAGGCTAAATAATTGGGAGTCATGCAAGTTATCCAACCCATGATTCAGGGGCCCTTACCCAATTTATAAACAATTTTTCAGAATCCAATCTCAACGATTGATTTGCCTTTGATCTCAAAGTTGCACTTCGCCGGCCTGTAAAAAATCCAAGCTTAACGTAAACACAGCTTCCTCTTGTTGACCAAACATATTGCGCATCAATCAAACTGCAATGGTCAACATAATTTAATTTCACAATGCAGTGAAACAATTTCAGCATTAAGCTTTTATTTCAAAGTTCAATAAGTTTAAAAAAAGCTCCTGACCGAGATTTCGAGGATAAGATTTAAATTAAAGCTATCAGTCGATTCCTGAGATAAAATCTGATGGGTCTTAAAAAATTTATATTAAAGACCACTCTGTAAACTTGAAAAATGAAAAAAAATTTAAATTTCAACCAAATAAATTAATTGGCGCCCAACGTGGGGCAGTGCATCTAATAGGTCAGTTACTAAAAGTTAAATGATAGCAAGTTAGATAAATAACATGGGATCGCGCTGTCAACAACCCAATCGATGCAACTAACAATTCAGATGTGAAAAATTTAATGATAACAAGTTAAATAAAAATCGTGAACTCACACCGACAACAATTAATCAGTCCAAATACAAAGTTCAGAAAAAGATAAATTATAACAAATAAATCTAGAACTCGTGCTGAACTAAAATATTTTTTTAAGTGGACAAAAATTTAATATAAGACAACCACCATCCAAAAACAATACTGCCAGTGATAAAAGAGAGAATAAAACCAGACGAAAAATATAAGCTATAAAGAAGAGAAGAAACACCCATGCCGAATTGGCTTTGAATTAATTAAAACCCAGTACAAATACAAAGTTCAGAAAAAGATTAATTATAACAAATAAATCTAGAATTCGTGCTGAACTAAATAATTTTTTTAAATGGAAAAAAATTTAAAATAAAACATCAACCAACCAAAAACTGACTTTGAATTAATTAAACCCAAACACAGTGTTAAAGAAGGAAGGAACCCCCAATAAAAACTTCGCCAACAAGTTACACTCCGAGAAGGAAGATCAACCCCCAACTATACAGAGGGAAGACCGCATCGAGAAGTCTTGTGAGGAATTTTACATTTTAAATAAATTTTAAGTGCAGAAGTGCATTATAAACCTTATTTATTTAAAATTTATTTCAATTTAAATTGCAAATACTTTCACAAACAATTAAATAATTAAAGAAAACAATCTTAAAATTTAATAAATCGTTTTCAAAATTTTAATTTAGCAATGGCAACCGGAGGTTCGGCTTCAACCTTTTTTGCGGGCGGATTATCCAGCACCAGTAATCTGACAATGGAATTGATTTACAGATTAATAAATGTACAATTGGTGAAGGGATAGAAGGGCAATTAACCGCTAACAAAACCCAACCCGCTAACCCAACTATTAAATGCTAGACTACCTTAGAGGTAGTTAAATCTCTACCCAAGTTAACAGGTGAATTAACCCAATATGTAGGCTGGAGAGAAGCGGCAGAAACTGCCATGAGCTTATATAAAATTCGTAGCAAACAATATTTTATCGCGTTAACAATCCTACGTAATAAAATCATGGGAGCAGCCCATGATACTCTAACAAACCATGGTACAGTATTAAACTTTCAAGCAATTCTTTCTAGATTGGATTTTATTTACAACGATAAAAGACCAATCCATATTCTCGAATCAGAATTAAGCATCCTTAGGCATGACCATAACAGAATTCTATAACGAAGTAAACAAGAAAATGTCATTACTCATTAATAAAACTATTATGACATATGGAAAAGACAGTGACATAACCAAGGAAATTAATAAAACAATTGGGAGCAACGCTCTTAGAATTTTTGTTTCTGGATTAAACGATTCAATCTCAGAAACAATCTTCTCTCTAAACCCACCAGACTTGCCAAATGCTTTGGCAAAATGTCAGGAATTAGAGTCCAACAACTTTCGATCCCAATTTGCAAATAGGTATATGGATTTAGGAATGAAAATAAAAATCAGGGAAACAACCTTCGATTTAATACAGTAAATTCCAGACAGAATAATAATACATCAAATAGAATGAATAATAATTAAAATAATAATCAGAATAATAATTGGCGCAAAACATAATTGGAATTCAAATAACAATTCTAAGGTACAACCCCCACCAGAACCAATGGAGGTAGATAGTTCCATAAGGTATCAAAGTCGTCCGAACAATTATTTCCATCGTCCAAATAATAATTATAACAGGGGGTATAATATTAACAGACAGAATTATAATAATTTTTCACCAAGAAATAATTATAGTCGAAACCAATCACAAAAAACTGAACCACAAATCCCATTAAAAAGGGAAGGAACTGAGACAGTAAGTCAACCAGCCCAGAAATTAAGAGAATAAATAACATTGATGAGGATTATTTTTTAGATCAGAGCCTTACAGGGGAATGCCTCATATAACAAGAATAGACAGAAGTACAAAACAACAACTAAAAATATTAGTTGACACAGGAGCCTCTTCTTACTATATCAGAAGGGGAATTTATGAAAATAAAAAAGAATTACCAATTTACAAGAGAGTATCTACACTTCATGGATACTCAATTATAAAATATTACCATATATTAATAATATTTGAATTATAACATATATTTTATGAAATACAGTGTCAATTGTGATCTCAAGTCAACCAGCCCAGAAAGGTAAGAGAATAAATAACATTGATGAGGATCATTTTTTAGATCAGAGCCTTACAGGGGAATGCCTCATATAACAAGAATAGACAGAAGTACAAAACAACAACTAAAAATATTAGTTGACACAGGAGCCTCTTCTTACTATATCAGAAAGGGAATTTATGAAAATAAAAAAGAATTACCAATTTACAAGAGAGTATCTACACTTCATGGATACTCAATTATAAAATATTACCATATATTAATAATATTTGAATTATAACATATATTTTATGAAATACAGTGTTCATTGTGATCTCAAGGTAAACAGTCGTCTTTTTAACTAGCTCCCACAAGTGTAACAAAACAATATCTGCTTATCAGTGTTTACAGTTAAGCTCTCTACTTGACTGTGCAAACAAAGAAACAAGTGAAGCAAGGTAAAAGTGAAAACTATCTGTAGATCGCGATACGATGGGTGAGAGGGGTCCCCCCATCGCCAAAAGGCAACGTGGACAAATTTGATAAACCAAAAACAATCAACTAATTTAATAAGTTCCAAGTACATTGTCATTTCAAGAAATAATGATATGGATAAACAATTTAAATTATCTCCATTTGCCATTAAAAATATCATTGACTATACTTGTGATGGCGAAGTTATATTCTGCCACGCACTAAAAAGTGGTGACCTTCTGGTTAAAACTAAAAACACTATTCAAGCCGATAAACTACTTAAGATGTCGAACTTCACCAATGATATCCCAGTTACTGTCTCCGAGCATCGCACGCTTAACTCATGTAAGGGAGTTATATACTGCAATAGCCTTCGCGGCATCACTGAAGAAATAATACAAACAGAGCTCCAATCGCAAAAGGTCTCATTGATCACGGATCATTGGCGGAAACTGGATTACATATATTAACATTCTCTTCAACGATTCTCCCAGAACACATTATGATTGGATATGAGAGAGCTGTAATTCGTCCATACATTCAAACCCCTCTACGATGCAACAACTGCTACCGTTTTGGACACTTGTTTTGAAACTTGTCAAAAAGATATTAATTGTATTAATTGTAAAACATCTAAGATAACTAGCAATACTCACACTTCAAATTATAAGAAATGCCCTATTTACATTAAACAACAAGAAATTATAGCGATTAAGACTAGCATGCAAGTTGACAGTAAAACGGCATATGATATATATAAAATAAATCATTCAACTGACCGTACAACATACTCTGATATATCTAAAAATACTCCACCAGTACAAACAATCTCAAATAAAAATACTCTACCAGAACCATCAACTTCTGTTAACATTAAGTCAACATTAGCAAAGCAAAACCCCAAACTCATTGACTATAGCGACTTAAATGATCTCGTTACAATTGCTCCTACTGGAGCAAACACAAAACCAAATTCTATGAAATCTAAAGTTCAAGTCTTACCTCGTTGATTATCTAAAAGACAACCAAAAATTTTAAAGTCGCAGAACAAATTTGAAGTCATTAAAATTTAAGTCTGATGACAATTCTATAGACAGCTCCGATAATATGGAGTGCCTATAATAATTTTGTTCTAATCCTGTGTTACCGGTTATCGTTAACCATATCTCTTCTTTAAACTAACTATGACCCTTATTATTATTCAATGGAATATCAGAGGATATATAAACAATTATAGTGAACTACAAATTATTATAAAAAAATATCACCCTCAAATTATAGCCCTACAGGAAACCCACCTCCATTCCCTAAACAATATACCCATCCCTATTAAGTACACTCTTTATTCAAACAACTATTCGCCAACTTATGGAGGCGCAGCAATATTAATACACAACCCTATCCAAAACTATTCATTTACTCTACCTAATGACTTTGACGCCACTGGAATTAAAGCACACTCTATTAAAAAGCTGAAAATAATTTCTGCATACATACCACCGACTAAATCATTCACAGAATCTAACTTACTTAATGTTATCAATACTAACCCTAACATTCTAATATTGGGTGATTTTAACAGCTGGGGTTCCTTATGGGGTTTCCCCAAAAACAACCAGAGGGGTAAAACACTTACTGAATTTATTAATAATTCTAACATTATTGTTTTAAACGATAAATCTCCCACTCATTTTTCTACTCATAATACGTATACCCACATCGACATCTCCTTCTGTTCTCCAGATATATTTCCCTTTATCAAGTGGCAGATTTGTAACGACTTACACGGTAGTGACCACTACCCCATCCTTATCACACTCTCTACTTCTATTGAACAACGCTCATCAAAAAGTAAACCTATTTTTAAATTAAACTTATCTGATTGGAACAACTTTCAAATTAAAACCAACTATTTCAATAATTGTATACCTGTTTCGAATAACATAAACAAAGAAGCTGCAAGTCTAAATAAAGCTATTCTACAAAGTGCACAGTACACCATTCCACAAACTACAATAATTAAAAATAATAAAAGCGTCCCATGGTGGAATCCAAAATTACAAGCTCTCAATCCACTATGGTCTGGCCATAGAATTGAGTCCACCCTAACTCGGAATTGATCAAATCTATATTTGGTTTTGCTTTATTGTAACTATTCTCTTTAAGAATGAGTGCGAAACATCAATTTTATGATTTGGCTTGGCAGCGTGCGCATCTTGCAAGTGACGATCGCAATTAAAATATTTTTACGCGTTAAAAAGAAAGTGTTTTTCAAATGGAATCATTTTGGCCACCTGATAACGCGATGAAATTAATTTTAAAATATTGGTCAATGCTTAAAGATAATGTTTTAAAAAATTTCAGCTGCAGAACGTTGCAGTTGAGTTATCTTACACAAAAAAAGTTTGCCGCGCTTTTTTCGTGTTTGTTTTTGTCTTAATATTCTTCATCTGTTTAAATGTGATTTTGCGCTGTGCAGTTTTGCGCTTAGTTTTGTTTTGTGCTTGGTTTTTTTTTGTGCTTGGTTTTGTTTTACGTTTACTTACAGCTTAAACCCTTAATATTTTTTGTTTTTCTGCTAGGAGCTTCATCTGACTGTGTCTTGAGTCGCAAGTTCATATTTGACAATTGGTGTTCCGAGACTGGTACAAATGCAGAAAAATTAAAAAAAACATTCAATATTATTAAATTAGAAATTGAGAAATCTGGCGCTGTTGTTGGAAATGAAGACTTGAAGCGTTTGGAGGAACGTGTTAGTTTGTGCTGCATTAAAATATCAATGTATGGCGACAATGTCATCGAAAGCGATCATCCGTTTTGGCAAAGCACTCAGGCTGGCTAGCTACAAACGAATTATTTTCATTCTTAAGTATTGTTAACTCTGAAAGAAATGATGATCGAGGTCGTCCCAGAATAAGCTTTTCAGAACGTTCACAACGTACAAAGAGAAGACGGATAGCTGATGTAGGCGAGATTGATGAGTCCGCTGCTGATTTTTTACGATCTGTTACTGATCATAGAAATTGTAAGCACACTTCATCCGCAACTACAATTGAAATTATTTCTCTTCTAATGCAAACCAGTTTAACAAAGCATCAATATTTACTTATCCGAGCATTTGTGAACAGTAAAAGCTCTACTGAAATTTTTTCTTATGAAATAATTTTATATGAAAAGAAGAAAAGTTATCCAGAAAATATAACTATTAGCGAATCAGAAGCTGAAGTAGAGCTACAAAGTCTATTGGACCACACCACTAAGCGAATTATAGAGTTGCAGGATAATCTGGTAAGTGAAGTTTTGAAGGATCCTGTTAATAACCTTAAACTTATAGGAAAATGGGGATTCGACGGGAGTTCTGGATACAGCGAATACAAACAGAAAGTAGAGAACAATAATTTGGATGACAGTCATTTGCTTAAAGATAATGTTTTAAAAAATTTCAGCTGCAGAACGTTGCAGTTGAGTTATCTTACACAAAAAAAGTTTGCCGCGCTTTTTTCGTGTTTGTTTTTGTCTTAATATTCTTCATCTGTCTAAATGTGATTTTGCGCTGTGCAGTTTTGCGCTTAGTTTTGTTTTGTGCTTGGTTTTTTTTTGTGCTTGGTTTTGTTTTACGTTTACTTACAGCTTAAACCCTTAATATTTTTTGTTTTTCTGCTAGGAGCTTCATCTGACTGTGTCTTGAGTCGCAAGTTCATATTTGACAATTGGTGTTCCGAGACTGGTACAAATGCAGAAAAATTAAAAAAAACATTCAATATTATTAAATTAGAAATTGAGAAATCTGGCGCTGTTGTTGGAAATGAAGACTTGAAGCGTTTGGAGGAACGTGTTAGTTTGTGCTGCATTTAAATATCAATGTATGGCGACAATGTCATCGAAAGCGATCATCCGTTTTGGCAAAGCACTCAGGCTGGCTAGCTACAAACGAATTATTTTCGTTCTTAAGTATTGTTAACTCTGAAAGAAATGATGATCGAGGTCGTCCCAGAATAAGCTTTTCAGAACGTTCACAACGTACAAAGAGAAGACGGATAGCTGATGTAGGCGAGATTGATGAGTCTGCTGCTGATTTTTTACGATCTGTTACTGATCATAGAAATTGTAAGCACACTTCATCCGCAACTACAATTGAAATTATTTCTCTTCTAATGGAAACCAGTTTAACAAAGCATCAATATTTACTTATCCGAGCATTTGTGAACAGTAAAAGCTCTACTGAAATTTTTTCTTATGAAATAATTTTATATGAAAAGAAGAAGAGTTATCCAGAAAATATAACTATTAGTGAATCAGAAGCTGAAGTAGAGCTACAAAGTCTATTGGACCACACCACTAAGCGAATTATAGAGTTGCAGGATAATCTGGTAAGTGAAGTTTTGAAGGATCTTGTTAATAACCTTAAACTTATAGGAAAATGGGGATTCGACAGGAGTTCTGGATACAGCGAATACAAACAGAAAGTAGAGAACAATAATTTGGATGACAGTCATTTGTTTGTCACATCATATGTTCCACTTGTTTTATTAACTGAAGACAGTTATGATGAACCAAAAATAATCTGGAAAAATCCGCGACCATCATCAACTCGATATTGCCGTCCTATTCGGTTTAAATTTATAAAAGAATCAACTGCACTGAGCCTCTCTAAGAAAAAATTATTTTAAGAAAAAAATAGAGATGCTTCTTCCAACAGAAATAACTGTTAATAATAGAAAATTATGTATAATTATGTTTAAATCATATTTTACAACTAACTATGGTCGACGGAAAAGTTTGTAATGCCCTAACTGGGACCACGTCTTTAAGGTGCTATATACATACATATGTGTAACGCGAAACCGACTCAGATGAACAATATTGAAGAATGCTTGCAAAGAGAAGTTCAAAAGGATTCGTTTGAATTCGGATTATCACCTCTTCATGCGTACATACGATTTTTTGAATATTTTTTACACATCGCATATAGGCTTGATTTAAAAGTTTGGCAAATAAGATCCCTCGACGGAAGAGCCCAAATGATGGAAAGAAAAATAAGAATTCAAAAAGAATTTCGGTCAAAAATGGGCTTAATAGTTGACAAGCCAAAGGTAGGTGGAAATGCGAAAACGATGTTGTATTTTTTCTTTATAAAATTAAAACATTTACATTTATAATCTTTCATATTAACAAAATTGAAGCATACTTTTGGGCGTATTTTTTGGTTTTTGCTTTTTGATGGGCGTAAATATTAACGACCACGCCCATTTTTAGATTTTGTCCAATTCTTATTTTTCAAAGAACTTACAGTAAAAATTTGACAACGATATGTCTGCTAGAAGTCTTTTTGGCCGCTCTCCCCATATAAGCTAGACCACTGTGCAATCGAGAGAAAAAACAAGCAAACAAATTAAAAATACATTACCAATGAGAACATTATCAATTTTCGTAAGACTGCAGCCATAAAAGAATCTGTCAAACAATTTACCTCAACCATTAATCCGCAATCAACGTCTAGGAACATTTGGGCCAATATTAGGACATTATGTGGTCTGCACAATAGAAAACACATCCATGCTATAAATTGCCCTGAATCATCCTCTCCTATCTGCAACGACAATACAATAGCCAACACATTTGCAAATTTCTGGTCCAACCAATCCAATGATCTTAATTTCTCTCCTACATTTATTAATAACAAATACAGCAAAACATATCCATACATAGCATGTCCTTCTCGCTTAGCACAACAAATCGAATCTGACATCTCCCAAACTGAATTAGACTCCGCAATATCTAGCCTAAAAGGTCACACACCTGGAATCGACCGAATTTCTTATCAATGATAGCTAATGCCTCGGTAGCTGTGAAAACACGCCTACTTAAACAACAACATTTTTCATAGTCATATTCCACAACAATATAAAACTATCTTAGTAATTCCTATTGTCAAACCAAACTCAGAAAAAACCTAAATCACCTCATATAGACAAATCAGTCTAAACCCGTGTGTCGCCAAAATACTGGACAAAATTATAGCCAAAAGGTTATGGTGGTTTGTAACAACAAACAAACTAATACACACAAACCAAGTATGTTTTAAGAGAGGGAGGTCCGTTTTAGATAATCAAGCTTGCATAGATCATCTCATAACGGAATCACTATCACACAAGCAACAAATTTCAATAATTTCACTTGATTTTAATAAACCTTTCGATAAGATCGGAATACATGCTATAATAACACAGCTTCCAGAATGGAGCATAGGACATAACATTCTTAGATATGTTATTAACTTTATGAAAAACAAGAAAATCAAATGCCGCATTGCTAATCATATTTCGCACTCATTTCCATTACACAACGGGATACCCCAGGGTTCCCCTATATCAGTAATTATTTTTCTTATAGTTTATAATAAACTGGCTAATTTAATAAAAATTCAAAGAAATCCTACATTTGTAGGCTACGCAGACGATTTTCATATTCTCCTGAAATTTAACCAAAACCAACGTCAACACACAGCAAACTTAGATCATATTTTCGAAAAAATCATTGATTGGTGCTCTATTACAGGGTCATCTCTCTCACTTAATAAATGCAAGCACCTACACATTTGTAGGAAACGTAATTGCCAATGCAAAATTTCAACAAACAACTATCTCATACCAACTGTTTCAAACATGAAAATACTTGGACTAACATTTGATACCAAATATAATTGGTCTAAACATATAGAAGAACTGTCTTTTTCACTATCGAAATCATTAAATATAATAGATGTCTTTCAAGTCATAAATTTAATTGCCACACATACACCTCGATATCCATCATCAAATCAATAATTATATCTAAAATCGATTATGGTCTTTGCATCTATGGCAATGCAGCTCATACACAACTGAAAAGAATACAAACTATAATATGTTAAATAATGCAATCAGAATAGGCCTAGGAGTATTTCCATCAACCCCTATTAACAATCTTTTAATGGAATCTGGAATAAACACAGTAGTCGAACGTAGAAATTCCCTGCAAGCTAAACTAATTAAAAATATTTATTTTTCTAAAGAATCGCCATGAAACTTAATAGTAAAGAAATTGAAAAACAAGCGATTTAACAATACTAAATCTAAATTCCTATCAGCTATAAATAGAGGAGTAAACTTTTGCCGCGATCTAGACATTAAGACCAAACAACCTCCTTGGAAACTTAACAGGCATACAATTAACATGGAGCTTTCCAATCTTAATACACAAAACACCAATGCAATAATCTTTTCAAAAAAGTTCATTTTCATTAAAAATCAATTTTCCAAGCAATTTAGCAATTTAGCAATTTACGAGGCTATCCAACTTATTAAAACTAAGCCAGGTAAATTTGTAATTTGTTCTGACTCCCTATCGTCACTCCAGGCCATTGAAAACAGTGTAAACGTCACATACTACCCTGCCCCAATAATAACTTTATTAATGTAATTTTACCCTAAGATATTATTACTTTGGGTACCGCGCCACAAAGGTATAAAGGGAAATAAACCAGCCGACTACCAAGCTAAATTAGCTCCTAAATTTCCTCTAATCTTTACCAACAACTTTAACATATGGGATTTAAACAACGTCATCAAAACAAGACTGCTTAATAGCAAATTAAATCGACTTAACCAAACATCTAGATTGCATCAAAATATAAATAACGCTAATATAAACCACAACCAATTTATAAAATATATACAACATGATACAATCCCAAGAAACATTCAAATTAAATTTATTAGACTAAGACTTGGACATACTAAAATTACCCACGAACATTACTTTAATCATAATATAAACAACATTTGTACATACTGTCAACACAATACAATAACATTAGATCATATCTTAATAGACTGCCCATCCCTATTTCTTACTAACAACGCTCTAAGTTTTTCAGAACGACACCGCCCCTAACGCTCCTTACCAACCCAACAAACTCAAATATATTAAAAATGCTTAGCTTTTTTAAATCAACTAAACTCCTTTACCATATTTAAAAAAAAACAAATATAAAAATATATATTAAGTTATTAATGTTCCACAAAATAAAACTTATCTCAGAATTATATTATATAAACACAACTACCTACGATTAAAAACCTCCTAGCCAAAGGCCTTTGCAGCCAGTGCTATAGCCTTAAGTTAAGTTATATATTCACTTTGTAACTTAGCTCTATATAAATAAATTTTTTTTTAGTTTTAGTTTTAGTTTTATTAAAGCGACGAATCCGTACATGCAGTACTAGTACCATAACATTGCAATTAAACATATAAATAATATAACCAAACCTCCTACTTATCGCGGGAGGACTAACAACAAAATCTCAAATCTCGAGAGGGTCTTTAAAGCTGTCCAATTGTTTTGGCAAAGCCCTTTCTTTTAAGCCTTCTTAGAGGCCTGGCAGGTAGTAGGCGTCTTGCCAGCATGCTGTGGTGTCTTTTAAGCCTATCACTGTATCTGCTTGTGTGCCTTGAGATCTGCTCTTCCACTGTATGCAGATTCAGGTCCCGATGAAGGGTTGAGCCACGTACGTAGTATGGGCAGTTGGTGATGGCACGCATTGCACGATTTTGCAAGACCTCTATGCGTTTGTAGTTTGATTTTGCAGCAATGCCCCAGATCTGCACTCCATATAGCCAGATCGGGGCTATACAGTGGACGTAGACTGCCCTTTTGGCTCTAAGTGTCATGGAGCTTCTTCGGTTGATCAGCCATCGCAGTTGTTGCATTCTCTGACCGCATCTCCGAGCCGTTGCTTTTAAGTGTGGGCCAAAGGTCAACCGTTGGTCGAGGGTGATCCCGAGGTATTTAGCCTGCAGAGGTTGATCGAGGGTTACGCCATCAAGTTGTATGGGTGGTGTGCGTCTAATCAGAGTCTTCAAGGTGAAGCAAGGATTGATGGTCTTATGTGGATTCACCTTTAAGTTCCATCTTTTGCACCACGCAGCCAAAGTATTGAGATACTTTTGGAGGCCACGTGCTGCCTCAGTGCAAGAACTGGAGCTGTACAATAGTGCGATATCGTCAGCGTAAGTGGCGAGTAGGGCCTTCCTGGGATCTTCCATATGGTGTAAATTTGGGCAAGGCAAATCCGCGGTAAAAATTGAGTAGAGCAGCGGGCCAAGGACGCTGCCCTGCGGAACTCCAGCCCTCATGTTGCAAGGGGTCGAGTAGGTGCTTCTGACCCTGACCATGAACTTCCTGTCTTCCAGGTAAGATTTTAGGACGCCATAGTATGCTGCTGGAAGCAGCTTTTTTATTTTGCAGAGTAGGCCGATATGCCAGACTCTGTCAAATGCTTGCTGCATGTCAATGAATACAGCGTTGCAGTATGCCAATTCGTCAAACGCCTGTAGAATGTGCTTAGCCAATCTGTGAACCTGCTCCACAGTGCTGTGTCCCTGTCGAAATCCAAACTGGTGATCTGGGAGGATATGGCGCTCCTTAATAAAGTCGCCTAGTCTGTTGGCAATCAGCCTTTCCCATATCTTGGATAGCGAAGACAAGAGACTTATGGGCCGATACGATTCCGGATCCTCTTCAGGTTTCCCAGGCTTATGTATCATAAGAATAGCTGCCATTTTCCACTGCTTTGGAAAGGACTGCACCCTGAATATGGCGTTAAATATTTTCGCCATGTATAGAATAGCTCGGAGAGGTAGCGCTTTTAACGTGGCATTACAGACATTGTCGATGCCAGGAGTCTTCTTTATTGGCATTGATTTAATGACTTCGACAATTTCCTCAACCCTGATTGGTTTAATAGGTAGCGACATTTGTAGGGGTATCTCTAGGCTGTCAAGCGTCTCTTGATTCTGCTCCATTGTAGCGAATCGGTAATGAGTGAACCTAGTCTCCAAATGGTTTGCAAAGGAATTGGCCTGTTCCTCCTCATTTTTAGCTAGTTCACCTCCCGGGCATCTAATGGGAACCTGTCTGAACGGTTGTCTTATAAGGGATTTAGTGGACTTCCAGAGCGAATACCCAGCATCCACTGTATAATCCATTGAAGCCAGCTTCTGCTCAAAAAAGCTACTTCGGAGATCTCTTACTACATTTCGTAGTTGTTTTGCAGCACGGTTCCATAAGATGCGGTCCCACGGATCTTGAGATCGGATTGCTCGCCTTCTGAGTCTCTTCTTCTGTGTCAGGAGCTCTCTAGCCTCTCTTGTTAAGGATATACCATAGGGGGTGCCTGTCCGAGGAACAGAAGGCGTAGAGGCAGTCGCTGCGCTGTGAATACTTTGTGTAAGGTGATCAACAGCCATTTCAATTTCTTCACCAGAATTTAGAGTAATATTCAGCGGAAGCAAGCTCTCCAGTTGTTGGCTAAAAGCGAGCGGGTCAGTGTGCTTGGTGACTAGCCGTGGACTTGGATTAACATGGGTACTATCTGTCACAATGCTGATCATCAAAGGCAAGTGATCGGAGTCCAGATCCCAACTTTGTGTTATATTTGTTAGGGAATCTGGTATACCATGATGCACTGCAAAGTCAATGCAGGAAGGTGTATGACTGGGTACATAAGGATACCTAGTTGGCGAACCAGTTGCAAGAATCTTAGCTCCAGTAACAGAGATGGCTTCTGCTAGCTCACGCCCACGGGGTGAATTGTAGGTGTCGCCCCAAAGCCAATGTCGGGCGTTCCAGTCGCCCCCAATCAAATACCTTTGGCCGCAAGAGCGTATTGTGTCAGTAAAATGTCTTTCGTCGATTCTAACACTGGGAGGACAGTAAATGGCGCCGAACTGCACGTCACCCAGTCCTGTAGATACTTTTACTGTTGACATTTGTGTGCTGTGTGTCTCTATGACCCTTTGCGGAAAATGACGAAGAGTTGTCCTAACGAACACGGCTGCTCCACCAACGCTATTATTATTTTGCGATGGCCTAAATGCTGGATAGAAGGCATATCCATATATCTTTACAGTGTCCCCTCTTTTAATTCTAAGTTCCGACACAAGAAGAATGTCCACGCTATTATTGTGCGCGAATAGCTCAATTTCTTTAGCTTTTCTTGAAATGCCGTTAGCATTCCAAATAAGAATCTTTAGTGGATTCATTGTGAGAATGAAGCATTGTTATAAAGCTGGTGGCTATGTTCATTCCCAGCTCCTTGCTTTAACATGGTGGCTATTTCAAATACCATTTTTTCAAGCTTTTCAAGTCGTTGATTGGTTTGATTTTTATGATGTTGCTGATCTTGTTGCTGCTGTTGCAACCACATAAGAAACTGTTGTTGTTGTTGTTGTTGCATTTGCTGTTGCCATTCTTGGAACTGTTGTTGTTGCTGTTGTAACAATGCTTGTACGTTAAATGAATTATTCTGCTGAATATTCAGTCGTTGTTGCTGCGATAACTGTTGGGTTTGTAAGTTATACAAACGCCGCTGAGCTGGTCCATCCTTGGAGGGCGTTGTATTAGGATATTCTTTTGCTACTGTGGCATAGGATACTTTTGTATTTACCCCAGGGCCTATAGATGGTTGATGTTGTACCATATTTGGGTGTTGTTGTGTTGGTTGCTGATGTTCTGTTGTTGGGTTGGTACTCTTACCCCGATTAAGCTGCACAGGAGGAAACTGTTGCTGATCTCTATGGTTGAACCCATGATTATATCTATTTAAATTATTCGCCTTCTTTGCTGGCCCCATGGATCTGCGGAGAAGCTCCTGGTACTTATGGCAACCTTTATAGCTAGCCATGTGATCGTGAGAACAGTGATAGCATGTGGGTAGAGCATCTGCAGGACGTGTGCATTGTGTGGTTTGGTGATTTTCTCCACACCTGGCACAATTTGGATGTCTGCGGCAGTATTTGGCTGTGTGACCATACTCCTGGCAACGTCGACATTGTGCAATTTCACTGGACTTTCTCATCCTTTCGATCCGTATTTTCTGTCGGCAGAGGGTCTTAACGTGGTAAATTTCATTAATATTAGGGCAGGGCTTAATGTTAATGAAAAAAATATTAAGTTTTTCATCTTTATTAATCCTTGAGCTAGGGTTGTGAATGTGAAGTACTTCATAGCCTAAACATTTCAGATCAGCCGTTATATCTTTGTTTTGTGTGCTGTGATGTAAGTCCCTTACTACAATTCTGTGTGCTTTTTCTGTCAGCATTTGGTAAGTGTGAAACTGCATACCAATCTCATCCATATAGCTAACAATTTTTCTGTAAGTATCACTGTCTTTGGGAAATATTCTGACTGTTTCCCCTTGGTTAGCTTTGACTACAACGTTATCTAGATTTGCCTTTTCTTTTATAAGCTCAAATAGATCATTTAAGTTGCTAATATTAACTACAATTTGCGGTGGTTTTTTGGAGTCTTCAAGTTGATTGATGGCGTTAGATGTTTCTTTAGATTTACTGGCAGTATTGATTTCTGCAGATTCAAGTTCGTCCATGTGGGCACTAACATCATCAGCACCCTCAACCATCATGTCTTCCCCGTTTTCTTCATTGGTAGAGATGTCCGTGTCGAGAATAGCAAACCTGTTACTAGAGCTTGCCTTCTGGTTAATTGTGGAGACCAAGTGCAGATCCTGGGTACTGCTCACTCTTTTCGGGTTAAGGATGGGGGTCAGTGGCTTTGAATTTTTTCTCTTGCCTGCTTTCCGATTTTGATCATCCAGTAATCTTCTGGCAGCATCGCTTAGGTTTTTGGCTGCAATGTCGGGGCTGGTCAATTGGGAACATTCTTGGCTTGTTACACTTGAACCAGAACAGATGCTGCTTATTGTGGCATTTGCCATTGTGTATATGGTGCTGCTACTGGCACTAGTAAATGTCACTGTTGTTGTGGTGAGACTACTTCTTTGAGATTTATTGCATGTAATGCGTTGAATTTCTGATCTGCACTCATCTCTAATCTTACTAGGTAATTTTCCAGCTATTGAGAACATTTTTTCATGATCAATCTGCTTCTTTATAAGCTGAGAGTCATCGAAACTGTTTTCATTCATTGTTTTATATTAGGTCTTAATATTCAGCAAGTAATTTGTAGACCAAATGCAGGCCCAAATGTCTACAACAGAGCAAAAAACAAGTCGGTTTTGCTGATAAGCAAAGTTTTTATTGCACCTCTTATGCACTTCTTCGCGGGGTGAGGTGGATGACTTGCCCAACGGGCAGAAGCACCGTTTGACTGCACTTCACCTGATGCACTTTTTGTTTTTGTCAAACTGCCGACACCGCCCAAAGCAGCGCCCAAATAAATGATTTGTGCTATCTTGAGCACAAAAGGGAATGCACCGATAAGCAAAATAGACAATTACTTTTGCATGCGCGCGACACAACCGATCTCTTTGAATGCAGATTTGCGACTATATAAATAAATAAATAAATAAATTTTATGAATTAGAATGTTTAGAATCGGACTTATTAATTGGGTACAATCTATTAAAGAAAATTGAAGCTAAAATATAATATATTATAATGGAAAAAAGGAAAAACTGGAATACTATGACAATGAAGAGAAAAACGATTTGTGTTTAATTGGAGAAAATAATACTCTTCTATTAAATAAATTTATATTTTGAAAAAATACTTTGATGAACAGATAGAAGAAAAAACTGAATCATTTATTGCAGAAATAAGTAATTATAGCTGGAGATCTTATGAATTGTTTGGGATCAAAAAATCCTGAACACGCCGACGATGTTAATTCCGTCAAATTAAAATTGAATTGTTTGGAAAATAAAAATCCCGAACACGCCGACGTTGACTTATCCGTCAACAATAAAACTAATAGTTTGAGATCCACTAATCCTGAGCACGCCGTCGTTGAATTTTCCGACAAAGAAAATATTTATAATTTGGAAATAATTTCAAATCAAACAAAATTGAAAAGGAACCTATATTAGAGGAGAAATAAATACTGACAATGACAGGACAATTTATAGCAAACAATATCCTTATGCTATGTCGGTCTCAGATTTCGTTAATAATGAAATCGACAGAATGTTAAAAGAGCAAATTAAAAGACCAAGTAGAAGCCCCTATAATTCACCAGTCTTAGTAGTACCCAAAGAGGGTCAAAACGAAGATGGTACCCCAAAACATCGACTAGTTATTGACTATAAACAATTAAACGAAAGCATAATACCGGACAGATATCCGATGCAGGACCCGTTTGTAATATTATCAAACTTAGGATAGTCAAAATATTGAAAAAACCGCTTTTTTTTTTATTTTTTTTTTTTTTATATTTTATTTAAGCTTTATTGAGGCGTACGGGGAAATCTGGGAACCCCTTAATGCCCCTTTTTTCTATTGATTCTATTATATTTTTTTATTAATAATGGGAAATTTAAATTCTTACGTTTGCCATTTGGGTTAACGAACGAGTTACCGCCTCAGCATACGCCTTCGGCAGTCCCCCGCCGAAACCCCCTCGACAGCCAGACGTTTAAGTGTCGCCTCAGCAAATACCCTCGGCGGTCCCCGCCGACCGACATCGTCGGCAAGCGACAATGGTTGTCGGCGGTTCGATGCAACGATAAGTTCGCCGAGTGAACGGTCGTCGGTCGACTTCAGGCCGGACGGTTCGGGCGGTCGGAATTCGAGGTTCGGTGCAACAAGTTCGATAGTATGTAACGGTAGGAGAACGGTCGTAGGTAACGGTTCGATGGAGCGAACGTTGCATACAAATACTGGGGCGGATCGAAAAACACCGCGGGGCTCGTGGGGCTAGTGGGGCTCGTTTGCATGTATTGGGCAGGACGCTGTGCAACAGGGTGGCTGCTTAGCGTGAGGACGAGACCAAAGTGGATAACTTAGAATAGGATAACCATTCACATGTATTAGGCGGCGCACTGTAACGCACAGGGCGGCCGCTTAGCATAGGGATGAATATTCGTATATGAAAAATTAAAAGTTAAATAGAGAAAATACAACAAAGGAAATAAGTTCGGAATAATATCGGAAAAATTTTTGAATAAATTACTGCATATGGAAAATGAAAAGGAAAAATAAATAAATAAAAGGAATTTAGTAAGCCAGCCATGCACATGTATTAGGCGGCGCACTGTAACGCACAGAGCGGCCGCCTAGCGTAGGTATGGTTGGAGAGATTAAAAAAAAAAAAAAAAAAAAAAAACAAATTACAGTACGCGAGTGAAAAGGAATCACCGGGGTGCAATGACTGTCCGCATTTGGGTCCGAGGCTGTATCGTACAGCCGACGAGCTAGGAATGAGGAATAAGGAATAAGAATAATTTTAGGAATAAGGGGAGAATAATGAAAATATAAAGAGGGGATAAACAAAACTCAATAATAGGACAAATGAAAACAAGCGAAATTTATTTTGAAACTCCATTTTGTTACAATAATATTGAATATTGAAAAGTTGTTCATGATAAATTAATTACAGAAACTCCATTTCACACACGGACACTTGAGGATTCACTTCATAAATTATACACGTTTCCGGCATACATATACACACGGAGATCCGGTTTTGGCAAATACACATTTTACTAATTACTATTATTATTACTAATTAGTCTAAGTAACACACAACAAACAACACACTACACACAACAATTCGGAAATTCAACACTTAGCTTCTTAAGCGTAATCTATATAATTGAAATAAGTACACAGCAGCTCACTGCCTATCACAGACACATCCTAGTTACTAATAAGTCCAAATATTAAGTCCAAACACAGCGGACTAGCGCTTTACACACACCTCGTATTAAGAAATAGGTCAGAAGACTAGGCACACAGCGATTTCAAATACATAGACAGTACACATACACGAGAGATAATTATTATTATATTAGCTTATGTCGAAGAGGCTAGGGGGTCAACAACCCCAAGCGTACTAGAGGCCATCAAGGTAATAGACCTGGTGGAAATTATTCAGAAATATGATGGCGAAGGGGGAAAGTTAGATGGCTTTATAGCAGCAGTAGAGCAGATATTAGGTCTGATTAGGGGGGAAGAAAGATCGAATATAGGAGTGATAGCACTTCGAGCGGTCCGAAGCAAGATAGTAGGAGCGGCGGACAAGGTCCTGGATTTAGACGAGTTGGAGTTGAATTGGGATCAGATCAAGAGAATATTGGTCTCCCATTTTAAGGACAAGAGATCGGAGCAGGACCTGATAATGGAGCTGACCCATATTAAGGAAAAGAAACTAGACGTAGAAGCCCTTTACACTAGGGTTATGACTCTAAAGAAAGCCTTAGTAAGTTTAACCAAATCGGGCGAGAACAGCATTATGCTGAGGAGCGAGAAGATTAAATGGTATGAAGAAATGGTGCTCAACGCTTTTATTTCGGCCTTAAAGGGACCGATAGGAGTAACCATAAGGAACATGGGGGTCCCGAACATAGCCAAAGCTTATGAGATAGCTTGTAGAGAGGAAAAGTTAGCTTCCTTAGAAGTTAGTGGTCCGGATCCCAAAACTCAGGGGTCGGTTGAGTCGGAAGACAAGATCACGAAAGAAACTCAGAAACAGGAACAGGAGAAGGAGGAACCCCAGATGTTGGAAACCCACAGGGAGACAGGCGTTTGGTCTCAGTACCAGTGGGGGGGAAACAACCCTCCTCCGTTCCCAATGCCATTTACCATGCCCAATATGAATGGCCAGGGTTCGGAATCCCTTATGCGATGATGGGTAATCCATTCAGGGCAGAGAATTTTAATCAGGGGGATACTTCAAGCTATCAAGGCCCTTATCGCACTTATCAAAACAGGAACGACAGATGGAACCAGGCGAACAGAGGTAGGCAGTGAAATGGTTACAACAGTAACAAGTACATCAACAATTATAATAATGGAAATAACAACAACGGTAACAACTCCAATAATAACAACGGGTATAACAACAATGGTTATGACAACAATTACGGCAGGGGGCAGTTAGCGATTGAGCCACAATCAAACACAGAAGGCAGTGGCCAGTCCAGACAGTCTTACAACTCAAACAATTCTAAAATATCGTTTAATTCAAGCGGCACTGCGGATAAGAACGGCGGTAGGGCCTCGATCAGTGACCAGCTACATAACATTCAAGAGGACGACGCAAATTTTTAGCAGTCAGCATCGAGCAAGCCACAGGATATTTAAGAGTTAAGAAAAGCCATTCAACGTTGCCCTATTTGTTAGTGAAGATTACGCCCGAAAGATCAATAAAAGTATTAATCGAGACAGGATCAACCTTTTCATTTATGCGGCCAAAGTTGGTACATCCCCAGTACATAAGGAAATTGAAAGACCCAATAAACATTAAAACTATTGCACAATCATATGAGGTTGAGAGGGAAGTATTCTTACCAATGTTCACGGAGTTAGGTGTAATTGGTAAAATGAGCGTGCTCCTCTTCAAATTTCACCACTTCTTTGAGGGGTTGATCGGAATGGATATGCTGCAGCAATTGGGGGCAATTATTGATATACAGGAAGGGTGGTTTGAGGTAGGAAAGGTGAAACAGAAAATTCACTTCGACACCTTCAGATCATCAGAGCTGTATTCAATAGAGGCCGAATCAAAAAGGGTCATATCTGTTCCGGTGCGACTGGAAGAAGGAGATTTCGTAATAGACAGAACCATAGTAAAGGAGAATATGGAAATATCAGAGAGGATCTATAGGGCAGTATCAGGGCAAAGCTAGATGGAGGTCACGAACTATACAGATTCGGACCAGGATTTATTTTTGGAAGAACCACTAAATGTTGTCGAATTCAAAACGAAGCAACATTTCGAATTAAACACGATAGAGGGGGAAAAGAACAATAAGACTATCGTTCCATTTGACAAAATCCGGACAGACCATTTAAATAAAGAGGAGCTAGGTGAGCTTCGCAGAATTTGTAGGAAGTATCCATGGATATTCCCTAAAGAGGGGGACAACTTGTCGTTTACAAACGCGGTGAAGCATCAAATACGAACGAAGGATGATATTCCTATTTATGCCAGACCTTATAGGTACGCGCTTAAAGAAAGACAAGAGGTGAGGAAGCAGTTGGAAAAACTATTAGATCAAAAGATAATTAGACATAGCCATTCGCCATGGAGTTCTCCAGTCTGGCTGGTGCCAAAAAAAGAAGGACACCTCTGGAGAAAGAAAATGGCGAATTGTGGTGGATTATAGGAAACTGAACGAAAAGGTAATAAAGGATAGATATCCATTGCCTATAATAAATGACGTATTGGATAACCTAGGCAGAGCTAAGTACTTCTCTACGTTAGACTTAGCAAGTGGCTACCATCAGATTGAGGTCCACGAAGCGGACATTCCGAAAACGGCGTTCTCCGCGGAGGGAGGCCATTTCGAATACGTACGAATGCCGTTCGGGTTGAATAATGCTCCCGCAACGTTCCAGAGACTGATGAACAACATTTTCGGAGAGTTGTTGGGTAAATGTTGTCTCATTTACATGGACGACATCATGGTGTTCTCAGCGTCGTTGCAGGAAGCTTACGGAAGCCAATTTCAAACTTCAGTTGGATAAGACGGAATTTCTGAGGACAGAGGTGGAATACTGGTGGGCACGTAGTGACCCCACAAGGTATCAAGCCAAATCCAGGAAAAATTGAAGCGATTAAGAAATTTACCGTCCCGAGGACAAGGAAGCAGATAAAATCCTTCCTAGGGTTGTTAGGGTATTACAGGAAGTTCATCAAGGATTTCGCAGCAATAACAAAACCGCTGACGAGACAACTGAAAGGGAAAAAGCCAGTCCAAATGGACGAAGAATACACAGAAGCATTTGAGGTATGCAAAACCCTCTTGTGCAACGACCCAATTTTACAGTTCCCCGATTTCGAGAAACCATTCATCCTGACTACGGATGCAAGCAATTACGCCATTGGAGCAGTCCTATCCCAGGGAAACTTGGGAACGGACAGACCAATAGCGTATGCAAGTAGGACCCTGTCGACTTCCGAAGTAAACTATGCTACGATACAGAAGGAAATACTTGCCATTATTTGGTCAATAAGGCATTTCAGACACTATCTGTTCGGCACTAAGTTTAAGATAGTGACAGATAATAGGCCATTAACTTGGCTTATGAGCATCAAGGAACCAGACTCTAAGCTCGTGAGATGGAGACTCCAGATGTTGGAGTATGACTACGAGATAGTGTACAAGAAGGGTTCCTTAAACGTAATGGCGGATGCGCTGAGCAGAATCCAACCGGAGCTCAACGTACTAGAAAACGCCTCGGAAGTACCGACAAACGGAGAAACAATACACTCCGCGGGGGAAGATTTACAGTTGGGATTTCCGATTTCTGAGAAACCTCTGAACGAATATAACATTCAGGTGGTTATAGAGAAGGGTCGAACGTCTAAAGTAATGAAGCAAGTTCCGTTTAGGAACACAATGCGGATAACTTGGACAGAAAGTAATTTGTACGATGAGACGATTGGCCGGAAACTCAAGGAAATTCTAAAGCCTAAGAGAACGGTAGCGTTACTGATACCGGAAGAATTGGTCTTAACCATTCAGGAGGTATATTGCAGGTATTTTGCCTACAGTAGGTTGTATAGGGCAATAAGGTGCACAGTCTTGTTGCCAGATATAGTTGAGAGAGATCAGCAAGAGGAAGTTGTTAAGGATTATCACCTGAGAAGCAACCATAGGGGAATAGAGGAAACACTGGCCCATTTAAAAAGGAAAGTGTTTTTCCCCCATATGATGCAATTCATAGCGCAAACAATTAACAATTGCGACAGCTGTCAGACACAGAAATACGATAGAAGGGCTCGCAAAATTAAATACAGCGTGACAGAAACACCGGACAGACCCTTAGAAATAGTGCATATCGATTTATATTTCGTGAATAAGAAAAACGTTTTCACGACTATTGACAAATTTTCAAGATATGTATGGGGGGTAACTATCCCAGCCAAAGAAAACATTAACATTGTCAAAGCAATGAAAAACTTTATGGCTTTGTTTGGGATACCCAAGAAGATAGTCTGTGACCAGGGGGTTGAGTTCTCGTCGAACCTCTTTAAGGATTTTTGTAGGCAGTACGAACTTGAACTGCATACAACATCCTTTCAGCAGTCGTCGAGTAACTCTACAGTTGAAAGACTACACTCAACAATAACATAAATATACCGTTTGATTACAGAGAACAAGAAGGCAGGGAAGTTAGAGATTCGACACGAATAGGTACTGAACGAAGCGTTTATAACTTACAATAACGCCATTCATTCAGCAACGAAGTTTACACCTCAAGAACTATTCACAGGCAGAACGCAAGAGTTTCTGAATAACGTGACGTTCAGTAACGAACACGATTGCGTTTCAGGCCGAGGTCTATCCGAAGGTAAAAGAAAGGGTAGGAAGCCAAAAAGGTGAGGAGAATTGAGGCAGCCAATATGGATAGGCAGGAGCCAGATCCGGTACAGGTGGGAAACATAGTATTTCGAAAAGAGAATCGGAGAGACAAACTTACTCCTAGGTTCTCTAAACACAAGGTGTTGGAAGACAATAGCCTTACACTAACGACAACCAAACCGCAAAAGATTCACAAGGAGAAAATACGAAGATTGAATAAACCAAATGAATAACACTTTTGTTGCAGGTGGTCCATTGCCGGGGCCGAAGAGAAGAGGTTTGAAGTCGTACCGTTAAAAGGAAACGAACCGCTGGCTCAAATACAGTTGGGAGCAGCAAGGGTAATTCAGACGTATAAGACTTTCATCCATATTGTAAGGTTACACGAATATCAAGAAACTATAGAGAAGATGGAAACTACACTTAGAGAGATTGTAGAGGAAGCAGAATCCAGAGATCTAGTTAAGACACTGCAGAACAAACTGCAGATGATAAAAACAAGATTGGAAAGCAAACGCAGGAAAACAAGGGGGTTAATCAACAGGAAACTTAGATGCGGAAGACGCAATAAGATTAGAGGAGGAAATAAGGAAAATGAAAGAAGAGAAAGAGAGATTAAGAGGAAACCTGAGGTCGCAAGAAGAGACAAGTAGCAAGGTTAGCATTATGTTCAGAAATTTGACAAGATATATAAACGAGGAACACGGTAGAGTGAATACATTTATAAATAATTATAGGAACGGAATAAGTAAGACATTTATCGAGGAAGACAAAAGAATTTATAGGATAGAATACATCGAGAGGATTTCACTAACGATCGATATGCTTAGGTTAAACCTAAATGATGTTGCCGAGAGTTTATTATTGGCTAAGATAGGCGTAATTCCAAGATTCATATTCGACAGGCAAGAGGCAAGCAAATGTGTGCAAGACCAGGGCGTACACCTAGTTTCAGAGGAACACATGTATGAATTCTTAGACCTAAGAGCCATAATGAACAGAACGGATATCATATTTTCAATTAGATTACCCATTTTTAAGAAAGAAATATTTTCGTTCCGGAGAATAATCGCACTCCCAATGAATAACACGGAATTTGTAATAACACCAAACTATGTAGCGATCCATGAAGAACAAATGTATTATTATAAGGAAAAATGTCAGGTTGTAAGAAATATATATATATGCAAAAACGATAAGATTGTAAACCAAGCTAACGAAAAATGTATAAGAAGGCTGTTAGATGGAATGGAAGCAGAATGCGAAACAAAGGACGTCGGACTAGTTGCAACAATCTTCCAGCCGGAGACCGGCTACATTGCGATTTTCAACGGTGGAAACGTCAAAGTGAAGACGGATTGCAGAGGCGACAAAACCTTGAATGGATCAGTCCTTATAAGATTCACCCACTGCAAGACGATGGTGAACAACGAGCAGTATGAAGCAGTGGAAAGACTTGGCACGGCAGAATTGAAATTGGACATACCTCGGATAGAGACGATTAAGAAGAACAGGACAACCCAGGAGTTGGGAATACACGAGCTGAGAATGGAAGACCTGGAAACAAAAATACAGATCAGCAGGATACAGTGGGGAACCACGATCCATACAACAACGACCTATACGATGCTTGGTGTACTGGTGGTAATAATATTCGTCCTGGCCTGTTTCCCGAAAAAGATAACAATCTTCAAACCAGAGGTTACACCACATGCCACCTTCACTTCCGCCATCGCTTCACCTGCTATCACAGCAGCAGTTATGTCACCGCTATGGTCGGTAGTTCAGTCTGAGGGGGGAGGAGTTACCGCCTCAGCATACGCCTTCGGCGGTCCCCCGCCGAAACCCCCTCGACAGCCAGACGTTTAAGTGTCGCCTCAGCAAATACCCTCGGCGGTCCCCGCCGACCGACATCCGAAATGCTGATCCGCGACAAACATCAACACCACAGAAACGGCATCCGCTCCAATTCCACTTTTAGCCAAATCAGCATTTAATGTAACAAACAGAATTGTAAACGCAGAACAAAGTAGAAATAAAGATTCATTATGAATATAGCGTTCTAAAAGAACAGACCTCCACGGAAATATTAATTATCACTAACATTCGGAAACCTACCAATCATAACTGACGCCTCTGGAGAAAGAAAATGGCGAATGGTGGTGGATTATAGGAAACTGAACGAAAAGGTAATAAAGGATAGATATCCATTGCCTATAATAAATGACGTATTGGATAACCTAGGCAGAGCTAAGTACTTCTCTACGTTAGACTTAGCAAGTGGCTACCATCAGATTGAGGTCCACGAAGCGGACATTCCGAAAACGGCGTTCTCCGCGGAGGGAGGCCATTTCGAATACGTACGAATGCCGTTCGGGTTGAATAATGCTCCCGCAACGTTCCAGAGACTGATGAACAACATTTTCGGAGAGTTGTTGGGTAAATGTCTCATTTACATGGACGACATCATGGTGTTCTCAGCGTCGTTGCAGGAACATATTACGGACTTAGAAAAAGTTTTTAGGAAGCTTACGGAAGCCAATTTCAAACTTCAGTTGGATAAGACGGAATTTCTGAGGACAGAGGTGGAATACTTGGGCACGTAGTGACCCCACAAGGTATCAAGCCAAATCCAGGAAAAATTGAAGCGATTAAGAAATTTACCGTCCCGAGGACAAGGAAGCAGATAAAATCCTTCCTACGGTTGTTAGGGTATTACAGGAAGTTCATCAAGGATTTCGCAGCAATAACAAAACCGCTGACGAGACAACTGAAAGGGAAAAAGCCAGTCCAAATGGACGAAGAATACACAGAAGCATTTGAGGTATGCAAAACCCTCTTGTGCAACGACCCAATTTTACAGTTCCCCGATTTCGAGAAACCATTCATCCTGACTACGGATGCAAGCAATTACGCCATTGGAGCAGTCCTATCCCAGGGAAACTTGGGAATGGACAGACCAATAGCGTATGCAAGTGGGACCCTGTCGACTTCCGAAGTAAACTATGCTACGATAGAGAAGGAAATACTTGCCATTATTTGGTCAATAAGGCATTTCAGACACTATCTGTTCGGCACTAAGTTTAAGATAGTGACAGATAATAGGCCATTAACTTGGCTTATGAGCATCAAGGAACTAGACTCTAAGCTCGTGAGATGGAGACTCCAGATGTTGGAGTATGACTACGAGATAGTGTACAAGAAGGGTTCCTTAAACGTAGTGGCGGATGCGCTGAGCAGAATCCAACCGGAGCTCAACGTACTAGAAAACGCCTCGGAAGTACCGACAAACGGAGAAACAATACACTCCGCGGGGGAAGATTTACAGTTGGGATTTCCGATTTCTGAGAAACCTCTGAACGAATATAACATTCAGGTGGTTATAGAGAAGGGTCGAACGTCTAAAGTAATGAAGCAAGTTCCGTTTAGGAACAAAATGCGGATAACTTGGACAGAAAGTAATTTCGACGATGAGACGATTGTCCGGAAACTCAAGGAAATTCTAAAGCCTAAGAGAACGGTAGCGTTACTGATACCGGAAGAATTGGTCTTAACCATTCAGGAGGTATATTGCAGGTATTTTGCCTACAGTAGGTTGTATAGGGCAATAAGGTGCACAGTCTTGTTGCCAGATATAGTTGAGAGAGACCAGCAAGAGGAAGTTGTAAAGGATTATCACCTGAGAAGCAACCATAGGGGAATAGAGGAAACACTGGCCCATTTCAAATCCTTTGCACAACGAAACGGCCTAGCCTTAATTTATGCCGATCCACAACAAAGTACAACAAATGGGCAGGTAGAAAGAGCACATTCTACTTTAACAGAATTAGCTCGCTGTATAAAGGATAGGTTCAATATAATTGATCATTCAAAAATTCTGATTAGAGCCGCTCAGGCATACAATAAAATAATAAATTCAGTAACTAATCGAAAACCTTTCGATATATTATACAATAAAATCGAACATGAAAATAACTCACAAAATTTAAAGATTGCTCAAAGTAAAATGTTAGAAGTCCATAATGAAAACAGAAAAGAAAAAGAATATCATGTTGGATAATGTTTTACGAAAAGAAATTTGGGGAAAGAAATAAGCTTAAAACCAGATATAAGAAACAAGTAGTAAAAGAAGTTAAACTGAATAAAATAATAATCCACTTTTAACAATCTTTATACTGACCAGTTCCGAGATAATTGACTATTCAAACCATGAGTTTTTTCTGTTCAAGGACAAAAAGGATGCTCTTACTTACGACTCTTATAGTGAATTATTCCACGTAACCAAATTAAGTTTTTATTAAGAAATAATCAATGTTGAATCACAAAACATAAAAACAGATAAATCACAGTGGGAAATCAAATACAACTTACAAGTTATCGAACATATTTTATCACAGTTAATATCATCTATATCTAAAAGGGGAATTAATAAGTTAGGCACCGTGTGGAAGTGGTTAGCTGGAACTCCGGATCATGATGACTTCGTCAAAATTCAAGTTAAAATCAATGACTTAATAGAAAATAATAATAAGCAATTTATTATCAAATCCAAATTGTTCACAGAAATAGAATCTCTTTCTGATGATTTTAAACATGTATTTATTAACTAAAACTTACCATTAAGAAAACATCGCCTAAGACTTTTAACGTTTGACCTACAAAATTTAATCGGTACTATGTACATCGGTACATCGGTACATTGGCTAAAATTGATGTCTTTTATACTAAAATTTTTAACAAAGAAGACATAAAAGATATATTAAGTCACGAATTAAGACCTGTAATCATTGCAGATCTGTGTTCAAAATTGCAATTCATAAAGACCTATTAATTATTTAAATAAAATACCCTATAATTTCAAATAGATGCGACATATACTATGCAAGAGCCATTTCCAAAATAGATGGAAAACTAGATTCAGAACTCTGTTTAGTTAATATTAAAACATTAAGTCCTTTCATTAAAATTAATAATACTAAGATATCACTTTCTTTTATATTATTAATTTAAATCATTATATATTTAATTTTTTTAATTATTATTAAATATATTAATGTTATATTTGTAACCAAAAACATCGGTCAGATACAGAAAAGTCCTTTAATCAAGAAGAATTTTTGACAGAATTAAGAGATCACCTAAATGGCACTCTAAATGAACCGGGACGGTCCATTTTATAAGGGGGAGAGTTATCCAATCCATGATTCAGGGGCCCTTACCCAATTTATAAACAATTTTTCAAAATCCAATCTCAACAATTGATTTGCCTTTGATATCAAAGTTGCACTTCGCCGGCCTGAAAATAAGCCAAACTTAACGTAAACAGAGCTTCCTCTTGGTGACCAAACATATTGCGTATCAATCAAACTGCAATGGTCAACATAATTAAATTTCACAATGCAGTGAAACAATAGGTTTCACTTTTTATGTTCGAAACGTTGTGTCTCATTTACGGTATTGCAGCCTAAGCCCACCTGAAAAAATTACGAGTACTACAGTCGAAAACTCTGTGAAAAATCGATGGTTCTCCGTGGTATATGAGGAACAGTGATATTGAACGTGATCTCTAGAAGAAGACTCCCATACTCCCGTCCCAGACCGGGTTTTGACTTAACGCGTACGAACAAAATTCCCTTTAATTTTATATCTAGTAGCCCTAATACAAATTAACTCTATGTAAATATGTAAATAGCTGAAAATAAACGTGTAGTTAAATTTATCATTATATTAATTTGCCTAGTTGGTAATAGTAAGCTTTTCCTATAAACAAAAATTTAATTTTTTATCTTTAATTTCTTTCTTAATTCGACATATAAAAAACAAATCTTACATTTTACAGCTTTTGTTAATTATATCCGTTACTCGTAGAGTTTGTAGAACAATGTTTGCCACGCCTACTGTAACGCTTACAAGCCGCTCATAGATCCGACGCCCACTCTTTTGAAATTTTTCGTATTATTTTAATTTTATTATTTTTTTTGCCAATTGATATCGATATGCCAAAAAAAATGGTTGAACCTTCTTGTTCGCACTTCCACTAGCTAATTAAGGGGTATCTGATAGTCGAGGAACTTAACTATAGCGTTTCCTCTTTTTTTAGTTAGTATTTATTGCTTTAAAACTAAGTGGGGTCAGTCCTTGTAAACCCCATGAGCCTGTCCATAAGAATTTGTTGTCAGTAATCTACACGTGTGTTTAAAATGTTTTGTAAATCCGTTTAATTATATTTAGGGAAAACATGCGTCGTCGGCGGTTTTATGTTGAGTAAATCACTATTAATGTTAAATCGTCATTGGTGATTACGGTAGTGTGGCCATCGACAGCGTAATAGCTGCTGTCATATTCTGATTAATTATCAAAAAGTGTGAAGCTCGATTCTATCATGGTGACAGACTGATCCAAAAAATCTGGTATTTTAAATCGTCGTTCACATCCGACGGTCGTCCCTTAGGGGACAATTTCATCTATTAAAGTAGAAGAGATTAGGCGATAATAAACGACAGGATGGGGACTCGCAAAAGGACGAGACGAGCGAAAGGTTGCCGTTCGCCCGATGTTGCGCCTTTTGCTGCCGCAATTGAGATTTACGGCCGCATCAATAAACATCAAAAAATTCGCCCCGCCACTTTCTTGGCCATCACCCTTGCTTATCGCCTTGTTTACGCATTTTAAGTACAAGATTGTTATGTGTTGATTTGCCTTAACCGATGCGTTCCCCGCATATGAGAAAAAGCCTCCCGTCTAGCTGGGTTTTCCTTGTTTTTATTCCATTTTATTATTTTATTCCATAGCGTATGCGAAGCGCAAACTTCGTCGAGGCTTCTGAGCATGTCAGCGACAAACAAGAACAAATATAAACAAGAAGCGGCGGCGTGAAACCACGAAGCCAAACCACAAATCTGTTGCATACTTGCGGGCGCGCCTTAAAGTCAACGCGCTTTTCCAACACTTCGCTTTCTGGTCCTGCAAGAGGAGCTCACCAACTCAGTCCACCATCCCACATGTCTGGAAAGCCTTCATTTGCGAATATTGTCAGAGGAAGTCAGCCCGTCGTCAAGCCTGCCGCTACTGTCCCCCATGCAAGCGCTAACCTTGAGTCCAAGCTGGAGCAGCTGTTTACTAGGCTTGACAGGATGATGTCACTAGTTGAAACGCTAATGAAACTGCTCCTGCAAACTCGCACCTTCCCTTCTGCTGCTCAAAATGGGTCCTCTTAAGGTAGCAGCTTGGAATGCCAATGGGGCCTCCTCGAAGACCAATGAGATTCTCGCCTTCATCGAGTTTCACGAAATTGACATCCTCCTGCTGTCGGAAACCCATTTCGTTTCCCGGTCCACCTTCAGAGTTCCTGGATTTACCCTCCACACTGCCAACCACCCGGATGACATCCAACGCGGAGGTGCGGCGATCCTTATCAGATCACTCATCTCCCATCACTCATCATTCTCCACCTTGTCGGAAAATCACATCCAGGCAGCAGTTTTCCAGCTGACGGCAAGCATGGGTACCTTTAACATTGCCTCAATACACTGCCCTCCTAACCTCAGGTGGACGGAGGCTGACGTTGAGCTGATCATCGCTCAATTTGGCACAAAGTTCCTTGCGGCAGGTGATTGGAACGCAAAGCACAGATGGTGGGGAAACTACTGGATGTGCACTAGAGGCATGGTGCTGTTCTCTGCTCTGGCGGGCGAAGGTATCGACATCGTTGCAACTGGAGAAGCTACTTGCTATCCCTTTCGAGCAAGTGCCATCGATTTCGGGATCTCCAAAGGATTCAGACAGCAAGAAATCAACGTGCAAATACTGACAGAACTGTCATCTGACTATCTCCCCCTGCTGTTTGAGCTGGATGAAGACGCCCAGCTATTCAAAGGTGTCATAAAAATGCTGTCACCTACTGCAAATACTGTGGCCTTCAAGGAGCACATCGAGACCACAGTAGATCTCAACATCCCCATTGACACCTGAAATAGTCTGGAAGCGTATGTAGATTACCTCGCAGCTACAATCGCGGAAGCAGCACGGATGGCCACACCACCCCCACACCAAGCTCGTCACACGCCCGCAAGGACGGCTCCCATCTTGAGCTTGGAGGCTAGGGAGCTGCTCTCCCACAAAAGGCGCCTCAGGAGACGGTACTTCGCTACAGGAGATCCTAGCATCAAGCAGTTATACTCTAGCACCACTAACAGACTGCACCGTTTGCTAGCGAGGGCATTTGCTTCGCACCTGATCTCCACCTTCATGCCCTTCAACCTAACAGATGACTCAAACCGCGTAGCCATCAATAATTTCCTGGACACTCCGACTGCACCGGCTCGCCCCATTAGACATACCACACCGCAGGAAGTCATGATGCAGCTGAAGGCGCTGCAAATTAAGAAAACCCCTGGCTACGATGGCATCGACAACCGTGCTGTGAAGTCTCTGCCACGCAAAGGAGTCCTAGCCTTAGTAAAAATATTTAATGCCATGCTAAGGCTAGGGCACTTTCCAAGGCAATGGAAGCGTGCACGTATCATCATGATACCTAAAGCCGGAAAGCCGCCAACGCAGATCGATGCATATCGCCCAATCAGCTTGCTATAAACTTTCTCAAAAATTTTTGAGAGAATACTCCTAGCCCGCCTGATGCCGCAAGTAGTGAACCAGTTACCTCGACACCAATTTGGTTTTAGTCCCATGGCTGCCCTGAACAGGTACATCGATTGGTAAATCAGGTGACGCATGGCTTCGAGCACAGACTGTACACGGTCGGCGTCTTTCTAGACGTGAAGCAAGCGTTTGACAGGGTGTGGCATGAGGGCCTTCTATTCAAGATGAAAGCTCTCCTTCCTGCTCCCTACTATGCCATCCTGAGATCCTTCATCTCTTATCGGACGTTCGACGTTGCTGTGCGTGATACTCGGTCCAGCCTGGAAGAGATTCACGCAGGAGTTCCACAGGGAAGTGTTCTTGAGCCCTTCCTGTACACCCTGTACACTGCCGACTTGCCATCTCCCGCCAACAACACCGAAGTTTCCCCGGCTCAGCTGCTTCTGGCTATTTATGCCGATGACACCGCCATTCTGGCGATTCATTCTTCACTGCAAACTGCCAGGAATGTCCAGGAATCGCTGCATGCAATTGAAGAATGGACTGCCAAATGGAATGTGGCCATTAACTCCGCAAAGTCAGCCTGTGTAACTTTTTCCCTGCGGCCCGGAACTTGCACAGGTCTGACTTTCGATGGAAACCTCATCAGCAATGTCACATCGCACTGCTACCTAGGAGTACATCTGGATCGGAGACTGACCTGGAGGGCCCACATCACGACGGTCAAATTTAAGTCCCTGGCGAAGCTAAGAAAGCTCGACTGGCTCTTCCACTCCTCTCTAAGGCTCTAAGGCTCTTTTAATCAAAACCACACTAGCTCCAACGTGGAGTTATGCCATCCAGGTGTGGGGAACTGCCGCCAAATCCCAGCTAAATAGGCTCCGAGTGTTCCAGTCGAGAGCTGCACGCCACGCATCTGCGCTCCCCTGGTATGTGACGAACAAGGTCATCGAAAAAAATCTGAAAGTTACTCTTCTTGGGGATCAGATCAATTTCCATAGCAGCCGTTATGCCGACAGGCCTGTGGTCCACCCGAACCGACTGGCAAATAAGCTAGTTAACCCCATCTCCCTCCAAAGGCTGAAGCGGGTACACCCCAGCCATCTCCCTACCCGGAGGATAATATAATATACTACACTTTCCTTATGTACATAATAATTAAGTAACCACTTGGTCTCATATACCCTTTATATACTCATTAGGTTAAGTTCAGAGGAGTTGACTGAACGATCCCAAATAAATAGAAAGTTTGTTAAAAAAAAAAAAAGGCGCTCAAATCAAAAATTCCGATCTATAAATCAAACCATTATTGCATAAATTCAGGCTGCTGCAAAAATGTTAGAAATTTGGCTGTAACGCCGCTACCCAATCCGAACACTTAATATTTTTACTATTTGTTTGTTTATTATACTTAATTGTCCCATTGTCTACTTGTCTTTATCATCAGTCTTTTACACAGTGATAACCAAAAACGATTGCATGCTATCCAGTTTTCTTATTTAATTTGGTTGTTTGAATACTCACACTATTTATTTATTTAGTATGAGGCGGTCAATATCATAGGTTTATTAGAAGCACACAGCAATTGATACTTAACCAAAATGTTGGAAAATATTTGTCATATCTATCTAAAAACTATTTTTTGATTCTAGCCAAATTACTACTTTTGCGGTAACAAATTTCACCGAACTCCTTTCACGGCAAAATCTGGGAAAAATAAAATCTGTCCTGTCTGTTCTAGCGCCCTTTTATTACCATCCACCGAATACTTGCCTGCGGAGCTACAACGCTTACCCTCTGGGTCGGAATAAATTCCAATAGCGCCATCGAATATGGTATCAGAAAATACAACAACCCAAAAACCACAATGCCCAATCCAAACATCCTAGAACATTATACGAATTCTCCCCAGACCGATTTATAAGCAGCGATGTAGGTCCGATACGTAGTTTAAACAAATCGCCTGCCTCTCCAATGAGCTCCTTAATACCGGATAAGATACCGGATAATAAAGCGCAGATACGTTTCTCAGGAAAAGGTCCAAAGCATTAGCTGGACAAACATTGGACGGAAATCTTTAGCTAGCGGCACAAAATGCCAGTACATTATTTGAGGGAATTGCGAGCGATTGGTATTTTCGGTACCAAAAAAGTGGTGGGCCATTTAAGAACTTACACGATTGTCAGGGCGGAAATAGAGCAGAGGACGCAAAACGAAAGTGAATCATTGGATGATTTCTACCGTGCGTCTCTTGCGGAAAGATTGTCGCAGCTCATGTCAGATGGAACCATGGATGAAACTCTAAGGGCCAATTTCCTACACGAAATTCAGCACAAAATTATAAGATCGTGCCGATACAGTTTCCGAGTTGAAGAGGATGGTAAGGACTCGTTAAATCTTTATGCAAAGCGTAGGGAAGGCTCAGGGATTTTCACAACGTCAGGTACTCAGGAGACAGGTTTGCGAGTTCAATGCCAGATAGAGTCAGAACCGGAAAACAAAGAATTAGAAAAATACATAGATTTAGCGGCCATAGACTGTCACTGATTAAATCTCCAGGAAAAGAGTCATAGTTATCAGGAGTGCACCGCTGACAAACAGCAAAGGTGCTAGTTACGATCTAAAAAAAACCAGGGCGTCCAACAACACATAGACAAATGGCAATTCACCTACAACCTTTGAGATGGACCATGTCCAACTAGATAGAACCCGTTCGAAAGTCCGAAGGCAAAAATTTTAAAAATTAATAAAGGAAGCTGCTTCCTAGTAGTGGGGTTACTGAGCATCAGTTAGCTGCATTGATGGTAGTCTGGCCGCAGAGCTACCAGGACTTAATATATTATATCAGAAATTAACCGCAGTCTTCAGAATAGTCGACGGAATTTTAAGAATTACTGGCCGAGTAACCTCTGAAGTGTCCGTCCGAAACGAAAATAAATTGATTATCTTTTACGTAGTTCCGTCTTTAGCAGGGGATCTCTACTTAGGAATAGATTTTTGTAAATTGTTACCGGAAGCTTTCAGTGGCAGCAAACAAATAGTAGCAGCCTTAAAAGAGCCTTTGGCTCGAGAGCTAATAGCAGCTGTTGTGAGAAGTTGCTATGTCCTAGTTTCATAGCCAGTGGTTATCGTGCCATAGCACGTAAATTAATTAAGAACGTTGATACATGCCGATATATATACTAGATTCGTTGAAGAGTATGTAACAGGCAGAAGGAAGCGTTTCCTGCCATATAAAGCATATATATTCTTCATCAGAATCAATAGCCGAGTCGAACTGTCATCAGTCTATCCGTTCGTCTGTCCGTATGAACGCCTCGATCTCAGGAACTACAAAAGCTAGAATAATGAGATTAAGCATGCAGTTTCCAGAGACATAGATGCAGCACAAATTTATGTCCAAATGTTGCCACCGCCCCACTTTTGAAAAATTTGATAACTTTTCATTTTTTTATTATCATGTAAGTTCTATCGATTTGCTGAAAATCTTTTTGCCACGCCCACTCTACCGCCCAAATCCGACAATAACCATGACGCCCACACTATTGGAAAAATTTTAAATTTGTTTTGTATTTCGCACTTCCACTAGCTGAATAACGGGTATCTGATTGTTGGTGAACTCGACTATAGCGTTTTGTTCGATTTCGTACCACTGTGCAAAGTAAATAAAGGATTAATAGCCGAGTCGATCTTACCATGTCCGTCAGTCCGTCTGTCCGTCCGTTTGTCCGTATGAACGCCTTAATCTCAGGAACTATAAAAGCTAAAAAGTTGAGATTAGGTCTGTAGATTCCAGAGACATAGACGCAGCGCAAATTTGTTGAATGATGTTGCCACGCCCACTCTATCGCCAACAAACGTGAATTGGTTATTTGGTCTGCCGTCAGCACCTTTTGTGTAACTCATCCTATCTTAACCTTCTGAATGTTCATCCAATGGGACCATGCCATGGACAGACGGCGGAAAGCTTTGCGGCTAGACGCATTAGTGATGTTTAAGCCAAAGGGTCACGGATCAATACTCCAAGCGATGGAGTGTCGGACCGTGTCCGTACAAAATGTGTATTAAGATCTCCGGAACTTAGCTTCGACAGAAGTTTCTTCAGCACATTGAAATTTACAAGACTAATAAGAAAGCTTTTTTTTGGGCAAGCTTTTTTGACAGAGAGTATTCTAGAAAATTACTGTGTAAAAAACTTGGCCAAAAAACGTTTTGCCACGCCCACTCCAAGGGCCACAACCCGCCCAAAACTGTCACGCCCACACTTTTGAAAAATGTTGTGATGTGTTCAGTATCTTAATTATCTTGTAAATTTTTATAGATTTGTAAAAAAAAAACTATTCTAAACCATTCTAACGCCCACAAAAAATTTTTTTTTATTTATATGTGGGCTATTATTTCACAAAATTGCATCGTTGTTGTTTTGTATGCATTTGTATAATTAGGCAATGTGTTCCTTTAATGTTAATCAACCTGGATCGTCACTATGTGTGTTCGACATTGAAGTCACCTTCAAAACTTAACTTTGTTTCCAAACCTTGAAAGTAGTTTTTCAAAGCAAGTTCTTTTATTGATTATTATTAAATTATTATTATATTCTTAATCATTTTTGGGAGACAACCCGATGTCCATGACGGATAGTCTGCTCTTATTGGGTTGCATTCGACAACTCTATCAAAAGATTTCTTAGTGAACTGTGTTTTTTTTTCTAAACGCCAGAGGCATTCATTAAATTAAAGACGTCTAATTTCAAACTGACTTTATTTTGTATAAGTCCTAGCTAAGGTGCTAACATGAAATTCGTAAATCTACTTATCTACAGGCCGACTCGTCGCGGGGCACTTATCTCTAAAAATATGCTACAACCGCTTACAGGGTATTGAATGAGTATTTTCAAATGTACAGATATGTTGGTGTTACAAATTACAATTGTTATTTTTAAATTTACGGTGTTAGGCAAGCAATATTATATTGAAGTCAATATCATGTTCATATGTGAACACATTTTGCAAGGGCCAGGACACGCCTCGACACTTTAATTCTTCTTATATAATTAAATAATCGCAATACTCATATGTAAAAAAAATATAATTTTATTTTACTGAATGATTACAATATTTTTACTTGAGAAGAACACCGACCGATTATAATTAGGTCTCAAACTGAACTCTTATAATTACTCTGATTTGATTGACGTTCAAGCCTCGGTTTCGAGCTTTTGTAATATGGACTTTAGACTTTAGGGTTCTGATCAAATGAAGAGAGAAAGCTTTGGAGTTGCTGACTTTAATAGTCTTTGCATTTCTCTTGGATTCAAGTGCATTCGCTCTTGGATACAAGTGCTCTTAGATTCTTATAATTTTGTTTATTGAAATCTAATACTTCTGTTTTTCGGGATTGCGAGTCCGAGCTTTGAACGTGGGAACGCAACGATGATGCGAGGGCTTAAGCATAGATTGTTTAAATTAGACAACGGATGTTTAGTCTACCAGTGGGTGACTTATCAGGTATCTGGTATCTGTTGGGTACATCCAGAGTTGTGTTGGGAGTGTGGGTGTGTTTGGGTGTACATGTTGTTAGTGTGTAGGCAAGTGCTTAAGTCTTAGGGACTTATGGATATGTCACTCCCCCAATCATTGAATTTGGCCTGTCCTCAGGTCGTTAAATTTGGATATATCATAATATTGTTTTCTGGTTGAATATTTTCCTTGACATTAGTTTCAAGGTGCGGATGTTCTTCTTTTTGTTTACAATATTTGACAATAATTTTCTTAGGTATATTTTTAAACTTATATGCTAAATACAGAGTCAAACTAATTATCATGATGACAAAAGTTGTAATGCATATAATTTGGAAAAAGTTGTAGTGTTTTACATGCAATTTTATCATTTCTTTTGTTTCTAAGTGACTTATTGGTTCTAAGCGTGTAACATTGTTGGTGATATAAATCGTTTGTGTAAAATCTGCTACATTATTAGAAATTAGGAATTCATCTATTTGCATGGTACAATTTTTAATTTTAATGATGTTGTTTCCTGATATTAATATTTTGTTGTTTGTACAATCTTGGTTGACAACTGTTTCAGGAATATTCCATGTTAAAAGTATATTTGGTTCTATATAATTTATTTGGAAATTTCTTTGGGTTTTAATGTATTTGCATTGAGTTTGCTCTTGTTTAATAAGTCCAACAATACATTAATTAAGTCCAACATATTAATTTATCTGTATCTTTATGAAATACTTGGTTATTGAATACATAAAACTTATCGAATACTTGCTCGGTTAGAATATAGTTATGTTCATCTGGGTATGGAACTATTTGAAATATCGGAACTTTAGTGACCTCGCTAGGAACGTGGGATATAATCAAAATTTCGTTCGTATCTGTCTTGAGCCAAGTTGATGTTTTTATCTTTAGCATTTTCTCGGAATTTATGTGTTTCCAATAATCATGTTTTAGTAATTTTGGGTTAAAGATCCCTAATCTGGTTAATTGCATACCTAACTCGATGTCTTCTATGTATTCTGTAAACTGCTGTAGGTTGAATATCAGTATCGCAATTTGTTGGTTCTGTTTTTTTTCTACCTTGAGCCTATTAATTATGTCTATGCCGCTGTTAATTATGTCGATAACCATGTTTAGATCATGGGTCTTAACGGAGTCTTCTGATATGTTATTAATTTTTTCTTCTAACTCCTCCCTGTCGTCTTCATCTAATGTACCAAATAAGTATTTATATGCCTTCCCTACTACGTTCAAGAGACCTCTTTTGCTTCTGTTAATAATTCTTAATCCATTTATTTCCCGTTTTAGTTTATCGGCTAAATATTGTATCTGAGGTACATTGGGATAGTCATTTGCTTCAGTTACTAGATTTTCGAACATAAGCATTGTCTTTGTTATGTTTATACTCAAATAGTGGTATTCGTAGCTGGTTGGAATTTCCATTGTTCCGGTTTGGAATATAAGGTATCCATTTTTCGCACTTATTGGGTTTACTTCGATGTTGCTGCATTTGACCATAGTGATAAGTGATAACATGCAACTAAGCATTATTAGAAATATATTGCGTACTTTGCGCTTCTCTGGCTGGTCTGGAATTATCGTATTTGCTCTTATTAATCTTTTTTTGTTTCTTGAATTTTGATTTATAATGAACGATTTTCCTGCCGCGGTTTGTTTCTTCAAAATGTTTACTGTCTACTTGTTCAATTCTTCCTGTCTTTTTAAATGGATTGGTGATTTTACTCTTCACGAGTGGAGCCTGTCTTTATTTTATATCAACTTCAAAATCATGCCTATTCTTATTAAGATATTCGATCTTATCAATTTTGTTTTGTTGTACGTTAAAGTCTGGGCTGCCTGCATATAGAAAAATGTCTGCCGGAGATCATTTTGTACTATTATGTTTAGTTTTATGATTATAGACGTATAAGATTGTTTCGAACCTTGTAAACCTATTTTCGATATTTTGTTCATTACCGATGATTCTTAGCTTTTCGTTTACGGTCTTGTGAAATCTTTCTATATCGGATACACCATTTTTGCTGGTTGTTACAGAAATTTGTACGCCTTCGGATCTTAACCAATTTTGCAAAGCTATGCACATAAAAGCTGAATCTTTGTCTGCTTTAATTTCTTGTGGCTTTCCCATATCATTGAATATTTTAGTAATGGCTCTTTTTGCTTCTAGCCAATCTCTACTTTTTACTTCAACTAGGGAGGCAAATTTTGAATAAATATCAATACAAGATAAGAAGATCTGGTTACCCGTGAGATAAAAATCTATCACGTATTTTTCCCTTGTGTTAAATATTTCTGGCGTTGTTTCAAATGTCAATTTAGTGTCTCTATGTTCTGTTTTTGCCAGATTACAGATTTCACATTCATTAATAATATTTTGAATTAGCTTTTGACTATCTGGGTAATAGTATTTTTCTTTAAACCAATTAATGGTTTTTTCTATACCTGGGTGTAAAACTTCCTTATGTCTCTTTAGGATTAAATCCTTAAATTCCGCATAAGCTAGTATATCCATTAGCTTCGTGGTACATCTCAATAGTTTTGTGAAATTGTTAGGGCTTATGATTTCGGTAAATGCCCTCTGGAAGATCAGAAAATCCTCATCATTAGGGAAGTAAATTGCGCTTTTCTTGGTGCACACATATTCCTTAATGAGGGTTTTGGCGAGTTCAAGTGTCATTTCTTTATAGATTATTTTAATCTTAAGTTTTTGAAAGTAGTGACTTACACTTGTTGTGTCACTGTCGCCTTTTCCTATCTCTATTTGTCTAGAGAAGAAATTGATTGGTCTCTCCGTTATGGATATATAATTTAAATTATCTTCATTAGCACTATGTATAGTTGCGTCTGTGCTGTTTGCGACTTCGCCAACCATGACTTCTTCTATTTTTGTGCGGGAAAGAGCATCCGCGACATAGTTTTCTTTGCCTGGAAGATATTTTATTTTATAATCGAATTCATTAAGTTTGATTTTCCACCTTTGTAATTTCATGTTCGGCTCTTTGATATTATTCAGCCATACCAATGGCTTATGATCACTCATTATTTCAAATGGCCTGCCGAATAAGTATGACCTGAAATATTTTGTCGCCCAAACTATAGCTAACAATTCTTTTTCAATGGTAGCATAGTTGATTTCGTGTTCGTTTAGCGTTCTGCTGGCATAACAAACGGGCTTATGATTCTGTGAGAGCACTGCACCAATAGCTACATTACTCGCATCAGTTGTTAGAGAAAAAGGCTTCGAAAAATCGGGGTAGATTAATATCGGATCTGAAGTTATCAAAACCTTTAGTCTTTCAAATGATTCGATGTAGTCTTTACATTTAATATCTATTACAGCACCTTTCTTTAGTTTGAGGGTCATGGGTATCTTGGCAAAGTTAGGAATAAACTTGCGATAGAACCCACATAATCCCAAAAACGATTTTATCTGTGTTTTAGGTAACGGAAAATTTGTGATTGCATTGGTTTTGTTTGGGTTTGGTTTAATGCCATTTGTTGTGACAATATGCCCCAGGAATTCAGTTTCTTTTTTCATGAATTCACATTTGTCTAGCTGCAACTTCAAGTTGGCGTCTCTCAGTTTCTCAAAGACTTTCTTTAGAGATAAAATATGTTCCTCCAAAGAAGTGGAGTAGACAATAATATCGTCCAAATAGACTAAACAATCTTTGTAAATCAAATCTTCCAAAAGATTATTCATACATCTCTGAAATATAGCTGGGGCATTCTTTAGGCCAAAAGTTATGCGTGTATATTCGTAATGCCCATGCTTAGTTGATAAAGCTGTTTTTGCAATAGAATTTTCGTCCATCTGGATTTGATGAAAACCCTTAGCTAGATCAATGGTGGTAAAATATTGGCATCTACCCAATTTATCCAATATCTCATCCATTCGAGGAATGGGGAATTTGTCATTAACAGTTATCTCGTTTAGATTCCTGTAATCAACTACCAACCTAAATTTTTGTTTCCCAGAGGCGTCTGCCTTCTTGGGGACCACCCAAATAGGAGAACAATAAGGGACTTCGATTTGCGAACAATCCCTTGCTCTATCATTTCTTTGATTTGTTTGTTGACTTCTTGGTCAACACTTTGGGGGTATTTATAGGGTTTACGGTATACTGGATCCTCATGCTGAGTCTGGATGACATGTTTAATAGTACTGGTGAAGGTCAAATTTTCGCCTTCCTTGTACTGAATGTCTCTATATTCGTATAGAACTTTCTTTAAACATTCAATTTCCTCTACATTTAGATGTTCGAGTCTGTACTCGTTACATTCGCGTAATTCATTGTTGATCGCGAAGTTGACTATATCGTTGTCAACGGACATGGGATCGAGATGTGTTACATCATTGTCCACTGTGTCACTAACAACTTTTGAAGTGAGGCATTTTGGTAATGCGGTCTCCTTCTTCTGTTGTTGATGCTTTGGTTTAAGGCACTTAGGTGCGGTCTTAACCTTTTGCATCTTTGGATTGATTTCCTCCACTGGAGTGGAATCATCCTTTTGCTGTGGGTCGAGGCATTTAGATGCGGTCTCGCCCTTCTTTTCTCCATACACAAACTTAAAGGTTCTTGAACCTAAAGTTACAGTCTCGTTATCATAATCTATCTTAGCTTTCGTATCCTCTAGATACTTTCGACCTAACAGGAAATCATAATTGTCGGAAAATTTGTGGATATAGAATTTCTGAACAGACGGACATACTGAAGTGGGTTTCATTATTATGCTTTTCTTTAATTTTATTGCCCCTTTAATGGTATACACTGTTAGATCTTCTTCGTTTTCTTCTAAATTTTCAAAATTTTCCCTTATGATATTGATGGATGAACCTGTGTCGATCATTCCCTTGTAAATTTTGTTATGATAACCTATTCTTACATGGGGACTGGTACGTCCTCCTGTGTAACTTGAGTGTCCGAGGCAGTTTGATGAAAATTTACATCCATTCTGCTTTGGCCACTTTCACTCTCTCGTTGTCTTTTTACCGGCATCTGACCGTTAGTATTATTTGATGTTGAAGGTTTGAAATTAAGGGAATTGTTAAGAGGATTGTTTTGTTGGCCTTGTGTTAACTCCCTTCTAAACGTGTAATAATTTTCCCTTTGATTAGCCGGTATGGGACGAGTGGAATACTGATTTTGATTTATTGTAGGTTGATTAGAATTTTGCTGTTGCGTATTGTTATTCTGATTCGTTCCAGGATAAAAATTACTGTGATTGTAATTTCTATTATTGTAATATCTTTGATTATTGTTTTGACTATGATTTCCCCTGTTCCTGTGTCTGTTCCCTTCTGATCTATTAGAACGCTGATTTTCTGGACTGGCGTCATAGAGGCCTAGCTCCATTGAAGCTTGTTTTAATTTATAAATAGTATCAATATCTTTGCGTGCCAATGACATATAAATTCTATCCGGCAATTTTCGATCTATTACAGATTTAACAGTTCTTTTTAACATTTCAGTGTAATTTGATTTATCTACAGGGTCGCTTTCTAATTCTAACTTGTCAAACATAATCCAATATTGTGATTCGAGCTTCTCGATGAACTTACAGATGCTTCCGGGGTAGGATGTATCCTCCAGTTGTCTTATAAATGTTATGTAGGGCCTGTGATCCTTGAATGCCATCGCCAGGACCGTCTTTGTATCCAGCCATGTGTTTACTCTTTCTTGGGTCACGACCTCCAATGCTGCATCCACTAGTAACCGTTTCACTGCTCCGTAGATAACGTGTGCTTGTCTGGCATCTTGGGTAGGGTATAAGTTGAGTAGCTGCTCGACCTGGTTAACAAACACAGACAGCTTGCCAGGTGTGCCATCGTAGTAGTTCAGTTCTTTAATTTGATTTAATAATTGATTTAGGTGGGTTTCCGAAAGTTGCGGAACAGCCATGGTGTATTTGTATAAGTTTCTGGATACACGGTGTTTATATTAATTTTTTTGTTTTAAGTTAAGGAATTAAAAATTTTAATTAATTTTGTTTCCGACCGCACGGGATTTTAAATTGTTTTGCAGATGTTACTGACCACACGGGATTTTTCTTGAATACTACTTTCACGTAGATTCTTTTGCGGATCTCAAAATAATTTTAGAATCACTGTTTTAATTCGCCGATCCTGGATAGCTAGTTGTATAGCGTATCCTTCAATGGATCAGTACCGTACTAAAAGGACTCTTTATTTAACAGATCCTACCGACTGCGCCAATTAAATAATCGCAATACTCATATGTAAAAAAAATATAATTTTATTTTACTGAATGATTACAATATTTTTACTTGAGAAGAACACCGACCGATTATAATTAGGTCTCAAACTGAACTCTCATAATTACTCTGATTTGATTGACGTTCAAGCCTCGGCTTCGAGCTTTTCTAATATGGACTTTAGACTTTAGGGTTCTGATCAAATGAAGAGAGAAAGCTTTGGAGTTGCTGACTTTAATAGTCTTTGCATTTCTCTTGGATTCAAGTGCATTCGCTCTTGGATACAAGTGCTCTTAGATTCTTATAATTTTGTTTATTGAAATCTAATACTTCTGTTTTTCGGGATTGCGAGTCCGAGCTTTGAACGTGGGAACGCAACGATGATGCGAGGGCTTAAGCATAGATTGTTTAAATTAGACAACGGATGTTTAGTCTACCAGTGGGTGACTTATCAGGTATCTGGTATCTGTTGGGTACATCCAGAGTTGTGTTGGGTGTGTGGGTGTGTTTGGGTGTACATGTTGTTAGTGTGTAGGCATGTGCTTAAGTCTTAGGGACTTATGGATATGTCACTATATATACAATTAAAATTAACGTGATTATTAATCCTACAATAAATGCAGCATTTCCTGAAGTTAGTAAAAATTATATTATTCCTTCCTTAATTTATTTATTTCTTCATTATGGTAAATGACAGACAATTTTAATGGATCCCAAACAATAATTGGAGTCTTACATATATTATATATTCCTTACATAAGAAAGTGAAACTGACTCATAACCTTCTGATTGAATACCTTTCTTTCGCATCTTAGCCCTATTTGAATTTGCGTGACCCATTTTCTTATAAATGCAATTAGAGTGAGTGCTTTGTTTAAAAGGAGTAATTTAGCAAGTGTTGTCAGTCACGCTATGCCAAGGCCAGTGTCTTCACATATGACGTTGTTAGCTTTCCATTTTTGACACCTTTTTATTGTAGCTTCTGTCATCAAATGATAGAAGTCAATTTTAAATTGTAAATTGTAAATTCCCTTAGCTGCTAATAACGTATAAACTTCCTTTAATTCCGTTCCTGTTCTTTTTCCTGGTAATACTAAAGTTTCTAGTAATGCATCCTTTATCAGAGATATTTCGGCCTATAATTGCATAGGCTTTAATATATTTGGATTCAATCTACAATGGTTAACATCTATAAGAAGACTAATTACTCCTGCTTGAATCTTTTCGCATTCATCAACCAAAGAACCTAATTTTTTTGTTATAATAAAGAAATTAATTGACTCTTTATAATCAAGTTACAATGTAACTTGTAATATTTTCTGTTTCGTATTCATGCTTCTAAAGTTTAAATTTACTTCACTCGCTGATCCTTAAATCTCTTCCTATCTTTAGTCATAACAAGTTTGTTATTTTCTTCCAGATCTGAAATTTGTTGTTGAGTGCTATCGAGAACACATCGCTCTCAATTTTTCATTTAGAAGCCTTCCCCTATTTATCAAGTCGAAGTATGGATCCATTTTATAATACACAATTAGATCCCAAGAAGATGCTATGACTTTGACATCTCCTTTTGGATTTAAATAAATTAAAGTAGTGTTGTTTAATTTTTCAATTGACCACTTATTTTTTCCTTGTGTGGGTAAACTTGCATTCGATACTTGGCAAATCAACATTAGGAATAACATTATAGCCAATACTCCAAGCTTATTGGTTCTAGGGCTATTACGAGTAACTTTTGCCTGTTTAAAAGAAATAGGTGATTCGCTATCTTCAGCCTACATTCCAGTTAAGGGGCAAACTTTTGTAATGGGTTTTAAAATTGATCCATCTTGTACTTTTACTCTTACCCTGACTCGGACGACTTTTACTTTATGTACTTCTTCTACTTTTCCCAAGGGCCATCTTGCGGGACTATTTTCATCTTTTAATAATACAATTTTACCTTTATTAATATTTTGCATCCCTATTTTTCATTTATTTCTTTGTTGAAGAGTGTTTAAATAATCATTCTTTCAATTAATCCAAAACTCCCGTTTCTTTTTCTGAATTAGTTTTCATCTATCTACTTCCAAGTTTTCCGTCGGGAGTGGTTTGAATAGATCCTATAGTAGGCCTGCCTATCAGAATATGACTTGGTGTTAAAACTTCTAAATCGTCCATGTCAGTATAGGCTGTATACAAAGGTCTTGAATTTAATACCTCTTTAATTTGGCATAATACAGTTATCACCTGCTCATAAGTAAGACTCCTGCCTATTATTCTTTTAGGGTGATATTTTACATATTTTACTCCAGCTTTTAGGTCCTGCCGGGGGAATAAAATTCCATTAAATTTGTTAATTTTCTAGTATTGGAACAATTTTAGTGTTTTCTTTGAGTGCGTTTTGCAAATTTTCATCTAATTTTCTGGCGGCGTCCTCAAAATTTGTTTCATTATATTTATATTATGTGCATAATATTTTTGCACATTTTCCTCTTCTGGAAACGAATCTCCTTAGAGCAGCTAAAAAGGCATCCGAAGTCAAATCACTTACAACTTCTAAATGTATAGCCTTTGTGGCCTTACATACAAATAGAGCAAAAAACCCCTTATGAGATTTCTGGCCACGATTTTTTTAGCACCTTATATGATATGGGCCAGCGTAGTTTACTCCAGTATTTAAAAACGGGTGGGCTAAAGTAATCCTGTGCTTTGGTAAATTTCCCATAATTTGTTCTGCCGTAATTTGTCTGTATCTGATCCGAGTATCCAAAATTTCTTTGAATATAATTTCGCATCAGATTAATTCCGCCGAGTAATGTTTCCTTTGTGCATTTTTGATTATTAACGGAGTTAAATTACACTTATCTAGAATTAATAGATATTTTGTATGAAATTCAGCGCTGAAGTTCTGTAATCAACCACCCACTCTTAAGAGCCCGTCTCTATCCAAAAAGGGATTCAATCCTAATATTTTACTGCTTTTTCCTGCTGTTTTCTTGTTATTAATGCACTTGCTACCTTTAGTTCATTTACTGTAAGATATGTGGGCAACGAATGATTTATTTTTTAATTTTATTTCAATATGTATGCAATATCTCCTTCCAATTTTCGAATCCATGAGAATTTTCCTAATAGTGATAGTATTAGTGTATTTGGGGTTTCAGTTAATGTAGTGCTGACAATAATACTATCTAATTCATCCTCTTTTTGACAGTATTCTTTCCGGTGTTACACCCCTTGATGCCAAGTCTGCAGGGTTGTCTTCTAACCTTACATGTCTTCAATCGATCTCCTCAACTTTTCTTATCTCGTCAGTTCAACGTAAAATAAATTTGTCTTTATTATTCCCATTTTTAATCCACGCAAGTGGATCGGGATCTGATCCCGTTTTTGATCGGTCAACCACAGTCTTTGCATAAATAATTTTCCCATTATTGTTACTGGAGACAACCAGCCTAAGGGGTCATAAATTTTTACAAGTGGATCATACTATCAGATCATACTATTCGTTTACTTTCAATTGTACTGGAATCAGAAAGAAAATTGAATTTAAATTCATCTTTAATCGGTTTCCATTGAAGCCCCAAAGTTTTAATCAATTAATTTTCTCGGATCTCCAATATTTTATATTCTTCTGTACTTTGTAATGTAATGCTTCCACTATTGCTTAGACATTGGAAATCCATTTTCTAAGGTTGAAACCCACCTTTTCTAATTCAAACGTTATTTGTTCAATGTGTTTTCTGTCTTCTTGATTGAAATTAGCACCATCCAAATCCATTACAATCCATCCAAATTCAGTATTCTGTCCTAGGACCGTTTATTTTAACTATTTCATCTTTTACTTTGTTTATTAAAGTGAGGGTCGGTCAATGTATATCATCCACTTTGACTTACTAATGTTTTAATTGGTATGGCCTTTATTAGTTTCGGAAGAATGATAGCATCGATATTCAGATGATTTTTTGTATTATCACGCATATCTAATAGATATTATCTATGCATGAATTCCCCATATGCCCTGAAGCACAAATGTCTGAACAGGACACTCCACTAACCTCAGTGATATCCTTTTTTCTTAATAAATTTAAGATTTGTGCAGCTTCTTTTGATATAATGGTACATTGCGACCCACTATCAATTAATGCTCCTAGGATTTCATAGCCTCCTCTACTTGATTTTACTTTAATTAAATATGTAGCTAGAAACGCTTGTTTTTTTGTAACGCAAGCGTTTAACTTTTCCCTTTTTTTCACTTGGGACATGGAGCATTGTGTGATGTGTTTTTTTGCAAACTATACATAAATATTCAGAGTTAAACTTTTTGAAAGAAAGCATCTATTGCATAAGCGCTATTTCGTTCTGTTGGATTCATTCCTCTAAATGTATAACAGTTTTTTACAACGTTCCCAGCTATTTTACGAACTGGAGAGCCTTCCTTAACAGTGGTAGTCACCATTTTTTTTAAGATTTCTTTTCTTCGCCTTGTGATGAGCCCAAAAAAATAAAAACGTTGTTCCAAGAAATCCATCCTTCCACTTGAATTTGTTTGTTTATGCTAACGCCGCTCAAAGATACAAAGTACTTATATCCATCTGATACAATGTATTGGGTACAGTGAGCATTCGCTATGCACGCACACTACATTTCCCTCCTTTTGAAAAATAACGTAAATTTATATGAAGTTATTTTTTAATATATATATAAAATTTTTATATATTTATAATTAATTAATTTTTTTTTTTTTTTTAATATTAATTGTAATATATATATATTTTTTTTTTTTGAAATATGTATATTGGCATTCAAAATGAGTTAATAAAGAAATTTTAAAAATATATATTTATTTGAATTGTATTTAAAATTTAGAAGTTTTGTTTCTAATGGCTTTATTAGTTTTTTTTTTGTGGTTGGAATTAAAAATTTTTAACCTTTCTTTTGGACTACCTTTTTTTTATTTTTATTTCCTACAATTGTAATGTTGTCATTATCTTCTATTTCTGAAACTAAATATCGTCCTAAATAATTATTATAAAGTTTATGACCTGTTTCGCTTTTAAGTAATATATCTAATCTCCTATTTTTAATTCAAAGTTTATAAAATTTCTATCATATTTTGTTTTTCTATCGGCTTTTGCCTTTTCTAACATATTTTTAGCACTTCTATATGCTGTTTCTAATCTTAGCTTAGCTTCTTTTGAATCGTCATCCATGTTGTAAAAAGGATCTTTCTGTCTATCCTGTTAAAATCTATGAACTGTCTTGGTAATCTTCCAAACACTAATTCATATGGACAATATTCATGAAATACTGAACTACTACTACAAAATATTGTATCCATATACCCCAATCGGTTTTGTCGACAGATATGTATGAGCGAACATACTCGTTGAATGTTCTGTGACTTCGTTCTATTGTTCCCAATGTCTGATGATGGTGTAATATTTGTAATATAGTTATGTTTTTATTTACTTTTGAGTCTATTGAATGGACCGTTGTAAAACCTAAGACCAACGCTGTAACTGAAGTTTTGTCAAATAAAAGAAATAACAAATCGAATTGGCTTATGATCTTTATTGTTCAGTGTTCAGCTTAAGACTGAAAATTAAATGTAAGTGAAACTGAGGAGAAGCCTCTGTGCTTAAGAAATATGTTAGTGTATTTTGGGAGAGCATTGCTCTTGAATTCTGAACTCAACGAGAAGGCTCAGAGAGAGCAGGCAAAACTGCTTAGGTTAGGTTTTGGGATTTGTTTACATGAATGGTTAGGAATCCGTTTACATAAATGGTTAAGTGCTGTTTAAGTGTTTTATTGTTCACGGAATCAATGAAATTGGCCGGTTTGGGTGGCGCAAATACGTCACTATATATTATATATGAAATATGTATATTGGCATTCAAAATAAATTAACAAAGAAACATTAAAAAAATATGTTTATTTGACTTTTATTTAAAATTTAAAAGTTTTGAAGTATAATGGTTTTATAAGTATTTATTTTATTGTTGTATTGGCCAACCAAACAACATATATTAGGAATTAAAAATTTTTAACTTATCTTTCTGGATGTAGTTTTAAATTATTGTTCTTGTTGTATTTCTTGACCTTTCTTGCTGGTTGGGGATGAGGACATGTGTGTCAGTAGATGTTAGTTGAATCTCTTGAATCACTTCTGATATAGCTGGCAAAATTATTTCGTTATCTAGTGAATGTATGATAGGAATGTTTATGTTCCTGAAATTTTTGGACCTCAAAGTAAACCAATCTTCTTGGTCGTAAAATTCTAAAATACTATTGTATTTCTTAATGAAATCCAGGCTAATTATACCATCCCCTGGTATAGGAAAATTGTCAGGTACGATATGGAATTTATATGCTATTGCTGCATTAGCAATACCATTTCTAAATGTAGTGTACCTAGAGATTGAATTGTCCTTTGCCCTATTCCTGATATATTTGTTGTGTTTTTTGAATTTAAATCGTTTAGATTACTGTTTCTGCATTTAAGCAGGGAAATTTCTACACCTGTATCTATTAAAAGAGTTACCCATGAATTGGTACTCATATTCTTTAATTGTATAAAAATGCTTAAACTACGATTAATTTTGTACAGTTTTACTGCTGAGTGTTGCTCAAGAGGATGTGCTCGTTTTCCGTTTGAATGTTTCGGACACTGTTGTTATAATTTGCATTGTTATTATTGTTTTGGTTACCTCTTGAGTTACCTCCACCTCTATTATTATTTTGGTTACCTCTTGAGTAACCTCGGCCTCTATGATTGTTATTATAGAAATTATAATTTCCTCGGCCATTACCTCTGTTTTGGTAATTTCCTCGGTAATTATTTCCTCGATAGTGTCTTCTATTATTATAGAATAATACACTATTTGAATTGCCGGTAATTTCTGTACAGTAGTGTATGTATTTTTCAATCACGCTATCTATTGTGTTGAAATTTTCAGCTTCCAGTATTGTTTTGAGCTTATCGTTCTCAAAATTCTATGTCATTGCAAAGATGGCTTCCTTTGTAGCGAATTTTTCTGCATTGTTTGAATTTAAACCATCATCTTGTAGGCTGCCTCAAGCGACCTACGTAGGTTCTCTATTTCCGTGGTATATTGTGCTGCAGTTTTGCCACGCTGTTGTGTATTAAGCAGTTTTGCTTAAATGACATCAGGCGACTTGCCTTTAACTGATGCCTTCAATACACTTATTATACCGATAATGGTCCTTTCATTTTCAACTTTGTATGATAATGGATTAAGTATCTTTGTCTTGGTTACCTCTACCGCTGGCATCTCCTCATCTCCTTTTGTCAGATCTCTTAGCCGGAGAGCCGTGAAATGCTTGCGAAGGCGCTTAGCCTGAAAATGCAAGTCATCATTCTTTGGAAAGAATTTTGGGCTATTTTTAAGCCAAATGGTAATCGCGTGTAGCGGTATGCTCCTGTTGAAGTTGAAAATTATGTTATATTTCTTGACCTTTCGTCTAATTCTATTTGATGAAATCCTGACATCAGGTCTAGGCACGAGAAATATTTTGCTCGACCTAATTGATCAAGAATATCTTCTATTCTTTGAAGTGGGAATTTATCTGCTAGCAGTTTTTTATTTATTTGACGATAATCGACTACTAATCGCCATCTCTTTTCCACCGAGTTAGGCAGTAATTTCCTGGGTACCAAGAGAAGTGGGCTATTATATTCTGAAATAGACGGCTCGACAATGCCATCTCTTATTAATTTGTCAACTTGCCTTTGAATTTATGGCTTTTTACTTTCTGGCATTCTATAGTTTTTGATGTAGACTGGAGTTTTGTCATTTAATCTCACTTTTTTCTTATAAAAATTATTAGCTGATATGGTTTCTGTTTCAAGACCAAAAATATCGCTATATTCGGTGCATAATTTTGTTAAATCGCTTTAAAATAACGATGGAAATTTAAGATGTTTTAATACTTCTGAAGTTCTTTGTGCACTATGTTCTATACTTGCATTGTAAACATCATAATCATCTAATGAATTGCTTTTTATATTTGCGCTTTTACTGTAGCGTCATTCTCAGTTTATAATGCGAATCAAGACGTTCTGAGTGTCTACGAGTGCACTTGCTATTATTATGACAGGTTGCAATTGCTGGTTGGGGATGAGGACATGTGTGTCAGTAGATGTTAGTTGATCTTTTGAATCACTTCTGATATAGCTGGCAAAACTATTTCGTTATCTAGTGAATGTATGATAGGAATGTTTATGTTCCTGAAATTTTTGGACCTCAAAGTAAACCAATCTTCTTGGTCGTGGAATTCTAAAATACATTTTATTTCTTAATGAAATCCAGGCCAATTATACCATCCCCTGGTAAAGGAAAATTGTCAGGTACGATATGGAATTTATATGGTATTGCTGCATTAGCAATACACATTTCTTTTCCCTTGCCCTATTCCTGATATATTTTTTGTGTTTCTTGAATTTAACTCGTTTAGATTATTGTTTCTGCATTTAAGCAGGGAAATTTCTGCACCTGTATCTATTAAAAGAGTTACCCATGAATTGGTACGAATATGAGTAATTGTATAAAAATGCTTAAACTGAGATTAATTTTGTACAGTCTTACTGCTGAGTGTTGCTCAAGGGGGCATGCTCGTTTTCCGTTTAAATGTTTCGGACACTGTTGTTATAATTTGCGTTGTTATTATTGTTTTGGTTACCTTTTGAGTAACATCCACCTCTATTATTATTTTAATTACCTCTTGAGTAACCTCGGCCTCTATGATTGTTATTATAGAAATTATAATTTCTTCGGCCAATACGTATGTTTTGGAAATTTCCTCGGTAATTATTTCCTCGATAGTGTCTACTATTATTATAGAATAATACACTATTTCAATTGCCGCTAATTTCTGTACAGTAGTGTATGTATTTTTCAATCACGCTATTCATTGTGTTGGAATTTCCAGCTTTCAGTATGGTTTTGAGCTTATCGTGCTTACAATTCTTAGTCATTGCAGAGATGGCTTCCTTTGTAGCGAATTTTTCTGCATCTAAACCATCATCTATGTAAGCTGCCTCAAGCGACCTACGTAGATTCTCTATCCGTGGTATATTGCGCTGCAGTTTTGCCACGCTGTTGTGTTTTAAGCAGTTTTGCTTTAATGACATCAGGCGATTCACCTTTAACTGATACCTTCAATACATTTATTATACCGATAACGGTCCTTTCATTTCCAACTTTTTATGATAATAGACCAAGTATCTTTGTCTTGATTACCTCTACCGCAAGCATCTCCTGATATCCTTTTGTCAGATCTGTTAGTCAGAGAGCCGTGAGGAATCGATTTAGGTTTACCTCTTTTCCGTCAAACTCAGGTATTGTGGACGAAATTTGTCGCACATATTCCCTTGACGTTGCGGCAGAGTCAGTCATTTTGGCTATTTCTGGTATACTTGAAGAATTTGAATCTGAAAGTTCTTCTTTGAGTAATTTGGTTAATGTTATTACCGCTGGAATTGAAAGATCGTGAAGATCTTCTTCTTTATTGTATATTTCAGATTCTCCTAAACTTTCGATATCCTCACCGATTTCAGCGACTAATAGGTGTGCTTAAAATCGTTGGAATAGTTACCTTTAAATTGTGTCTTGACTTGACACTTAACAAGTTCTCACGGAACCTCCTTAGAAATTTGACTGATTGGGTTAAATGACTTTTTGTTAGTATTTTTCTCTCTCTATGTATTAATTGGCGTGCTTCATTAACGCAATATAACTTTGCCTTTTCTATTGTGGAGCAATGGAATAATGGACTTGCATACAAGTCGAAGGTTTCCCCGTATTCCTCTTCAAAATCATATACGCTTATAAACGTATGCAATTTACTTAAGATCTGTATACATAGATCTTAGAATGAATAAGGGTTCCCTCATTGGAGTCTCTTCAATGACTTTTTCCGTTTTTATTATTATTTTTTTTTAAATATTTTTTTTAATGATTTTAATTGTAAATATATCTTGTTTGTATTGTCTGTTTAATTATTTATCTTTTTTTTTGTTTAAAAATGTTCATATAAATTTCTTTTTATTTGTGTTTCTTTATTTATTCAATATATCTTTATTTATTCTTTTACAAAATTAATTTTTTTTGTTGTATCTTTTTAAATTTTATCCAAATTATTTGCTCTGTTTATATAACGCTTCTTTATTATTTTATTATGTTTAACGTATAGCGTTAATATAAACTGAGCGACTGTTACAATGGTTAAAATTAAAAGAAGCAACCACAATGACTGAATGTCTTCTGTATGGTCGACTATTTTCACATTATGGACCACATTGGCCGTATTATCTTTTGTCTGACTATCGTCAGATCCAAACCAACCCATTTGTGTATATGTTTAAACACAATAATTTGTTTTTGGGTTTTTTGGTTTATTTTGCATTATTTTATCTTATAATATTTTTTTGTTTATTGTTTTTTTTTTTATATTTCAATTTCGGTTTTCCGAACCTCCTATTTCTGTCTTATTATTTTCGATTTTTATGTGATTTACATTTTCCAACCTAGCAGTTCTGTGGACTATATAGGTCCACAAGCTTATCGGGCAGTAAATGTACCGCTCAATATTACAATTTTATGTGTATTATATTATTATATCTTAAATATTGTATTAAAAAAATATCTGTCATCTTTTCGTTGTCCTGTGTCAGCTGGTTGTCGCCGGTGCTGGCACTCTGACACTCCCTCGAAGATAATTCGCTGCTGCTGCTGTCCGGGGCCTATGGGCTCAGGCGGTACCGGTGCTAATCATCGCACAGGTTCCTTAACAGAAAGGGCTCCAAGGGCACGTCTTCTTCTTTGTTGGGAGTCAGTTAATTTTTGCAATCCTTTTTGTATTCAGCTCTGTTGTTCAGTAACTTGGTTGGTGGCGTTGCTCGATAAAGACCCGTGCCCAACACTTCTGGTGTTGTCCACATCACTTGGAGTCGACTTTTTGACAGTCGGAAAACGCCTCAAAACAAAAACAGGGAACGTGGGTTCCATATGAGTTGAAGCGTTTAACCACCTGTGATTTTGCTTCATGACAATGCAAGACCCCATGTTGCATAAGTCGTAAAAACTTATTTGGAAACGCTGAAATGGGAAGTTCTGCCCCACCCGCCATATTTACCGGACATTGCTCCATCCTATTATCATTTGTTCCGATCCATGGGGCATGGCTTGTCAGAGCACCACTTCGAAAACTACGACATGATCAAAAATTACATCGATTCATTCATCGAATCGAAAGAAGAAGAATTTTTTCGACGCGATATTCAAACTTTACCAGAAAGATGGCAAAAAGTTGTAAATAACGATGGACAATACCTTGAATAATGCTACTGTAATGATACCCTCATAATAAATCACGAAACTTTGCAAAAAAAAAACGCTACGGTTTGCCACTCGTACTTGTTGTCGTTTTTATTTAATTTAATTTAACTTTTTGTTTTTTATTTTTTTTTTGTATTTTTGGTCCTGTTACGGTCGCCATGTAATGTCCTCAAATAGAGTAAGAAATCGAACACATTTTATTTTGTGTTTTGTCTTGTGGAGACTCGCTCCTCCTTATTTAGTAATTTCCAATCGAATGAATCTTATTCTGTTTTACAAAATATTCTGAGTACCAAAAGCTGCGCTGCTGACGAAGCCAGCAGAGAAGCCGCTCTCTTGTACATATCTTATGTATATATTAAATAGAGAGAGTTTCTAAGTGCGAGCATTATCCTTATCAGCTTTAAGCAAACGAATTAAGAGGAACTAAAAGAAGAAAGAATACATTTGGCGCGCTTTTGTACCCACCCAAAATTGCGCAGTTTTTACAAATATCAAATTAGAATAAAACAAAAACATTCAACAAAATAATATTTGCATTTCAAATATTGAAAATTGATCATTTATTTTTTTTACTTGTATACTAGTAGTTTGTACTAATAAATATACTAAATAGCTAAAAAGCATCATATGCAACCTGTGTATTGCAAAATGGAATTCTTGAGACAGGACCAGTGCACATCGTATACTCCCACCGTCTCGACCTAAGGCAATTTGGTAACTGGCGCATTCGGCTCGTACTCCACATCCATTGGAAGGAGGGAACCACGAGTATAATAATCAAAAAGTAAGTGACAAAGAATTTAATATATATATATATATATATATATATATATATAAATATATACGTATGTATATACAAGTAAAGAAAAGAAAAGAAATATATAATACATAGCCGCGAAATTCAAAAGACAAAAAGGCGGAAGGGAGATATTTGCCAACCTAATATATGTATATGTGTAATTCAAATGTACAATGTATTTTAAATCAATGTGTATAAGTTATTGCCCTAAAAGTCGTTGTCCCGCATCCCACTGTTTCGCTGCCGACGCCTGCTGCGACGCTGCCGACGCTCACACTTGATTGCTTGGGACTGAGGGAAATATTTTGTCTCTTAGTTTTAGTTTCAAATAATCAATTTAAGTAAAGGGTTGCTTGCGACCCATCAAAAACGAAAAATTGTAAAACAACTGTACAGAGAACAGAACAGAATAGATAGAAAGAAATAAGGAAAACGAAAATAATTACAGTTGTTAACTGGCACCCGAACAGGGACCAGCGAATAAATGCGAACGACAGACTAAATTCTAAGTCGCGGAGCAAAATAAAAATTTTCTAGGAGAAATTTGTTGGTTAAAATAGTGCCGAAGAAACTCCCGAGATTTAATGAAAAAAAATTCGCGGTCGGCAATAAAATAAAATAAACTGTTTGAAAAAAACAAAATTTTCCGGAAGAGGAAAATACCCAACGGCAAAACATTGCCATCGGTGGATCACATTCCTGTCAGGCCTTCACGCCGGAAAACCTTCTTTGGAGTGCTGACGCGGATCCCCAGTAGCAAAAGACAAGCAAAAAGGATGACCTCCACCCGGCCAGGAGGAGTGACCACAACAATTTTATTTTGAGCTAAGAAAAAAAATAAAAGATAAATATATTTTGCAGAAAATTCTTAATTTTGAAATTTAAAATTTAATACACTTGTACTTTAACATTTCATCGACCCCACAACTGATTCGACATTACATTTTGAAAGATTATAACACATTTCCTTTTGATTAATTTTGGTTGTGATCAAGATAATTCGAACTCGAATAGTTTGAGTGGTTTAAATCACCAAGACCACAACGCTCGTGCCCTTTTTTGTTTGGTTTGGATTTGTTTTGTGTAAGCGTTGTTCGAGTTAAAAGCCAACATGGCAAACCCCAATAATCTATTAAGACCATCAATTCTCAGTTCAAATGAGAGACCGGTACCCGTAGAAAGACCCGACCTGCCTGAACGGCAGCGCGTAGATATGAGTATTGAACAGTTGACAGGCTTAATCGACCAAACGGTGACCCAAATTTTACCCGGACTGATAAAACAATGAACAACGACAAACTTGACTTCACTGACGTGGGCGATCAGGTCGTCGAGCCTGAATACAGAAACAATTTAGTGGACTTCGACAGGGTGCCTGATATCGTAAAATCGATCAGGGAATTCTCTGGAAACCCAGCAGAATTTGGCTCTTGGAAAAAAAGCGTTGATAGAATCATGGAGACTTATACCCCATTTGTGGGTACTCCAAAATATTATGGTATACTTCATACCATAAGAAACAAAATTGTCGGAAGTGCCGACGTAGCACTTGAATCCTACAGAATTCCTCTGGATTGGAATGCCATGTCAAGTTGTCTCACTCTGCATTACGCAGATAAACGTGACATAACTACATTAGAATACCAAATGTCAATTTTAGTCCAAGGTCACCAGCAGTCGGTAGAAGACTTCCACCAAGACGTTTACAAAAATCTCTCACTTATTTTAAATAAGCTTGGCTGCATGCAAATGAGCCGAGAATCTGAGCATTTCGTTACAAAAATGTATAGAGATAAAGCTCTGGACACTTTTATTAGAGGCCTTCGAGGAGACTTACCTCGCCTCTTGGCTATAAAGGAGCCAGCCGATCTTCCCTCAGCTTTGCATTATTGCCTAAAACTTGAAAACCAAACATCAAACATCAAACCATGCGGCAAATAAGGAGCAACAGTCGGGCTTCAGGGGAAACGAAAAACCCATACCGGCACCCCGCAATTTTCAGCCGTCGAGTGCCTCGACCATCGACAGCCTCCACCGGTCCCTCCACGAAACCTCGTGAGGAGACCACCACAACACTTAGGCCAGCCATTCGCTGCGCCAAGACAACACATGCCTAATTTCGGTAATGCACCGTTTGCCGCACCCCAACAAAACTATCAACAACAGTGGCAACTATATAATGCCCCACCCCGTCCTTTCGTGGCCAAACCACAACCATGACCAGAACCAATGGACGTGGACCGCAGTATACAGACGAGAAATGTAAATTACATAAACAGACCACATTTTGGCGCCGGCAAACGACCGGGCGGTCATATTTCAGACATAAACAAAAGACAAAGAAACTATAACATCCAAACAATGGACATGGGACAGCCAAGTGTCGAAATAGATGGGCCCAGACCAGGCATGACAGACTACCGACGGTCGATGCAAGAATATGAAACCCAGAACGACATAAATTGCACCATGAACGAATATTGCGACGAATTGACAGACCAAGTGTTGCATTTTTTAGATTAGAAGACTCCTCACTGCCATACTTCGAATGTAGAGTGAGGAGTGGAAAGGTTCGTGCTGATCGACACGTGCTCTAACAAAAACTATATTCAGCCAAAACTGGTGTCGAATGCAATACCAAACAACAAGCCTTTCATAGCTGCCACTCCGGGTGGCGATATAAAAATAACACACATAATAATAATAACACATATTAACATCTCTTACGACATTTGACGGAATTCTCGGTAAAGACACTCTGAAAAAAATGGGAGCACAGATAGATCTGTGAAAATTGACCATGACACTGAGAAACGGAAGAAGGATCCCTATCAAGGAACAAAGACTCGAGGCTGTTAGCACGATCAGCCCCAGAATAGATCACTTGGAACAAGAACAAAGGGAAAGATTGAATCGCGTAATTGATAACTATCCAGGTCTCTTCGCAGGCCCAAACCAAAAACAAACCTAAACAACAAGTGTAAAGGCAGCAATTCGAACCACATCGGATACACCTGTGTATTCGAAATTTTATTAATACCCCATGTCCCTAAAGGATGAGGTAAATAAGCAAATAGCGGAGCTTTTGCGTGACGGTATAATGACCATCAAGGTCACCTTACAATTCACCCGTGTGGATTGTACCAAAAAAACTTGACTTCTCTGGTGAAAAGAAATACAGAGTAGTGATCGATTACCGAAAGCGTAATATGGTGACAGTGGCGGATAGGTACCCTATCCCCGATATTAACAAGGCTTTAGCCCAACTTGGCGACAACAAAAAGTGGGTTTCACCAGATCCCACTAAAAGACTCCGATATCGAGAAGACCGCCTTCTCCATAAATCATGGAAAATACGAGTTCACACGACTCCCATTGTGTCTGAAAAATGCACCACCAATATTCCAACGCGCCCTCGACGATATTCTTCATGAGCATATTGGCAAAATATGTTTTATTTATATCGACGATATCATCATCTTTAGCAAAGACACGACGAAACCCAGGATCCAATTAAAGTACAGGCAATTTCAGACTTTCCAACTCCAAGAACACTCAAAGAACTGAGATCATTCTTCGGATTATCCGGATATTACAGGAGATTTATTCCTAACGACGCTAAGTTAGGAGGGAGGGAGGATGGACGAATTTCCAAGACATTATCGTCAAAAAAATCCGTCTCCCTTAATAGCGAAGCAATGGAAGCCTTCAAGAAATTGAAGAGCAGTTTGATTTCACCAGACGTGGTACTCCATTACACGGATCTTAAAAAAGAATTTCACCTTACAACGGACCCTTCCAATTTTACAGTAGGTGCTGTTCTTTCACAAGAAAACAGACCCATTTAATTTTTATCGAGAACACTCTCGAAGGCGGAAGAAAACTACGTCACAAATGAGAAAGAAATGCTAGCCATTATCTGGGCTCTAAGAAATCTCAAAATTTACCTCTACGGTAAAGCAAAAGTGAAAATCTTTACGGACCATCAGCCTCTGACCCATTCCCTCAGCAGCTGGAATGGAAATGCGAGGATCAAAAGATGGAAATCATACCTCGAGGAATATGACTATGAGATTCTCTATAAACCAGGCAGAGAAAATGCTGTGGCCGACGCTCTGTCCAGAGGACCGACAGTCGCGCCAATAAACTCAGTAGCCTCAACAATGCACAGCTGTGACAGTTCGAGCCATGGGTTGATAACTAGCGTTGAAGTCCCAATAAATGCATTTAAAAATCAAATTTTCTTCAGGAAATCTGAGTGAGAGAATTACTCACTTGACACTCCATTCCTGACATTCCATAGGCATTTAGTGGATCGTAAATTGTTCACACCTGATAGCCTCTTGTCGGATCTGAAGAAATATCTTAACCCATCCGTGATTAACGGAATTTTCACATCTGAGAATGTAATGGGAAAAATACAATTTCTCTACCTCATCCATTTTAAGGGTTTTAAGATAAGATTCTCTCAAACTAAGGTTAAAGACCTTGTTAACGAAGCCGAACAGGAAGAAGAAATACTTAGGACACACAACAGAGCACACAGAAATGCTGTGGAAAATAAAGCTCAGTTGTCCGAAAGGGTATACTTTCCTAAAATGAGGAAAAAAGTTTCGGCTATCGCGAGTCAGTGTTTGGTGTGTAACACCTCTAAATATGACAGACATCCCACAAATCCGAAGATCAAAGAAACTCCCTTGCCAGAATACCCCGGACAAATTATCCATATTGACATCTACTCAACAGAACGACATCTGGTGCTCACAGCAATCGACAATTTTTCAAGCTGGCTCTGGGAAGAGTCATTAAATCGAAAGCTGTAGAGGACATTAGGAAACCCTTAAGATATATCGTATTTTATTATGGAGTGCCTAAACTAATAGTTATAGACAATAAAAGGTCCCTCAACTCAGCCTCTGTCAAATTCATGTTGACAAACCAGCTGGGCATTGAGCTCTATAAAGCACCTCCGTACAAGAGTGCGGTTAATTGACAGATAGAAAGATTTCACTTCACACTCTCTGAAATAATGAGATGTTTAAAAGTTGATGGAACATAGGCTTCGAAGAACTTCTCGACAGAGCTATTTATAAAAATAACTACACTGTCCATTCGGTCACAAAAAAACGACCCCTAGAGGTGTTCTTCGGTAGGGTAGCTACCGTGGCACCCAGAACAATACGAATAAGCTAGACTGGACAATATAGACCGTTTTAAGAAGAAACAAGTAACTGACATTAAACACTACAACCGGACAAGAAAGCCCATAAAGACCTACATCAAGGGGCAAGAAATTTTCGATAGGGTTAATACCAGATTAGGGTCTAAGCTATCAAATAGATTTAGGAAAGAAATAGTTAAGCAAGATAGAAGTACTTCAATACTAACAGAATCAGGAAAAATAGTGCACAAAAGTAACATCAGATCATGATTACTTGCAGGATGCTTGCTGTGGTCGCCTCGACAAACGGGTTCATTGAGATAACTAACTACACCGATGCACAGACTGTGACGATCTTCAACGGGATAAACGACTTGACAGATAATAACAATAAGCAGGTAATCATCAATTGGCAGTTAGAGGATAGAATGAACTTACTGACTGATCTGATCACGAAGATACAAAATTCAATTAGAAAAGATTCGACTTTGAGGGATGAGTTGGCCCTAGGGTTGCAGAATCAGATTAGGCTCGTAAAAGAGGAGATAGTCAATATTTAATTGGCCATCCAATGGGCGAGGCTGGGTATTGTGAACACATTTCTGCTGAGCGAGCTCGTGTTGGAAGAGATCAGCAGCCTACTTAAAAGAAATATTATGCCGGCTTCTGCCTTAACGGTCGAGGAAACGTTAAAATTTTCAGACGTTTCCGTTTTGCACAACAGAACTACAATTGTGTATGTCATTAAAATTCCAATATTAAAATCAATTAACTTCCTAAATTACCAAATAAGATCAGTAAAGAAAAACAATTATATCATTAACTTACCAACTAAAGAAATTTTCAAATTTAAGGACGAAATATACGGAATTAATGCCTTCTGCAAACGTTCCAACGGTTTAAAAATATGTAAAAATAAATTCATTAGTAATTTAAGCAAAGACCTTTGTCTACCAGAACTTCTAAATAGAAAGCAGTCAAGGTGTGAGTTCGCCAATGCAGAACACATCCCCGCACGGTGAACTGGAACGCACGGTGAACTGGAGGGACATCGAGAGACGATTGAGCGGCACCTACTTGATAACACGCCTGAACTAGACCCTGAAAATCAAAGGCCAAGAGTTCAGCAACAATGAAGTGGCTTCAACATAACCTGCGCCACCACTGATACAGCTGACTACAGCAGCTACATCGAGCAGCTACATCTGAATAACACATCCGAGTTGCGCAAACTTTGAACACATTCAACAATAAACAGAGTGTTCTCGCAGCAATACTAATGATGATCGCTGCCCTGAACTTCACGACAAATTTTTGCCGCCGTTGAGGGAAAAAGGTGGTCCTTCAAATCGACGCACCTGGCATTCAAACCAAACTACCCAAACTACCACAGATCATCCCACCAAGGATGCGTCTCAACAACATTCCGTTTTCCCGATGACCGCTCGAGGAGAAGCGTCGATTAAGAGGGGAGGAGTTATTGCCCTATAAGTCGATGTCCCGCATCCCACTGTTTCGCTGCCGACACCTGCTGCGACGCTCACACTTGATTGCTAGGGACTTAGGGCAAATATTTTGTCTCTTAGTTTTAGTTTCAAATAATCAATTCAAGTAAAGGTTGCTTGCGACCCATCAAAAACGAAAAATTGTATAGCAACTGTACAGAGAACAGAATAGAAAGAAAGAAATTAAGAAAACGAAAATAATTACAGTTTTTAAATTATATAAGTGGGGTCATGTGGCTTGCAGTTAGTTACGGTGAAATTGTGTGAGAGTGAGTTCGAACTTGTGTGGTCGGTTAGATGCAGCCAGTTCGCCTGTGTTAAAACACGTGTTGCAGACCGACGTAGTTCTAGTTCGAGCATGTGTGATCGTGTTTGAAGGTTAGAACCGAAACTGTCTGCAACTGCCATCAGACAATGCCAGTACACTTACAACTAGTTCATACACATGTACGCATACAGAAAAAATAAAACAAAACGCAATAAGGCGGTTGCAATAAGGCAACATTCAAAACAAAAGAAAACAAAACTCAATAAGGCGGTTGCAAGAAGGCAACATTAAAAAAAATAAAATAAAATAAAAAAAAAATAAAAAAAACACAAACATTCAACTATACTCTCTTTTTTTTATTCTTTCTCTATTTCTTCAACAGCCATCTAAATTTCCATAAAACAATTAATCATTAGAATTAAAATCTATCTTGCAAATATATTAAGTTAGTCTTTTATAAACTAGTATTAAAAACAAAAAAATATATTTAAGGAATTAAAAACGTATCATATATATAAATCTACTAAACATAAACTACACAATACACACAGTTTAAGGAAAATGTCTCAATTAAACAAAACAAAACAAATATTAACCAGAAATATGACTAGACTATACCCTGACTTGTCAACGGACGATATAGCATCAGACTCGGAATCCCTCACAACCGATTCTATTCCGGTAACCACACCTCAAGAGGTATTCAACTCCCTTCGTATACCGGATGCAATTAGGTTTCTACCAGTATACGATGGTAACCCTAAGGCACTCAAGGAATTTATAGTAAACGTTGAGGAGATATTGATAATAATAAAGGGTACAGAGATGACTTCATATGGAAAATTCTGTTAAGAGCTATTCGCAACAGGATTGAGGGTAAGGCAAATGAAGCGCTATTATCGTCCGGTACTCCACTTGTGTGGCACGACATCAAACAAACCCTGATTAATACATTTTCCGACAAACGCGACGAGTTGCATTCTTTATCTCTTCAAAGTTTGTCAGTTATTAAGCTTTTTGAAACGATTAAAGAAATCAATACAAGCCTATTTAATCAGGTTGAAAACCAAGAATTACCGAGTGCAGTAACTAGTGCAAAGAAGGAGTCATTCAACCAAATATGTTTAAATACATTTGTTTCAGGTATAAAAGGACCTCTGGGTTCTTTCATTAGGTCAGCTAAACCTACTTCCCTTATAGATGCCTATGAGTCTGCTATCAAGGAATGAAACATTTATTATCAGGAACAATCCCGAAAAAGAAAATTGGAAAATACATTCACTGCCACCACATATAAGCGTAATGACCAGTGACCTATAGAGAATAAATCAGACAACCAACAACAGTCTCACTCTTATAATTATAGAAATAAACAGAATCAGTCTCACCGTAATAATTATTACGGAAATAATAATCGACACGGAAATTCACGTTTCAGAAGAAATAATTTTAACTCTGATCAGAGATTGGCCATTATGCAAGAACCCGAGCAAGCAAACCAACAAAATAGACTTTAGGGAAACCTTTTCAATATTGAAACACCTTCAGCACCTGAAAATTTTCGTCAAGAAGCCTTGGACAGAGAAAAACAATAACTAAAATGACAGATCTTCCATAAAATCACTGGCAGGACGACCATTAGTTTTTCTTATCGACACAGGTGCTTCCAGATCACTTATGAATCCAGAATTTGCTACCCCATCTAGAACTAGAAATCTTGCTCAACCACTTACCTTGACAACAACTTTAAATTCGCATCAAATACTTGAGGAAGTCAGTACCCTGCATTTAAAGAATTTAATCCATCTGGAAATTTTTCCTTTTTATTGTTCAAATTTCTCAATACCTTTGACGGAGTGATTGGCATGGATATACATTAGCAAAAAGGAGCAGAAATTGATTTGGTAAAATCCCAATTGAGAACGACATTAACTCACTTACCCATTTTCTTTCAAAACAATTCGAATCCTCTATTATATTTTTTAGAACCCGGGAGTGTAAGGATCATTCCAATGACACTAAATTTGCAAAACGGCACATTTCTTACAGAACAAAAAAAAAATAACTCCGGATCTGTTTTCGTCCGAAGGATTGTACCAGGCCACATCAGCTACATCGAAGTAGTAAATAATTCTGATTTCTTTAAACATATCAACCTGAGCACGCCAATAGTAGTTGAAGAATTGGAACAAGACAATGTTATATAATTTAATTTTTCCGATTATGTAAAATTACAAGACAGACCGGATACTATTTTTTTTTAACAATTACATCTAGAACACCTTAATACGGAAGAGTATATAAAATTAAAGAAACTTTGTTCAAAATTTAAATACATATTTTATGTAGAAAGCACCAAATTAACTTTTGCCAATACAATAAAACATAGCATTCCAACTACGGATGACATCCCCATATACACCAAGCCATTCAGGTATGGACACTTCGAAAGAATAGAAGTTTAAAACGAAATAAGAAAGTTATTGGACATGAACATTAATAGAGATATTATTAAGATATATCGTATTTTATTATGGAGTGCCTAAACTAATAGTAATAGACAATAAAAGGTCCCTCAACTCAGCCTCTGTCAAATTCATGTTGACAAACCAGCTGGGCATTGAGCTTTATAAACCACCTCCGTAAAAGAGTGCGGTTAATTGACAGATAGAAAGATTTCACTCCACACTTTTTGAAATAATGAGATGTTTGAAAGGAGTTGGAACACATAGAGGCTTCGAAGAACTTTTCGACAGAGCTATTTATAAAAATAACTACACTGTCCATTCGGTCACAAAAAAACGACCCCTAGAGGTGTTCTTCGGTAGGGTAGCTACCGTGGCACCAGAACAATACGAACAAGCTAGACTGGACAATGTAGACCGTCTTAAGAAGAAACAAAAAACTGACATTAAACACTACAACCGGACAAGAAAGCCCATAAAGACCTACATCAAGGGGCAAGAAATTTTCGTTAGGGTTAATACCAGATTAGGGTCTAAGCTATCAAATAGATTTAGGAAAGAAATAGTTAAGCAAGATAGAAGTACTTCAATACTAACAGAATCAGGAAAAATAGTGTTCAAAAGTAACATCAGATCATGATTACTTGCAGGATGCTTGCTGTGGTCGCCTCGACAAACGGGTTCATTGAGATAACTAACTACACCGATGCACAGACTGTGACGATCTACAACGGGATAAACGACTTGACAGATAATAACAAAAAGCAGGTAATCATCAATAGGCAGTTAGAAGATAGAATGAACTTACTGACTGATCTGATCACGAAGATACAAAATTCAATTAGAAAAGATTCGACTTTGAGGGATGAGTTGGCCCTAGGGTTGCAGAATCAGATTAGGCTCGTAAAAGAGGAGATAGTCAACATTAAATTGGCCATCCAATGGGCGAGGCTGGGTATTGTGAACACATTTCTGCTGAGCGAGCTCGAGTTGGAAGAGATCAGCAGCCTACTTAAAAGCAATAGTATGCCGGCTTCTGCCTTAACGGTCGAGGAAACGTTAAAATTTTCAGACGTTTCCGTTTTGCACAACAGAACTACAATTGTGTATGTCATTAAAATTCCAATATTAAAATCAATTCACTTCCTAAATTACCAAATAAGATCAGTAAAGAAAACCAATAATATCATTATCCTACCAACTAAAGAAGTTTTCAAATTTAAGGACGAAGTATACGGAATTAATGCCTTCTGCAAACGTTCCAACGGTTTAAAAATATGTAAAAATAAATTCATTAGTAATTTAAGCAAAGACCTTTGTCTACCAGAACTTCAACATAACCTGCGCCACCACTGATACAGCTGACTACATACGAGGTGGGATGCCTACGAATTCTCTCGCTAGAAGCACTCGAGCAGCTACATCTGAATAACACATCCGAGTTGCGCAAACTTCGAACACACTCAACAATAAACAGAGTGTTCGGCGCAGCAATACTAATGATGATCGCTGCCCTGAACTTCACGACAAATTTTTGCCGCCGTTGAGGGAAAAAGGTGGTCCTTCAAATCGACGCACCTGGCATTCAAACCAAACTACCCAAACTACCACAGATCATCCCACCAAGGATGCGTCTCAACAACATCCCGTTTTCCTGATGACCGCTCGAGGACAAGCGTCGATTAAGAGGAGAGGAGTTATTGCCCTATAAGTCGTTGTCGCGCATCCCACTGTTTCGCTGCCGACGCCTGCTGCGATGCTCACACTTGTTTGCTAGGGACTTAGGGAAATCATGATAAGGGATAGTTTCTGAAAAAAGGTGTTTTGGCTATACGATGTTGATGTTTTGATATTCAACATCCATTCAACATCAACTTGTTTTAAGTAAAGATGTCTTTCAGTCTAGCCAACTGTATTCATAATTCTATATCTTCTACGTGTTCTGTGTAGTGTTTTACATTAATTATTAAGACAATGGGATGTTGTTCCCTTTGTTTTATGTACATTTTAAAAATAGTTTTATCGTTCGATTGATTTCCCTAGTCAGTTTCTATAAAATAATTTGAATTGTTGAAGGGAATTGTTGTTTTGGATTTTACTAGATGTGCTTGTCTAAATCTTGTGTCTACTTCATAATCATGATGATTTTCATTTAAACTTTGTATTTTATATATTTTCCTCCCTTGAGTGATTTTGAATTTTTGGCGTCATTTTGAAAGCTTCATGTCGTGTTTAAGCGATATTCGCATTCGATAATTATGTTCTGATTAGCTTAGTAGCCTATGCTAGTCTGGGAAATATGGTTTTCACTTGACCAATAACGTCTTTGATACGGTTTCTTTGAATTCTGCATCTGTAAGTATATCTTCAGTTACTAGATATGTGAAGAGTATTGTGTTTATTACTTTACAGTATGCATTTTGGAATATAGGGAAATCTAAATTATCATGAAGGAATAATTATTTATATTTCTAATGTTTCTGTCATTTTCTTATATTATATTTTTATTTGTGAAAATAATGTGTAATCTCAATTTGAATTTATTGTTGCAAGAAGTAGTTTATAGGTCTTTAAGTTATTTTAATTATCTACTACTGTGTTGTGTACGGTTGAACCTATACTATTTGCTGTTTTTATTATTTATTAAAGTTCTAGATAATTCATCAGCTACATAAGGTCCTTTTCTGGCAAGTATTTCATGATAGTCAAATTAAGTTTAATATTTTATCTATGTTTGTTTCATTAATGTTGTGAAAGTAGTCTAATGATTTTTGTTTTGGTTAGTATTTAAAGATGTGTGCCAAATATTTTGTTGCCCAAACAATAGCAAAAAGTTGTAACGAACTGTTTTTCTTGTTTCTGCTCGCTACGAATTGCAACGGCTAGCTCAGAGACTTTGATTGTTCGTCCCACCAAATTTTGATTTGTGTGATTGCCCGACCAAAGAGAAGACAGAGTTTTAGGATAGAACAGCTTTATTTGCGCATTTCTTTAATGATGGATTCCTCCAGTCCTCGCCGTCGGCTGCGCGGTCCGCTTACCCCTGCCGTCTCGAATGGAGCTTAGGATGTTATGGTGGGGAGGTGTATCGCTCGTTAGGTTAAGCTGACGCTCTTCCCAGGACCACCTTGACCGACCACTGACTCCATTGATCTTTCTGACAGTACCAGGTTAATCACTTGCAGGGATCGTCCTCCTGCGTCTTTTGCGTTCTCCCTGACTGTTTACTTGTGCACTTGTGACTTTCGCACTGATTGTGCTGCGGTAGGGCTCCTCGCGTATTTGACTGACTTTCTGTCCCGGCTATCCTCTTGCACGTACGGCTCTTCGCGTGTTTTAGCTGACTGTCTGTGATTATCCTCCTGCACGTACGGCTATTTGTGTGTTTTAGCTGACTCTCTGTCCCGCGCTTGCGCAGTCCCCTTTTGGACACGATTTTTTCGGGCTGGCTCTAGAGCTGGCTCCAGGCTCTCTCGAATTTTTGTTCAAGAGCCAGAGTGAGAGCGCTCTAGAGCCAGCAGCTCTCTTGTACGCATACAGCGACCGAGCACTGTATGTGTGCAAATTAACCAATGCGGGAACACGTATTGGAAAAAAATTTATTTTTGTAGGGAAAGAAACTTCCGATTTATTTAAAGCCAAAATTAGAACTAAAATACAATTGTGAACTTATGCTGCAAGTCAGCTAAGATATGCTAAAGCTTCTTTCTTGAAAGCTCAAAGCTTGCCGAAAGCTTATTTTTATTGGGACAAAAGTTCTGAGAGAGAAAATGCAAAGCTTGCCGAAAGCTTATTTTGATCGGGACAAAAGTTCTGAGAGAGAAAATGTTATTGAAGGTCATGCGACTGGGCTATGTTATGATTTTGGAGCGAGGGACAAACAAAATATTGTTTATGTAGACCAGCTGCGTGGCCGATCTCTGATGCTGAGCTAAAATAGCGCCATCTGCTATGAATTCTATTGGTTTATTTTTTTCAGCTATTTTCTTACAATTTGTAAATTTTCTATTTAGTAAGTTTACAAAGCAATTTTCTATACATTTTATTTGAGCAAAAGTATAATAAATTTCCTTTTTAAAGTTTGCAATGGGGTAATATGTGTTATTACATTTAGCAATTTTGTCATCAATTAGTAATTTTCCATCTTTCTGGGATATAGCTTTGGCGTGGTGCAACTTACAATTATGATTAATAATGGGATATTTAATAAACAAGATGATTAAACCTTTTTATGAAACTATTGAAAAACTGGAAACATCTAATAAATCTATTAAAGTTACATTAAATTTTTCATGGGTAAATATTTCTGCCATTTCATGATTATTTAAAATTTGGGGATATAAAACTTTGGCTTTTGAAAATGTAATTGTATCAAGTAAATTTTGTAAATCTATTGACAACAGTTTTAATCGATGTTTTCTCATTTGGAATTGTTGGTCATAATGAAGGGATTTTAACAAATCTGTAGATTTGATAATTTCTTTGAAAATTGCAGAATTAATTTTATTTTGTTTATTGTTGTTTTCTATGAGGTCATTGATTTTATTTTGAATTGCTAACATGTCATTATGGTCTGGTGTGCCTGTAATCCATTTAAAAATTGTTCCAAGTTCATTTATGCCACGTTTATTAATTTGATGGGGTGTAAGCTGTGAAAATAGTGTGATTACTAATTTTAATTCCCTATCAAATTCCCAACCGACTTGTGAATTTATTTCCTTTGCATATATTAATTCTTGTTTAAAAATATCCGTATAAAAACTTAAGTTAGTAATGTGAAAAAGTTCTCCATAATCTTCGTATAAAAAAAGATTATCTGTGTCTTCAAGTAAAATAAAGTCCTCGTGTGAATAATCAATAATATCCGGTGCACAAAATGGTAAAAGGACTTATAATATATATAAAATATACATTCTAAAAAAAATAATATAAAAATGTAAAAATATGTTAGAATTTAATATTATCTTTGTGGATTATACGGTCTCTATTATTTATTTTAACTTTATTGCCCAAATCTTCTTTAACTGTCTGTTTTTTATATCTTGGTTGTAATTTGTTTCGTTCGCCGTGTTTTTTCTCATAAATAACTTCTCCTACTTGATAATTTTTTGATGTTCTTTTTTTATTATGGTGCTCTAACATTTTTTCTTGAACTGCATCTAACCTCTTTGGTAAATCCGTATGATCTGTTCTGTTAAATAATATGTCGTATGGTTTATGTTCTGTGGTTGATTGTATTGTATTATTATATTCTTTTACTGATCGGTATATAACTTCAGTGTAGTCCATTAATTTATATTCTTCTTGAATGCAACGGGCTATTTCAATTAGAGTTGAGTGAACTCTTTCTACTTGTCCATTAGTTAAACTGTGTCTGGGGTCTGTATAATAAATAATTAAACCGGCACGTTCCATTGCCGATTTAAGCTGGGCTGAAGAAAAAACTGGCTCGTTATATATCATGATGGATTTAGCAAATGGGAATGGCTGGATTAGTTCTAAAATTTTAGATTCCATGTTTGATTTATTTTCTATTGATTTTACTACTAAGTATTTTGAATAGGCATCAATGCAAGTTAAAAACGTTAATTTTTGAGCATAAAAAATATCAATGTGTAATTGTTCACCTTCTTTAAGTGGAATGGGTGCTTTGGATATAGGGATCTGTTTTGGATGTCTGTTGTATTTATTTTTGTTGCAAATTTCGCAATTACGAATGTGTTGTTTTAATTTTTCGTATAATTTTGGCCAATAATAATATTTAAGAATTTGTTTAAGGTTTTCGTCAAAACCTCTATGAGCGCGGGCGTGTGTTTCTTCTATAATTATTTCTTGATCGTTTATATTTGTAATATCATAGGCAAACTTTTTTGTGTATAAAAACCTATTTGTGAAAGTATGTTTTAGCATTTTTTGTATTTCGTATAAGTCTTCAGGTGTGCAATGGATTCCTGAAGTAAGGTTTGGTTGAAGGAACTCTTTAAGTATAGTTAGTAAATTGTCAACTGTATCATACTCTATAATGTGCCTGGTTTTATTAAAAATGTCAATTTTTTCGTGGATTGTAAAATTATTTTTTGAAATAAGTAATTGTTGTTTAAATTGATTCAATGGCTTATTAGTCTCTTCTATTTCAACTTCATAACTACTTTCGGCTGAATGAATAGTTTCATCATCAGATGAATCGGACAAATGATTTATGTTGGAAATGTTATTTATTTCAATTCTTGATAAGGCGTCTGCAACTACATTAGTTTTGCCGGGTTTATAGTAAATTTTAGGTGAAAATTCTTCAATAAAAGCATGCCATCTTTTCATTTTTGAATTTGGGTTGCGTGCAGAAACTGCAATGCCCAAACTATGGCATATAATTCTCTTTCGTTAGTTGCATAATTTCTTTCTGTTTTATTCAGTGTTTTCGAAACAAAAGTGATGGGTTTGTTATCTTGCGATAAGACTGCTCCTATGGCTATGTCGGATGCATCAGTGAATAATATAATTTTTTTTGAATAATCTGGTTGATTTAATTCAATGTTTGCAGTTAAATGGGATTTTAAATTCTCAAATGCTAAAATACTCTCTTCATCTAAAGTTATTGGTGTTTTTTTGGACATGTGTTTCGTTACCATGCCATTATGGCCCTGAAGTAATTTTGTTAATGGTTTAGCTATATTAGCGTAATTTTGTACAAATTTTCTGTAATAACCGGTTAAACCTAGAAAACCTCGCAATTCTTTTATATTACTGGGGGGTGGATAATCTATAATGGTTTTAATCTTTTGTGGGTCTGTTTTTATTATTTTATATGAAACAATATAACCTAAAAATTCAGTTTCTTTTCTGAAAAATTTTGATTTTTCTAATGATATTTTCATGTTGGCTTGAAATAATATGTCTATGATTTCTTGTAAATCATAGTAATGCTGCTCGGCTGTTTCGGAAAAAACTATTATGTCATCCATATATATGTGACAAGTTTTCCCAACTTTATCACGTAAAATATTGTCCATGGCCCTTTGAAAGATTCTTGGCGCATTTGCCAATCCAAAAGGTAACCTGAGGAATTCATATTTTCCGTTGTTAATAGAAAAAGCAGTTTTTTCTATGTCTTCGTTTTTCATCAATATTTGATGGAATCCCGATTCCAAATCAATTGTTTAGAAAAACCGAGCTTTACCTATATTTGACAAAATAATGGTTGGATCAGGCATTGGATACCTGTCGGGTATAGTATTATCGTTTAATTTTTTAAAATCGATCACTAATCGATTTTTTTTACTGCCGCCCTCATTATAACCCTTTTTTCCTACTACCCATGCTGGGGAATTATAAGGACTTTTACTGGGTCTTATAATGTTTTCGCTCAACATCCTTTTTATTTCCTGGTTAACAAAGGTGTTAACTGAATGAGGATAAGGATATTGTTTACTATAAATGACATTTTCATTCAATGTTCTTATCTCGCCTTTAATATCTGTTCTAAAGGGAAGATATGTTTAAATCTGTATTTCTTGAACAATTTTATGTTCTAGGGTATTTAAACCCTCCGTTTCGTTAACGGTGTGATTTACTTTACAAAAGACAGAAGAATTACTGGTATTTGAGGATATCGACGGTCTACGGCGTCTGCTCATTTTTACCTTCTTCTTTTTGGCCTTTGGTTCAGGGTTACTATCGTTATTGTCTTCGATAGCATGTGGGTAATCATTGTCACTTAATGACGATGATTCTGTGTCAGATACTTGGAATAAGGGAAAAAACGTTTGCTCTTTCTTATTTTGGGAATGCAGATATGAAGCTACTTTTGAGTCTTCATCTGAACTTTGCAAATTACCAACTGTGTCTTCAGCTGGGTTTATGCAGTTTATTACTTCTATTTTACCTTGAATATTTAAAGTTCCTTTTGAAAGATCTATAATAGCATTTAATTCTTTCAATAATTTATAACCTATCAATAAATCTGATTCTAAATTACTTATTTCGTAAAACCTATGCTTCTTACCGAAAATCATAATTTCGGAAAAATGTGTAATAATGCTGTAGCCATTTACAGTTTTTACTCTTTTCTTAATAACTAATTCTTGGGGATTATTGTAAATGCCTTTTTTTATATAGCACGAGGTAGCACCCGTGTCAATAGGTATTTTTAAAGTTTTATTTAATTTTCTGTCTCGCCTGAAGATGTGTGGGAGTTCTCCGGCTCTTCCTCTAAAAAATGGTCCTCGTTTAAATTATTAATGCGCATAACTTTATTTGGTTGTTGACTTGAAGGTGGGGCAGGTTCCCGTCTCTTTCCTTGGTAAACATTTTGATTCTGATTCTGATTTAGATTCTGATTATATGGGGGTCTATTTAATACCTGAATGGACCTATCTATGTCCATTGGAACTTGGGGGGGTTGCGGAGTATTATTGCTCTGAGCAAAAACATTTGTATTTGTATTTTGGGCTTGATTATTAGCAACTCGATTGAAACGTAAATTGTTATCATATCTATGGCTTGTTTTATGTGGGTTATCGGATCCTTTTTGCTGATTTTTATTATTAGAATTACTATTCTGTTGATTGTATGCAAAATGGGCTCTTTGATAATTTGCTTCAAGCTCTTGGGCTTTTGCCAAAGCATTAGGCAAATTTTCGGGTTTTAATGAAAACAAAACTTCTGATAAGGAACCATTGAGGCCTGTAATGAAGATTCGTAAAGCGTTATCTCTATTTTTGTTATTCATTTCCTGAATAACGTTAGCTTTGTCACCGTATGTCATTATTGTCTTATTTATTAAAAGTGTTAATTTTTTATTAACTAAATTATAATATTCCAAGACGGCCATATTACCTTGTCTCAGTACACTAAGCTCCTGCTCTATAATGTAAATTGGTCGCCTGTCGCTGTAGGCGAAATCCAATCTAGATAATATTGCGTCAAAATTTAGGACTGTACCGTGATTAGTTAAAGTGTCATTTGCTCTTCCTGTTACTTTATTTCTTAATATTGTTAGAGCACTTCCTACTTCCTTCTTTGTACATTCTCATTGCGCAACATGCTGCTTCGCGCCAACTAACATAACTGTTATAATTACCTCCGAACTCTGGAATTGATTTAATCACGTCAAATGATTCGTCACATTTAACCTGATCGTTTATCTGTGTGGTTGTATATTCTTGTACAACATTCAAATTTGAATTGAATTAAAGTTTTAATTCTGCAATTTGTCCTTGAAGAGCTTTGGTTTTATTGGCAATTAATTCAGCGATTAAATCAGCTGTCAAACTATTATTTTGAGCCATGGTTAGATTTTCAAAACTATTTATGAGGTCGTCCAGTTTTTCTTATTTCCTCTTATTTTTACGGAATATATAATATATGATTAGTTATTAATTAATATAAAAAATTTATAGATATAAAGAAATTTTAATATTTGTTCTTAAATAAACTATGTTTTAATAAAATAAAATTAAATAAAAAAAAAAAAAAAAAATGTAATCCGCGAAGCTCACTTGGATGGTCTTCTGTAAGGGGTCTTCCTTCTAAATATGGCTTAAACTTTAGGGGGTCTTCCTTCTGAATATGGTTTATATGGTCTTCCTTCTAAGTTAGTTCCTTAGTTAATCGGTATGAGCGGCGCATTCACTAGTATTGTTTTGGTTGCGGCGTGCCGATATTTTGTAGTTAATCGGTATGAGCGCGCACCTTGAAATCGCCAAACAAAATATTTTATTCAAATTTTTTTGAAATTTTTAAGTGCACAATACACATTTGTTTCAATACTTTTTGAAAATTAGTTTCAGCGCTTGGTTTTTTATTTTTGATTATCGGATTCGTTCACTCGCGTTTACACTAAGGAGTTTTTAAAGGGAATTATCCTTATATCCTTTTCTGTGGTTTTATTACACGCGAGCCCCACGTTTGGGCGTTTCCACCAATGCGGAACACGTATTGGAAAAAAAATTTATTTTTGTAGGGAAAGAAACTTCCGATTTATTTAAAGCCAAAATTAGAACTAAAATACAATTGTGGACTTATGCTGCAAGTCAGCTAAGATATGCTAAAGCTTCTTTCTTGAAAGCTCAAAGCTTGCCGAAAGCTTATTTTGATCGGGACAAAAGTTCTGAGAGAGAAAATGCAAAGCTTGCCGAAAGCTTATTTTGATCGGGACAAAAGTTCTGAGAGAGAAAATGTTATTGAAGGTCATGCGACTGGGCTATGTTATGATTTTGGAGCGAGGGACAAACAAAATATTGTTTATGTTGACCAGCTGCGTGGCCGATCTCTGATGCTGAGCTTTAAGTGGTTTGGTGCTAAGCCAAAGTTGAATTATAGAGAAATTATATTGTTTATGTTAACCAGCTGCAGCTTTAAGTGGGGACAAATATTGAGCATTGGTTTACTGTGGTTTGCATCTAATGGTATAGTGCTGACTGACATAAGTGTCATATGAAATGTTGTTTACAAAGAAAAATACTTGGCGCTGGTCTTGAATTTGGTTATGGAATATTGTTTACATTTACCGTAAGAAGTATTAGCGCCTGAAGGTGATAACTTGCATACTTTTTTGTGTACTGTTTTCACTCACACAAGCAAGTTAATTCTATTTTTAGATTTGTATGCTCTCAATTTTACGCGAGCGGCATGGGAGCAATTAGTGCGGCCACCAAAAAAGTGGCTGCCTAGTGCAAAACCAATGTATGGCCGTTACGCATCTTATTATTCTAGTGTCTTTGACGATGCTGAGCGAAGATCGACGGCCAGAATGCCAGTTTGGTTCCACGAAAGCCGAGATAGAAGAAATATGTCTAAAAGACAAACTTATTGATACCTGGGCTAACTCTGAACATTAAAAGAAACTTATAGAGAAAGAACAAACATTAAGTTTGCGCTATAAACGCGTGTCAAGTAGATGAAGAAATAAATAAACAATCACATCTGATGTTGCCGAAACATTTCCAGTTGTCTAGTTAGAACTGGACGATGCACTTTCATCACACCACGAGGACTGTTCAGATACAAGCGATTGATGTTTGCCAAAGCACAAACGCGGGGCCTGAAATTTGCCAAAGACGACTCCAGGAACTTCTTTCATCGTGCGATAATAATTATAATAATTATATAATTTTGGGAAATAGCGAACAGAAACATGATGCTGCAGCCGAGAAAGTTCGTAATGTCTTCAAAGAATATAATATACTCCTAAACGATGAGAATGTAAATTTTAACGATAATGGCTGATCCTGAGAAAATAGCTGCTATCGGTTCCTTTCGAGCACCCAAAAAATAAAGAAGAGTCGCGGAGTTTCCTTGGCCTGGTCACCTACGTGGGTAAACTTTTTCCAGACCTGATAGATTTGACGGAACCACTGCGTGAGTTGTTAAAGAAGGATTAGAAATTTATCTGGGGACCAGTTCAAGACCAGGGGTTTCAAAAACTTAAGTCCGCGTTAGCTAAATTCCCAAGTCTTTCATATTTTGACCCCAACAATAAAACTAGATTGATAGCAGATGCTAGCCCCATAGCTTTGGGGACAATGTTATTACAATTCAACAATGATCACGAGCCAAAACTAATTGAATTTGCTAGTCGAAGCTTAACCAATGTAGAGTAACGATACTCCCAAACTGAGAAAGAAAGTTAGGCCTTGGTTTGGGCAGTAGAGAGATATTATTTTTACTTACTGGGATTGGAGTTTGAATTAGTGACCGACCATAAGCCCCCTCAAAACCGCCGGCACGGATTGAAAGATGGCTATTGCGCCTCCAGGCGTATAAATTTAAAGTTATATACAAATCCGGGGAAAAAATATTGCTGACAGTTTATCCCGGCTCTTGATAATTAAAAACCGAGAAGAACACTCATGACGAAGAAATCGTTGATTGTTATTCCATCAAATCTAAGGCAGAAATTGTTGACGTTGGCACACGAAGGCCATCCAGGCGAATCGGCAATGAAGCAGCGATTAAGAGCCAAAGTGTGGTGGCCCCAAATAGACAAAGACGCCGAGAAATTTCTAAGGGACTGCCTGGATTGCACTCTGGTTTCCCGAGCAGCAAATCCGCCACCGATCAAGAGAACTGAATTTCCAAACGGTCCTTGGCTTGCAGTGGCACCAGACTTGCTAGGCCCATTGCCGAAAACCGAATACATCTTAGTCCTAATCGATTTTTTTCAAGATATATGGAAATCAAGTTTTTACGATCTATTACATCGCTTATTGACGCGTATAAAGAAATTTTCTGTAAACTTGGGTACCCAAAACAGCTGCGGACGGATAACGGTCGACAGTAAGTAAGCGCTGAGTTCCGGCACATTTGCGGGATTGAACAAATCGCGACGCCTCCTTTTAGTCACAGGCCAATGGCGTGGTAGTAAATATGAATAAAGCGTCTGAAAATAGCCCATCTGCACAAGAGGAATCTTAAGGATGAAATTCGATCGTTCACGTTCATGTATAATGTCACTCCTCATGGAACTAGAGGCACTGAGTTAATGTTTAATCGAATCATTCGAGATAAAATCCCAGGTATACAAGATCTGGTAAGCGAATTTTCTGATTCAGCGGAAAAAGATAGAGACTGTATAGTTAAGCAAAATGGAAAGGAATTTGCAGTCAAAAGAAGGGGAGCAAGTGAAACAGATATCAGAGTAGGAGGCAAAGTGGTCCTTAAAAATGTAGTTTTTCCCCACAAGCTTACTCCGAACTTCGACGTGGGAACCAGCACCACGATGCCAAAGACACTAGAATAATAAGATGTGTAACGCCATACGATTTTTTTGCGCACGATTTTTTCGGGCTGGCTCCAGGCTCTCTTGAATTTTTGTTCAAGAGCCAGAGAGAGAGCGCTCTAGAGCCAGCAGCTCTCTTGTACGCATACAGCGACCGAGCACTGTATGTGTGCAAATTAACCAATGCGGGAACACGTATTGGAAAAAAATTTATTTTTGTAGGGAAAGAAACTTCCGATTTATTTAAAGCCAAAATTAGAACTAAAATACAATTGTGGACTTATGCTGCAAGTCAGCTAAGATATGCTAAAGCTTCTTTCTTGAAAGCTCAAAGCTTGCCGAAAGCTTATTTTTATCGGGACAAAAGTTCTGAGAGAGAAAATGTTATTGAAGGTCATGCGACTGGGCTATGTTATGATTTTGGAGCGAGGGACAAACAAAATATTGTTTATGTAGACCAGCTGCGTGGCCGATCTCTGATGCTGAGCTAAAATAGCGCCATCTGCTATGAATTCTATTGGTTTATTTTTTTCAGCTATTTTCTTACAATTTGTAAATTTTCTATTTAGTAAGTTTACAAAGCAATTTTCTATACATTTTATTTGAGCAAAAGTATAATAAATTTCCTTTTTAAAGTTTGCAATGGGGTAATATGTGTTATTACATTTAGCAATTTTGTCATCAATTAGTAATTTTCCATCTTTCTGGGATATAGCTTTGGCGTGGTGCAACTTACAATTATGATTAATAATGGGATATTTAATAAACAAGATGATTAAACCTTTGTATGAAACTATTGAAAAACTGGAAACATCTAATAAATCTATTAAAGTTACATTAAATTTTTCATGGGTAAATATTTCTGCCATTTCATGATTATTTAAAATTTGGGGATATAAAACTTTGGCTTTTGAAAATGTAATTGTATCAAGTAAATTTTGTAAATCTATTGACAACAGTTTTAATCGATGTTTTCTCATTTGGAATTGTTGGTCATAATGAAGGGATTTTAACAAATCTGTAGATTTGATAATTTCTTTGAAAATTGCAGAATTAATTTTATTTTGTTTATTGTTGTTTTCTATGAGGTCATTGATTTTATTTTGAATTGCTAACATGTCATTATGGTCTGGTGTGCCTGTAATCCATTTAAAAATTGTTCCAAGTTCATTTATGCCACGTTTATTAATTTTATGGGGTGTAAGCTGTGAAAATAGTGTGGTTACTAATTTTAATTCCCTATCAAATTCCCAACCGACTTGTGAATTTATTTCCTTTGCATATATTAATTCTTGTTTAAAAATATCCGTATAAAAACTTAAGTTAGTAATGTGAAAAAGTTCTCCATAATCTTCGTATAAAAAAAGATTATCTGTGTCTTCAAGTAAAATAAAGTCCTCGTGTGAATAATCAATAATATCCGGTGCACAAAATGGTAAAAGGACATATAATATATATAAAATATACATTCTAAAAAAAATAATATAAAAATGTAAAAATATGTTAGAATTTAATATTATCTTTGTGGATTATACGGTCTCTATTATTTATTTTAACTTTATTGCCCAAATCTTCTTTAACTGTCTGTTTTTTATATCTTGGTTGTAATTTGTTTCGTTCGCCGTGTTTTTTCTCATAAATAACTTCTCCTACTTGATAATTTTTTGATGTTCTTTTTTTATTATGGTGCTCTAACATTTTTTCTTGAACTGCATCTAACCTCTTTGGTAAATCCGTATGATCTGTTCTGTTAAATAATATGTCGTATGGTTTATGTTGTGTGGTTGATTGTATTGTATTATTATATTCTTTTACTGATCGGTATATAACTTCAGTGTAGTCCATTAATTTATATTCTTCTTGAATGCAACGGGCTATTTCAATTAGAGTTGAGTGAACTCTTTCTACTTGTCCATTAGTTAAGCTATGTCTGGGGTCTGTATAATAAATAATTAAACCGGCACGTTCCATTGCCGATTTAAACTGGGCTGAAGAAAAAACTGGCTCGTTATCCATCATGATGGATTTAGCAAATGGAAATGGCTGGATTAGTTCTAAAATTTTAGATTCCATGTTTGATTTATTTTCTATTGATTTTAATACTAAGTATTTTGAATAGGCATCAATGCAAGTTAAAAACGTTAATTTTTGAGCATAAAAAATATCAATGTGTAATTGTTCACCTTCTTTAAGTGGAATGGGTGCTTTGGATATAGGAATCTGTTTTGGATGTCTGTTGTATTTATTTTTGTTGCAAATTTCGCAATTACGAATGTGTTGTTTTAATTTTTCGTATAATTTTGGCCAATAATAATATTTAAGAATTTGTTTAAGGTTTTCGTCAAAACCTCTATGAGCGCGGGCGTGTGTTTCTTCTATAATTATTTCTTGATCGTTGATATTTGTAATATCATAGGCAAACTTTTTTGTGTATAAAAACCTATTTGTGAAAGTATGTTTTAGCATTTTTTGTATTTCGTATAAGTCTTCAGGTGTGCAATGGATTCCTGTAGTAAGGTTTGGTTGAAGGAACTCTTTAAGTATAGTTAGTAAATTGTCAACTGTATCATACTCTATAATGTGCCTGGTTTTATTAAAAATGTCAATTTTTTCGTGGATTGTAAAATTATTTTTTGAAATAAGTAATTGTTGTTTAAATTGATTCAATGGCTTATTAGTCTCTTCTATTTCAACTTCATAACTACTTTCGGCTGAATGAATAGTTTCATCATCAGATGAATCGGACAAATGATTTATGTTGGAAATGTTATTTATTTCAATTCTTGATAAGGAGTCTGCAACTACATTAGTTTTGCCGGGTTTATAGTAAATTTTAGGTGAAAATTCTTCAATAAAAGCATGCCATCTTTTCATTTTTGAATTTGGGTTGCGTGCAGAAACTGCAATGCCCAAACTATGGCATATAATTCTCTTTCGTTAGTTGCATAATTTCTTTCTGTTTTATTCAGTGTTTTCGAAACAAAAGTGATGGGTTTGTTATCTTGCGATAAGACTGCTCCTATGGCTATGTCGGATGCATCAGTGAATAATATAATTTTTTTTGAATAATCTGGTTGATTTAATTCAATGTTTGCAGTTAAATGGGATTTTAAATTCTCAAATGCTAAAATACTCTCTTCATCTAAAGTTATTGGTGTTTTTTTGGACATGTGTTTCGTTACCATGCCATTATGGCCCTGAAGTAATTTTGTTAATGGTTTAGCTATATTAGCGTAATTTTGTACAAATTTTCTGTAATAACCGGTTAAACCTAGAAAACCTCGCAATTCTTTTATATTACTGGGGGGTGGATAATCTATAATGGTTTTAATCTTTTGTGGGTCTGTTTTTATTATTTTATATGAAAAAATATAACCTAAAAATTCAGTTTCTTTTCTGAAAAATTTTGATTTTTCTAATGATATTTTCATGTTGGCTTGAAATAATATGTCTATGATTTCTTGTAAATCATAGTAATGCTGCTCGGCTGTTTCGGAAAAAACTATTATGTCATCCATATATATGTGACAAGTTTTCCCAACTTTATCACGTAAAATATTGTCCATGGCCCTTTGAAAGATTCTTGGCGCATTTGCCAATCCAAAAGGTAACCTGAGGAATTCATATTTTCCGTTGTTAATAGAAAAAGCAGTTTTTTCTATGTCTTCGTTTTTCATCAATATTTGATGGAATCCCGATTCCAAATCAATTGTTTAGAAAAACCGAGCTTTACCTAAATTTGACAAAATAATGGTTGGATCAGGCATTGGATACCTGTCGTGTATAGTATTATCGTTTAATTTTTTAAAATCGATCACTAATCGATTTTTTTTACTGCCGTCCTCATTATAACCCTTTTTTCCTACTACCCATACTGGGGAATTATAAGGACTTTTACTGGGTCTTATAATGTTTTCGCTCAACATCCTTTTTATTTCCTGGTTAACAAAGGTGTTAACTGAATGAGGATAAGGATATTGTTTACTATAAATGGCATTTTCATTCAATGTTCTTATCTCGCCTTTAATATCTGTTCTAAAGGGAAGATATGTTTGAATCTGTGAATGCTTTGCCTGTATTTCTTGAACAATTTTATGTTCTAGGGTATTTAAACCCTCCGTTTCGTTAACGGTGTGATTTACTTCACAAAAGACAGAAGAATTACTGGTATTTGAGGATATCGACGGTCTACGGCGTCTGCTCATTTTTACCTTCTTCTTTTTGGCCTTTGGTTCAGGGTTACTATCGTTATTGTCTTCGATAGCAAATGGGTAATCATTGTCACTTAATGACGATGATTCTGTGTCAGATACTTGGAATAAGGGAAAAAACGTTTGCTCTTTCTTATTTTGGGAATGCAGATATGAAGCTACTTTTGAGTCTTCATCTGAACTTTGCAAATTACCAACTGTGTCTTCAGCTGGGTTTATGCAGTTTATTACTTCTATTTTACCTTGAATATTTAAAGTTCCTTTTGAAAGATCTATAATAGCATTTAATTCTTTCAATAATTTATAACCTATCAATAAATCTGATTCTAAATTACTTATTTCGTAAAACCTATGCTTCTTACCGAAAATCATAATTTCGGAAAAATGTGTAATAATGCTGTAGCCATTTACAGTTTTTACTCTTTTCTTAATAACTAATTCTTGGGGATTATTGTAAATGCCTTTTTTTATATAGCACGAGGTAGCACCCGTGTCAATAAGTATTTTTAAAGTTTTATTTAATTTTCTGTCTCGCCTGAAGATGTGTGGGAGTTCTTCGGCTCTTCCTCTAAAAAATGGTCCTCGTTTAAATTATTAATGCGCATAACTTTATTTGGTTGTTGACTTGAAGGTGGGGCAGGTTCCCGTCTCTTTCCTTGGTAAACATTTTGATTCTGATTTTGATTCTGATTCCGATTTAGATTCTGATTATATGGGGGTCTATTTAATACCTGAATGGACCTATCTATGTCCATTGGAACTTGGGGGGGTTGCGGAGTATTATTGCTCTGAGCAAAAACATTTGTATTTGTATTTTGGGCTTGATTATTAGCAACTCGATTGAAACGTAAATTGTTATCATATCTATGGCTTGTTTTATGTGGGTTATCGGATCCTTTTTGCTGATTTTTATTATTAGAATTACTATTCTGTTGATTGTATGCAAAATGGGCTCTTTGATAATTTGCTTCAAGCTCTTGTGCTTTTGCCAAAGCATTAGGCAAATTTTCGGGTTTTAATGAAAACAAAACTTCTGATAAGGAACCATTGAGGCCTGTAATGAAGATTCGTAAAGCGTTATCTCTATTTTTGTTATTCATTTCCTGAATAACGTTAGCTTTGTCACCGTATGTCATTATTGTCTTATTTATTAAAAGTGTTAATTTTTTATTAACTAAATTATAATATTCCAAGACGGTCATATTACCTTGTCTCAGTACACTAAGCTCCTGCTCTATAATGTAAATTGGTCGCCTGTCGCTGTAGGCTAAATCCAATCTAGATAATATTGCGTCAAAATTTAGGACTGTACCGTGATTAGTTAAAGTGTCATTTGCTCTTCCTGTTACTTTATTTCTTAATATTGTTAGAGCACCTACATACTTCCTACTTCCTTCTTTGTACATTCTCATTGCGTAACATGCTGCTTCGCGCCAACTAACATAACTGTTATAATTACCTCCGAACTCTGGAATTGATTTAATCACGTCAAATGATTCGTCACATTTAACCTGATCGTTTATCTGTGTGGTTGTATATTCTTGTACAACATTCAAATTTGAATTGAATTGAAGTTTTAATTCTGCAATTTGTTCTTGAATAGCTTTGGTTTTATTGGCAATTAATTCAGCGATTAAATCAGCTGTCAAACTATTATTTTGAGCCATGGTTAGATTTTCAAATCTATTTATGAGGTCGTCCAGTTTTTCTTATTTCCTCTTATTTTTACGGAATATATAATATATGATTAATTATTAATTAATATAAAAAATTTATAGATATAAAGAAATTTTAATATTTGTTCTTAAATAAACTATGTTTTAATAAAATAAAATTAAATTAAAAAAAAAAATTTAATCCGCGAAGCTCACTTGGATGGTCTTCTGTAAGGGGTCTTCCTTCTAAATATGGCTTAAACTTTAGGGGGTCTTCCTTCTGAATATGGTTTATATGGTCTTCCTTCTAAGTTAGTTCCTTAGTTAATCGGTATGAGCGGCGCATTCACTAGTATTGTTTTGGTTGCGGCGTGCCGATATTTTGTAGTTAATCGGTATGAGCGCGCACCTTGAAATCGCCAAACACAATATTTTTTTCAAATTTTTTTGAAATTTTTAAGTGCACAATACACATTTGTTTCAATACTTTTTGAAAATTAGTTTCAGCGCTTGGTTTTTTATTTTTGAGTTCACAGCTTGTATCGGATTCGTTCACTCGCGTTTACACTAAGGAGTTTTTAAAGGGAATTATCCTTATATCCTTTTCTGTGGTTTTATTACACGCGAGCCCCACGTTTGGGCGCCAATTAACCAATGCGGGAACACGTATTGGAAAAAAAATTATTTTTGTAGGGAAAGAAACTTCCGATTTATTTAAAGCCAAAATTAGAACTAAAATACAATTGTGGACTTATGCTGCAAGTCAGCTAAGATATGCTAAAGCTTCTTTCTTGAAAGCTCAAAGCTTGCCGAAAGCTTATTTTTATCGGGACAAAAGTTCTGATAGAGAAAATGCAAAGCTTGCCGAAAGCTTATTTTGATCGGGACAAAAGTTCTGAGAGAGAAAATGTTATTGAAGGTCATGCGACTGGGCTATGTTATGATTTTGGAGCGAGGGACAAACAAAATATTGTTTATGTTGACCAGCTGCGTGGCCGATCTCTGATGCTGAGCTTTAAGTGGTTTGGTGCTAAGCCAAAGTTGAATTATAGAGAAATTATATTGTTTATGTTAACCAGCTGCAGCTTTAAGTGGGGACAAATATTGAGCATTGGTTTACTGTGGTTTGCATCTAATGGTATAGTGCTGACTGACATTTGTTTACAAAGAAAAATACTTGGCGCTGGTCTTGAATTTGGTTATGGAATATTGTTTACATTTACCGTAAGAAGTATTAGCGCCTGAGGGTGATAACTTGCACACGTATGCTCATATATTGTAAATTTGACAAAATATGCCCTCACTTCAAAAGTTTATGGACTTTCAATCTATATTATTTGTACTCTGGCAATTGAGTACAAAGTACTCGGAAGTAAAAAGTAAAAACTCTAATTTTGCATTGCCTTAACATTATAATTATTTAATTACCTCATAGAAATGGTAATGGTAATATAATTTTGTTGAATGTTTTTGTTATATTCTAATTTTATATATGTAAAAACCGCGCAATTTTGGGTGGGTAAAAAAGCGCGCCAAGTGTATTATTTCCTCTTTTAGTTCCTCTTAATTCGTATGCTTAAAGCTGACAAATAAATGCGATAAATGCAAATCGTTGATTTTAAAAGAAAGCGAGCTCCATCTGAGCTTTTCATACATGAGAAATACTACTCGATAGAATCGGCCTTTCGATAAATAAAGGCACCATCTGATCTTATTTTTTATATCTGAAAAGTACACATTAAAATTTTTGAAAATATTTATAAAGTACATAATATTATATATAATAACGAGTTCGCGGTTGCAAGTTTTGAAAAAAATATAAGTTTTTATTTCAAGATAATGATACAACTTTGAATCGGAGTCAATTCACGTCTTAATGGTATAGTGGATGAATTAGAACTAAATCTGGAGTGTGAGTTGAACGCTTAGCAAACCCTTGGTCGACTTTGTTTATATGAGCTTGAAGGCTCTCCTCTCTATTCAAATGGGTTGCGCTCTTTAAGAGAGTTGCGCATGGAAAATTACCAGGATTTGTGCTGCGTAAGCTATTTGGTTGCTTAGTGGGAATGACGAATTTCGGCATCGGCGGATGTTTATGTCTATGAATCAATTGTTTATGTTAACGCGGCCGAAATTGTTATTGTCACCAAGAGCTTGGGATCTGACTTATGTGTTAGGGCAAATGGATTGGGTGGGTGTGATCAAGTGGTACATATGTACTGTGTGTGTGGTGTGTGTGTGTGACAAAGTGTTATACTATGGTACATATGCTACTTCCCCATCCTTAAGAAATTAGCCTGTCCTCAGGCGGATAATTTAGGATACAAGACAGGATTTACATTATTTTCTATTTCTGTTACATCATTGTTTATAATATTTGATGCAATAGGAGTGGGTACTTGTCTTTTGAATTTGATTATAATTTTCTTAGGTATATTCTTATATTTGTAGATATAATAGAATATTATTATGACAACTAAAACTATTAAAATAGTAAATGTAATTATTTGAAATTTATTGTATGCTTTATTGTGGATTTCATAAATTTCTTTAGCTTGTATATAAGAAAGGGCTTTTAACTTAGTGATATTGTTGTTAACATAAATCGTTTGTGTGTAATCTAACATAGTGTTTGATATTGAGATGTCTTCGATTTGTATGGAACAGTTAAAAGCTTTTATTATGTTGTCTCCCTCTATTATTATATCTCTATTTATGCAATTTTGGTTAAGTATGGTTTTTGGTAAGTTCCAAGTTAATATTATATTAGGTTCGACATAATTGATTTCAAACTCTTTATGAGTTTTTACATATCTGCATTCTGTATTGAATTGGTTAAGTATGCCCGTTAAGCATTTGTTTATTATTAAAGTTTTTGTAGATGCCAAAAAAGTTTGATTATTTTGAACATAAAATTTATTTTGTACATTTTCTATTAAAATGTTTTGATTATTATCTGGATATGGAATTATTGTAAAGATTGGGGTCTTAATTATTTCTTTTGGAATATGGGAAAATATTAGAATTTCATTTGTATCCGTTTTCAGCCAAGTGGAAGTTTTAATATGTAGAAGTTTTTCTGAGTTTATATTTGTTAGATAATCATGTTTTAGTAATTTAGGATTAAAAATGCCAAGTCTTGTTAACTGCATTCCAAGTTCAATATCTTCTACATACTCAGTAAACTGTTGTAAATTAAATAATAAAATGTTTAATCTTTGATCGCTTTCATGTAATGCACTTAATAAATTTATTAATGTTATGCCTTCATTTACTGTTTTTATGACTTCGTTGAGTTCATTAGCTTGGACGCTGTTTTCGGACAAATTTTGAATTTTATATTCTAGCTCTTCTTTATCTGCTTGATCTAAGGTTCCAAAAAGGTATTTATAAATTGTGCCCATAAAATTAGCTAAGCCGCGTTTGCTGCGCTTTGCTATTCTAATGCCATTCATTTCTCTTTTTAATTTCTCTGCTAAATATTGAACTTGGGATAAAGTTTCATATTCTTCTGATTGTTTTACTAAGTTATCATATGTTTGTTCTATTTTTGTAATATTTACAGATAAGTAGTGATACTCGTAATTGATTGGTAAACTTATTGATCCAGTATTAAATATAAGGTAGCCATTTTTGGCTTGAATTGGGTTAACTTCAAGATTTTGTCCTTGGACATGTTGGATAAAACATAATAGAAAATAGCAAAGGATCATCAAAATTGTGTAATTATGTTGGATTGCCTTGGTCGTTTTGGGTTGTGCTGGAATTATTGTTATATTTAGTTTCATTAATTTTCTTTTTCTTTTTATATTTTGATTTATAGTGGGTTATTTTCCTGCCTCTGTTTTTCTCTTCATAATGTTTTTCGTCAATCTGTGTAATTTCTCCTGTCTTTTTATATGGGTTTGTTGTCTTTGATTTTACTAATGGTGCTTGTCTATATCTGGTATCTACTTCATAACTATGTCTATTTTCGTTTAATTTATTTATTTTATTAATTTTCTCTTGCTGGGTGTCATGTGCAGGTGTTCCTGCATATATAAAAATATCTGCTGGTGTTTTACCTGTTGTATTATGTTTAATTTTATGGTTATAAACATAGAGTAGGGTTTCAAATTTTGTTATTTTATTCTCTGGGTCGGACTCAGTGCTTATAATTCTTAACTTTTCGTTGACAGTTTTATGAAATCTCTCAATGTCTGAAATTCCATTTTTACTTGTTGTGACGTTAATGTGAACATTTTCGGACTTTAGCCATAAATGTAATGCAGCACACATAAATGCTGAGTCTTTATCGGCTTTTATTTCGGACGGTTTTCCCATTTCATTAAAAATTTTAAGTAGAGCTCTTTTTGCTTCGAGCCAATCCCTAGAGCTGACTTCAATTAAGGCGGCATATTTGGAATAAACGTCAATACATGACAGGAATGTTTTATTATCGATTAAATAAAAATCGATAACATATTTTTCTCTAGGATTGAAAATTTCTGGCGTTAACTCGTAATTTAATTTAGTGTCTCTATGTTCTGTTTTGCACATGTTACACACTTCACATTCGTTGATAATGTTCTGTATTAACTTTTGATAGTCTGGGTAGTAATATTTTTCTTTAAAAATTTTGGTTTGTTTTTCTATACCTGGATGTAAGAGTTCTCTGTGGGTTTTTATTATTACTTCTTTAAATTCTGAATATGTTTCAATATCTATTAATTTACTGGTTGCTCTCATAACTTTAGTTATGTTGTTCGGACTGACAATTTCTAAGAAGGCGTTTTGAAATGTAAGGAAATCTATTTCATTATGAAAATAAATTACGCTATTTTTTGTACACAAATATTCTTTTATTAATTCTTTTGCATATGCGCTTGTCATTTCTTTATAATGGATTTTTAGTTTTGTTTTATGAAAATATTTTCTTATATCTGTATTGTTATTGTCGTCTTTGACAAATTCTATTTGTCTATTATAGTAGTTTATTGGTCTTTCCGTAAAGGAAATGTAATTTTGGTTATCTTCATGGCTACTATGTACGGTAGCGGCTGAAGTGGGAGATTCGCCGTAGAAGTTTTCTATTTTTACACGTGAAAGTGCGTCGGCGACATGGTTTTCTTTTCCTGGTACATATTTTATATGGTAATCAAACTCATTTAGTCTGATTTTCCATCTTTGGAGTTTCATGTTTGGTTCCTTGATATTATCGAGCCAAACTAAAGGTTGATGATCACTAAGAATCTGGAATTTACGACCAAAAAGATAGGACCTGAAGTATTTAGTGGCCCAAACAATAGCTAAAAGTTCTTTTTCTATTGCTGAATAATTAAGTTCATGTTCATTGAGAGTACGGCTAGCGTAACAAACGGGTTTACGATCCTGTGATAATACAGCACCTAGAGCGACATTGCTTGCATCTGTGGTTAATGAGAATGTTTTTTCGAAATTTGGGTAAATTAATATTGGTTCGGACATAATTAAAAATTTTAATTTTTCGAAGGCTGATATATACTCGGTATCTTTAGAATTTATAACGGAACCTTTTTTTAGTTTTTGTGTTATTGGTTTAGCAATTTTTGCAAAGTTAGGGATAAATTTACGGTAGAAACCGCAAAGTCCTAAAAATGATTTTATTTCTTTATTAGTTTTAGGTAATGGGAATTTCTGTATGGCTTCTATTTTATTTGGGTTGGGTTTTATGCCTTCCGTAGTTACAATGTGTCCTAAGAACTCTGTTTCTCTTTTCATAAATTCACATTTGTCAAGTTGTAACTTTAGATTAGCTTCTTGTAATTTAGCAAATACTTTACGTAGAGATAACAAGTGTTCTTCCAATGAAGTGGAAAAAACTATTATATCGTCCATGTAAACTAAACAATCTTTGTAAATTAGGTCTTCTAATAGATTGTTAATACAACGTTGAAATGTTGCAGGTGCGTTCTTCAGTCCAAACGGCATTCGAGTGTACTCGTAATGTCCATTTTTTGTGGAAAAAGCTGTTTTTTGAATCGAGCTTTCATCCATTTGGATCTGATGAAAACCTTTTGCCAAATCTATGGTAGTGAAATATTGAGACCTACCTAGCTTATCTAGTATTTCATCCATGACAGGAATTGGGTATTTATCATCAATAGTAATTTCGTTTAGTTTGCGATAGTCGATTACTAATCTGAACTTTGTTTTACCAGAAGCATCGCTTTTTTTCGGTATTATCCAGATAGGGGAACAGTAGGGTGAGTTCGATTTTCGAACAATGCCTTGTTTAATCATTTCTTTGATTTGTACCTCGACTTCTTTGTCGTAGGCCTGGGGGTATTTATAAGGTTTCCTATAGATTGGGTCTTCATGTTTAGTTTTGATGACATGCTTTACAGTACTTGTGAAGGTCAAATTTTCACCTTCTCTGTATTGTATGTCCCTAAATTCTTGAAGAATTTTAGTAAGGGCATTTGACTCTTCTTTATTTAGATGGTCAAGCCTGAATTCATTTGATTCCCTTATCTCGTTTCCTATTGCATAATTTGTGGCTTCATCATCAGTGGATAATGATGGCGGTGAAACATTCACATAGTCGGGGTTGTCTTCTAGGCTACCTTCTCGTTCTGGTAGGTAGTCCATTAAGAAACTGTTGTTGTTTAAAACTACACTTCTTTTGCCAAGGTTTATTTGGGCGTTGGCGTCTTCTAGGAACCCTGTACCTAATATCATATCGTAATTTTCGGAAAAATTATGAATATAAAAAACTTGTTTAGTAGGGCAAAGCTTACTTGGTTTTAGAATTATGATTTTCTTTAGGGTTATTGTGCCGTTAATGGTATGTGTTTGTAAATTAGTAGTTTTAACCGGGAAATTAAAAATGTTTGCTCTTATGATGTTTATTGTAGACCCAGTGTCTATAACACATCGGAGCGGTATATTGTTTAAAACAATATTTATGAAGGAATTGTGTCTTCTTCTTCATCCGAGGCATGTAGATGAAAATTTTCGGACGTATCCATTTTTGAATGCCCGCTGGTACTAGGTCTTTGCCTTTTTGTTGCCGGATTCGGAGCGGATGAAGAAACTGGATTTTGTTGATAGTTGGAGGAATAATTTAAAGGATTTTGTGTCTGTGCTTGGTTGAGTTTTTGCTTAAATTCTTGGAATAGGTATTCGAAAGGCTGGTCATGGCTGTTATTGTTTTTGTTCATATGTTGATTTTTACTTTGGCTAATTGATGTTTGATTATAATTTTGATTTTTATTTTGATTATTTGAAGTGTTGTTATAGTTTGGGCTGTACTGATTTTTATATTGGGTATTTTGAGTATTTTGGAATTTTGGGTGATCGGACCATGTACTGTCATAACAACCCTCCTGCTGTACAATTTGCTTTAATTTACTGACTGTTGTTATATCGAATCTGGCTAATTGCATGTAGAGTCTATCTGGGAGTTTTTTAATAATTACATTTTTTACTGTATTGTTCATTGCGTTTATATAAATGTGATTATGTAGATCATTATTTTCTAAAGCTAGCTTATTTGTTATTACAAAGCATTTTGCTTCAAGTTCTTCTATGAACTTACGAACTGATCCATTGAATTGGGTGTTATATAGTCGTCTCAAAAGCTCTTCAAATGGTGTCTGGGTCTTGAACTCGGCGATTAGGGCTTCCTTCAATTCCGGCCATGTATTAGCTGCACTGAGCTGGGATACTCGTTGGGCGTCGCCTCCAATTTGAATTTCGATTGCACTGAAGAGTACGTGTGACTGACGGACGTCAGTTGATGGATATAGTTGAAGTATGAACTCTATTCTTCTTATGAACGTGCTCAGTTCCAGTGTCGTACCGGTAAATGTTGGTACCTGTCGAATCTGACCAAGAGCCTGGCTCAGATGATTCTCGGAGAGTAGTTGCACTTGTTGTTGTGGTAGTGCCATTGTTGTTTCTCTTGTTTTTGTTGTTTGTTGATTTTATTTTATTTTTCACTCCTCGTAGCGGTCACGCTTTTTGTTTTGCGGGCTACACACTGTCTTTGATATGCAAAACCTGGGGCTTCAGTTACCCTTTAGTGGTCTTGTCTTTGCAGCACTTATGTAATAATAATTTTTTCTTCTAGTAGCGGTCACACTATTATGGTGGGCTACCAAGTTGAAGCGGTTTTAATTATTAAGCACTGTATGACTGGCGGATAGTTACTTCTTGTAGCATTGATTAGCCACAAAGTTGAAGTTAAATCACACACGAAGGTTCTTTGTTGGTCACTATAAGTTTAGGACCACCGACTGCGCCAATAACGAGTTCGCGGTTGCAAGTTTTGAAAAAAATATAAGTTTTTATTTCAAGATAATGATACAACTTTGAATCGGAGTCAATTCACGTCTTAATGGTATAGTGGATGAATTAGAACTAAATCTGGAGTGTGAGTTGAACGCTTAGCAAACCCTTGGTCGACTTTGTTTATATGAGCTTGAAGGCTCTCCTCTCTATTCAAATGGGTTGCGCTCTTTAAGAGAGTTGCGCATGGAAAATTACCAGGATTTGTGCTGCGTAAGCTATTTGGTTGCTTAGTGGGAATGACGAATTTCGGCATCGGCGGATGTTTATGTCTATGAATCAATTGTTTATGTTAACGCGGCCGAAATTGTTATTGTCACCAAGAGCTTGGGATCTGACTTATGTGTTAGGGCAAATGGATTGGGTGGGTGTGATCAAGTGGTACATATGTACTGTGTGTGTGGTGTGTGTGTGTGACAAAGTGTTATACTATGGTACATATGCTACTATATAGTACAAAAATTTAATAAAATGAATTTAAAAAAAAAGAGCAAATTATATCGAAAAGCAATAGTTAGAAAACTAGCTTAGTTGGGGAACATGGAAATATTTTAATGTTTAACATTTATTATTTCAAGTCGACTCGAAGGTCATATAAATATACGACCCCATTACAATTGTAATGGCCTCCCCGTGGTGTTGCCTGGGTACCAAAAATTACATATATTACAGATAAATAATAATAAAAATATTTATATGTAAACGGTAGCTAATTCGAGCGGCGATTTTAACTAAAGAATATTAAAACAACTTCTTAAAAAAAATAATAGTCACGGCATCAATTTTTAAATATTATTTTATTAGCTCATATTCCAACGAAATTGACCAAAACATTAATCAAATTCGTTTCTTAGATCAAAATTGATTTCGGACCGAAAATCGTCTTCTAGCACAACTACGAACACATGCATACTTTTTTGTGTACTGTTTTTACTCACACAAGCAAGTGAATTCTATTTTTAGATTTGTATGCTCTCAATTTTACGCGAGCGGCAAGAGAGCAATTAGTGCGCCCACCAAAAAAGTGGCTGCCTAGTGCAAAACCAATGTATGGCCGTTATGCTGATGCGAAGATCGACGAAGATCGAAGATCGACGGCCAGAATGCCAGTTTGGTTCCACGAAAGCCGAGATAGAAGAAATATGTCTAAAAGACAAACTTATTGATACCTGGGCTAACTCTGAACATAAAAAGAAACTTGTAGAGAAAGAACAAACATTAAGTTTGCGCTATAAACGCGTGTCAAGTAGTTGAAGAAATAAATAAACAATCACATCTGATGTTGCCGAAACATTTCCAGTTGTCTAGTTGGAACTGGACGATGCACTTTCATCACACCACGAGGACTGTTCAGATACAAGCGATTGATGTTTGCCAAAGCATAAACGCGGGGCCTGAAATTTGCCAAAGACGACTCCAGGAACTTCTTTCATCGTGCGATAACGTAATGAATTACATCGGCGACGTAATAATTTTGGGAAATAGCGAACAGAAACATGATGCTGCAGCCGAGAAAGTTCGTAATGTCTTCAAAGAATATAATATACTCCTAAACGATGAGAATGTACATTTTAACGATAATGGCTGATCCTGAGAAAATAGCTGCTATCGGTTCCTTTCGAGCACCCAAAAAATAAAGAAGAGTCGCGGAGTTTCCTTGGCCTGGTCACCTACGTGGGTAAACTTTTTCCATACCTGATAGATTTGACGGAACCACTGCGTGAGTTGTTAAAGAAGGATTAGAAATTTATCTGGGGACCAGTTCAAGACCAGGGGTTTCAAAAACTTAAGTCCGCGTTAGCTAAATTCCCAAGTCTTTCATATTTTGACCCCAACAATAAAACTAGATTGATAGCAGATGCTAGCCCCATAGCTTTGGGGGCAATGTTATTACAATTTAACAATGATCACGACCCAAAATTAATTGAATTTGCTAGTCGAAGCTTAGCCAATGTAGAGTAACGATACTCCCAAACTGAGAAAGAAAGTTAGGCCGTGGTTTGGGCAGTAGAGAGATATTATTTTTAATTACTGGGATTGGAGTTTGAATAAGTGACCGACCATAAGCCCCTGGAGACAATTTTTAAACCAACCTCAAAACCGCCGGCACGGATTGAAAGATGGCTATTGCGCCTCCAGGCGTATAAAATTAAAGTTATATACAAATCCGGGGAAAAAATATTGCTGACAGTTTATCCCGGCTCTTGATAATTAAAAACCGAGAAGAACACTCATGACGAAGAAATCGTTGATTGTTATTCCATCAAATCTAAGGCAGAAATTGTTGACGTTGGCACACGAAGGCCATCCAGGCGAATCGGCAATGAAGCAGCGATTAAGAGCCAAAGTGTGGTGGCCCCAAATAGACAAAGACGCCGAGAAATTTCTAAGGGACTGCCTGGATTGCACTCTGGTTTCCCGAGCAGCAAATCCGCCACCGATAAAGAGAACTGAATTTCCAAACGGTCCTTGGCTTGCAGTGGCACCAGACTTGCTAGGCCCATTGCCGAAAACCGAATACATCTTAGTCCTAATCGATTTTTTTTCAAGATATATGGAAATCAAGTTTTTGCGATCTATTACATCGCTTATTGACGCGTATAAAGAAATTTTCTGTAGACTTGGGTACCCAAAAAAGCTGCGGATGGATAACGGTCGACAGTAAGTAAGCGCTGAGTTCCGGCACTATTTCGGGATTGAACAAATCGCGACGCCTCCTTTTAGTCACAGGCCAATGGCGTGGTAGTAAATATGAATAAAGCGTCTGAAAATAGCTTATCTGCACAAGAGGAATATATGAAATTCGATCGTTCACGTTCATGTATAATGTCACTCCTCATGGAACTACAGGCACTGAGTTAATGTTTAATCGAATCATTCGAGATAAAATCCCAGGTATACAAGATCTGGTAGCCGAATTTTCTGATTCAGCGGAAAAAGATAGAGACTGTATAGTTAAGCAAAAGGGAAAGGAATTTGCAGTCAAAAGAAGGGGAGCAAGTGAAACAGATATCAGAGTAGGAGGCAAAGTGGTCCTTAAAAATGCAGTTTTTCCCCACAAGCTTACTCCGAACTTCGATGTGGGAACCAGCACCACGATGCCAAAGACACTAGAATAATAAGATGTGTAACGCCATACGATTTTTTTGCACACGATTTTTTCGGGCTGGCTCCAGGCTCTCTCGAATTTTTGTTCAAGAGCCAGAGAGAGAGCGCTCTAGAGCCAGCAGCTCTCTTGTACGCATACAGCGACCGAGCAATGTATGTGTGCACACGTATGCTCATATATTGTAAATTTGACAAAATATGCCCTCACTTCAGAAGTTTATGGACTTTCAATTTATATTATTTGTACTCTGGCAATCGAGTACAAAGTACTCGGAAGTAAAAAGTAAAAACTCTAATTTTGCATTGCCTTAACATTATAATTATTTAATTACCTCATAGAAATGGTAATGGGTGAATAAATGTACATAATAATACCGAATTATTTAAATAAATTACTTTATACTAGAAAATATGTCGTTAGAGTATTCAGCTTACGACGTGAAAAATTTATTTGATCTTAGTGATTCTTAGGTGCGTTGGTCCTGCCTTAAGAGTTCAATTTTGCAATGCACAGGTTGCATATGATGTTTTTTAACTATTTAGTATATTTATTAGTACAAATTACTAGTAAACAAGTACAAAAATATGCATACTTCTGTAAATGATCAATTTTCAGTATTTGAAATGCAAATATAATTTTGTTGAATGTTTTTGTTATATTCTAATTTTATATATGTAAAAACCGCGCAATTTTGGGTGGGTAAAAAAGCGCGCCAAATGTATTCTTTCTTCTTTTAGTTCCTCTTAATCCATTTGCTTAAAGCTGACAAATAAATGCGATAAATGCAAATCGTTGATTTTAAAAGAAAGCGAGCATTTAACAGCTCCATCTGAGCTTTTCATACGTGAGAAAAACTACTCGATAGAATCGGACTTTCGAAAACTAACGGCACCATCTGATCTTATTTTTAATATCTGAAAAATACACATTAAAATTTTTGAAAATATTTATAAAGTACATAATATTATATATAGTACAAAAATGTAATAAAATGAATTTAAAAAATGGAGCAAATTATATCGAAAAGCAATAGTTAGAAAACTAGCTTAGTTGGGGAACATCGTAATATTTTAATGTTTAACATTTATTATTTCAAGTCGACTCGCAGGTCATATAAATATACGACCCCATTACAATTGTAATGGCCTCCCCGTGGTGTTCCCTGGGTACCAAAAATTACATATATTACAGATAAATAATAATAAAAATATTTATATGTAAACGGTAGCTAATTCGAGCGGCGATTTTAACTAAAGAATATTAAAACAACTTCTTAAAAAAAAATAATAGTCACGGCATCAATTTTTAAATATTATTTTATTAGCTCATATTACAACGAAATTGACCAAAACATTAATCAAATTTGTATCTTAGATCAAAATTGATTTCGGACCGAAAATCGTCTTCTAGCACAACTACGCACACATGCAAGTTATCCAACCCATGATTCAGGGGCCCTTACCCAATTTATGAACAATTTTTCAAAATCCAATCTCAACGACTGATTTGCCTTGGATCCCAAAGTCGCACTTCGCCGGCTTGTAAATAAACCAAACTTAACGTAAACACAGCTCCCTCTTGATCGAATTTAACGTAAACACAATTTCCTCTTGGAGACCAAACATATTGCGCATTGGGGACCAAGTTATTGCGTATCAATCAAACTGCAATGGTCAGCATAATTGAATTTCACAACGCAATGGAAAGATTTCAAAGCCTTTGGCTCTCTTCCTAAGGAAGTTTCCAGAGCGTCTCCTAAGAGAACATTTCTCCAAAAAGAAAAGCCTCTGGCCGAGGTTGATTGGGCTCCGATGAAGAATCAAAAGATCAGTCTTCATCGGGCGACAAGCGAGAATGGTTATTAGAATCAATCTGTAAAAGTAAAGTGACTAGTAATAGTGGATTAGCATAACGGATTATCACCAAATATTGTAATTGGAAAACGTTTAAAATAAAAAATATATATTTTTTTATAAAATTTGTACGTAACAAATTTAATTTGCACAATTTTTTGTGTACTGCTTTCACTCACACAAGCAAGTGAATTCTATGTTTAGATTTTTATGCTCTCAATTTTACGCGAGCGGCAAGAGAGCAATTAGTGCGGCCACCAAAAAAGTGGCTGCCTAGTGCAAAACCAATGTATGGCCGTTACGCATCTTATTATTCTAGTGTCTTTGACGATGCTGAGCGAAGATCGACGGCCAGAATGCCAGTTTGGTTTCACGAAAGCCGAGATAGAAGAAATATGTCTAAAAGACAAACTTATTGATACCTGGGCTAACTCTGAACATAAAAAGAAACTTGTAGAGAAAGAACAAACATTAAGTTTGCGCTATAAACGCGTGTAAAGTAGTTGAAGAAATAAATAAACAATCACATCTGATGTTGCCGAAACATTTCCAGTTGTCTAGTTGGAACTGGACGATGCACTTTCATCACACCACGAGGACTGTTCAGATACAAGCGATTGATGTTTGCCAAAGCATAAACGCGGGGCCTGAAATTTGCCAAAGACGACTCCAGGAACTTCTTTCATCGTGCGATAACGTAATGAATTACATCGGCGACGTAATAATTTTGGGAAATAGCGAACAGAAACATGATGCTGCAGCCGAGGAAGTTCGTAATGTCTTCAAAGAATATAATATACTCCTAAACGATGAGAATGTACATTTTAACGATAATGGCTGATCCTGAGAAAATAGCTGCTATCGGTTCCTTTCGAGCACCCAAAAAATAAAGAAGAGTCGCGGAGTTTCCTTGGCCTGGTCACCTACGTGGGTAAACTTTTTCCAGACCTGATAGATTTGACGGAACCACTGCGTGAGTTGTTAAAGAAGGATTAGAAATTTATCTGGGGACCAGTTCAAGACCAGGGGTTTCAAAAACTTAAGTCCGCGTTAGCTAAATTCCCAAGTCTTTCATATTTTGACCCCAACAATAAAACTAGATTGATAGCAGATGCTAGCCCCATAGCTTTGGGGGCAATGTTATTACAATTTAACAATGATCACGACCCAAAATTAATTGAATTTGCTAGTCGAAGCTTAGCCAATGTAGAGTAACGATACTCCCAAACTGAGAAAGAAAGTTAGGCCGTGGTTTGGGCAGTAGAGAGATATTATTTTTAATTACTGGGATTGGAGTTTGAATTAGTGACCGACCATAAGCCCCTGGAGACAATTTTTAAACCAACCTCAAAACCGCCGGCACGGATTGAAAGATGGCTATTGCGCCTCCAGGCGTATAAAATTAAAGTTATATACAAATCCGGGGAAAAAATATTGTTGACAGTTTATCCCGGCTCTTGATAATTAAAAACCGAGAAGAACACTCATGACGAAGAAATCGTTGATTGTTATTCCATCAAATCTAAGGCAGAAATTGTTGACGTTGGCACACGAAGGCCATCCAGGCGAATCGGCAATGAAGCAGCGATTAAGAGCCAAAGTGTGGTGGCCCCAAATAGACAAAGACGCCGAGAAATTTCTAAGGGACTGCCTGGATTGCACTCTGGTTTCCCGAGCAGCAAATCCGCCACCGATGAAGAGAACTGAATTTCCAAACGGTCCTTGGCTTGCAGTGGCACCAGACTTGCTAGGCCCATTGCCGAAAACCGAATAAATCTTAGTCCTAATCTATTTTTTTCAAGATATATGGAAATCAAGTTTTTACGATCTATTACATCGCTTATTGACGCGTATAAAGAAATTTTCTGTAGACTTGGGTACCCAAAACAGCTGCGGACGGATAACGGTCGACAGTAAGTAAGCGCTGAGTTCCGGCACTTTTGCGGGATTGAACAAATCGCGACGCCTCCTTTTAGTCACAGGCCAATGGCGTGGTAGTAAATATGAATAAAGCGTCTGAAAATAGCCCATCTGCACAAGAGGAATCTTAAGGATGAAATTCGATCGTTCACGTTCATATATAATGTCACTCCTCATGGAACTACAGGCACTGAGTTAATGTTTAATCGAATCATTCGAGATAAAATCCCAGGTATACAAGATTTGGTAGGCGAATTTTTTGATTCAGCGGAAAAAGATAGAGACTGTATAGTTAAGCAAAAGGGAAAGGAATTTGCAGTTAAAAGAAGGGGAGCAAGAGAAACAGATATCAGAGTAGGAGGCAAAGTGGTCCTTAAAAATGTAGTTTTTCCCCACAAGCTTACTCCGAACTTCGATGTGGGAACCAGCACCACGATGCCAAAGACACTAGAATAATAAGATGTGTAACGCCATACGATTTTTTTGCACACGATTTTTTCGGGCTGGCTCCACGCTCTCTCGAATTTTTGTTCAAGAGCCAGAGAGAGAGCGCTCTAGAGCCAGCAGCTCTCTTGTACGCATACAGCGACCGAGCACTGCATGTGTGCACACGTATGCTCATATATTGTAAATTTGACAAAATATGCCCTTCACTTCAGAAGTTTAGAAGTTCAGAAGTTTCAGAAGTTTTTCAATCTATATTATTTGTACTCTGGCAATCGAGTACAAAGTACTCGGAAGTAAAAAGTAAAAACTCTAATTTTGCATTGCCTTAACATTATAATTATTTAATTACCTCATAGAAATGGTAATAGGTGAATAAATCTACATAATAAAACCGAATTATTTTAATAAATTACTTTATACTAGAAAATATGTCGTTAGAGTATTCAGCTTACGACGTGGAAAATTTATTTGATCTTAGTGATTCTTAGGTGCGCTGGTCCTGCCTTAAGAATTCAATTTTGCAATGCACAGGTTGCATATGATGTTTTTTAACTATTTAGTATATTTATTAGTACAAATTACTAGTAAACAAGTACAAAAATATGCATACTTCTGTAAATGAAAATTTGAAATACAAATATTATTTATTTTTAAACGTTTTTGTTATATTCTAATTTGATATTTGTAAAAACCGCGCAAACTTGGGTGGGTAAAAAAGCGCGCCAAATGTATTCTTTCTTCTTTTAGTTCCTCTTAATCCATTTGCTTAAAGCTGACAAATAAATGCGATAAATGCAAATCGTTGATTTTAAAAGAAAGCGAGCATTTAACAGCTCCATCTGAGCTTTTCATACGTGAGAAAAACTACTCGATAGAATCGGACTTTCGAAAACTAACGGCACCATCTGATCTTATTTTTAATATCTGAAAAATACACATTAAAATTTTTGAAAATATTTATAAAGTACATAATATTATATATAGTACAAAAATGTAATAAAATGAATTTAAAAAATGGAGCAAATTATATCGAAAAGCAATAGTTAGAAAACTAGCTTAGTTGGGGAACATCGTAATATTTTAATGTTTAACATTTATTATTTCAAGTCGACTCGCAGGTCATATAAATATACGACCCCATTACAATTGTAATGGCCTCCCCGTGGTGTTCCCTGGGTACCAAAAATTACATATATTACAGATAAATAATAATAAAAATATTTATATGTAAACGGTAGCTAATTCGAGCGGCGATTTTAACTAAAGAATATTAAAACAACTTCTTAAAAAAAAATAATAGTCACGGCATCAATTTTTAAATATTATTTTATTAGCTCATATTACAACGAAATTGACCAAAACATTAATCAAATTTGTATCTTAGATCAAAATTGATTTCGGACCAAAAATCGTCTTCTAGCACAACTACGCACACATGCAAGTTATCCAACCCATGATTCAGGGGCCCTTACCCAATTTATGAACAATTTTTCAAAATCCAATCTCAACGACTGATTTGCCTTGGATCCCAAAGTCGCACTTCGCCGGCTTGTAAATAAACCAAACTTAACGTAAACACAGCTCCCTCTTGATCGAATTTAACGTAAACACAATTTCCTCTTGGAGACCAAACATATTGCGCATTGGGGACCAACTTATTGCGTATCAATCAAACTGCAATGGTCAGCATAATTGAATTTCACAACGCAATGGAAAGATTTCAAAGCCTTTGGCTCTCTTCCTAAGGAAGTTTCCAGAGCGTCTCCTAAGAGAACATTTCTCCAAAAAGAAAAGCCTCTGGCCGAGGTTGATTGGGCTCCGATGAAGAATCAAAAGATCAGTCTTCATCGGGCGACAAGCGAGAATGGTTATTAGAATCAATCTGTAAAAGTAAAGTGACTAGTAATAGTGGATTAGCATAACGGATTATCACCAAATATTGTAATTGGAAAACGTTTAAAATAAAAAATATATATTTTTTTATAAAATTTGTACGTAACAAATTTAATTTGCACAATTTTTTGTGTACTGCTTTCACTCACACAAGCAAGTGAATTCTATGTTTAGATTTTTATGCTCTCAATTTTACGCGAGCGGCAAGAGAGCAATTAGTGCGGCCACCAAAAAAGTGGCTGCCTAGTGCAAAACCAATGTATGGCCGTTACGCATCTTATTATTCTAGTGTCTTTGACGATGCTGAGCGAAGATCGACGGCCAGAATGCCAGTTTGGTTTCACGAAAGCCGAGATAGAAGAAATATGTCTAAAAGACAAACTTATTGATACCTGGGCTAACTCTGAACATAAAAAGAAACTTGTAGAGAAAGAACAAACATTAAGTTTGCGCTATAAACGCGTGTCAAGTAGTTGAAGAAATAAATAAACAATCACATCTGATGTTGCCGAAACATTTCCAGTTGTCTAGTTGGAACTGGACGATGCACTTTCATCACACCACGAGGACTGTTCAGATACAAGCGATTGATGTTTGCCAAAGCATAAACGCGGGGCCTGAAATTTGCCAAAGACGACTCCAGGAACTTCTTTCATCGTGCGATAACGTAATGAATTACATCGGCGACGTAATAATTTTGGGAAATAGCGAACAGAAACATGATGCTGCAGCCGAGAAAGTTCGTAATGTCTTCAAAGAATATAATATACTCCTAAACGATGAGAATGTACATTTTAACGATAATGGCTGATCCTGAGAAAATAGCTGCTATCGGTTCCTTTCGAGCACCCAAAAAATAAAGAAGAGTCGCGGAGTTTCCTTGGCCTGGTCACCTACGTGGGTAAACTTTTTCCAGACCTGATAGATTTGACGGAACCACTGCGTGAGTTGTTAAAGAAGGATTAGAAATTTATCTGGGGACCAGTTCAAGACCAGGGGTTTCAAAAACTTAAGTCCGCGTTAGCTAAATTCCCAAGTCTTTCATATTTTGACTCCAACAATAAAACTAGATTGATAGCAGATGCTAGCCCCATAGCTTTGGGGGCAATGTTATTACAATTTAACAATGATCACGACCCAAAATTAATTGAATTTGCTAGTCGAAGCTTAGCCAATGTAGAGTAACGATACTCCCAAACTGAGAAAGAAAGTTAGGCCGTGGTTTGGGCAGTAGAGAGATATTATTTTTAATTACTGGGATTGGAGTTTGAATTAGTGACCGACCATAAGCCCCTGGAGACAATTTTTAAACCAACCTCAAAACCGCCGGCACGGATTGAAAGATGGCTATTGCGCCTCCAGGCGTATAAAATTAAAGTTATATACAAATCCGGGGAAAAAATATTGTTGACAGTTTATCCCGGCTCTTGATAATTAAAAACCGAGAAGAACACTCATGACGAAGAAATCGTTGATTGTTATTCCATCAAATCTAAGGCAGAAATTGTTGACGTTGGCACACGAAGGCCATCCAGGCGAATCGGCAATGAAGCAGCGATTAAGAGCCAAAGTGTGGTGGCCCCAAATAGACAAAGACGCCGAGAAATTTATAAGGGACTGCCTGGATTGCACTCTGGTTTCCCGAGCAGCAAATCCGCCACCGATGAAGAGAACTGAATTTCCAAACGGTCCTTGGCTTGCAGTGGCACCAGACTTGCTAGGCTCAGTGCCGAAAACCGAATACATCTTAGTCCTAATCGATTTTTTTCAAGATATATGGAAATCAAGTTTTTGCGATCTTTTACATCGCTTATTGACGCGTATAAAGAAATTTTCTGTAGAATTGGGTACCCAAAACAGCTGCGGACGGATAACGGTCGACAGTAAGTAAGCGTAACTTAACTTAAGTCTAAAAACCCTTTTAAGCTACTTATACGGTGTTATTGGAATAGAAATCCAAACCGATCACCAATCATCATCATTCACAATATCGGACAAAAACCCCAATGTAGAGATGAAAAGGTGCTACTCTTTCATTGAAAGTTTCACCCCAAAAATAATTTACAAGCCTGGAACTACCAACGTTGTAGCCGATGTGCTATCAAGGATCCAGCTAAATAATATATCAGACAGAGATACCGAACAATCAAGCTCAGATCAAAACACTCAGCATTCTGCCGAGAGTAGTTTTGAGAATGTGATTCACGAGACCCGTAAGCCTCTAAACCACTTTCAACAGCAACTGCTGATAGCTACGGGGAGGTTCACAATACATGAGTCTCTGAAAATTTTCGACAAAACCAGACACATAATTGAATACGACACGACTGAAAACCTAGTAAATATATAAAAGAAAATTTACCACCGGACGTAGTGGTGGGAATTCACTGCACCCTAGAGGACTTATATCACATACAAATTCCACTTAAAAACAACTTCACTAACAAATTTCTCTTCACGAGAATATTTTTACAAGACGTAGAAAATGACGAAGACAAAGCAATCATAATAGAAGAAACCCACAGCCGAGCCCATAGGGAACTCGAAGAAAACCACAAACAAATTAACAGACTATACTATTGGCCAAATCTATACATAAAATTAAAAGAATATATAAAAAACTGCACCATTTGTAATGAAAACAAATACAACAGGCACCCAGTCAAAATCCCTATTGGAGAGGCTCCTATCCCGTCTAGCGAAGGAGAAAACCTTCACATTGACATTTAATACGCACAGAGCCTTACCTTTTTAACTTGCATTGATTCATACTCAAAATTCCTGGCAGTAAAGCAAATACAGAATAAATTAAATATTGAAAACAGCGTAATGGAACTACTTCAACAGTTTCCCCGCGCTAAAATGCTTATGACTGATAATGAACCGAGCTTTACTTCTGCTCAATTCAAATCCTTTGCGCAGAGATGTGGCTTATCTTTGCATTACACCGACCCCAGACATAGCACTTCAAACGGACAGGTAGAACAAGCACACTCGACGTTGACTGAACTAGCGCGCTGCATAAAAGAAGAATTCAATAATAAATAATAAATAATTATCAGAGCAGCTAAAAAATACAATCAAAGTATTCATTCCACTACTAACCAGAAACCGTTCGACATTTTATACAATAAAATTAAACACGAGAATAGGCCACAGGTATTAAAAAACACTCAGAAAAAGATGTTAGACACACATAACAAGGACAGAAAAGAAAAAGAATACCATGTAGGACAAGGCATACGAAAAAAAATATGGGGAACGAAATAAACTAAAACCAAAATATAAAAAGCAGGTCGTCAAAGAAAATCTAGCAAACAAGATAGTAATTAATAACAGAAACAGAATTATACACAAGGACAATATTAAGTCATAATAAATTTTACTTTACAGAAAAATGCACCTCGTACTACACTTAATATCATTCATACTGGCGGTCAAAACAGAAATAATCGACTACTCGAACCATGACTTCTTCCTATATAAAGACAAAAAAGATGTACTGACGTACGAGACATACGCTGACCTATTTCATGTTACCAATTTGAGCCTGTACAGAGAAATTATCGACTTAGAATCAGACTACACAAGTAAGGACAAAAACATACGGTCCCAATGGTAAATAAAATATGACTTGCAAGTACCAAAAGGGGAATAAACGAGCTAGGCACCATTTGGAAGTGGATAGCGGGAACCCCAGATCATGACGACTTCATTCGAATTCAAGATAAAATAAACAATCTAATTGAAAATAATAATCAACAACATGTTGTCAACTCAAAATTATTCAAAGAAATCAAATCACTTTCAGACCATTTCAAAAATGTTTTTCTAGACCAAGAGCTACCACTAAGAAAGCACCGTTTGCGCTTGCTAACGTTTGAATTACAAAATTTAGTCGACACGATCACGCTTGCCAAAAAGACAAGAAATTTTAGTTCACGAGCATAAACCTATATTTATCACGGATCTAATGGACATTTCTGTGTTCAAGATCGTATTGCACAATGAGCTTCTTGTAATCTATATAAAATATCCCATAATTACAAATAGATGCGAAATGTATCACGCAAGAAAGATGGAAAGCTTCAAATAAGTAGCCAGGTCGCGAAATGCGAGAATAATTTTTACGAAATAACTAATTTTGAGAAAGAACTTTTCAATAATTATTGCACGATAAGTAAAAATAAAACCTGTTTCACCAAATTAGAGTTATCCAACCCATGATTCAGGGGCCCAACGATTGATTTGCCTTGGATCCCAAAGATTTCAAAGCCTTTGGCTCTCTTCCTAACGAAGTTTCTAGAGCGTCTCCTAAGAGAACATTTCTCCAAACAGAAAAGGCTCTGGCCGAGGTTGATCGGGCGACAAGCGAGAATGGTTATTAAAATCAATCTGTAAAAGTAAAGTGACTAGTAATAGTGGATTCATTCAGTGATCGCGATAAAACAACTGGCAATCAATTAATGCAATAAACCAGTTTTAATAATCCGACACAAAAAGGTGATAGTGGTAGCAAATTCCATTGGCAAACAATTAATGACAAAATTAAATAACAAATATAAAAACCACAAGTGGAAAAAAATACAAAAAATCTCAACAGACTCAAAAAAACATTGTGACACACACACGGAAAACTTAAATAATTAAAATTCAACCCAAAGAAGGAAGGAAGACCACAAGTCATCACCATTCACACTCTCGGCCATCAAACAAAGACCGGAAATCAGCAGCTAGGAAAACAGCGTGAGCAGATTGTGAGGAGTCTTAAAACTCCCCACAAATCGAGGTGCAGGAGAGCTGCCTAGCAACAGCGAAGAAGGCTGGAATGCAGAAGGAGTCAAGGGCAACCAGGTCAAACGGGAAATAATGGACCTTGGACCCGAGCAAAGCGGAGAGACCGTGAACTACCGGTACCGCGCTGGACCTTGGACTCAGGTCGGCCAAGGGCACAGAGGTGCAAGTGGAACCTGGCACGGTCAGAAAGGTCAGTGGAGTCAGTGGTCGGTCAAGGTGGGCCTGGGAGGAGCGCTAGCTTGACCCAACGGGCGATACACCTCTCCGCCATAACATCCTAAACCTCGAGCCCGATCAGGGAACCGCTGTCGAGGACACCGCAGGACAACGAAGGCACCAGGCAGCGCACAGGAACCTGGCACGGTCGGAAGGGTCGGTGGAGTCAGTGGTCGGTTAAGGTGGGCCTGGGAGGAGCGTTAGCTTGACCCAACGGGCGATACACCTTTCCCACCATAACATCCTAAGCCCCAGTCGAGCCGGCACGGGTACGCGAACCACGCAGACGACGGCGCGGACCGAAACAACCCAGCTGTAAAGAATTCCGCTTCTATTTGGTCGGGCAATCACACAAACATAAATTTGGTGGGACGAACACACAAACTCTCTGAGCTAGCCCTTGCAATTCGTAGCGAGCAGAAAATAACAGAATCAGTTCGTTACATCTGGCGCCCAACGTGATTGTCAAGGCCAAAAGAACGGAGAAAAGATGGGGAAGTCGTGGTTATACAACCTAAAGAAGGATGACTTTCCAGCCATAGCGAGCGCGCTAGGGATCAAGCTGGGGGGTTTGGTCGAGGAGATGCGGAAGCTGTCCGAGTTCATCGATCGGACGGTGGATGAGACTGAAACGGTCGCCGTACTGGAAGCGCTACAGAAGGAGTATGGAAAGAGACTGGCCGTAGAAGTAAAACTTACCGGCGTTGAAGGCCTGGTGAGGAGCCTCAGCTTCACCAGCATGATGGAGGCCAGTGGAGGCAGATCCGAAAGGCAGGAGGTGGAGCATGGACGGCGGGAAGGCAGCCGTTCAAGGAGAGAGAGTCGGGAGGCCAGCCGTGATCGTCGGGATACAACAAGAGCGACCCCGCAAGATTACGCAAAGGTGGCGAAACAGGTGCGAGAGTGGAGTTTCCGGTACGACGGGCACGAAAAGCCGCTGGAATTCCTGGAGCAGGTGGAGTGGTCAGCAATGACGTATGGGCTGGACATCAACCAGATCCCACGAGCGATGCCAGAGCTGCTAAAGGGCAGGGCCTTTAAATGGTTCATTGCCAACAACAGGTTCTGGGAGACATGGGCAGAGTTCATTCAGAGCTTCCAGGAATTCCTCCTGCCCAGAGGTTTCATGACGAAGCTGGTGGACCAGGTCAGGCAGAGGAAGCAGCGACATGGCGAAGGATTCAAGGACTATTTGAAAATTTTCGACAAAACCAGACACATAATTGAATACGACACGACTGAAAACCTAGTAAATATATAAAAGAAAATTTACCACCGGACGTAGTGGTGGGAATTCACTGCACCCTAGAGGACTTATATCACATACAAATTCCACTTAAAAACAACTTCACGACGTAGAAAATGACGAAGACAAAGCAATCATAATAGAAGAAACCCACAGCCGAGCCCATAGGGAACTCGAAGAAAACCACAAACAAATTAACAGACTATACTATTGGCCAAATCTATACATAAAATTAAAAGAATATATAAAAAACTGCACCATTTGTAATGAAAACAAATACAACAGGCACCCAGTCAAAATCCCTATTGGAGAGGCTCCTATCCCGTCTAGCGAAGGAGAAAACCTTCACATTGACATTTAATACGCACAGAGCCTTACCTTTTTAACTTGCATTGATTCATACTCAAAATTCCTGGCAGTAAAGCAAATACAGAATAAATTAAATATTGAAAACAGCGTAATGGAACTACTTCAACAGTTTCCCCGCGCTAAAATGCTTATGACTGATAATGAACCGAGCTTTACTTCTGCTCAATTCAAATCCTTTGCGCAGAGATGTGGCTTATCTTTGCATTACACCGACCCCAGACATAGCACTTCAAACGGACAGGTAGAACAAGCACACTCGACGTTGACTGAACTAGCGCGCTGCATAAAAGAAGAATTCAATAATAAATAATAAATAATTATCAGAGCAGCTAAAAAATACAATCAAAGTATTCATTCCACTACTAACCAGAAACCGTTCGACATTTTATACAATAAAATTAAACACGAGAATAGGCCACAGGTATTAAAAAACACTCAGAAAAAGATGTTAGACACACATAACAAGGACAGAAAAGAAAAAGAATACCATGTAGGACAAGGCATACGAAAAAAAATATGGGGAACGAAATAAACTAAAACCAAAATATAAAAAGCAGGTCGTCAAAGAAAATCTAGCAAACAAGATAGTAATTAATAACAGAAACAGAATTATACACAAGGACAATATTAAGTCATAATAAATTTTACTTTACAGAAAAATGCACCTCGTACTACACTTAATATCATTCATACTGGCGGTCAAAACAGAAATAATCGACTACTCGAACCATGACTTCTTCCTATATAAAGACAAAAAAGATGTACTGACGTACGAGACATACGCTGACCTATTTCATGTTACCAATTTGAGCCTGTACAGAGAAATTATCGACTTAGAATCAGACTACACAAGTAAGGACAAAAACATACGGTCCCAATGGTAAATAAAATATGACTTGCAAGTACCAAAAGGGGAATAAACGAGCTAGGCACCATTTGGAAGTGGATAGCGGGAACCCCAGATCATGACGACTTCATTCGAATTCAAGATAAAATAAACAATCTAATTGAAAATAATAATCAACAACATGTTGTCAACTCAAAATTATTCAAAGAAATCAAATCACTTTCAGACCATTTCAAAAATGTTTTTCTAGACCAAGAGCTACCACTAAGAAAGCACCGTTTGCGCTTGCTAACGTTTGAATTACAAAATTTAGTCGACACGATCACGCTTGCCAAAAAGACAAGAAATTTTAGTTCACGAGCATAAACCTATATTTATCACGGATCTAATGGACATTTCTGTGTTCAAGATCGTATTGCACAATGAGCTTCTTGTAATCTATATAAAATATCCCATAATTACAAATAGATGCGAAATGTATCACGCAAGAAAGATGGAAAGCTTCAAATAAGTAGCCAGGTCGCGAAATGCGAGAATAATTTTTACGAAATAACTAATTTTGAGAAAGAACTTTTCAATAATTATTGCACGATAAGTAAAAATAAAACCTGTTTCACCAAATTAGAGTTATCCAACCCATGATTCAGGGGCCCTTACCCAATTTATAAACAATTTTTCAAAGTCCAATCTCAACGATTGATTTGCCTTGGATCCCAAAGATTTCAAAACCTTTGGCTCTCTTCCTAACGAAGTTTCTAGAGCGTCTCCTAAGAGAACATTTCTCCAAACAGAAAAGGCTCTGGCCGAGGTTGATCGGGCGACAAGCGAGAATGGTTATTAAAATCAATCTGTAAAAGTAAAGTGACTAGTAATAGTGGATTCATGAGACCCTTGGGGCTGTCGCGGAGAGAGACACTGGAGCGAATAAGGGCGAACAGCACCCCAGCCCTGCGCATGTTTGTTCGCCCGTACGAGTGCCGGGACCTGGACGCCCTGATGGCCCTGACCGATGAATTCGAAGAGTTGGACACCCAAAGGGAACGGTTCGAGGTGGAGCGGACTCATAGGGCCCGTCACCAGCGTGAATTCCCAAGAGGGGAGCAGAACGCGATGTGCAGGAGATGCCAAGAGGACACCACGGGACCGGCGGGGCACAGCGGTACCAGGCAAGGACTGGACTCGGTGCGGCGGGGGTTTGTGTTAAACCCGGCACAAGCATGCCATAGATGCGGAGGCCAGGATCACTGGACGCGGGAGTGCAGGAACCGTCCGATCAGTTTTTGCTGGGTCTACGGGAGGATTGGCCCGAGGACCGTGGAGTGCTGTTCGAGATCGGGAAACGCCATGCGACCCCAGCCTCAGACCCCAGCCTGGGCTCGCAAGGTGCCGCCCTCGAAATTAATGGGCAAACTGAGGGCGGAGGAAAGGCAACTGTCCGCCACAGTGCTCATAGACGGAGTGGAAGTTAAGGCCACGATGGATACCGGAGCCACGGCTAGTTTCATTAGCGAAGAGCTGGCGGGCAGGTTGCGGGCGGCAGGAGAGGTCGTACCCACGAAGGGAGAAGTGCGTATGGCGGATGGACGGTACGAGGAGGTCACATCCATGATCGAGTTGGATATAGGACTCAGCAGCTGATCCTCCACATCATAATCGACGCTCGGATGGGATTTCCTAACGAGAGTGGGAGCAAGGATGGAGTGCGCGGGACTGAGCGTTACGATACCAGCGGGTCCGGCGGTCTAAAGCAGGCCACACGAAAGATTGTCGGTAGCGATTGTGGAGAGGGCGCCGGAGTTCGCGGAAGTGGATGTTGACGACTTCCTAAGATCGGAATTGGCCGATCTGGCGAAAGTGCAAGGGACGTCAACAGTAGCGGTACACAAAATAACGATGAAGGACGATCAACCGGTCAAGCAGCGCTACTACCCAAAGAACCCAAAGATGCAGGTGGAAATCAACGCCAAGGTTGACGAGTTGCTGCAAAAAGGATGCATCGAGCCGTCGAGGAGCCCATACAGCTCACCAATAGTGATGGTGAAGAAGAAGACGGGTCAATGGAGGCTGTGTGTGGATTTTCGCCAGATAAACGCAAGGTCTGTGAAGGACGCGTATCCGATGCCGATGATTAGCTACATTCTGGACCAGTTAAGGGAGGCGAAATACATAATCAGCCTGGACTTGAAGGACGGATACTATCAGATTCCGTTGGAAGCGGGAAGCCGACAGTATACGGCATTTACGGTGCCGGGAAAGGGTCTGTTTCAGTGGAGGGTAATGCCATTCGGACTGCACTCTGCGTCGGCAACGTTCCAGCGGGCGTTGGACCAGGTGATAGGACCCGAGATGATGCCGCACGCTTTTGCATATCAGGACGATATCATAGTGATCGGACGGACACTGCAAGGCATGTGCGCAACTTGAAGGAGGTGTTCCGGAGGCTGCGGGCGGCGAACCTGAAAGTGAATGCGGATAAGTGCAAATTCTTCAGGAAGGAACTGCAATACTTGGGCCACCGCGTGACGGATCAGGGTATCGGAACGGACCCGGAAAAGGTCAAGCCGCCAGGAAATGTGAAGGAGCTGAGGCAGTACCTGGGAGTGGCGTCGTGGTACAGGCGTTTTGTACCCGACTTTGTGACGCTAGTGCAGCCACTGAACGCCCTCCTTAAGAAGCAGGCAAGGTGGGAGTGGACGGACGCTCACCAAGAATCGTTTGAGGCCGTCAAATCCAGGCTGGTCGCCGACCCGATCCTGGCATGCCCGGATTTCTCCAGGACTTTCGTGCTGCAGACAGACGCCAGCGATTATGGGCTTGGCGCAATCCTCACGCAACATTCCGATCAAGGCGAGCGGGTGATATCCTACTCCAGTAGGACGCTGAACGGAGCAGAAAGGAATTATTCCGCAACGGAAAAGGAATGCTTAGCTATAGTATGGGCTGTCAGGAAGTTAAGACCGTACCTGGAGGGTTACCACTTCAAGGTGATAACGGACCACATGGCCTTGAAATGGCTAAATAGCATCGAGAGCCTGTCCGGAAGAATAGCAAGGTGGGCACTGGAGCTTCACAAATACGTCTCGAAATTTCGTTTAGGAAGGGCCAGCTGAACGTCGTTGCGGATGCCCTATCGAGGCAACCTCTTCAGGAAACGTGCCGCAGGATGAGGAAGGAGGACGAAGGACACCCAGACGAGCAGCAGGGATGCAGGCGGACGGAGGGGATGCGAAGGAAAGTGAAGCAGGAGCCACAAAAATTCCCAGACTATCTGGAGGAGGCTGGCCGGCTGTACCGCCACATTCCGAATCGAGCAGGGAATGAGGATGTGGCGTCATGGAAGCTTTGTGTGCCCTCCCAGGAAAGGCAGCGCGTCATGGCCGAGAACCACGACATGCCAACGGCAGGTCACCTAGGTAGTCGGAAGACGATTGCGAGGGTGGCAGCCCGTTACCACTGGCCAGGAATGCACCGGGACATTAGGAAATACGTGCAGAGCTGCGAGAGCTACATGAAGTACAAGTCCAACCAACTGCAGGCAGCCGGGAAAATGCTGACCCAGGTGCCAGAGGAGCCATGGGCAACCGTGTGTGCGGATTTCGTAGGACCTTTGCCGCGGTCGAAGCACGGGAATTCAATGTTGTTGGTCCTGGTGGATAAGTTTTCTAAATGGACCGAGATCGTCCCGATGCGGAAGGCAACCACAGAGACGCTACAAAAGGCTGTTCGTGAGCGAATCGTGGCCAGATTCGGGGTGCCCAAGGTCATGGTAACGGACAATGGAGTCCAGTTCACCAGTAGGGCACTCAAGAAATTCCTGGAGGAGCTGGGGGTGCGACACCAGCTCACGGCTCCATATACTCCACAAGAAAATCCCACGGAAAGGACCAACAGGACGGTCAAAACAATGATCGCGCAGTTCACGGGGGCCGATCAGAGGAGGTGGGACGAGAACTGGCCGGAGCTGCAGCTGGCAGTGAACACGAGCGTGGCGGAGTCCACGGGATACTCGCCAGCATTCATCCCGCAAGGAAGGGAGCCAAGGAACACCACCTTTCGAAGGCCGGCGAAGGCTTTGCAGCGAAGCTAGCACCAAAGTTCGACGGACCGTTTAGAATAAAGAAGTTCACGTCACCGGTCATCTGCGTCCTGGAGCACGCGGCAACCAAGAAGGTAAAAACGGCTCACATTAGCGACTTGAAGCCGGGAAGCGCTGTCGCCGGCGGGCCAGGGACAGCGAGTGCGAATACCCGTAACGGAACCCCTTTGGTGATGAAGGGGGGAAGACGATACGGGGTATCGAAAAAGCTCGAAAGGCACAAAAAGTCTACACTAGCACAGGCCCGTTGGAGCGCGAGAGCGGGACAGGGAGGGTAGGCAGCTGCAAGCTCCGTTACCGGGTGAGATGCACAGCTGCAGAATTCCGTGGGAGGCGGGGACACGGAGAAGTCCCGTTACCGGTGCACGGAGAAGTCCCGTTACCGGTACACGGAGAAGTCCCGTTACCGGTATAGGCCTTACGGAATAACGGCACAAGGAGCAGACGGAAAAACCGAGGTTTCTTCGCGGAGACGGCGGCTCGATTCCGTCATTCGAGATTAGGAGTGAGACATGGCAACACGGAGAGGTACGAGCGTCCGGGAGATGAGGGAAACCGGCATCGGGGAACAACCCGGAGCGATGTGGAGGAGGGATTCTGATGCCTACCTCCAGCTCCTGGCGTCACCACTGGTGTCGCGATCCCCATCCCCGGCGGAGGATCCGGAGGAGATTCCGGATGTCCGTCTGTCGGATGATGAGTCGAAGGAGGTGGAGAAACGGACAGAGATGGGGAAGGAAATGGAGACCATCACCCTCTCCTCGGAGAGTGAGGAGGACGACGGAGGTGAGACGGTTACCCCGGTGGTCTCATCGGCCGCACGCGCGGCTCGGGCCAGGATGGCGTACCGCAGCGTGCGGCGGGCAACGCAGGGACACGGGCGGATATGCCTCGGGATCGTGCCGCCGACAGCGGACCCGGAGGAGACACGCAGGTTTATGGTGGCGAGGGTCAACACTCTGCGGCGGCTTCAGCAGCTGGTGGAGGAGCGGAAGGTAGCCGCTGCCCGGGCCGCGTGGCAGGAACGGTTGGATCGGCTGCAGGAGGAAGGGAAGGGTGGCTCGGCACTACACTGAAAAAAAAAGGGTGCGGGTGTCATCCATAGCAGCCATAGACGAGCGCGAGGAAGTGGAGCTGCGGAGCCAGACACGAAAAGGAGGCGAAGCTGGAATGACATAGCCGGTGAAGAGGAGCAGACGGCAGCAGATGGAGGAAGCTGGAGAAGGGCGCGAGGATCAAGATGCCGAGTCGAGACGCTGAACGACAGGGTCTACTAGGCTGAGACTGCCGGGCTGAGATCAAGGACGCACAGGTCGACGAGAGGAGCCGGTAGCAAGGGTGTGGAGGATCAAGGTGCCACGTCAAGACGCTAAACGACAGGGTCTACTAGGCTGAGACGCCAAGGCTGAGATCAGGAAGGTGCTGCTCAATGGAAGGAGGCGGGAGAAGGGCGCGAGGATGTTCGAGATGCCAAGTCAAGACGCTAAAAGACGGGGTCTACTAGGCTGAGACTGCCAGGCTGAGAACGAAAGGCGCAGGGTCGACGAGAGGAGGATCGAGAAAGCTGCCTATGCGAGGAGACACCGGCTCCATCTTTTCAAAAAAACTTCCGAAGGAAGGGGGAGATGTGAGGAGTCTTAAAACTCCCCACAAATCGAGGTGCAGGAGAGCTGCCTAGCAACAGCGAAGAAGGCTGGAATGCAGAAGGAGTCAAGGGCAACCAGGTCAAACGGAAAATAATGGACCTTGGACCCGAGCAAAGCGGAGAGACCGTGAACTACCGGTACCGCGCTGGACCTTGGACTCAGGTCGGACAAGGGCACAGAGGTCGAACGGTAACGGTGCGGACTTTGGTCAAGCACAAAGAGGACGCACCGTGGATCAACGGGACCTGGGTCGGACCTTGTACCGTGTGCCAGAAGGGAAATAACAGGATTTCCCCGGCCTATAAAGGGGACTGCACAAGCGCAGCTCAGGACAGTCGATTCGAATCGCGCGAGGAACCGCAGGTGTCAAGTACAAGCAGGACAGTCAAATCTAACCACGCGAAGAGCCGCAAGTGTCGAGTACAAGCGCGGAGGGTCAAGTTAAGGCACGCGAAGAGCCGTACGCACACGGAGACAGTCAAACGGAGGTTCAGACTAGTGAACAGTCAGGACGAACGCGAGTGACGCAGGAGGACGATCCCTGCGAGTGGAACCTGGCATGGTCAGAAAGGTCAGTGGAGTCAGTGGTCGGTCAAGGTGGGCCTGGAAGGAGCGTTAGCTTGACCCAACGGGCGTAACACCTCTCCGCCATAACATCCTAAACCTCAAGCTCGATCAGGGAACCGCTGTCGAGGATACGGCAAGACAACGAAGGCACCCGGCAGTGCAAGTGGAACCTGGCACGGTCAGAAAGGTCAGTAGAGTCAGTGGTCGGTCAAGGTGGGCCTGGGAGGAGCGCTAGCTTGACCCAACGGGCGATACACCTCTCCGCCATAACATCCTAAACCTCGAGCCCGATCAGGGAACCGCTGTCGAGGACACCGCACGACAGCGAAGGCACCAAGCAGCGCACAGGAACCTGGTACGGTCGGAAGGGTCGGTGGAGTCAGTGGGCCTGGGAGGAGCGTTAGCTTGACCCAACGGGCGATACACCTTTCCCACCATAACATCCTAAGCCCCAGTCGAGCCGGCACGGGTACGCGAACCGCGCAGACGACGGCGAGGACCGAAACAACCCAGCTGTAGAGAATTCCGTTAATAAAGCTACTAGATCCTAAAACTTCTGTTTTCTATTTGGTCGGGCAATCACACAAACATAAATTTGGTGGGACGAACACACAAACTCTCTGAGCTAGCCGTTGCAATTCGTAGCGAGCAGAAAATAACAGAATCAGTTCGTTACAAGATAATTAATTGTACTTTAACTTAATAAAATAACACAAATAGAAATAAAAAATTTAAGGTCAGAGAGCTAGGGCAAATAAACCATTTTTCACCGAAATTGTACAAGTTTATAAGCAATCTATCTGAGTAATAAATCTGGTGAAATTATAAAATAAATTAAAAAAATTTATTATTTTAAAATGGCAACTGGAAGTTTAACCTCTTCCACTTCTGTGGGCAGCGTGGCCAACGCAAGTAATCTCACCATTGAATTAATCAATCGATTAATCAATGTTCAGTTAAGCGAAGTAACAAAACAATTGGAGGGCTTAGAAGGGCAATTATTAGCCAACAAGCATGAGGTAGAAGATTATAAAGTACAGACCATAGACACATATGTGAAATGCGATACAACACTAGAAGTAATCAAATCAGTACAAAACTTCACAGGGGAGGTATCCCAAAATGTAGGATGGAGAGATGCGGCAGAAACTGCCATGGGACTGTACAAAATTCAAAGCGAGCAATACTTCATTGCTCTAACCATCCTTAGAAACAAAATCGTGGGACCAGCCATGAGCGTCATGACGCGCTCACCAACCATGGTACGGTTTTAAACTTTCAAGCGATACTCTCAAGACTGGATTTTATTTACAATGATAAAAGACTGATCCACGTTTTGGAAGCTGAACTGAGTATCCTTAGACAAGGACGGCTGACCATCACCGAGTTTTACAACGAGATGAACCAAAAAATGACTCTACTAATAAACAAGACAATAATGACGTACGGAAAGGACAGCGAAATTACTAAAGAAACAAACAGGATCATCAGAAGCAACGCTCTCAGGATCTTCATCTCCAGATTAAATGGATCCATTGCGGATACGTTGCTTTCACTAAACCCACCTGATTTACCCAACACATTGGCAAAATGCCAAGAATTAGAATCAAATAATTTTCGGGCACAATTTGCCAACAAATATTACGGATTCAGAAACGAAAACGGAAACCCGGGAAATAACCTGAGACTTAACAACAACTGGGGAAACAACCAGAACAATAATTGGCCACAAAATAGAAATCCTGGCCCAAACAACTACGGAAACACCAATTTCAATGCTAAATATCAACCTAAACCAGTTTCAATGGAGGTCGATGTGTCCTGAAAAAACCAGAATCGACCAAATAACAACTATCCCCGCCCGGGCAATAACTTCAACAGAGGATACAATAACAACAATGGACAAAACCACAATAATTTCCAGCAGAGAAATTATAATAACCAAAACTACGCTCAAAATACGGAGCGGCCCTTCCCATTGAAGAGGGAAGCCACCGGCACAGTGAGCCAGCCGGCTCAAAAGGGAATGAGGATCAACAACATCGATGAGGAATATTTTTTAGAACAGGGCCCCTCAGAGGACTGCCACACCTATCAAGAGTAGACCCCAAATCGAAAAGAAAATTCAACGTGTTAATCGGCACGGGAGCTTCCTCTTGCTATGTTAGGAAGGGGATATACGAAGATAGAAAAGAGTTAGCAATTTATAAACGGGTATTCACTGTTCATGGGTACTCGATTATAAAATATTACTACCACATAACAATATTCAATGTAAAGCACCTTTTCTATGAGTTAGAAGGGCTAGAATCAGATCTGCTAGTTGGCTACAATTTGTTAAAAAGAATTGGAGCCAAAATAAATGCGGAAGAAGGAACGTTAGATTTCAGTGGCAAAAAGGAAATATTACTGTATTGTGACGACAAGATAAAAAACAAGTCGAGTAAATTAGAAAGTAAAAACACTCTTCCATTAAGGGAATACATAAAAAAAATACTTTGACAACCAAAAGGTGAATACCACAGAATCAATTATCTTAGAAGGAAGTTTGAGTAGCTCGGGATCGGAGTGTCCTGAGCAAGCCAGCGTCGAATTATCCGCTAACAAGAAAATGAAAAGCTTGGAAAAAAATAAATTCAAACACACCGACGATGATAATTTCGTCACAGGGAATATAAACAACTTAACAATTTCAAATCAGGCTGAAGATTTGGAATGTAAGATTGTAGAATTAATTGAAAAAGAACATTCTAATATTGATTTGCAAATGCCTTTTCGGACAGACATTAGAGGTGAAATAAATACTGTCCATGACAGACCTATTTATAGTAAAAAATACCCTTACCCAATGTCCACCTCTGATTTCGTCAATAAAGAAATCCAGAGACTACTAGACGAAAACATTATAAGGCTGCCCAAAAAAGGTCTGAACGAAGACGGTACCCCAAAACACCGTCTAGTTCACGACTACAAAAAAGTGAATGATAATACCATACCAGACAGGTACCCGATGCAAGATCCATCGGTGTACTCTCTAACCTAGGAAAATCAAAATATTTTTCTACCATTGATTTAGAATCCGGCTTTCATCAAATTCTGATGAAGGAATCATCAGCCTTTTCAATAAATAATGGAAAATATGAATTTCTACGTTACGTTGTCTCTCACAACGTAATCCAAATAGATCCGGAAAAAATATCTACCATAATGAGATATCCCATTCCCCAAAGCATAAGAGAACTTCGCAGCTTTTTAGGTCTCACAGGCTATTACCGCAAGTTTGTTCAAAACTACGCGAAAATAGCCAAGCCTCTAACAAAATATCTAGCAGGGGACAACGGAAAAATAACTAGAAAAATGTCATCTAAAATCAAAATCCAATTAGACGAACCAGCCATAAAAGCTTTCAATGAGCTGAAAAACAACCTAGTAGCACATGTAGAATTATTTCAACCTGACTACAATAACAAATTCAATCTGACCACTAATGCGTCAGATGTAGACATTGGAGCGGTTCTATCTCAAGACAATAGACCGATAACCTTCATCTCCAAAACCAAAGACACTAGAATAATAAGATGCGTAACGGCCATACATTGGTTTTGCACTATGCAGCCACTTTTTTGGTGGCGGCAATAATTGCTCTCTTCCCGAATTCAGAATTCACTTGCTTGTGTGAGTGAAAACAGTAAACAAAAAAGTGTACATGTGTGCGTAGTTGTGCTAGAAGACAATTTTCGGTCCGAAATCAATTTTGATCTAAGATATAAATTTGATTAATGTTTTGGTCAATTTCGTTGTAATATGAGCTAATAAAATAATATTTAAAAATTGATGCCGTGACTATTATTTTTTTTTAAAAAGTTGTTTTAACATTCTTTAGTTAAAATCGCCGCTCGAATTAGCTACCGTTTACATATAAATATTTTTATTATTAATTATCTGTAATAAATGTAATTTTTGGTACCCGGGGAATGGGGTCGTATATTTATATGACCTTCGAGTCGACTTGAAATAATAAATGTTAAGCATTTAAATATTTCCATGTTCCCCAACTAAGCTAGTTTTCTAACTATTGCTTTTCGATATAATTTGCTCCTTTTTTTAAAATTAATTTTATTAAATTTTTGTACTATATATTTATATATCATATATATAAGTTATGCAACTCATGGTTGCTTGGGGGTGTGACGAGCTCTTGTCACAGAATAGTTCACCTAGTTAGTATAATCCACATCCGACCTTGGGCATATACAAAATGTATAGCAGCGCCGTTCCATTTGTTAGCACAGACGGGCGGGAAAATTCCAGTGCTTCTACTGTATTCTGGTACGGCAAGTTCCTGACCTCGGTCAAAATTGTTTGTACCTCCCCGTGGTCAAGTAAGCGGGAGTTTACAATTCCTCTTCTTGGCCAATTGGCAAGCTTGGGTCAGCTCGCCGACCTGACTATCGATGATCAAGGCCTTGTGCAGTAGCGTCGTTGCCGTGTGTACATCTCCATCGATGACATTGACCCTCGCAGCTACTTCGTTCAATTGTCTCAGGGACTCATGTGAGGCGTCGAACAGGCCAGCGTTTATCCTTACGTGCTGGTCGGCCGTTTTGACGACGTTTTCCTGCGCACGAAGTATGGCGTCCCAATCCGATGCGTCCGGAGAACCCGCAATCCACTTCCATGCGGACCCAATCCAGTCCAGTGAACGGCGTCCGCGCCGCGTGCCCATCAGTCTTGACAGGCACTCCCGCCATGCTTCCAGGTAGTGCGTTACCAGCGCTTCAATCCTGGGATCCATTAGTAGCGCCGCCTCGCGTTGAACCTCCTGAATCAGCGCCTCGAGCCTTGCCAAGTCAATTACATGCGCCAGTTTGAATTGACCGTTGACCCGCCAGACTGTGCCCTCCTGCAGTGGCACAACCGCAGCTCCCACCATTTGGGCCACGACGATGCGTGCAATTAAAAAATGTAGCTTGCAGTATTAAGTAAAATTTTTTAGGGGTAGGTGTTTGATTCCTTATTGTGTGTTATGTGTAGTAAAGAAAGGGCACAAAGTCTGTGAGTGTAAAAATAGTTTGGGCAACAAAGTTAAATGTCCTCCGAATGGGGTTACCAGTTAACCACATTGAAATTATAGCGCCGTTCCCAAAATGGAAAAGCATTAGCGTTAAGCTAACAATAGATCCGGATGTTGACCCCGTAAAACAACCAATGAGACGAATTCCGGTGGCGTTGGAGTACAAGGTGAATGCTAAGTTAGATGAAGCACACCGCACGGACATTATTGAATCGGTGAGTGGTCACAGTCCTTGGACCTCCCCGATGGTAATTGCGTTTAAGTCGAATGGCGACATCCGACTATGCCTGGATATGCGACAGGCCAACCGAGCCATTCTTGGTGAAAACTATTCTCTGCCTACGTTCGAATCTTTTATGACAAAATTTCGAAACGCCAAATTATTTTCACGACTGGATCTAAGAGACGCATATCACCAGTTGGAACTGGACGATGCACTTTCATCACACCACGAGGACTGTTCAGATACAAGCGATTGATGTTTGCCAAAGCATAAACGCGGGGCCTGAAATTTTCCAAAGACGACTCCAGGAACTTCTTTCATCGTGCGATAACGTAATGAATTACATCGACGACGTAATAATTTTGGGAAATAACGAACAGGAACATGATGCTGCAGCCGAGAAAGTTCGTAATGTCTTCAAAGAATATAATATACTCCTAAACGATGAGAATGTACATCTTAACGATAATGGCTGATCCTGAGAAAATAGCTGCTATCGGTTCCTTTCGAGCACCCAAAAATAAAGAAGAGACGCGGAGTTTACTTGGCCTGGTCACCTACGTGGGTAAACTTTTTCCAGACCTGATAGATTTGACGGAACCACTGCGTGAGTTGTTAAAGAAGGATTAGAAATTTATCTGGGGACCAGTTCAAGACCAGGGGTTTCAAAAACTTAAGTCCGCGTTAGCTAAATTCCCAAGTCTTTCATATTTTGACCCCAACAATAAAACTAGATTGATAGCAGATGCTAGTACCATAGTTTTGGGGGCAATGTTATTACAATTTAAAAATGATCACGACCCAAAACTAATTGAATTTGCTAGTCGAAGCTTAACCAATGTAGAGTAACGATACTGCCAAACTGAGAAAGAAAGTTAGGCCTTGGTTTGGGCAGTAGAGAGATATTATTTTTACTTACTGGGATTGGAGTTTGAATTAGTGACCGACCATAAGCCCCTGGAGACAATTTTCAAACCAACCTCAAAACCGCCGGCACGGATTGAAAGATGGCTATTGCGCCTCCAGGCGTATAAATTTAAAGTTATATACAAAACCGGGGAAAAAATATTGCTGACAGTTTATCCACGGCTCTTGATTATTAAAAACCGAGAAAAACACTCATGACGAAGAAATCGTTGATTGTTATTCCATCAAATCTAAGGCAGAAATTGTTGACGTTGGCACACGAAGGCCATCCAGGCGAATCGGCAATGAAGCAGCGATTAAGAGCCAAAGTGTGGTGGCTCCAAATAGACAAAGACGCCGAGAAATTTCTAAGGGACTGCCTGGATTGCACTCTGGTTTTCCGAGCAGCAAATCCGCCACCGATGAAGAGAACTGAATTTCCAAACGGTCCTTGGCTTGCAGTGGCACCAGACTTGCTAGGCCCATTGCCGAAAACCGAATACATCTTAGTCCTAATCGATTTTTTTCAAGATATATGGAAATCAAGTTTTTGCGATCTATTACAGCGCCTTTGACGCGTATAAATAAATTTTCTGTAGACTTGGGTACCCAAAACAGCTGCGGACGGATAACGGATAACAGTAAGTAAGCGCTGAGTTCCGGCACTATTGCGGGATTAAACAAATCGCGACGCCTCCTTATTATTCACAGGCCAATGGCGAGGTAGAAAATATAATATGAATAAAGCGCTCGTCAAACGTCTGAAAATAGCCCATCTGCACAAGAGGAATCTTAAGGATGAAATTCGGTCGTTCACGTTCATGTATAATGTCACTCCTCATGGAACTACAGGCACTGAGTTAATGTTTGTTTAATCGAGTCATTCGAGATAAAATCCCAGGTATACAAGATTTGGTAGGCGAATTTTCTGATTCAGCGGAAAAAGATAGAGACTGTATAGTTAAGCAAAAGGGAAAGGAATTTGCAGTCAAAAGAAGGGGAGCAAGAGAAACAGATATCAGAGTAGAAGACAAAGTGGTCCTTAAAAATGTAGTTTTTCCCCACAAGCTTACTCCGAACTTCGATGTGGGAACCAGCACCACGATGACAAAGACACTAGAATAGTAAGATGCGTAACTCCATACGATTTGTTTGCACACGATCTTTTCGGGCTGGAATTTTTGTTCAAGAGCCAGAGAGAGAGCGCTCTAGAGCCAGCAGCTCTCTTGTACGCACGCAGCGACAGCCGAGCACTGTATGTATGCTCATATATTGTAAATTTGACAAAATTTGCCCTTCACTTCAGAAGTTTATGGACTTTCAATCTATATTATTTGTACTCTGGCAATCGAGTACAAAGTACTCGTAAGTAAAAAGTAAAAACTCTAATTTTGCATTACCTTAACATTATAATTATTTAATTACCTCATAGAAATGGTAATAGGTGAATAAATGTACATAATAATACCGAATTATTTTAATAAATTACTTTATACTAGAAAATATGTCGTTAGAGTATTCAGCTTACGACGTGGAAAATTTATTTGATCTTAGTGATTCTTAGGTGCGCTGGTCCTGCCTCGAGAATTCAATTTTGCAATGCACAGGTTGCATATGATGTTTTTTAACTATTTAGTATATTTATTAGTACAAATTACTAGTAAACAAGTACAAAAATATGCATACTTCTGTAAATGAAAATTTGAAATGCAAATATTATTAATTTTTGAACGTTTTTGTTATATTCTAATTTGATATTTGTAAAAACCGCGCAATTTTGAATGGGGAAAAAAGCGCGCCATATGTATTCTTTCCTCTTTTCTACATAAGTTATTTCTGTTGGTATTTGATTTAATATTCCTGTAATACATTTGTTTATTATTGCTTTTCTTGAGTTTTGTTTATAAACTTGATTATCTTGAATATAATATTTATCATTTACATTTTCTATAAGTATATTATTATCTCTGTCTGGATATGGTACGATGGTAAAAAGTGCAGTTTTTATAATGTCTCTAGGAATATGGGAAATAATAAGTATTTAATTTGCATCTGATTTTAACCACGTAGAAGTTTTTATATTTAGCAATTTTTCGGAATTTACATATGATAATGGATCATGTTTTAATAATTTGGGATTAAAAATACCAAGTCTTGTTAATTGCATACCAAGTTCTATATCTTCAATGTATTCGGTAAAGTGTTGTAAATTAAATATTAAAAGTTCTAATCTTCTGTCACCTTCACTTATTGCGCTTAAATGGTTGATTACTTCAATGCCTCTATTGACTACTTCTATTACTTCATTCAATTCATTAATTTGAATACTGTGTTGAGAAAGATCGTTTATTTTTTGTTCTAATTCTTCTTTGTCATTTTGATCTAAAGTTCCAAAAAGGTATTTATATGCGGTACCTATAATATTAATTAAACCACGTTTATTGCGTTTTATTATTCCTATTCCATTCATCTCTCTGTCTAATTTTTTAGTTAAATATTGGATTTGGGCTATAGTACCATATTCTTCAGCTTGTTTAATTAAATTTGCAAAAGTTTGTTCGGTTTTTGTTAAGTTTACGGACAAATAGTGATATTCATAGTGTATAGGTATATTAATTGATCCTGTTTTAAATATAAGATATCAATTTTTAGCTTGTATTGGGTTCACCTCTAGGCTTTGACCACGGACGGCACGGACGAAACATATTATAAATGTTATTATGAATAACTGTTTAATCGGACTCTTCTTGATTTTCGGGGGTTGAGCTGGAATTGTATTTACTGTTCTTAATTTTCTTTTGTTTTTTACATTTAGATTTATAATGTTCAACTTTTCTTCCTCTATTTGTTTCTTCGTAATGTTTCTCATCTATTTGGTCTATACGCCCTGTTTTCTTAAATGGGTTACTTGTTTTAGTTTTTACCAATGGTGCTTGTTTATATCTGGTATCTACTTCATAGCTATGTCTATCTTTATTCAACTTATCTATTTTTGATTGTTTCTCCTTTTGGGTGTCATATGCAGGTGTTCCTGCATAAATGAAAATATCAGCTGGTATTCTACCAGTTGTATTGTGTTTGGTTTTATGATTATATACATAGAGAATAGTTTCAAATTGTGTTATCTTATTTTCTGGGTCGGACTCACTATTAATGATTCTTAACTTTTCATTGACTGTTTTATGGAATCTTTCAATGTCAAGAATTCCATTCTTACTTGTTGTGATATTTATATTCACATTTTCGGACCTAAGCCATAAGTGTAACGCGGAACATATAAAAGCTGAATCTTTATCGGCTTTTATTTCGGACGGTTTTCCCATTTCATTGAAAATTTTAAGGAGAGCTCTTTTCGCTTCCAGCCAGTCTCTACTGCTAACTTCAATCAAGGCGGCCTATTTGGAATAAATGTCAATGCATGACAGGAATGTTTTATTATTGATTAAATAAAAATCGATAACATATTTTTCTCTGGGATTAAAAGTTTCTGGTGTTAACTCATAGTTTAGTTTAGTATCTCTATGTTCTGTTTTGGATATGTTACATACTTCGCATTCATTAATAATGTTCTGTATTAACTTTTGGTAGTCTGGGTAATAATATTTTTCTTTGAAAAGGTTAGTTTGTTTCTCTATTCCTGGGTGTAAAAGTTCTCTGTGGCTTTTTATAATTATTTCTTTAAGTTCTGAATATGTTTCAATATCTTTTAATTTGATATTTGATTTCATAACTTTAGTTATGATATTCGGACTGACAATTTCTATGTAAGCGTTTTGAAATGTAAGGAAATCTATTTCGTTATGAAAGAAAATTACGCTTCTTTTAGTACATAAATATTCTTTAATTAATTCTTTGGCATGGACATTTGTCATTTCTATGTAATGAATTTTAATTTTTGTTTTGTGAAAGTATCCTTTAGTTTCTACGGTATTATTATCGTCTTTTATAAATTCTATCTGGCTGTTGTAGTAATTAATTGGCGTTTCCGTTAAGGAAATATAAGATTGGTTATCTTCTTGAGCACTGTGAATAGTAGCTTGTGTTGGTAACGAAATGTTACTGGAGGTTTCTCCTAGGAAGTTTTCTTCAATTTTTACTCTTGATAGAGCATCTGCTACGTGGTTTTCTTTACCAGGGAGATATTTGATATGGTAATCAAATTCATTTAATTTGATTTTCCATCTCTGAAGTTTCATGTTTGGCTCTTTAATTGAATCAAGCCAAACCAATGGCCTGTGATCACTGTAGATCTCGAATTTTCTACCAAATAAATAGGACCTGAAATATTTAGTGGCCCAAACAATAGCAAGGAGTTCCTTTTCTATTGCGGAATAATTAATTTCATATGCTCGCATAGCATATAGGTTTATGCTCTTGCGATAATACCGCGCATATAGCAAAATTGCTGGCATCAGTAGTTAGTGAAAAAGACTTTTTAAAATCTGGGTGTATTAATATGAGATCGGACGTTATTAACACTTTCAGTTTTTCAAAAGCTAAGTAATAGTCTGAGTCTTTGATATTTATTATTGATCCTTTTTTTAGTCGTAATGTCATTGGTTTTGCAATTTTAGCGAACTTTGGAATAAATTTGCGGTAAAAACCGCAAAGACCAAGAAATGATTTTATTTCCTTAGTGGACTTTGGTATAGGGAAATTCACTACGGCTTTAATTTTTGTGGGATTTGGTTTAATACCATCTGTTGTAATTATATGCCCTAGGAATTCAGTTTCTTTTTTAAGGAATTCGCATTTGTCTAGCTGTAATTTTAAATTTGCTTCCCTGAGCTTTAAGAATACCTTTCGCAAGGACATTATGTGCTCTTCCAATGAAGTGGAATACACAATTATGTCATCCATATATACGAGACAGTTTTTGTATATTAAATCTGCTAAGAGATTATTCATGCAACGTTGAAAAGTTGCGGGTGCACTTTTTAAACCAAATGACATTCGAGTATATTCAAAATTACCATTTTTGGTGGAAAAAGCTGTCTTCGCTATGGAATTTTCATCCATTTGTATTTTGCGAGGTCAATGGTTGTAAAGTATTGGCAATTTTCAAGCTTGTCCAATATTTCATCCATTACCGGTATTGGGTATTTGTCATCAACGGTTATTTCGTTGAGGTTGCGATAGTCAATGACTGTGCGATATTTCGATTTTCCCGATGCATCTGGCTTTTTTGGGTACTACCCAAACCGGAGAGCAATACGGAGAATTCGATTTTCTTATGATGCCTTGTTGCATCATGTCTTTCATTTGGTTTTCGACTTCTTCGTCGAAGCTTTGTGGGTATTTCTATGGACGTCTGTAAATTGGGTCTTCGTGTTTAGTCGTTATGACATGTTTAGTTGTACTTGTAAAGGTCAAATTTTCACCTTCTTTGTACTGTATGTCACTAAACTCGTATAAGACACTGGTGAGGGCTTTCCTCTCTTCATCGTTTAGATGATCAAGTCGAAATTCATTTGATTCATTGAGTTCGTTGTCAATTACATAATTGACACACTCAATATTTGTAGAATCTAATAGGTTTTCTTTTAAACTCTCTTTAGGTGTTTCTTCTTCTTCATTAATATCTTCAAGTCGCAATTTAAATGCGTATTTATTTAAAGTAACTGTATTGGATGTATGCATATAGTTGCTTTGGAATCTTCCAAATATTCCCTGCCTAACAAAATATCGTATTTTTCTGAGAATTTATGTAAATAAAATGTTTGCTTTGTCGGACATAGTTTACTAGGTTTTAATGCAATTTTTGATTTTAAAATAATTTGACCGTTTATTGTGTGTACATCCAATGGAGCTTTTGAGTTAATCGGACAATTGAAAACATTTTTACTCATCAAATTTATTGATGAACCTGTGTCAATCAAACATTTGAGTTTGATATCGTTCATAGTTATTTGTATGAATTGGTAGGTTCTTCTTCTTCTACTTCTGATTCCGATCCCGAGGCAAGTTTATAAAAATTTTCACTGGTGTCCATTTTAGACTGACCACTGGAACTTTCACGCTGCCTTTTTTGGGGTTGGTTAGTAGTAGAATAAGATATGGGTTTTTGATAATTTAGAGCGTTTTGAGCTCTACCATGGTCTAACTTTTGTTTGAACTCACTGTATGGCGCTTGGTTATTTTCAACCCTTTTTGAATTATTACTTGCATAATTATTTTGATTTTGATTTTGCTGTATTTGAATATAATAAGGTTTTGTACCTTGTTCATTATTATTTCCCTTATTCTTTTGAGATTCATTATTTTTACTACTGCTTTGTGATGTAGATGGACTGTTTGATTTAGCTTTAGCTTTTTCTGTATTTGATACAATTGTACTCCCTTTGCGCTACTTGTCTTAATAATGTTGTTGTTGTAATATCGTATCTTGCTAAAGTCATGAACATTCTGTCTGGAATTCTTTTATAAATTACATCTTTTATAGTATTAGCCATTGCGGCGGTATAAAGAGTTGTATTTGTATAATTATTTTCTAGTGATAATTTACTTGAAATTTCGAACATCTCATTTTGTAGTTCCACTCCACTCCAGTACGTGTTGTAAAGTCTTCTTAGCAGCTCTTCGTATGGGATTTGGGTTTTGAATTCATCAATGAGGACTGATCGCAGTTCAGCCCAAGTGTTGCACTGTTGTAGCTGGGACACTTCTTGTGCGTGTCGGGACAGCTGCATCTCGATGGCACTGTAGAGTACACTATGTTGCCTCTTGTCTGTTGTCGAGTATAGGGACATCACGAAGTCCACACGTCTCACAAATGATGCCAGTTCTCTTGTGGAACCGTCAAATGTTGGGATGTGGCGAATCTGGCCGAAAGCCTGATTCAAATGTAGCTCGGATAGAATCATAATTTGTTCACTAGGTTGTGCCATGTTGTTGGCTATTGTTGATTTTTGCTTTTGAATCACTCGGTAACATACCCCCGGTATGTTTTTTTTTTTTTTTTTTTTATTAAGATTCACACACCTTTGTAGCGGTCCAATCAATGTTAGATGGGCTACACTGACCTGGTAACAGTCACACCTTTTATTTGTTTTCGTGGGTCACGCTTTAATGGTCACTTGTAGTTTTTAATTTGTATTAATAGTATCCAACATCGAGAGTCTTACACAATTGAAGTATGAATAAAATCTAAATCTAATTTGCAAAGCGAACGCTTAGCAAACCCTTGGCTGAGCTTATTTACTTCTTCATATTGAGCGTACATAGGCTCTCATTTATGTTTACGTTAATTAGGCGCTCTCTTGAGTGGATTGCGCATGGATACAGATCAGCCGAGTTTGAGCTACGTGGAAAGTTTTGACCCTTTAAGCTGTGTAAGCAGTTTTCACCCTTCTAGTGGGAATAACGAATAAGACTGCGGATTTTTATGTTAAATTGTTTACATCGGCCGAATTTGTTATTGTCACCAAGAAGTTGGGGTTCTTATGTGCTAAGGCATTCTTGGTTCTATGTTCTATTGTTTCTAAGAGAATATATAAAGTGGCTGGTATATGTTGTAGATATATGTTATGTGGTTGTCTTTATATTACAGATAAATAATAATAAAAATATTTATATGTAAACGGTAGCTTATTCGACCGGCGATTTTAACGAAAAGAATAATTTTTAAAGAATATTAAAACAACTTCTCTAAAAAAAAATAATAGTCACGGCATCAATTTTTAAATATTATTTTATTAGCTCATATTACAACGAAATTGGCCAAAACATTAATCAAATTCGTTTCTTAGAATGCTTCTGCTAATGACTAGGTGAGCTATACTGTGACGAGAGCTCGTCACGCCCCCAAGCAACTATGAGTTGCATAACTTATATGTTATGTGGTTGAGCATTACATATGTCACTACCCCACCCTTAAAATTTAGCCTGTCCTCAGGCGGATATTCTAGGATACAATACAGGATTAGTATCAAGTACTGTACTTTACTGTACTTTTCTGTTGTTATATTATTTTGTTGTTCTATTTGTTGTGAATTCTCTTTTTTATACTTAACAATTAATTTTTTTGGAATGCCTTTATATTTATAAATAAAATATAGTATAAGTGCAAGTATTATAATAGCAAGTATAGTTAATGTAACAATTTGTAATGTGTTGTTTTTTTTAGTGTGTTCTTTAATTATTTCTTTAGCGTGTAGATATGATAATGGTTCTAACTTTGTTACATTGTTATTGATATAGACCGGTTGTGTGTAGTCCAGTGTTGTGCTTGTGATTAATATGTTTTCTATTTGAACAGAACAATTAAAAGCTTTTATTATATTGTCTCCTTCTATTACAATTTCTCTATTAGTTATACAGTTTTGATTTAATACAATTTTTGATAATTTCCAAGTTAAAATTATGTTTGGTTCTACATAAGTTATTTCTGTTGGTATTTGATTTAATATTCCTGTAATACATTTGTTTATTATTGCTTTTCTTGAGTTTTGTTTATAAACTTGATTATCTTGAATATAATATTTATCATTTACATTTTCTATAAGTATATTATTATCTTTGTCTGGATATGGTACGATGGTAAAAAGTGCAGTTTTTATACTGTCTCTAGGAATATGGGAAATAATAAGTATTTCATTTGCATCTGATTTTAACCACGTAGAAGTTTTTATATTTAGCAATTTTTCGGAATTTACATATGATAATGGATCATGTTTTAATAATTTGGGATTAAAAATACCAAGTCTTGTTAATTGCATACCAAGTTCTATATCTTCAATGTATTCGGTAAAGTGTTGTAAATTAAATATTAAAAGTTCTAATCTTCTGTCACCTTCACTTATTGCGCTTAAATGGTTGATTACTTCAATGCCTCTATTGACTACTTCTATTACTTCATTCAATTCATTAATTTGAATACTGTGTTGAGAAAGATCGTTTATTTTTTGTTCTAATTCTTCTTTGTCATTTTGATCTAAAGTTCCAAAAAGGTATTTATATGCGGTACCTATAATATTAATTAAACCACGTTTATTGCGTTTTATTATTCCTATTCCATTCATCTCTCTGTCTAATTTTTTAGTTAAATATTGGATTTGGGCTATAGTACCATATTCTTCAGCTTGCTTAATTAAATTTGCAAAAGTTTGTTCGGTTTTTGTTAAGTTTACGGACAAATAGTGATATTCATAGTTTATAGGTATATTAATTGATCCTGTTTTAAATATAAGATATCAAGTTTTAGCTTGTATTGAGTTCACCTCTAGGCTTTGACCACGGACGGCACGGACGAAACATATTATAAATGTTATTATGAATAACTGTTTAATCGGACTCTTCTTGATTTTCGGGGGTTGAGCTGGAATTGTATATACTGTTCTTAATTTTCTTTTGTTTTTTACATTTAGATTTATAATGTTCAACTTTTCTTCCTCTATTTGTTTCTTCGTAATGTTTCTCATCTATTTGGTCTATACGCCCTGTTTTCTTAAATGGGTTAGTTGTTTTAGTTTTTACCAATGGTGCTTGTTTATATCTGGTATCTACTTCATAGCTATGTCTATCTTTATTCAACTTATCTATTTTTGATTGTTTCTCCTTTTGGGTGTCATATGCAGGTGTTCCTGCATAAATGAAAATATCAGCTGGTATTCTACCAGTTGTATTGTGTTTGGTTTTATGATTATATACATAGAGAATAGTTTCAAATTGTGTTATCTTATTTTCTGGGTCGGACTCACTATTAATGATTCTTAACTTTTCATTGACTGTTTTATGGAATCTTTCAATGTCAAGAATTCCATTCTTACTTGTTGTGATATTTATATTCACATTTTCGGACCTAAGCCATAAGTGTAACGCGGAACATATAAAAGCTGAATCTTTATCGGCTTTTATTTCGGACGGTTTTCCCATTTCATTGAAAATTTTAAGGAGAGCTCTTTTCGCTTCCAGCCAGTCTCTACTGCTAACTTCAATCAAGGCGGCCTATTTGGAATAAATGTCAATGCATGACAGGAATGTTTTATTATTGATTAAATAAAAATCGATAACATATTTTTCTCTGGGATTAAAAGTTTCTGGTCTTAACTCATAGTTTAGTTTAGTATCTCTATGTTCTGTTTTGGATATGTTACATACTTCGCATTCATTAATAATGTTCTGTATTAACTTTTGGTAGTCTGGGTAATAATATTTTTCTTTGAAAAGGTTAGTTTGTTTCTCTATTCCTGGGTGTAAAAGTTCTCTGTGGCTTTTTATAATTATTTCTTTAAGTTCTGAATATGTTTCAATATCTTTTAATTTGATATTTGATTTCATAACTTTAGTTTTGTTATTCGGACTGACAATTTCTATGTAAGCGTTTTGAAATGTAAGGAAATCTATTTCGTTATGAAAGAAAATTACACTTCTTTTAGTACATAAATATTCTTTAATTAATTCTTTGGCATGGACATTTGTCATTTCTATGTAATGAATTTTAATTTTTGTTTTGTGAAAGTATCCTTTAGTTTCTACGGTATTATTATCGTCTTTTATAAATTCTATCTGGCTGTTGTAGTAATTAATTGGCGTTTCCGTTAAGGAAATATAAGATTGGTTATCTTCTTGAGCACTGTGAATAGTAGCTTGTGTTGGTAACGAAATGTTACTGGAGGTTTCTCCTAGGAAGTTTTCTTCAATTTTTACTCTTGATAGAGCATCTGCTACATGGTTTTCTTTACCAGGGAGATATTTGATATGGTAATCAAATTCATTTAATTTGATTTTCCATCTCTGAAGTTTCATGTTTGGCTCTTTAATTGAATCAAGCCAAACCAATGGCCTGTGATCACTGTAGATCTCGAATTTTCTACCAAATAAATAAGACCTGAAATATTTAGTGGCCCAAACAATAGCAAGGAGTTCCTTTTCTATTGCGGAATAATTAATTTCATATGCTCGCATAGCATATAGGTTTATGCTCTTGCGATAATACCGCGCATATAGCAAAATTGCTGGCATCAGTAGTTAGTGAAAAAGACTTTTTAAAATCTGGGTGTATTAATATGGGATCGGACGTTATTAACACTTTTAGTTTTTCAAAAGCTAAGTAATAGTCTGAGTCTTTGATATTTATTATTGATCCTTTTTTTAGTCGTAATGTCATTGGTTTTGCAATTTCAGCGAAGTTTGGAATAAATTTGCGGTAAAAACCGCAAAGACCAAGAAATTATTTTATTTCCTTAGTGGACTTTGGTATAGGGAAATTCACTACGGCTTTAATTTTTGTGGGATTTGATTTAATACCATCTGTTGTAATTATATGCCCTAGGAATTCAGTTTCTTTTTTAAGGAATTCGCATTTGTCTAGCTGTAATTTTAAATTTGCTTCCCTGAGCTTTAAGAATACCTTTCGCAAGGACATTATGTGCTCTTCCAATGAAGTGGAATACACAATTATGTCATCCATATATACTAGACAGTTTTTGTATATTAAATCTGCTAAGAGATTATTCATGCAACGTTGAAAAGTTGCGGGTGCACTTTTTAAACCAAATGGCATTCGAGTATATTCAAAATTACCATTTTTGGTGGAAAAAGCTGTCTTCGCTATGGAATTTTCATCCATTTGTATTTTGCGAGGTCAATGGTTGTAAAGTATTGGCAATTTTCAAGCTTGTCCAATATTTCATCCATTACCGGTATTGGGTATTTGTCATCAACGGTTATTTCGTTGAGGTTGCGATAGTCAATGACTGTGCGATATTTCGATTTTCCCGATGCATCTGGCTTTTTGGGTACTACCCAAACCGGAGAGCAATACGGAGAATTCGATTTTCTTATGATGCCTTGTTGCATCATGTCTTTCATTTGGTTTTCGACTTCTTCGTCGAAGCTTTGTGGGTATTTCTATGGACGTCTGTAAATTGGGTCTTCGTGTTTAGTCGTTATGACATGTTTAGTTGTACTTGTAAAGGTCAAATTTTCACCTTCTTTGTACTGTATGTCACTAAACTCGTATAAGACACTGGTGAGGGCTTTCCTCTCTTCATCGTTTAGATGATCAAGTCGAAATTCATTTGTTTCATTGAGTTCGTTGTCAATTACATAATTGACATACTCAATATTTGTAGAATCTAATAGGTTTTCTTTTAAATTCTCTTTAGGTGTTTCTTCTTCTTCATTAATATCTTCAAGTCGCAATTTAAATGCGTATTTATTTAAAGTAACTGTATTGGATGTATAGCATATAGTTGCTTTGGAATCTTCCAAATATTCCCTGCCTAACAAAATATCGTATTTTTCTGAGAATTTATGTAAATAAAATGTTTGCTTTGTCGGACATAGTTTACTAGGTTTTAATGCAATTTTTGATTTTAAAATAATTTGACCGTTTATTGTGTGTACATCCAATGGAGCTTTTGAGTTAATCGGACAATTGAAAAAATTTTTACTCATCAAATTTATTGATGAACCTGTGTCAATCAAACATTTGAGTTTGATATCGTTCATAGTTATTTGTATGAATGGGTAGGTTCTTCTTCTTCTACTTCTGATTCCGATCCCGAGGCAAGTTGATGAAAATTTTCACTGGTGTCCATTTTAGACTGACCACTGGAACTTTCACGCTGCCTTTTTTGGGGTTGGTTAGTAGTAGAATAAGATATGGGTTTTTAATAATTTAGAGCGTTTTGCGCTCTACCATGGTCTAACTTTTGTTTGAACTCACTTTATGTCGCTTGGGTATTTTCAACCCTTTTTGAATTATTACTTGCATAATTATTTTGATTTTGATTTTGCTGTGTTTGAATATAATAAGGTTTTGTACCTTGTCAATTATTATTTCCCTTATTCTTTTGAGATTCATTATTTTTACTACTGCTTTGTGATGTAGATGGACTGTTTGATTTAGCTTTAGCTTTTTCTGTATTTGATACAATTGTATTCCCTTTGCGCTACTTGTCTTAATAATGTTGTTGTTGTAATATCGTATCTTGCTAAAGTCATGAACATTCTGTCTGGAATTCTTTTATAAATTACATCTTTTATAGTATTAGCCATTGCGGCGGTATAAAGAGTTGTATTTGTATAATTATTTTCTAGTGATAATTTACTTGAAATTTCGAACATCTCATTTTGTAGTTCCACTCCACTCCAGTACGTGTTGTAAAGTCTTCTTAGCAGCTCTTCGTATGGGATTTGGGTTTTGAATTCATCAATGAGGACTGATCGCAGTTCAGCCCAAGTGTTGCACTGTTGTAGCTGGGACACTTCTTGTGCGTGTCGGGACAGCTGCATCTCGATGGCACTGTAGAGTACACTATGTTGCCTCTTGTCTGTTGTCGAGTATAGGGACATCACGAAGTCCACACGTCTCACAAATGATGCCAGTTCTCTTGTGGAACCGTCAAATGTTGGGATGTGGCGAATCTGGCCGAAAGCCTGATTCAAATGTAGCTCGGATAGAATCATAATTTGTTCACTAGGTTGTGCCATGTTGTTGGCTATTGTTGATTTTTGCTTTTGAATCACTCGGTAACATACCCCCGGTATGTTTTTTTTTTTTTTTTTTTTATTAAGATTCACACACCTTTGTAGCGGTCCAATCAATGTTAGATGGGCTACACTGACCTGGTAACAGTCACACCTTTTATTTGTTTTCGTGGGTCACGCTTTAATGGTCACTTGTAGTTTTTAATTTGTATTAATAGTATCCAACATCGAGAGTCTTACACAATTGAAGTATGAATAAAATCTAAATCTAATTTGCAAAGCGAACGCTTAGCAAACCCTTGGCTGAGCTTATTTACTTCTTCATATTGAGCGTACATAGGCTCTCATTTATGTTTACGTTAATTAGGCGCTCTCTTGAGTGGATTGCGCATGGATACAGATCAGCCGAGTTTGAGCTACGTGGAAAGTTTTGACCCTTTAAGCTGTGTAAGCAGTTTTCACCCTTCTAGTGGGAATAACGAATAAGACTGCGGATTTTTATGTTAAATTGTTTACATCGGCCGAATTTGTTATTGTCACCAAGAAGTTGGGGTTCTTATGTGCTAAGGCATTCTTGGTTCTATGTTCTATTGTTTCTAAGAGAATATATAAAGTGGCTGGTATATGTTGTAGATATATGTTATGTGGTTGTCTTTATATTACAGATAAATAATAATAAAAATATTTATATGTAAACGGTAGCTTATTCGACCGGCGATTTTAACGAAAAGAATAATTTTTAAAGAATATTAAAACAACTTCTCTAAAAAAAAATAATAGTCACGGCATCAATTTTTAAATATTATTTTATTAGCTCATATTACAACGAAATTGACCAAAACATTAATCAAATTCGTTTCTTAGATCAAAATTGATTTCGGACCGAAAATCGTCTTCTAGCACAACTACGCACACATGCAAGTTATCCAACCCATGATTCAGGGGCCCTTACCCAATTTGTAAACAATTTTTCAAAATCCAATCTCAACGATTGATTTGCCTTGGATCCCAAAGTTGCACTTCGCTGGCTTGTAAATAAACCAAACTTAACGTAAACACAGCTCCCTCTTGATCGAATTTAACGTAAACACAACTTCCTCTTGGAGACCAAACATATTGCGCATTGGGGACCAACTTATTGCGTATAAATCAAGCTGCAATGGTCAGCATAATTGAATTTCACAACGCAATGGAAAGATTTCGAAGCCTTTGGCTCTCTTCCTAACGAAGTTTCTAGAGCGTCTCCTAAGAGAACATTTCTCCAAACAGAAAAGCCTCTGGCCGAGGTTGATTGGGCTCCGATGAAGAATCAAAAGATCAGTCTTCATCAGGCGACAAGCGAGAATGGTTATTAAAATCAATCTGTAAAAGTAAAGTGACTAGTAATAGTGGATTAGCATAACAGATTATCATCAAATATTGTAATTGAAAAACGTTTGAAATAAAAAATATATTTTTTTATAAAATTTGTACGTAACAAATTTAATTGGCGCCCAACGTGCGGCAGCGTCTAAAAAATTCCTAAAAAATTATTAACGAAGAATAAGTTAAATAAAAACGGGAATCGCGCTGCCAACCAACCCTCAAAACCCACCAAATCATAATTCAGTGATCGCGATAAAACAACTGGCAATCAAGTAATGCAATAAACCAGTTTTAATAATCCGACACAAAAAGGTGATAGTGGTAACAAATTCAATTGGCAAACAATTAATGAAATAAACCAATTGAAATTTCATTATATATTAAAGGTGGTCCAAAAAAGTTAAATCTACTTTTACAAGTACGCTATAAAATCATCAAATCAGAACCCAAACAAAAGTGAATCATCGATTAAAGAAGAGCCCTTGAACAAAGTGAATTAACAATTATAAAAACCACAAGTGGAAAAAAATACAAAAAATCTCAACAGACTCAAAAAAACATTGTGACACACACACGGAAAACTTAAATAATTAAAATTCAACCCAAAGAAGGAAGGAAGACCACAAGTCATCACCATTCTAAACTCTCGGCCATCAAACAAAGACCGGAAATCAGCAGCTAGGAAAACAGCGTGAGCAGATAATTAATTGTACTTTAACTTAATAAAATAACACAAATAGAAATAAAAAATTTAAGGTCAGAGAGCTAGGGCAAATAAACCATTTTCACCGAAATTGTACAAGTTTATAAGCAATCTATCTGAGTCTGGTGAATTTATAAAATAAATTAAAAAAATTTATTATTTTAAAATGGCAACTGGAAGTTTAACCCCTTCCACTTCTGTGGGCAGCGTGGACAACGCAAGTAATCTCACCATTGAATTAATCAATCGATTAATCAATGTTCAGTTAAGCGAAGTAACAAAAAAATTGGAGGGCTTAGAAGGGCAATTATTAGCCAAGAAGCATGAGGTAGAAGATTATAAAGTACAGACCATAGACACATACGTGAAATGCGATACAACACTAGAAGTAATCAAATCAGTACCAAACTTCACAGGGGAGGTATCCCAATATGTAGGATGGAGAGAAGCGGCAGAAACTGCCATGGGACAGTACAAAATTCAAAGCGAGCAATACTTCATTGCTCTAACCATCCTTAGAAACAAAATTAGGGTGCAGCCATGAGCGTCATGACGCGCTCACCAACCATGGTACGGTTTTAAACTTTCAAGCGATACTCTCAAGATTGGATTTTGTTTACAATGATAAAAGACTGATCCACGTTTTGGAAGCTGAACTGAGTATCCTTAGACAAGGACGGCTGACCATCACCGAGTTTTACAACGAGGTGAACAAAACAATGACTCTACTAATAAACAAGACAATAATACGGAAAGGACAGCGAAATTACTAAAGAAACAAACAGGATCATCAGAAGCAACGCACTCAGGATCTTCATCTCCGGATTAAATGGATCCATTGCGGAAACGTTGTTTTCACTAAACCCACCTGATTTACCCAACGCATTGGCAAAATGCCAAGAATTAGAATCAGATAATTTTCGGGCACAATTTGCCATCAAATATTACGGATTCAGAAACGAAAACGGAAACCCGGGAAATAACCTGAGACTTAACCCGGTAAATACCAAACCATTCAACAACTCCCCAAATAAGCCAAACAACAACTGGGGAAACAACCAGAACAATAATTGGCCACAAAATAGAAATCCTGGCCCAAACAACTACGGAAACACCAATTTCAATGCTAAATATCAACCTAAACCAGTTTCAATGGAGGTCGATGTTTCCTGGAAAAACCAGAATCAACCAAATAACAACTATCCCCGCCCGGGCAATAACTTCAACAGAGGATACAATAACAACAATGGACAAAACCACAATAATTTCCAGCAGAGAAATTATAGTAACCAAAACTACGCTCAAAATACGGAGCGGCCCTTCCCATTGAAGAGGGAAGCCACCGGAACAGTGAGCCAGCCGGCTCAAAAGGGAATGAGGATCAACAACATCGATGAGGAATATTTTTTAGAACAGGGCCCCTAAGAGGACTGCCACACCTATCAAGAGTAGACCCCAAAACGAAAAGAAAATTCAACGTGTTAATCGACAAGGGAGCTTCCTCTTGCTATGTTAGGAAGGGGATATACGAAGATAGAAAAGAGTTAGCAATTTATAAACGGGTATCCACTGTTCATGGGTACTCGATTATAAAATATTACTACCACATAACAATATTCAATGTGAAGCACCTTTTCTATGAGTTAGTTGGCTACAATTTGTTAAAAAGAATTGGAGCCAAAATAAATGCGGAAGAAGGAACGTTAGAATACAGTGGCAAAAAGGAAAAATTACTGTATTGTGACGACAAGATTAAAAACAAGTCGAGTAAAATAGAAAGTAAAAATACTCTTCCATTAAGGGAATACATAATAAAAAATACTTTGACAACCAAAAGGTGAATACCACAGAATCAATTATCGTAGAAGGAAGTTTGAGTAGCTCGGGATCGGAGTGTCCTGAGCAAGCCAGCGTTGAATTATCCGCTAACAAGAAAGTTAAAAGTTTGGAAAAAAATAAACCCAAACACGCCGACTATGATAATTCCGTCAAAACACAATTGAAAAGTTTTAGAAACAAAAAACCCAAACACGCCGACGATGATAATTCCGTCACAGGGAATATAAACAACTTAACAACTTCAAATCAGGCTGAAGATTTGGAGTGTAAGATTGTAGAAATAATTGAAAAAGAACATTCTAATATTGATATGCAAATTCCTTTTCGGACAGACATTAGAGGTGAAATAAATACTGTCCATGACAGACCTATTTATAGTAAACAATACCCTTACCCAATGTCCACCTCTGATTTCGTCAATAAAGAAATCCAGAGACTACTAGACGAAAACATTATAATGCCGAGTAAAAGCCCTTATAATTCACCAGTACTAGTGGTGCCCAAAAAAGGTCTGAACCAAGACGGTACCCCAAAACACCGTCTAGTTCACGACTACAAAAAAGTGAATGAGAATACCATACCAGACAGGTACCCGATGCAAGATCCATCGGTAATACTAACTAACCTAGGAAAATCCAAATATTTTTCTGCCATTGATTTAGAATCCGGCTTTCATCAAATTCTGATGAAGGAATCAGATATTGAAAAGACAGCCTTCTCAATAAATAATGGAAAATATGAATTTCTACGTTTGCCCTTTGGCTTAACGAATGGTCCAAGAATTTTCCAGAGAGCAATGAACGATATACTGAGAGAGCAAGTTGGTAAAACTTGCCACGTATATATGGACGATATAATCATTTTCTCGAACACCATCGAGCAGCATTATACCGATCTAGTACGAATAATCGAAATCTTACAAAAAGCCAACATGAAGATTTCATTAGAAAAGTCCAAATTCTTTAAAACTGAGACCACATTTCTTGGTTACGTTGTCTCTCACAACGTAATCAAAACAGATCCGGAAAAAATATCTACCATAATGAGATATCCCATTCCCCAAAGCATAAGAAAACTTCGCAGCTTTTTAGGTCTCACTGGCTATTACCGCAAGTTTGTTAAAAACTACGCGAAAGTAGCCAAGCCTCTAACAAAATGTCTAGGAGGGGACAACGGAAAAATAACTAAAAAAATGTCATCTAAAATCAAAATCCAATTAGACGAACCAGCCATAAAAGCTTTTAATGAGCTGAAAAACAACCTAGTAGCACAGGTAGAATTATTTCAACCTGACTACAATAAAAAATTCAATCTGACCACTGATGCGTCAGATGTAGACATTGGAGCGGTTCTATCTCAAGACAATAGACCGATAACCTTCATCTCCAAAACCAAAGACACTAGAATAATAAGATGCGTAACGGCCATACATTGGTTTTGCACTATGCAGCCACTTTTTTGGTGGCGGCAATAATTGCTCTCTTCCAGCTTGCGTAAAATTGAGAGCATAAAAATCTAAAAATAGAATTCACTTGCTTGTGTGAGTGAAAACAGTAAACAAAAAAGTGTGCATGTGTGCGTAGTTGTGCTAGAAGACAATTTTCGGTCCGAAATCAATTTTGATCTAAGATACAAATTTGATTAATGTTTTGGTCAATTTCGTTGTAATATGAGCTAATAAAATAATATTTAAAAATTGATGCCGTGACTATTATTTTTTTTTAAAAAGTTGTTTTAATATTCTTTAGTTAAAATCGCCGCTCTAGTTAGCTACCGTTTACATATAAATATTTGTATTATTAATTATCTGTAATAAATGTAATTTTTGGTACTCAGGGAATGGGGTCGTATATTTATATGACCTTCGAGTCGACTTGAAATAATAAATGTTAAGCATTTAAATATTTCCATGTTCCCCAACTAAGCTAGTTTTCTAACTATTGCTTTTCGATATAATTTGCTCCTTTTTTTAAAATTAATTTTATTAAATTTTTGTACTATATATTTATATATCATATATATAAGTTATGCAACTCATGGTTGCTTGGGGGTGTGACGAGCTCTTGTCACAGAATAGTTCACCTAGTTAGTATAATCCACATCCGACCTTGGGCATATACAAAATGTATAGCAGCGCCGTTCCATTTGTTAGCACAGACGGGCGGGAAAATTCCAGTGCTTCTACTGTATTCTGGTACGGCAAGTTCCTGACCTCGGTCAAAATTGTTTGTACCTCCCCGTGGTCAAGTAAGCGGGAGTTTACAATTCCTGTCTTAGCCAATTGGCAAGCTTGGGTCAGCTCGCCGACCTGACTATCGATGATCAAGGCCTTGTGCAGTAGCGTCGTTGCCGTGTGTACATCTCCATCGATGACATTGACCCTCGCAGCTACTTCGTTCAATTGTCTCAGGGACTCATGTGAGGCGTCGAACAGGCCAGCGTTTATCCTTACGTGCTGGTCGGCCGTTTTGACGACGTTTTCCTGCGCACGAAGTATGGCGTCCCAATCCGATGCGTCCGGAGAACCCGCAATCCACTTCCATGCGGACCCAATCCAGTCCAGTGAACGGCGTCCGCGCCGCGTGCCCATCAGTCTTGACAGGCACTCCCGCCATTCTTCCAGGTAGTGCGTTACCAGCGCTTCAATCCTGGGATCCATTAGTAGCGCCGCCTCGCGTTGAACCTCCTGAATCAGCACCTCGAGCCTTGCCAAGTCAATTACATGCGCCAGTTTGAATTGACCGTTGACCCGCCAGACTGTGCCCTCCTGCAGTGGCACAACCGCAGCTCCCACCATTTGGGCCACGACGATGCTTGCAATTAAAAAATGTAGCTTGCAGTATTAAGTAAAATTTTTTAGGGGTAGGTGTTTGATTCCTTATTGTGTGTTATGTGTTTAGTGTTATGTGTAGTAAAGGAAGGGCACAAAGTGTGTGAGTGTAAAAAAAGTTTGTGAAACACACGTGTACTGTCCAGCGCTTTTTTTATTTTTACTTTTTTTTTATTTTTTATTATTATTATTACTTTATTTTTTTTTTTTTTATTTCCGCAGATTGGACTTATGAAAAATTTTGCCTGTCTTGGTTTAAATAGTCACGTTCCTATCCTCAGCAACCTCTTCGGCCCTGAAGCGCGGCTTTTCTTTGGTCTTAATTTGTTTATTGGCGACAAATACCCTGTCTCCCTGATCGTAAGGCACGGGTTCAGAACGGGTCTTATTGTGGGCCGCGTTTGTGAGCTTCTGCCTATACTCTATTAGGCCTCTAACATCCTCTAGGACCTTTGCCCTGAAGTTAGTCAGACCCTGATAGTTGATCCTGGTCGAAGAACAGGTCCGCCGGCTTATTCCCAGTCACCGAGTGAACAGAATTGTTGTATCTTTCCACTGCTATAGCGACCAATTCGTTGAACTTGAAGTCAGGGTGTTCGCCTTTCAAACATCGGTAAATCTCAAGGAAGGTGGAGTGAAACCTCTCGATTTGACCATTGACTTCGCTTTTTTGGGTCGGAGTATTGTAGAGCGCAATCCCCAGCGTACGCAAATAGTTCAGTACCGTCGGGCACAGGAGGCCTCTCTCATTGTCTGAGTCTGACCTTCGGGACGGTGAAATAATGAAGCACCTCTACTAGTCTTTCCCGTAGATGAATCGAAGATTTTGATTCTAAAGGGAAGAGCTTGGCAAATTTGGTGAATTTGTCTATACAGCTCAAGTAGATCTTCTTTTCCAAGGTGAAAATATCGATGTAAAGGATTTCGCACGGATATTTTGGTTTATTGGGATGTCTCTCGTACTTATAGAGTTTGCAACTCTCGCACGACGAGAGTTGCTTGCGGAAGATGCTGGCCATCTGAGGGAAACAAAATTTCTCCAAAATTTGCAGGCGCACCTCCGTAGCGCCCCTGTGAGCTCTGCGATGTTCATTTTCAATAACTTCGCAGACCTCCTCGGGATCCGACAAATCTGTCACCAACCTTTGCGTTATGCGTATTTTGAACGAGGCAAAATTCTCTAAGCATTGATGTTGGAATGATTACAGGTAAATTTCCGGGATCTTAACCCCGTTGATCACCGATGGCTTGAGGTATTTTCCCAAGGTAACGACCAAATCGGATAAAAGACCAACTCCAACCGGAATGAGATGACGCGCGAAGCCCCTGTGCGGTTGCTCGCACAAATGTTCCGATCGGTCGGGGTCGAAAACTAATTGGTTGCGGTATACATTAATGGGAACTTCTACGTGGGGGAGTAGGTGAGACGAGTCTTCGTCCGCGCTATGAATGGTGGAGTCCCCTTCAGTAGCCTAAGTATACGTTACTGTATTGTGACGACAAGATTAAAAACAAGTCGAGTAAAATAGAAAGTAAAAACACTCTTCCATTAAGGGAATACATAATAAAAAATACTTTGACAACCAAAAGGTGAATACCACAGAATCAATTATCGTAGAAGGAAGTTTGAGTAGCTCGGGATCGGAGTGTCCTGAGCAAGCCAGCGTTGAATTATCCGCTAACAAGAAAATTAAAAGTTTGGAAAAAAATAAACCCAAACACGCCGACGATGATAATTCCGTCAAAACACAATTGAAAAGTTTTGGAAACAAAAAACCCAAACACGCCGACGATGATAATTCCGTCACAGGGAATATAAACAACTTAACAACTTCAAATCAGGCTGAAGATTTGGAGTGTAAGATTGTAGAAATAATTGAAAAAGAACATTCTAATATTGATATGCAAATTCCTTTTCGGACAGACATTAGAGGTGAAATAAATACTGTCCATGACAGTAAACAATACCCTTACCCAATGTCCACCTCTGATTTCGTCAATAAAGAAATCCAGAGACTACTAGACGAAAACATTATAATGCCGAGTAAAAGCCCTTATAATTCACCAGTACTAGTGGTGCCCAAAAAAGGTCTGAACCAAGACGGTACCCCAAAACACCGTCTAGTTCACGACTACGAAAAAGTGAATGAGAATACCATACCAGACAGGTACCCGATGCAAGATCCATCGGTGATACTAACTAACCTAGGAAAATCGAAATATTTTTCTACCATTGATTTAGAATCCGGCTTTCATCAAATTCCGATGAAGGAATCAGATATTGAAAAGACAGCCTTTTCAATAAATAATGGAAAATATGAATTTCTACGTTTGCCCTTTGGCTTAACGAATGCTCCAAGAATTTTCCAGAGAGCAATGAACGATATACTGAGAGAGCAAGTTGGTAAAACTTGCCACGTATATATGGACGATATAATCATTTTCTCGAACACCATCGAGCAGCATTATACCGATCTAGTACGAATAATCGAAATCTTACAAAAAGCCAATATGAAGATTTCATTAGAAAAGTCCAAATTCTTTAAAACTGAGACCACATTTCTTGGTTACGTTGTCTCTCACAACGTAATCAAAACAGATCCGGAAAAAATATCTACCATAATGAGATATCCCATTCCCCAAAGCATAAGAGAACTTCGCAGCTTTTTAGGTCTCACAGGCTATTACCGCAAGTTTGTTCAAAACTACGCGAAAATAGCCAAGCCTCTAACAAAATCTCTAGGAGGGGACAACGGAAAAATAACTAAAAAAATGTCATCTAAAATCAAAATCCAATTAGACGAACCAGCCATAAAAGCTTTTAATGAGCTGAAAAACAACCTAGTAGCACAGGTAGAATTATTTCAACCTGACTACAATAAAAAATTCAATCTGACCACTGATGCGTCAGATGTAGACTTTGGAGCGGTTCTATCTCAAGACAATAGACCGATAACCTTCATCTCCAAAACCAAAGACACTAGAATAATAAGATGCGTAACGGCCATACATTGGTTTTGCACTATGCAGCCACTTTTTTGGTGGCGGCAATAATTGCTCTCTTCCAGCTTGCGTAAAATTGAGAGCATAAAAATCTAAAAATAGAATTCACTTGCTTGTGTGAGTGAAAACAGTAAACAAAAAAGTGTGCATGTGTGCGTAGTTGTGCTAGAAGACAATTTTCGGTCCGAAATCAATTTTGATCTAAGATACAAATTTGATTAATGTTTTGGTCAATTTCGTTGTAATATGAGCTAATAAAATAATATTTAAAAATTGATGCCGTGACTATTATTTTTTTTTAAAAAGTTGTTTTAATATTCTTTAGTTAAAATCGCCGCTCTAGTTAGCTACCGTTTACATATAAATATTTGTATTATTAATTATCTGTAATAAATGTAATTTTTGGTACTCAGGGAATGGGGTCGTATATTTATATGACCTTCGAGTCGACTTGAAATAATAAATGTTAAGCATTTAAATATTTCCATGTTCCCCAACTAAGCTAGTTTTCTAACTATTGCTTTTCGATATAATTTGCTCCTTTTTTTAATATTAATTTTATTAAATTTTTGTACTATATATTTATATATCATATATATAAGTTATGCAACTCATGGTTGCTTGGGGGTGTGACGAGCTCTTGTCACAGAATAGTTCACCTAGTTAGTATAATCCACATCCGACCTTGGGCATATACAAAATGTATAGCAGCGCCGTTCCATTTGTTAGCACAGACGGGCGGGAAAATTCCAGTGCTTCTACTGTATTCTGGTACGGCAAGTTCCTGACCTCGGTCAAAATTGTTTGTACCTCCCCGTGGTCAAGTAAGCGGGAGTTTACAATTCCTGTCTTAGCCAATTGGCAAGCTTGGGTCAGCTCGCCGACCTGACTATCGATGATCAAGGCCTTGTGCAGTAGCGTCGTTGCCGTGTGTACATCTCCATCGATGACATTGACCCTCGCAGCTACTTCGTTCAATTGTCTCAGGGACTCATGTGAGGCGTCGAACAGGCCAGCGTTTATCCTTACGTGCTGGTCGGCCGTTTTGACGACGTTTTCCTGCGCACGAAGTATGGCGTTCCAATCCGATGCGTCCGGAGAACCCGCAATCCACTTCCATGCGGACCCAATCCAGTCCAGTGAACGGCGTCCGCGCCGCGTGCCCATCAGTCTTGACAGGCACTCCCGCCATTCTTCCAGGTAGTGCGTTACCAGCGCTTCAATCCTGGGATCCATTAGTAGCGCCGCCTCGCGTTGAACCTCCTGAATCAGCACCTCGAGCCTTGCCAAGTCAATTACATGCGCCAGTTTGAATTGACCGTTGACCCGCCAGACTGTGCCCTCCTGCAGTGGCACAACCGCAGCTCCCACCATTTGGGCCACGACGATGCTTGCAATTAAAAAATGTAGCTTGCAGTATTAAGTAAAATTTTTTAGGGGTAGGTGTTTGATTCCTTATTGTGTGTTATGTGTTTAGTGTTATGTGTAGTAAAGGAAGGGCACAAAGTGTGTGAGTGTAAAAAAAGTTTGTGAAACACACGTGTACTGTCCAGCGCTTTTTTTATTTTTACTTTTTTTTTATTTTTTATTATTATTATTATTTTATTTTTTTTTTTTTTTTCCGCAAATTGGACTTATGAAAAATTTTGCCTGTCTTGGTTTAATAGTCACGTTCCTATCCTCAGCAACCTCTTCGGCCCTGAAGCGCGGCTTTTCTTTGGTCTTAATTTGTTTATTGGCGACAAATACCCTGTCTCCCTGATCGTAAGGCACGGGTTCAGAACGGGTCTTATTGTGGGCCGCGTTTGTGAGCTTCTGCCTATACTCTATTAGGCCTCTAACATCCTCTAGGACCTTTGCCCTGAAGTTAGTCAGACCCTGATAGTTGATCCTGGTCGAAGAACAGGTCCGCCGGCTTATTCCCAGTCACCGAGTGAACAGAATTGTTGTATCTTTCCACTGCTATAGCGACCAATTCGTTGAACTTGAAGTCAGGGTGTTCGCCTTTCAAACATCGGTAAATCTCAAGGAAGGTGGAGTGAAACCTCTCGATTTGACCATTGACTTCGCTTTTTTGGGTCGGAGTATTGTAGAGCGCAATCCCCAGCGTACGCAAATAGTTCAGTACCGTCGGGCACAGGAGGCCTCTCTCATTGTCTGAGTCTGACCTTCGGGACGGTGAAATAATGAAGCACCTCTACTAGTCTTTCCCGTAGATGAATCGAAGATTTTGATTCTAAAGGGAAGAGCTTGGCAAATTTGGTGAATTTGTCTATACAGCTCAAGTAGATCTTCTTTTCCAAGGTGAAAATATCGATGTAAAGGATTTCGCACGGATATTTTGGTTTATTGGGATGTCTCTCGTACTTATAGAGTTTGCAACTCTCGCACGACGAGAGTTGCTTGCGGAAGATGCTGGCCATCTGAGGGAAACAAAATTTCTCCAAAATTTGCAGGCGCACCTCCGTAGCGCCCCTGTGAGCTCTGCGATGTTCATTTTCAATAACTTCGCAGACCTCCTCGGGATCCGACAAATCTGTCACCAACCTTTGCGTTATGCGTATTTTGAACGAGGCAAAATTCTCTAAGCATTGATGTTGGAATGATTACAGGTAAATTTCCGGGATCTTAACCCCGTTGATCACCGATGGCTTGAGGTATTTTCCCAAGGTAACGACCAAATCGGATAAAAGACCAACTCCAACCGGAATGAGATGACGCGCGAAGCCCCTGTGCGGTTGCTCGCACAAATGTTCCGATCGGTCGGGATCGAAAACTAATTGGTTGCGGTATACATTAATGGGAACTTCTACGTGGGGGAGTAGGTGAGACGAGTCTTCGTCCGCGCTATGAATGGTGGAGTACCCTTCAGTAGCCGAAGTATACGTTACTGTATTGTGACGACAAGATTAAAAACAAGTCGAGTAAAATAGAAAGTAAAAACACTCTTCCATTAAGGGAATACATAATAAAAAATACTTTGACAACCAAAAGGTGAATACCACAGAATCAATTATCGTAGAAGGAAGTTTGAGTAGCTCGGGATCGGAGTGTCCTGAGCAAGCCAGCGTTGAATTATCCGCTAACAAGAAAATTAAAAGTTTGGAAAAAAATAAACCCAAACACGCCGACGATGATAATTCCGTCAAAACACAATTGAAAAGTTTTGGAAACAAAAAACCCAAACACGCCGACGATGATAATTCCGTCACAGGGAATATAAACAACTTAACAACTTCAAATCAGGCTGAAGATTTGGAGTGTAAGATTGTAGAAATAATTGAAAAAGAACATTCTAATATTGATATGCAAATTCCTTTTCGGACAGACATTAGAGGTGAAATAAATACTGTCCATGACAGTAAACAATACCCTTACCCAATGTCCACCTCTGATTTCGTCAATAAAGAAATCCAGAGACTACTAGACGAAAACATTATAATGCCGAGTAAAAGCCCTTATAATTCACCAGTACTAGTGGTGCCCAAAAAAGGTCTGAACCAAGACGGTACCCCAAAACACCGTCTAGTTCACGACTACAAAAAAGTGAATGAGAATACCATACCAGACAGGTACCCGATGCAAGATCCATCGGTGATACTAACTAACCTAGGAAAATCGAAATATTTTTCTACCATTGATTTAGAATCCGGCTTTCATCAAATTCCGATGAAGGAATCAGATATTGAAAAGACAGCCTTTTCAATAAATAATGGAAAATATGAATTTCTACGTTTGCCCTTTGGCTTAACGAATGCTCCAAGAATTTTCCAGAGAGCAATGAACGATATACTGAGAGAGCAAGTTGGTAAAACTTGCCACGTATATATGGACGATATAATCATTTTCTCGAACACCATCGAGCAGCATTATACCGATCTAGTACGAATAATCGAAATCTTACAAAAAGCCAACATGAAGATTTCATTAGAAAAGTCCAAATTCTTTAAAACTGAGACCACATTTCTTGGTTACGTTGTCTCTCACAACGTAATCAAAACAGATCCGGAAAAAATATCTACCATAATGAGATATCCCATTCCCCAAAGCATAAGAGAACTTCGCAGCTTTTTAGGTCTCACAGGCTATTACCGCAAGTTTGTTCAAAACTACGCGAAAATAGCCAAGCCTCTAACAAAATCTCTAGGAGGGGACAACGGAAAAATAACTAAAAAAATGTCATCGAAAATCAAAATCCAATTAGACGAACTAGCCATAAAAGCTTTTAATGAGCTGAAAAACAACCTAGTAGCACAGGTAGAATTATTTCAACCTGACTACAATAAAAAATTCAATCTGACCACTGATGCGTCAGTCCAAAACCAAAGACACTAGAATAATAAGATGCGTAACGGCCATACATTGGTTTTGCACTATGCAGCCACTTTTTTGGTGGCGGCAATAATTGCTCTCTTCCAGCTTGCGTAAAATTGAGAGCATAAAAATCTAAAAATAGAATTCACTTGCTTGTGTGAGTGAAAACAGTAAACAAAAAAGTGTGCATGTGTGCGTAGTTGTGCTAGAAGACAATTTTCGGTCCGAAATCAATTTTGATCTAAGATACAAATTTGATTAATGTTTTGGTCAATTTCGTTGTAATATGAGCTAATAAAATAATATTTAAAAATTGATGCCGTGACTATTATTTTTTTTTAAAAAGTTGTTTTAATATTCTTTAGTTAAAATCGCCGCTCTAGTTAGCTACCGTTTACATATAAATATTTGTATTATTAATTATCTGTAATAAATGTAATTTTTGGTACTCAGGGAATGGGGTCGTATATTTATATGACCTTCGAGTCGACTTGAAATAATAAATGTTAAGCATTTAAATATTTCCATGTTCCCCAACTAAGCTAGTTTTCTAACTATTGCTTTTCGATATAATTTGCTCCTTTTTTTAAAATTAATTTTATTAAATTTTTGTACTATATATGTATATATCATATATATAAGTTATGCAACTCATGGTTGCTTGGGGGTGTGACGAGCTCTTGTCACAGAATAGTTCACCTAGTTAGTATAATCCACATCCGACCTTGGGCATATACAAAATGTATAGCAGCGCCGTTCCATTTGTTAGCACAGACGGGCGGGAAAATTCCAGTGCTTCTACTGTATTCTGGTACGGCAAGTTCCTGACCTCGGTCAAAATTGTTTGTACCTCCCCGTGGTCAAGTAAGCGGGAGTTTACAATTCCTGTCTTAGCCAATTGGCAAGCTTGGGTCAGCTCGCCGACCTGACTATCGATGATCAAGGCCTTGTGCAGTAGCGTCGTTGCCGTGTGTACATCTCCATCGATGACATTGACCCTCGCAGCTACTTCGTTCAATTGTCTCAGGGACTCATGTGAGGCGTCGAACAGGCCAGCGTTTATCCTTACGTGCTGGTCGGCCGTTTTGACGACGTTTTCCTGCGCACGAAGTATGGCGTCCCAATCCGATGCGTCCGGAGAACCCGCAATCCACTTCCATGCGGACCCAATCAAGTCCAGTGAACGGCGTCCGCGCCGCGTGCCCATCAGTCTTGACAGGCACTCCCGCCATTCTTCCAGGTAGTGCGTTACCAGCGCTTCAATCCTGGGATCCATTAGTAGCGCCGCCTCGCGTTGAACCTCCTGAATCAGCACCTCGAGCCTTGCCAAGTCAATTACATGCGCCAGTTTGAATTGACTGTTGACCCGCCAGACTGTGCCCTCCTGCAGTGGCACAACCGCAGCTCCCACCATTTGGGCCACGACGATGCTTGCAATTAAAAAATGTAGCTTGCAGTATTAAGTAAAATTTTTTAGGGGTAGGTGTTTGATTCCTTATTGTGTGTTATGTGTTTAGTGTTATGTGTAGTAAAGGAAGGGCACAAAGTGTGTGAGTGTAAAAAAAGTTTGTGAAACACACGTGTACTGTCCAGCGCTTTTTTTATTTTTACTTTTTTTTTATTTTTTATTATTATTATTATTTTATTTTTTTTTTTTTTTTATTTCCGCAGATTGGACTTATGAAAAATTTTGCCTGTCTTGGTTTAAATAGTCACGTTCCTATCCTCAGCAACCTCTTCGGCCCTGAAGCGCGGCTTTTCTTTGGTCTTAATTTGTTTATTGGCGACAAATACCCTGTCTCCCTGATCGTAAGGCACGGGTTCAGAACGGGTCTTATTGTGGGCCGCGTTTGTGAGCTTCTGCCTATACTCTATTAGGCCTCTAACATCCTCTAGGACCTTTGCCCTGAAGTTAGTCAGACCCTGATAGTTGATCCTGGTCGAAGAACAGGTCCGCCGGCTTATTCCCAGTCACCGAGTGAACAGAATTGTTGTATCTTTCCACTGCTATAGCGACCAATTCGTTGAACTTGAAGTCAGGGTGTTCGCCTTTCAAACATCGGTAAATCTCAAGGAAGGTGGAGTGAAACCTCTCGATTTGACCATTGACTTCGCTTTTTTGGGTCGGAGTATTGTAGAGCGCAATCCCCAGCGTACGCAAATAGTTCAGTACCGTCGGGCACAGGAGGCCTCTCTCATTGTCTGAGTCTGACCTTCGGGACGGTGAAATAATGAAGCACCTCTACTAGTCTTTCCCGTAGATGAATCGAAGATTTTGATTCTAAAGGGAAGAGCTTGGCAAATTTGGTGAATTTGTCTATACAGCTCAAGTAGATCTTCTTTTCCAAGATGAAAATATCGATGTATAGGATTTCGCACGGATATTTTGGTTTATTGGAATGTCTCTCGTACTTATAGAGTTTGCAACTCTCGCACGACGAGAGTTGCTTGCGGAAGATGCTGGCCATCTGAGGGAAACAAAATTTCTCCAAAATTTGCAGGCGCACCTCCGTAGCGCCCCTGTGAGCTCTGCGATGTTCATTTTCAATAACTTCGCAGACCTCCTCGGGATCCGACAAATCTGTCACCAACCTTTGCGTTATGCGTATTTTGAACGAGGCAAAATTCTCTAAGCATTGATGTTGGAATGATTACAGGTAAATTTCCGGGATCTTAACCCCGTTGATCACCGATGGCTTGAGGTATTTTCCCAAGGTAACGACCAAATCGGATAAAAGACCAACTCCAACCGGAATGAGATGACGCGCGAAGCCCCTGTGCGGTTGCTCGCACAAATGTTCCGATCGGTCGGGATCGAAAACTAATTGGTTGCGGTATACATTAATGGGAACTTCTACGTGGGGGAGTAGGTGAGACGAGTCTTCGTCCGCGCTATGAATGGTGGAGTCCCCTTCAGTAGCCGAAGTATACGGGACAAGGCGTCAAGAGCCTTGTCCCTCGAGTGTTCTGAGAGGGCCCTAACTGCCTCCATTTGATATCCCATAGCTTTCAATCCGTTGAGGATAAGGGAAAGGTGCTTATTCACCTCCAAATAGTATTCCTCTAGAGTTTTATTCCCCTGGGTCAGTTGGCCAAGCTGATATTCCAGCGTACGCACATCGCGCTTGTCCGCGATTGATAAAAATCAAACATATTGTAACCAAGCAAAAACGGCCAGAACCAGCTCAAGCAAATACTGAAAGAGAATTTTTGACAGTGTTATATGAACATCTTAATGAAATTAATAATGAAGCGGGACGCATCATTTTAGGAGGGAGAGAGTTATCCAACCCATGATTCAGGGGCCCTTACCCAATTTATAAACAATTTTTCAAAATCCAATCTTACCGATTGATTTGCCTTGGATCCCAAAGTCGCACTTCGCCGGCTTGTAAATAAACCAAACTTAACGTAAACACAGCTCCCTCTTGATCGAATTTAACGTAAACACAATTCCTCTTGGAGATCAAACATATTGCGCATTGGGGACCAACTTATTGCGTATCAATCAAACTGCAATGGTCAGCATAATTGAATTTCACAACGCAATGGAAAGATTTCTAAGCCTTTGGCTCTCTTCCTAACGAAGTTTCTAGAGCGTCTCCTAAGAGAACATTTCTCCAAACAGAAAAGCCTCTGGCCGAGGTTGTTTGGGCTCCGATGAAGAATCAAAAGATCAGTCTTCTGTGGTGAATGTCAAATAAAAGTTTGTTCGGCTTTCGAATATTTATTGTTATTTGTTTTAAGACCAGAGATGGTTCTGCCTCGTTCAAACATTGTCAAGTATCTGCTTATTCATTCTTAAGTATATTTCGGCTAAGCCTTAACCGCGTAGCATGCGCTGCCGGATACGCCAGCAGCGGAGCGGCTCTCTTATGTATATCTTATATATCTATGCTTATCGAGAGAGAGTTATGCATATATGTATTATACATTTGGTCGGCGTGGGAATGCTGACCATGCACTTATACTTTGTACCCTTTAAGTGGACGATCACGTTACATCCGTCTTGGACTTTATTGGCATAAGCATAGCAACAAAGTGCTGCTATGTGTTTGTATGCTTATTGTACTTTAATGTTCTTAATATTACATAGGCGCATACTACACTTCATCAGGCGACAAGCGAGAATGATTATTATAATCAATCTGTAAAAGTAAAGTGACTAGTAATAGTGGATTAGCATAACGGATTATCATCAAATATTGTAATTGAAAAACGTTTGAAATAAAAAATAAAATACTGTTTTCACTCACACAAGCTAGTGAATTCTATTTTTAGATTTTTATGCTCTCAATTTTACGCGAGCGGCAAGAGAGCAATTATTGCCGCCACCAAAAAAGTGACTGCCTAGTGCAAAACCAATGTATGGCCGTTACGCATCTTATTATTCTAGTGTCTTTGACGATGCTGAGCGAAGATCGACGGCCAGCTCTCTCTCTCTCGCGCTCGCGCTCTTACTCTTTACTTTACTTTACTCTCTTGTTATACAACTGACTTCGTAGTTTTAGTTTGACTTTGACATTGGAAGCAATCACCTTAGTGTAATAAATAAATTGTTAACCCGAATCGTGCGTTGTCTACTAATCCACGGTTTGTTGCTCTAATAATGACGTTTTCTGCGAGAAATTAACATCGTACTTTTCAACAAAACAAAATTCGACGTTTTAGAGACACCTTTTTAGAAAAATATCTCCTAACGAAGGCTTTCGCCAGTGGAGAAATTTATACTACGACTGCGTCAGCAATTCCAAAAATGACAGTTTGGTTCCACGAAAGCCGAGATAGAAGAAATATGTCTACAGGACAAACTTATTGATACTTTGGCTAACTCTGAGCTTAAAAAGAAACTTGTAGAGAAAGAACAAACATTAAGTTTACGCTATAAACGCGTGTCAAGTAGATGAAGAAATAAATAAACAATCACATCTGATGTTGCCGAAACATTTACCAGACACTGTCAATAAAATTTCTAATTGCAAACCACGGAAACTGCATAATAGCGAGTGTGGAAGGTGTGGACCACAAAGAAGATAGTCCCACGTGCCCGGCTCGGCAGATTAAGTGTAATCTGTGCTCTCGGGTAGGTCCTTTTGCCACAATCGAACGATCAGAATTCCAAGTGCAGAAATATACATCGAATTAAAGATTCAAACCAAGTGGGTAACGAGATAAAGCGGAAACGTTGTTTAAAAATACTCAGTGGCGAGGAACATGAAGAATTGATTAAATGCCGAATTGGTGGCGAGAACATTTCATTAATAATCGATTCCGGTTCCCGGTTCAACCTGATCTCGCGAGACGGTTTTGAAAACAAAGAATGCATCAGTTTTCAATGTTCGCGCGAATGCGCATAATCAGTTTAGGGGATATGCCTCGGACGAAATCTGAAATGTTTTTTGTGTCTTTGAGGCACTATAAGCGATCAAGGAAAATCCGGAGCAAATTGCATGAGTCATTGCTTGGAAGGGAAGCGGCTACAAAGTTAAATGTCCTCCGAATGGGGCTACCAGTTAACCACATTGAAATTATAGCGCCGTTCCCAAAATGGAAAAGCATTAGCGTTAAGCTAACAATAGATCCGGATGTTGACCCCGTAAAACAACCAATGAGACGAATTCCGGTGGCGTTGGAGTACAAGGTGAATGCTAAGTTAGATGAAGCACACCGCACGGACATTATTGAATCGGTGAGTGGTCACAGTCCTTGGATCTCCCCGATGGTAATTGCGTTTAAGTCGAATGGCGACATCCGACTATGCCTGGCCAACCGAGGCCAACCGAGCCATTCTTGGTGAAAACCTCTGCCTACGTTCGAATCTTTTATGACTAAATTACGAAACGCCAAATTATTTTCACGACTGGATCTAAAGGACGCATATCACCAGTTGGAACTGGACCATGCACTTTCATCATACAAGCGATTGATGTTTGCCAAAGCATAAACGCGGGGCCTGAAATTTTCCAAAGACGACTCCAGGAACTTCTTTCATCGTGCGATAACGTAATGAATTACATCGACGACGTAATAATTTTGGGAAATAACGAACATGCTGCAGCCGAGAAAGTTCGTAATGTCTTCAAAGAATATAATATACTCCTAAACGATGAGAATGTACATCTTAACGATAATGGCTGATCCTGAGAAAATAGCTGCTATCGGTTCCTTTCGAGCACCCAAAAATAAAGAAGAGACGCGGAGTTTACTTGGCCTGGTCACCTACGTGGGTAAACTTTTTCCAGACCTGATAGATTTGACGGAACCACTGCGTGAGTTGTTAAAGAAGGATTAGAAATTTATCTGGGGACCAGTTCAAGACCAGGGGTTTCAAAAACTTAAGTCCGCGTTAGCTAAATTCCCAAGTCTTTCATATTTTGACCCCAACAATAAAACTAGATTGATAGCAGATGCTAGTACCATAGCTTTGGGGGCAATGTTATTACAATTTAAAAATGATCACGACCCAATACTAATTGAATTTGCTAGTCGAAGCTTAACCAATGTAGAGTAACGATACTCCCAAACTGAGAAAGAAAGTTAGGCCTTGGTTTGGGCAGTAGAGAGATATTATTTTTACTTACTGGGATTGGAGTTTGAATTAGTGACCGACCATAAGCCCCTGGAGACAATTTTCAAACCAACCTCAAAACCGCCGGCACGGATTGAAAGATGGCTATTGCGCCTCCAGGCGTATAAATTTAAAGTTATATACAAAACCGGGGAAAAAATATTGCTGACAGTTTATCCACGGCTTTTGATTATTAAAAACCGAGAAAAACCCTCATGACGAAGAAATCGTTGATTGTTATTCCATCAAATCTAAGGCAGAAATTGTTGACGTTGGCACACGAAGGCCATCCAGGCGAATCGGCAATGAAGCAGCGATTAAGAGCCAAAGTGTGGTGGCTCCAAATAGACAAAGACGCCGAGAAATTTCTAAGGGACTGCCTGGATCCCACTCTGGTTTCCCGAGCAGCAAATCCGCCACCGATGAAGAGAACTGAATTTCCAAACGGTCCTTGGCTTGCAGTGGCACCAGACTTGCTAGGCCCATTGCCGAAAACCGAATACATCTTAGTCCTAATCGATTTTTTTCAAGATATATGGAAATCAAGTTTTTACGACCTATTACATCGCTTATTGACGCGTATAAAGAAATTTTCTGTAGACTTGGGTACCCAAAACAGCTGCGGACGGATAACGGTCGACAGTAAGTAAGCGCTGAGTTCCGGCACTATTGCGAGATTGAATCGCGACGCCTCCTTTTAGTCACAGGCCAATGGCGTGGTAGTAAATATGAATAAAGCGTCTGAAAATAGCCCATATGCACAAGAGGAATCTTAAGGATGAAATTCGATCGTTCACGTTCATGTATAATGTCACTCCTCATGGAACTACAGGCACTGAGTTAATGTTTAATCGAATCATTCGAGATAAAATCCCAGGTATACAAGATCTGATCGCCGAATTTTCTGATTCAGCGGAAAAAGATAGAGACTGTATAGTTAAGCAAAAGGGAAAGGAATTTGCAGTCAAAAGAAGGGGAGCAAGTGAAACAGATATCAGAGTAGGAGGCAAAGTGGTCCTTAAAAATGTAGTTTTTCCCCACAAGCTTACTTCGATGTGGGAACCAGCACCACGATGCCAAAGACACTAGAATAATAAGATGTGTAACGCCATACGATTTTTTTGCACACGATTTTTTCGGGCTGGCTCCAGGCTCTCTCGAATTTTTGTTCAAGAGCCAGAGAGAGAGCACTCTAGAGCCAGCAGCTCTCTTGTACGCATACAGCGACCGAGCACTGTATTTGTGCACACGTATGCTCATATATTGTAAATTTGACAAAATATGCCCTCACTTCAGAAGTTTATGGACTTTCAATCTATATTATTTGTACTCTGGCAATCGAGTACAAAGTACTCGGAAGTAAAAAGTAAAAACTCTAATTTTGCATTGCCTTAACATTATAATTATTTAATTACCTCATAGAAATGGTAATAGGTGAATAAATGTACATAATAATACCGAATTATTTTAATAAATTACTTTATACTAGAAAATATGTCGTTAGAGTATTCAGCTTACGACGTGGAAAATTTATTTGATTTTAGTGATTCTTAGGTGCGCTGGTCCTGCCTCGAGAATTCAATTTTGCAATGCACAGGTTGCATATGATGTTTTTTAACTATTTAGTATATTTATTAGTACAAATTACTAGTAAACAAGTAAAAAAATATGCATACTTCTGTAAATTTTCAGTATTTGAAATGCAAATATAATTTTGTTGAATGTTTTTGTTATATTCTAATTTTATATATGTAAAAACCGCGCAATTTTGGGTGGGTAAAAAAGCGCGCCAAATGTATTCTTTCTTCTTTTAGTTCCTCTTAATCCGTTTGCTTAAAGCTAACAAATAAATGCGATAAATGCAAATCGTTGATTTTAAAAGAAAGCGAGCATTTAACAGCTCCATCTGAGCTTTTCATACATGAGAAAAACTACTTGATAGAATCGGACTTTCGAAAACTAAAGGCACCATCTGATCTTATTTTTAATATCTGAAAAATACACATTAAAATTTTTGAAAATATTTATAAAGTACATAATATTATATATAGTACAAAAATTTAATAAAATGAATTTAAAAAATGGAGCAAATTATATCGAAAAGCAATAGTTAGAAAACTAGCTTAGTTGGGGAACATCGTAATATTTTAATGTTTAACATATATTATTTCAAGTCGACTCGAAGGTCAAATAAATATACGACCCCATTACAATTGTAATGGCCTCCCCGTGGTGTTCCCTGGGTACCAAAAATTACATATATTTCAGGTAAATAATAAAGAAAGAATATTAAAACAACTTCTTAAAAAAAAAATAATAGTCACGGCATAAATTTTTAAATATTATTTTATTAGCTCATATTACAACGAAATTGACCAAAACATTAATCAAATTAGTTTCTTAGATCAAAATTGATTTCGGACCGAAAATCGTCTTCTAGCACAACTACGCACACATGCATACTTTTTTGTGTACTGTTTTTACTCACACAAGCAAGTGAATTCTATTTTTAGATTTGTATGCTCTCAATTTTACGCGAGCGGCAAGAGAGCAATTATTGCGGCCACCAAAAGAGTGGCTGCCTAGTGCAAAACCAATGTATGGCCGTTACGCATCTTATTATTCTAGTATCTTTGACGATGCTGAGCGAAGATCGACGGCCAGAATGCCAGTTTGGTTCCACGAAAGCCGAGATAGAAGAAATATGTCTAAAAGACAAACTTATTGATACCTGGGCTAACTCTGAACATAAAAAGAAACTTGTAGAGAAAGAACAAACATTAAGTTTGCGCTATAAGCGCGTGTCAAGTAGATGAAGAAATAAATAAACAATCACATCTGATGTTGCCGAAACATTTCCAGTTGTCCAGTTGGAACTGGACGATGCACTTTCATCACACCACGAGGACTGTTCAGATACAAGCGATTGATGTTTGCCAAAGCATAAGCGCGGGGCCTGAAATTTTCCAAAGACGACTCCAGGAACTTCTTTCATCGTGCGATAACGTAATGAATTACATCGACGACGTAATAATTTTGGGAAATAACGAACAGGAACATGATGCTGCAGCCGAGAAAGTTCGTAATGTCTTCAAAGAATATAATATACTCCTAAACGATGAGAATGTACATCTTAACGATAATGGCTGATCCTGAGAAAATAGCTGCTATCGGTTCCTTTCGAGCACCCAAAAATAAAGAAGAGACACGGAGTTTCCTTGGCCTGGTCACCTACGTGGGTAAACTTTTTCCAGACCTGATAGATTTGACGGAACCACTGCGTGAGTTGTTAAAGAAGGATTAGAAATTTATCTGGGGACCAGTTCAAGACCAGGGGTTTCAAAAACTTAAGTCCGCGTTAGCTAAATTCCCAAGTCTTTCATATTTTGACGCCAACAATAAAACTAGATTGATAGCAGATGCTAGTCCCATAGCTTTGGGGCAATATTATTACAATTTAACAATGATCACGACCCAAAACTAATTGAATTTGCTAGTCGAAGCTTAACCAATGTAGAGTAACGATACTCCCAAGCTGAGAAAGAAAGTTAGGCCTCGGTTTGGGCAGTAGAGAGATATTATTTTTACGTACTGGGATTGGAGTTTGAATTAGTGACCGACCATAAGCCCCTGGAGACAATTTTCAAACCAACCTCAAAACCGCCGTCACGGATTGAAAGATGGCTATTGCGCCTTCAGGCGTATAAATTTAAAGTTATATACAAAACCGGGGAAAAAATATTGCTGACAGTTTATCCCGGCTCTTGATAATTAAAAACCGAGAAGAACACTCATGACGAAGAGATCGTTGATTGTTATTCCATCAAATCTAAGGCAGAAATTGTTGACGTTGGCACACGAAGGCCATCCAGGCGAATCGGCAATGAAGCAGCGATTAAAAGCCAAAGTGTGGTGGCCCCAAATAGACAAAGACGCCGAGAAATTTCTAAGGGACTGCCTGGATTGCACTCTGGTTTCCCGAGCAGAAAATCCGCCACCGATGAAGAGAACTGAATTTCCAAACGGTCCTTGGCTTGCAGTGGCACCAGACTTGCTAGGCTCAGTGCCGTAAACCGAATACATCTTAGTCCTAATCGATTTTTTTCAAGATATATGGAAATCAAGTTTTTGCGATCTTTTACATCGCTTATTGACGCGTATAAAGAAATTTTCTGTAGACTTGGGTACCCAAAACAGCTGCGGACGGATAACGGTCGACAGTAAGTAAGCGCTGAGTTCCGGCACTATTGCGGGATTGAACAAATCGCGACGCCTCCTTTTAGTCACAGGCCAATGGCGTGGTAGTAAATATGAATAAAGCGTCTGAAAATAGCCCATATGCACAAGAGGAATCTTAAGGATGAAATTCGATCGTTCACGTTCATGTATAATGTCACTCCTCATGGAACTACAGGCACTGAGTTAATGTTTAATCGAATCATTCGAGATAAAATCCCAGGTATACAAGATCTGGTAGGCGAATTTTCTGATTCAGCGGAAAAAGATAGAGACTGTATAGTTAAGCAAAAGGGAAAGGAATTTGCAGTCAAAAGAAGGGGAGCAAGTGAAACAGATATCAGAGTAGGAGGCAAAGTGGTCCTTAAAAATGTAGTTTTTCCCCACAAGCTTACTCTGAACTTCGATGTGGGAACCAGCACCACGATGCCAAAGACACTAGTATAATAAGATGCGTAACGCCATACGATTTGTTTGCACACGATTTTTTCGGGCTGGAATTTTTGTTCAAGAGCCAGAGAGAGAGCGCTCTAGAGCCAGCAGCTCTCTTGTACGCACACAGCGACAGCCGAGCACTGTATGTGTGCACACGTATGCTCATATATTGTAAATTTGACAAAATATGCCCTTCACTTCAGAAGTTTATGGACTTTCAATCTATATTATTTGTACTCTGGCAATCGAGTACAAAGTACTCGTAAGTAAAAAGTAAAAACTCTAATTTTGCATTGCCTTAACATTATAATTATTTAATTACCTCATAGAAATAGTTACAGGTGAATAAATGTACATAATAATACCGAATTATTTTAATAAATTACTTTATACTAGAAAATATGTCGTTAGAGTATTCAGCTTACGACGTGGAAAATTTATTTGATTTTAGTGATTCTTAGGTGCGCTGGTCCTGCCTCGAGAATTCAATTTTGCAACGCACAGGTTGCATATGATGGTTTTTAACTATTTAGTATATTTATTAGTACAAATTACTAGTAAACAAGTACAAAAATATGCATACTTCTGTAAATTATCAATTTTCAGTATTTGAAATGTAAATATTATTTTGTTGAATGTTTTTGTTATATTCTAATTTGATATTTGTAAAAACCGCGCAATTTTGGGTGGGTAAAAAAGCGCGCCAAATGTATTCTTTCTTCTTTTAGTTCCTCTTAATCCGTTTGTTTAAAGCTGACAAATAAATGCGATAAATGCAAATCGTTGATTTTAAAAGAACGCAAGCATTTAACAGCTCCATCTGAGCTTTTCATACATGAGAAAAACTACTCGATAGAATCGGACTTTCGAAAACTAAAGGCACCATCTGATCTTATTTTTAATATCTGAAAAATACACATTAAAATTTTTGAAAATATTTATAAAGTACATAATATTATATATAGTATAAAAATTTAATAAAATTCATTTAAAAAAATGAGCAAATTATATCGAAAAGCAATAGTTAGAAAACTAGCTTAGTTGGGGAACATGGGAATATTTTAATGTTTAACATTTATTATTTTAAGTCGACTCGAAGGTCATATAAATATACGACCCCATTACAATTGTAATGGCCTTCCCGTGGTGTTCCCTGGGTACCAAAAATTACATATATAATTACAACTTTGCGGTTTGTTGGCTTATAAAAAAAATATTTTTATTAATCAAAAACTTAAGCGAACGTCGGAGACAAATTCACGTCTTACACAATTGAAGTATGAATAAAATCCAAATCTAATTTGCAAAGCGAACGCTTAGCAAAACCTTGGCTGAGCTTATTTACTTCTTCATATTGAGCGTGCATAGGCTCTCATTTATGTTTACGTTAATTAGGCGCTCTCTTGAGTGGATTAGGCATGGATACAGATCAGCCAAGTTTGAGCTACGTGGAAAGTTTTGACCCTTTAAGCTGTGTAAGCAGTTTTCACCCTTCTAGTGGGAATAACGAATAAGACTGCGGATGTTTATGTTAAATTATTTACATCGGCCGAATTTGTTATTGTCACCAAGAAGTTGGGGTTCTTATGTGCTAAGGCATTCTTGGTTCTATGTTCTATTGTTGCTAAGAGAATATATAAAGTGGCTCGTATATGTTGTAGATATATGTTATGTGGTTGAGCATTACATATGTCACTACCCCACCCTTAAAATGTAGCCTGTCCTCAGGCGGATATTCTAGGATACAATACAGGATTAGTATCAAGTACTGTATTTATATTTTCTGTTGTTATATTATTTTGTTGTTCTATTTGTTGTGAATTCTCTTTTTTATACTTAACAATTTATTTTTTTGGAATGCCTTTATATTTATAAATAAAATATAGTATAAGTGCAAGTATTATAATAGCAAGTATAGTTAATGTAACAATTTGTAATGTGTTGTTTTTTTTAGTGTGTTCTTTAATTATTTCTTTAGCGTGTAGATATGATAATGGTTCTAACTTTGTTACATTGTTATTGATATAGACCGTTTGTGTGTAGTCTAGTGTTGTGCTTGTGATTAATATGTTTTCTATTTGAACAACACAATTAAAATCTTTTATTATATTGTCTCCTATTATAATTTCTCTATTAGTTATACAGTTTTGATTTAATACAATTTTTGATAATTTCCAAGTTAAAATTATGTTTGGTTCTACATAAGTTATTCCAATATTGTTATATGTTTTTCAATATCTACATTCTGTTGGTATTTGATTTAATATTGCTGTAATATATTTGTTTATTATTGGTTTTCTTGAGTTTTGTTTATAAACTTGATTATCTTGAATATAATATTTATCATTTACATTTTCTATAAGTATATTATTATCTTTGTCTGGATATGGTACGATGGTAAAAAGTGCAGTTTTTATAATGTCTCTAGGAATATGGGAAATAATAAGTATTTCATTTGCATCTGATTTTAACCACGTAGAAGTTTTTATATTTAGCAATTTTTCGGAATTTACATGTGATAATGGATCATGTTTTAATAATTTGGGATTAAAAATACCAAGTCTTGTTAATTGCATACCAAGTTCTATATCTTCAATGTATTCGGTAAAGTGTTGTAAATTAAATATTAAAAGTTCTAATCTTCTGTCACCTTCACTTATTGCGCTTAAATGGTTGATTACTTCAATGCCTCTATTGACTACTTCTATTACTTCATTCAATTCATTAATTTGAATACTATGTTGAGAAAGATCGTTTATTTTTTGTTCTAATTCTTCTTTGTCATTTTGATCTAAAGTGCCAAAAAGGTATTTATATGCGGTACCTATAATATTAATTAAACCACGTTTATTGCGTTTTATTGTTCTTATTCTCTGTCTAATTTTTCAGTTAAATATTGAATTTGGGCTATAGTACCATATTCTTCAGCTTGGTTAAATAAATTTGCAAAAGTTTGTTCGGTTTTTGTTAAGTTTACGGACAAATAGTGATATTCATAGTTTATAGGTATATTAATTGATCCTGTTTTAAATATAAGATATCCATTTTTAGCTTGTATTGGGTTCACCTCTAGGCTTTGACCACGGACGGCACGGACGAAACATATTATAAATGTTATTATGAATAACTGTTTAATCGGACTCTTCTTGATTTTCGGGTGTTGAGCTATATGTTTATATATGTATTTACTGTTATTAATTTTATTTTGTTTTTTAAATTTAGATTTATAATGTTCAATTTTTCTTCCTCTATTTGTTTCTTCGTAATGTTTCTCATCTATTTGTTCTATACGCCCTGTTTTCTTAAATGGGTTAGTTGTTTTACTTTTTACCAATGGTGCTTGTTTATATCTGGTATCTACTTCATAGCTATGTCTATCTTTATTCAACTTATCTATTTTTGATTGTTTATCCTTTTGGGTGTCATATGCATAAATGAAAATATCAGCTGGTATTCTACCAGTTGTATTGTGTTTGGTTTTATGATTATATACATAGAGAATAGTTTCAAATTGTGTTATCTTATTTTCTGGGTCGGACTCACTATTAATGATTTTTAACTTTTTATTGACTGTTTTATGGAATCTTTCAATGTCAGACATTCCATTTTTACTTGTTGTGATATTTATATTCACATTTTCGGACCTAAGCCATAAGTGTAACGCGGAACATATAAAAGCTGAATCTTTATCGGCTTTTATTTCGGACGGTTTTCCCATTTCATTGAAAATTTTAAGAAGAGCTCTTTTCGCTTCCAGCCAGTCTCTACTGCTAACTTCAATCAAGGCGGCATATTTGGAATAAATGTCAATGCATGACAGGAATGTTTTATTATTGATTAAATAAAAATCGATAACATATTTTTCTCTGGGACTAAAAGTTTCTGGTGTTAACTCATAGTTTAGTTTAGTATCTCTATTTTCTGTTAATTAATTCTTTGGCATGGACATTTGTCATTTCTATGTAATGAATTTTAATTTTTGTTTTATGAAAGTATCCTTTAGTTTCTACGGTATTATTATCGTCTTTTATAAATTCTATCTGCCTGTTGTAGTAATTAATTGGCCTTTCCGTTAAGGAAATATAAGATTGGTTATCTTCTTGAGCACTGTGAATAGTAGCTTGTGTTGGTAACGAAATGTTACTGGAGGTAACTAGGAAGTTTTCTTCAATTTTTACTCTTGATAGAGCATCTGCTACATGGTTTTCTTTACCAGGGAGATATTTGATATGGTAATCAAATTCATTTAATCATTTCATTTCCATCTCTGAAGTTTCATGTTTGGCTCTTTAATTGAATCAAGCCAAACCAATGGCCTGTGATCACTGTAGATCTCGAATTTTCTACCAAATAAATAGGACCTGAAATATTTAGTGGCCCAAACAATAGCAAGGAATTCCTTTTCTATTGCGGAATAATTAATTTCATGTTCGTTCAGAGTTCTGCTCGCATAGCATATAGGTTTATGCTCTTGCGATAATACCGCGCCTATAGCAAAATTGCTGGCATCAGTAGTTAGTGAAAAAGACATTTTAGAATCTGGGTGCATTAATATGAGGTCGGACGTTATTAACACTTTTAGTTTTTCAAAAGCTAAGTAATAGTCTCAGTCTTTGATATTTATTATCCTTTTTTTAGTCGTAATATCATTGGTTTTGCTTTTTTAGCGAAGTTTGAAATAAATTTGCGGTAAAAGCCGCAAAGACCAAGAAATGATTTTATTTCCTTAGTGGACTTTGGTATAGGGAAATTCACTACGGCTTTAATTTTTGTGGGATTTGGTTTAATACCATCTGTTGTAATTATATGCCCTAGGAATTCAGTTTCTTTTTTAAGGAATTCGCATTTGTCTAGCTGTAATTTTAAATTTGCTTCCCTGAGCTTTATGAATACCTTTCGCAAGGACATTATGTGCTCTTCCAATGAAGTGGAATACACAATTATGTCATCCATATATACGAGACAGATTTTGTATATTAAATCTGCTAAGAGATTATTCATGCAACGTTGAAAAGTTGCGGGTGCACTTTTTAAACCAAATGGCATTCGAGTATATTCAAAATTACCATTTTTGGTGGAAAAAGCTGTCTTCGCTATGGAATTTTCATCCATTTGTATTTTGCGAGGTCAATGGTTGTAAAGTATTGGCAATTTCCAAGCTTGTCCAATATTTCATCCATTACCGGTATTGGGTATTTGTCATCGACGGTTATTTCGTTGAGGTTGCGATAGTCAATGACTATGCGAAATTTCGATTTTCCCGATGCATCTGGCTTTTTGGGTACTACCCAAACCGGAGAGCAATACGGAGAATTCGATTTTCTTATGATGCCTTGTTGCATCATTTCTTTCATTTGGTTTTCGACTTCTTCGTCGAAGCTTTGTGGGTATTTGTATGGACGTCTGTAAATTGGGTCTTCGTGTTTAGTTGTTATGACATGTTTAGTTGTACTTGTGAAGGTCAAATTTTCACCTTCTTTGTACTGTATGTCACTAAACTCGTATAAGACACTGGTGAGGGCTTTCCTCTCTTCATCGTTTAGATGATCAAGTCGAAATTCATTTGTTTCATTGAGTTCGTTGTCAATTACATAATTGACATACTCAATATTTGGAGAATCTAATAGGTTTTCTTTTAAACTCTCTTTATGTGTTTCTTCTTCTTCATTAATATCTTCAAGTCGCAATTTAAATGTGTATTTATTTAAAGTAACTGTATTGGATGTATAGCATATAGTTGCTTTGGAATCTTCCAAATATTCCCTGCCTAACAAAATATCGTATTTTTCTGAGAATTTATGTAAATAAAATGTTTGCTTTGTCGGACATAGTTTACTAGGTTTTAATGCAATTTTTGATTTTAAAATAATTTGACCGTTTATTGTGTGTACATCCAATGGAGCTTTTGAGTTAATCGAACAATTGAAAAAATGTGTACTCATCAAATTTATTGATGAACCTGTGTCAATCAAACATTTAAGTTTGATATCGTTCATAGTTATTTGTATGAATGGGTAGGTTCTTCTTCTTCTACTTCTGATTCCGATCCCAAGGCAAGTTGATGAAAATTTTCACCGGTGTCCATTTTAGACTGACCACTGGAACTTTCACGCTGCCTTTTTTGGGGTTGGTTAGTAGTAGAATAAGATATGGGTTTTTAATAATTTAGAGCGTTTTGCGCTCTACCATGGTCTAACTTTTGTTTGAACTCACTTTATGTCGCTTGGTTATTTTCAACCCTTTTTGAATTATTACTTGCATAATTATTTTGATTTTGATTTTGCTGTGTTTGAATATATTAAGGTTTTGTACCTTGGTCATTATTATTTCCCGTATTCTTTTGAGATTCATTATTTTTACTACTGCTATGTGATGTAGATGGACTGTTTGATTTAGCTTTAGCTTTTTCTGTATTTGATACAATTGTATCGTAAAGGCCTTCCCTTTGCGCTACTTGTCTTAATAATGTTGTTGTTGTAATATCTTGCTAAAGTCATGAACATTCTATCTGGAATTCTTTTATAAATTACATCTTTTATAGTATTAGCCATTGCGGCGGTATAAAGAGTTGTATTTGTATAATTATTTTCTAGTGATAATTTACTTGAAATTTCGAACATCTTATTTTCTTGTTCTACTCCACTCCAGTACGTGTTGTAAAGTCTTCTTAGCAGCTCTTCGTATGGGATTTGGGTTTTAAATTCATCAATGAGGACTGATCGCAGTTCAGACCAAGTGTTGCACTGTTGTAGCTGGGACACTTCTTGTGCGTGTCGGGACAGCTGCATCTCGATGGCACTGTAGAGTACACTATGTTGCCTCTTGTCTGTTGTCGGGTATAGGGACATCACGAAGTCCACACGTCTCACAAATGATGCCAGTTCTCTTGTGGAACCGTCAAATGTTGGGATGTGGCGAATCTGGCCCAAAGCCTGATTCAAATGTAGCTCGGATAGAATCATAATTTGTTCACTAGGTTGTGCCATGTTGTTGATTTTTGCTTTTGAATCACTCGGTAGGTTAATACCGGGTGTTTTTTTTTTTTTTTTTTTTTTTAATTTTAAGATTCACACACCTTCGTAGCGGTCCAATCAATGTTAGATGGGCTACACTGACCTGGTAACAGTCACACCTTTTATTTGTTTTGGTGGGTCACGCTGTAATGGTCACTTGCAGTTTTTAATTTGTATTAATAGTATCCAACATCGAGAGTCTTACACAATTGAAGTATGAATAAAATCTAAAACTAATTTGCAAAGCGAACGCTTAGCAAAACCTTGGCTGAGCTTATTTACTTCTTTATATTGAGCGTACATAGGCTCTCATTTATGTTTACGTTAACTAGGCGCTCTCTTGAGTGGATTGCGCATGGATACAGATCAGCCGAGTTTGAGCTACGTGGAAAGTTTTGACCCTTTAAGCTGTGTAAGCAGTTTTCACCCTTCTAGTGGGAATAACGAATAAGACTGCGGATGTTTATGTTAAATTGTTTACATCGGCCGAATTTGTTATTGTCACCAAGAAGTTGGGGTTCTTATGTGCTAAGGCATTCTTGGTTCTATGTTCTATTGTTGCTAAGAGAATATATAAAGTGGCTGGTATATGTTGTAGATATATGTTATGTGGTTGTCACTATATTACAGATAAATAATAATAAAAATATTTATATGTAAACGGTAGCTAATTCGACCGGCGATTTTAACTAAATAATATTAAAACAACTTCTTAAAAAAAAATAATAGTCACGGCATCAATTTTTAAATATTATTTTATTAGGTCATATTACAACGCAATTGACCAAAACATTAATCAACTTCGTTTCTTAGATCAAAATTGATTTCGGACCGAAAATCGTCTTCTAGCACAACTACGCACACATGCAAGTTATCCAACCCATGATTCAGGGGCCCTTACCCAATTTATAAACAATTTTTCAAAATCCAATCTCACCGATTGATATGCCTTGGATCCCAAAGTCGCACTTCGCCGGCTTGTAAATAAACTAAACTTAACGTAAACACAGCTCCCTCTTGATCGAATTTAACGTAAACACAACTTCCTCTTGAAGACCAAACATATTGCGCATTGGGGACCAACTTATTGCGTATCAATCAAACTGCAATGGTCAGCATAATTGAATTTCACAACGCAATGGAAAGATTTCAAATCCTTTGGCTCTCTTCCTAACGAAGTTTCTAGAGCGTCTCCTAAGAGAACATTTCTCCAAACAGAAAAGCCTCTGGCCGAGGTTGTTTGGGCTCCGATGAAGAATCAAAAGATCAGTCTTCTGTGGTGAATGTCAAATAAAAGTTTGTTCGGCTTTCGAATATTTATTGTTATTTGTTTTAAGACCAGAGATGGTTCTGCCTCGTTCAAACATTGTCAAGTATCTGCTTATTCATTCTTAAGTATATTTCGGCTAAGCCTTAACCGCGTAGCATGCGCTGCCGGATACGCCAGCAGCGGAGCGGCTCTATTATGTATATCTTATATATCTATGCTTATCGAGAGAGAGAGTTATGCATATATGTATTATACATTTGGTCGGCGTGGGAATGCTGACCATGCACTTATACTTTGTACCCTTTAAGTGGACGATCACGTTACATCCGTCTTGGACTTTATTGGCATAAACATAGCAACAATGCTTATGCTATGCGTATGCTTATTGTACTTTAATGTTCTTAATATTACATAGGCGCATACTACACTTCATCAGGCGACAAGCGAGAATGATTATTATAATCAATCTGTAAAAGTAAAGTGACTAGTAATAGTGGATTAGCATAACGGATTATCATCAAATATTGTAATTGAAAAACGTTTAAAATAAAAAATATATTTTTTTATAAAATTTGTACGTAACAAATTTAATTGGCGCCCAACGTGCGGCAGCGTCTAAAAAATTCCTAAAAAATTATTAACGAAGAATAAGTTAAATAAAAACGGGAATCGCGCTGCCAACCAACCCTCAAAACCCACCAAATCATAATTCAGTGATCGCGATAAAACAACTGGCAATCAATTAATGCAATAAACCAGTTTTAATAATCCGACACAAAAAGGTGATAGTGGTAACAAATTCAATTGGCAAACAATTAATGAAATAAACCAATTGAAATTTCATTATATATAAAAGGTGGTCCAAAAAAGTTAAATCTACTATTACAAGTACGCTATAAAATCATCAAATCAGAACCCAAACAAAAGTGAATCATTGATTAAAGAAGAGCCCTTGAACAAAGTGAATTAACAATTATAAAAACCACAAGTGGAAAAAAATACAAAAAATCTCAACAGACTCAAAAAAACATTGTGACACACACACGGAAAACTTAAATAATTCAAATTCAACCCAAAGAAGGAAGGAAGACCACAAGTTATCACCATGCTACACTCTCGGCCATCAAACAAAGACCGGAAATCAGCAGCTAGGAAAACAGTGTGAGCAGATAATTAATTGTACTTTAACTTAATAAAATAACACAAATAGAAATAAAAAATTTAAGGTCAGAGAGCTACGGCAAATAAACCATTTTTCACCGCAATTGTACAAGTTTATAAGCAATCTATCTGAGTAATTAATCTGGTGAATTTATAAAATAAATTAAAAAAAATTATTATTTTAAAATGGCAACTGGAAGTTTAACCCCTTCCACTTCTGTGGGCAGCGTGGCCAACGCAAGAATTAATCAATCGATTAATCAATGTTCAGTTAAGCGAAGTAACAAAAAAATTGTAGGACTTAGAAGGGCAATTATTAGCCAAGAAGCATGAGGTAGAAGATTATAAAGTACAGACCATAGACACATACGTGAAATGCGATACAACACTAGAAGTAATCAAATCAGTAGCAAACTTCACAGGGGAGGTATCCCAATATGTAGGATGGAGAGAAGCGGCAGAAACTGCCATGGGACTGTACAAAATTCAAAGCGAGCAATACTTCATTGCTCTAACCATCCTTAGAAACAAAATTAGGGTGCAGCCATGAGCGTCATGACGCGCTCACCAACCATGGTACGGTTTTAAACTTTCAAGCGACACTCTCAAGATTGGATTTTGTTTACAATGATAAAAGACTGATCCACGTTTTGGAAGCTGAACTGAGTATCCTTAGACAAGGACGGCTGACCATCACCGAGTTTTACAACGAGGTGAACAAAACAATGACTCTACTAATAAACAAGACAATAATACGGAAAGGACAGCGAAATTACTAAAGAAACAAACAGGATCATCAGAAGCAACGCTCTCAGGATCTTCATCTCCGGATTAAATGGATCCATTGCGGAAACGTTGTTTTCACTAAACCCACCTGATTTACCCAACGCATTGGCAAAATGCCAAGAATTAGAATCAAATAATTTTCGGGCACAATTTGCCATCAAATATTACGGATTCAGAAACGAAAACGGAAACCCGGGAAATAACCTGAGACTTAACCCGGTAAATACCAAACCATTCAACAACTCCCCAAATAAGCCAAACAACAACTGGGGAAACAACCAGAACGATAATTGGCCACAAAATAGAAATCCTGGCCCAAACAACTACGGAAACACCAATTTCAATGCTAAATATCAACCTAAACCAGATTCAATGGAGGTCGATGTTTCCTGGAAAAACCAGAATCGACCAAATAACAACTATCCCCGCCCGGGCAGTAACTTCAACAGAGGATACAATAACAACGATGGACAAAACCACAATAATTTCCAGCAGAGAAATTATAATAACCAAAACTACGCTCAAAATACGGAACGGCCCTTCCCATTGAAGAGGGAAGCCACCGGAACAGTGAGCCAGCCGGCTCAAAAGGGAATGAGGATCAACAACATCGATGAGGAATATTTTTTAGAACAGGGCCCCTAAGAGGACTGCCACACCTATCAAGAGTAGACCCCAAAACGAAAAGAAAATTCAACGTGTTAATCGACACGGGAGCTTCCTCTTGCTATGTTAGGAAGGGGATATACGAAGATAGAAAAGAGTTAGCAATTTATAAACGGGTATTCACTGTTCATGGGTACTCGATTATAAAATATTACTACCACATAACAATATTCAATGTGAAGCACCTTTTCTATGAGTTAGTTGGCTACAATTTGTTGAAAAGAATTGGAGCCAAAATAAATGCGGAAGAAGGAACGTTAGAATACAGTGGCAAAAAGGAAAAATTACTGTATTGTGACGACAAGATTAAAAACAAGTCGAGTAAAATAGAAAGTAGAAACACTCTTCCATTAAGGGAATACATAATAAAAAATACTTTGACAACCAAAAGGTGAATACCACAGAATCAATTATCGTAGAAGGAAGTTTGAGTAGCTCGGGATCGGAGTGTCCTGAGCAAGCCAGCGTTAAATTATCCGCTAACAAGAAAATGAAAAGTTTGGAAAAAAATAAATCCAAACACGCCGACGATGATAATTCCGTCAAAACACAATTGAAAAGTTTTGGAAACAAAAAACCCAAACACGCCGACGATGATAATTCCGTCACAGGGAATATAAACAACTTAACAACTTCAAATCAGGCTGAAGATTTGGAGTGTAAGATTGTAGAAATAATTGAAAAATAACATTCTAATATTGATATGCAAATTCCTTTTCGGACAGACATTAGAGGTGAAATAAATACTGTCCATGACAGACCTATTTATAGTAAACAATACCCTTACCCAATGTCCACCTCTGATTTCGTCAATAAAAAAATCCAGAGACTACTAGACGAAAACATTATAATGCCGAGTAAAAGCCCTTATAATTCACCAGTACTAGTGGTGCCCAAAAAAGGTCTGAACCAAGACGGTACCCCAAAACACCGTCTAGTTCACGACTACAAAAAAGTGAATGAGAATACCATACCAGACAGGTACCCGATGCAAGATCCATCGGTGATACTAACTAACCTAGGAAAATCCAAATATTTTTCTACCATTGATTTAGAATCCGGCTTTCATCAAATTCTGATGAAGGAATCAGATATTGAAAAGACAGCCTTTTCAATAAATAATGGAAAATATCCTTCATCAAATTCTGATGGAGGAATCAGATATTGAAAATACAGCCTTTTCAATAAATAATGGAAAATATGAATTTCTACGTTTGCCCTTTGGCTTAACGAATGCTCCAAGAATTTTCCAGAGAGCAATGAACGATATACTGAGAGAGCAAGTTGGTAAAACTTGCCACGTATATATGGACGATATAATCATTTTCTCGAACACCATCGAGCAGCATTATACCGATCTAGTACGAATAATCGAAATCTTACAAAAAGCCAACATGAAGATTTCATTAGAAAAGTCCAAATTCTTTAAAACTGAGACCACATTTCTTGGTTACGTTGTCTCTCACAACGTAATCAAAACAGATCCGGAATAAATATCTACCATAATGAGATATCCCATTCCCCAAAGCATAGGAGAACTTCGCAGCTTTTTAGGTCTCACAGGCTATTACCGCAAGTTTGTTCAAAACTACGAGAAAATAGCCAAGCCTCTAACAAAATCTCTAGGAGGGGACAACGGAAAAATAACTAGAAAAATGTCATCTAAAATCGAAATCCAATTAGACGAACCAGCCATAAAAGCTTTTAATGAGCTGAAAAACAACCTAGTAGCACAGGTAGAATTATTTCAACCTGACTACAATAAAAAATTCAATCTGACCACTAATGCGTCAGATGTAGACATTGGAGCGGTTCTATCTCAAGACAATAGACCGATAACCTTCATCTCCAAAACCAAAGACACTAGAATAATAAGATGCGTAACGGCCATACATTGGTTTTGCACTATGCAGACACTTTTTTGGTGGCGGCAATAATTGCTCCCTTCCCGCTCGCGTAAAATTGAGAGCATAAAAATCTAAAAATAGAATTCACTCGCTTGTGTGAGTGAAAACAGTAAACAAAAAAGTGTGCATGTGTGCGTAGTTGTGCTAGAAGACAATTTTCGGTCCGAAATCAATTTTGATCTAAGATACAAATTTGATTAATGTTTTGGTCAATTTCGTTGTAATATGAGCTAATAAAATAATATTTAAAAATTGATGCCGTGACTATTATTTTTTTTTAAAAAGTTGTTTTAATATTCTTTAGTTAAAATCGCCGCTCTAATTAGCTACCGTTTACATATAAATATTTTTATTATTAATTATCTGTAATAAATGTAATTTTTGGTACCCAGGGAATGGGGTCGTATATTTATATGACCTTCGAGTCGACTTGAAATAATAAATGTTAAGCATTTAAATATTTCCATGTTCCCCAACTAAGCTAGTTTTCTAACTATTGCTTTTCGATATAATTTGCTCCTTTTTTTAAAATTAATTTTATTAAATTTTTGTACTATATGTTTATATATATATAAGTTATGCAACTCATGGTTGCTTGGGGGTGCGACGAGCTCTTGTCACAGAATAGTTCACCTAGTTAGTATAATCCACATCCGACCTTGGGCATATACAAAATGTATAGCAGCGCCGTTCCATTTGTTAGCACAGACGGGCGGGAAAATTCCAGTGCTTCTACTGTATTCTGGTACGGCAAGTTCCTGACCTCGGTCAAAATTGTTTGTACCTCTCCGTTGTCAAGTAAGCGGGAGTTTACAATTCCTGTCTTAGCCAATTGGCAAGCTTGGGTCAGCTCGCCGACCTGACTATCGATGATCAAGGCCTTGTGCAGTAGCGTCGTTGCCGTGTGTACATCTCCATCGATGACATTGACCCTCGCAGCTACTTCGTTCAATTGTCTCAGGGACTCATGTGAGGCGTCGAACAGGCCAGCGTTTATCCTTACGTGCTGGTCGGCCGTTTTGACGACGTTTTCCTGCGCACGAAGTATGTCGTCCCAATCCGATGCGTCCGGAGAACCCGCAATCCACTTCCATGCGGACCCAATCCAGTCCAGTGAACGGCGTCCGCGCCGCGTGCCCATCAGTCTTGACAGGCACTTCCGCCATGCTTCCAGGTAGTGCGTTACCAGCGCTTCAATCCTGGGATCCATTAGTAGCGCCGCCTCGCGTTGAACCTCCTGAATCAGCGCCTTGAGCCTTGCCAAGTCAATTACATGCGCCAGTTTGAATTGACCGTTGACCCGCCAGACTGTGCCCTCCTGCAGTGGCACAACCGCAGCTCCCACCATTTGGGTCACGACGATGCTTGCAATTAAAAAATGTAGCTTGCAGTATTAAGTAAAATTTTTTAGGGGTAGGTGTTTGATTCCTTATTGTGTGTTATGTGTTTAGTGTTATGTGTAGTAAAGGAAGGGCACAAAGTGTGTGAGTGTAAAAAAAGTTTGTGAAACACACGTGTACTGTCCAGCGCTTTTTTATTTTTACTTTTTTTTTATTTTTTATTATTATTATTATTATTTTATTTTATTTTCTTATTTATTTATTATTTTATTTTTTTTTTTTTATTTCCGCAGATTGGACTTATGAAAAATTTTGCCTGTCTTGGTTTAAATAGTCACGTTCCTATCCTCAGCAACCTCTTCGGCCCTGAAGCGCGGCTTTTCTTTGGTCTTAATTTGTTTATTGGCGACAAATACCCTGTCTCCCTGATCGTAAGGCACGGGTTCAGAACGGGTCTTATTGTGGGCCGCGTTTGTGAGCTTCTGCCTATACTCTATTAGGCCTCTAACATCCTCTAGGACCTTTGCCCTGAAGTTAGTCAGACCCTGATAGTTGATCCTGGTCGAAGAACAGGTCCGCCGGCTTATTCCCAGTCACCGAGTGAACAGAATTGTTGTATCTTTCCACTGCTATAGCGACCAATTCGTTGAACTTGAAGTCAGGGTGTTCGCCTTTCAAACATCGGTAAATCTCAAGGAAGGTGGAGTGAAACCTCTCGATTTGACCATTGACTTCGCTTTTTTGGGTCGCAAATAGTTCAGTACCGTCGGGCACAGGAGGCCTCTCTCATTGTCTGAGACCAATACCTTCGGGACGGTGAAATAATGAAGCACCTCTACTAGTCTTTCCCGTAGATGAATCGAAGATTTTGATTCTAAAGGGAAGAGCTTGGCAAATTTGGTGAATTTGTCTATACAGCTCAAGTAGATCTTCTTTTCCAAGGTGAAAATATCGATGTAAAGGATTCCGCACGGATATTTTGGGATAGGCGTCGATTGAAGGAGTGGTTTATTGGGATGTCTCTCGTACTTGTAGAGTTTGCAACTCTCGCACGACGAGAGTTGCTTGCGGATGGTGCTGGCCATCTGAGGGAAACAAAATTTCTCCAAAATTTGCAGGCGCACCTCCGTAGCACCCCTGTGAGCTCTGCGATGTTCTTTTTCAATAACTTCGCAGACCTCCTCGGGATCCGACAAATCTGTCACCAACCTTTGCGTTATGCGTATTTTGAACGAGGCAAAATTCCCTAAGCATTGATGTTGGAATGATTACAGGTAAATTTCCGGGATCTTAACCCCGTTGATCACCGATGGCTTGAGGTATTTTCCCAAGGTAACGACCAAATCGTATAAAAGACCAACTCCAACCGGAATGAGATGACGCGCGAAGCCCCTGTGCGGTTGCTCGCACAAATGTTTCGATCGGTCGGGATCGAAAACTAATTGGTTGCGGTATACATTAATGGGAACTTCTACGTGGGGGAGTAGGTGAGACGAGTCTTCGTCCGCGCTATGAATGGTGGAGTCCCCTTCAGTAGCCGAAGTATACGGGACAAGGCGTCAAGAGCCTTGTCCCTCGAGTGTTCTGAGAGGGCCCTAACTGCCTCCATTTGATATCCCATAGCTTTCAATCCGTTGAGGATAAGGGAAAGGTGCTTATTCACCTCCAAATAGTATTCCTCTAGAGTTTTATTCCCCTGGGTCAGTTGGCCAAGCTGATATTCCAGCGTACGCACAGCGCGCTTGTCCGCGATTGATAAAAAGCAAACATATTGTAACCAAGCAAAAACGGCCAGAACCAGCTCAAGCAAATACTGAAAGAGAATTCTTGACAGTGTTAAATGAACATCTTAATGAAATTAATAATGAAGCGGGACGCATCATTTTAGGAGGAAGAGTTATCCAACCCATGATTCAGGGGCTCTTACCCAATTTATAAACAATTTTTCAAAGTCCAATCTCAACGATTGATTTGCCTTGGATCCCAAAGTCGCACTTCGCCGGCTTGTAAATAAACCAAACTTAACGTAAACACAGCTCCCACTTGATCGAATTTAACGTAAACACAACTTCCTCTTGGAGATCAAACATATTGCGCATTGGGGACCAACTTATTGCGTATCAATCAAACTGCAATGGTCAGCATAATTAAATTTCACAACGCAATGGAAAGATTTCAAAGCCTTTGGCTCTCTTCCTAACGAAGTTTCTAGAGCGTCTCCTAAGAGAACATTTCTCCAAAAAGAAAAGCCTCTGGCCGAGGTTGATCGGGCGACAAGCGAGAATGGTTATTAGAATCAATCTGTAAAAGTAAGGTGACTAGTAATAGAGGATTAGCATAACGGATTATCACCAAATATTGTAATTGAAAAACGTTTGAAATAAAAAATAAAATACTGTTTTCACTCACACAAGCTAGTGAATTCTATTTTTGGATTTTTATGCTCTCAATTTTACGCGAGCGGCAAGAGAGCAATTATTGCCGCCAACAAAAAAGTGGCTGCCTAGTGCAAAACCAATGTATGGCCGTTACGCATCTTATTATTCTAGTGTCTTTGACGATGCTGAGCGAAGATCGACGGCCAGCTCTCTCTCTCTCGCGCTCGCGCTCTTGCTCTTTACTTTACTTTACTCTCTTGTTATACAACTGACTTCGTAGTTTTAGTTTGACTTTGACATTGGAAGCAATCACCTTAGTGTAATAAATAAATTGTTAACCCGAATCGTGCGTTGTCTACTAATCCACGGTTTGTTGCTCTAATAATGACGTTTTCTGCGAGAAATTAACATCGTACTTTTCAACAAAACAAAATTCGACGTTTTAGAGACACCTTTTTAGAAAAATATCTCCTAACGAAGGCTTTCGCCAGTGGAGAAATTTATACTACGACTGCGTCAGCAATTCCAAAAATGACAGTTTGGTTCCACGAAAGCCGAGATAGAAGAAATATGTCTACAGGACAAACTTATTGATACTTTGGCTAACTCTGAACTTAAAAAGAAACTTGTAGAGAAAGAACAAACATTAAGTTTACGCTATAAACGCGTGTCAAGTAGATGAAGAAATAAATAAACAATCACATCTGATGTTGCCGAAACATTTACCAGACACTGTCAATAAAATTTCTAATTGCAAACCACGGAAACTGCATAATAGCGAGTGTGGAAGGTGTGGACGGTCAGACCACAAAGAAGATAGTCCCACGTGCCCGGCTCGGCAGATTAAGTGTAATCTGTGCTCTCGGGTAGGTCCTTTTGCCACAATCGAACGATCAGAATTCCAAGTGCAGAAATATACATCGAATTAAAGATTCAAACCAAGTGGGTAACGAGATAAAGCGGAAACGTTGTTTAAAAATACACAGTGGCGAGGAACATGAAGAATTGATTAAATGCCGAATTGGTGGCGAGAACATTTCATTAATAATCGATTCCGGTTCCCGGTTCAACCTGATCTCGCGAGACGGTTTTGAAAACAAAGAATGCATCAGTTTTCAATGTTCGCGCGAATGCGCATAATCAGTTTAGGGGATATGCCTCGGACGAAATCTGAAATGTTTTTTGTGTCTTTGAGGCACTATAAGCGATCAAGGAAAATCCGGAGCAAATTGCATGATTCATTGCTTGGAAGGGAAGCGGCTACAAAGTTAAATGTCCTCCGAATGGGGCTACCAGTTAACCACATTGAAATTATAGCGCCGTTCCCAAAATGGAAAAGCATTAGCGTTAAGCTAACAATAGATCCGGATGTTGACCCCGTAAAACAACCAATGAGACGAATTCCGGTGGCGTTGGAGTACAAGGTGAATGCTAAGTTAGATGAAGCACACCGCACGGACATTATTGAATCGGTGAGTGGTCACAGTCCTTGGATCTCCCCGATGGTAATTGCGTTTAAGTCGAATGGCGACATCCGACTATGCCTGGCCAACCGAGGCCAACCGAGCCATTCTTGGTGAAAACCTCTGCCTACGTTCGAATCTTTTATGACTAAATTACGAAACGCCAAATTATTTTCACGACTGGATCTAAAGGACGCATATCACCAGTTGGAACTGGACCATGCACTTTCATCATACAAGCGATTGATGTTTGCCAAAGCATAAACGCGGGGCCTGAAATTTTCCAAAGACGACTCCAGGAACTTCTTTCATCGTGCGATAACGTAATGAATTACATCGACGACGTAATAATTTTGGGAAATAACGAACATGCTGCAGCCGAGAAAGTTCGTAATGTCTTCAAAGAGTATAATATATTCCTAAACGATGAGAATGTACATCTTAACGATAATGGCTGATCCTGAGAAAATAGCTGCTATCGGTTCCTTTCGAGCACCCAAAAATAAAGAAGAGACGCGGAGTTTCCTTGGCCTGGTCACCTACGTGGGTAAACTTTTTCCAGACCTGATAGATTTGACGGAACCACTGCGTGAGTTGTTAAAGAAGGATTAGAAATTTATCTGGGGACCAGTTCAAGACCAGGGGTTTCAAAAACTTAAGTCCGCGTTAGCTAAATTCCCAAGTCTTTCATATTTTGACCCCAACAATAAAACTAGATTGATAGCAGATGCTAGCCCTATAGCTTTGGGGGCAGTGTTATTACAATATAACAATTATCACGACCCAAAACTAATTGAATTTGCTAGTCGAAGCTTAACCGATGTAAAGTAACGATACTCCCAAACTCAGAAAGAAAGTTAGGCCTTGGTTTGGGCAGTAGAGAGATATTATTTTTACTTACTGGGATTGGAGTTTGAATTAGTGACCGACCATAAGCCCCTGGAGACAATTTTCAAACCAACCTCAAAACCGCCGGCACGGATTGAAAGATGGCTATTGCGCCTCCAGACGTATAAATTTAAAGTTATATACAAATCCGGGAAAAAAAAGTATTGCTGACAGCTTATCACGGCTCTTGATAATTAAAAACCGAGAAGAACACACATGACGAAGAAATCGTTGACGCAATTGTTATACCATGAAATCTAAGGCAGAAATTGTTGACGTTGGCACACGAAGGCCATCCAGGCGCATCGGCAATATAGCGGTGATTAAGAGCCAAAGTGTGGTGGCCCCAAATAGACAAAGACGCCGAGAAATTTCTAAGGGACTGCCTGGATTGCACTCTGGTTTTCTGAGCAGCAAATCCGCCACCGATGAAGAGAACTGAATTTCCAAGCGGTCCTTGGCTTGCAGTGGCACCAGACTTGCTAGGCCCATTGCCGAAAACCGAATACATCTTAGTCCTAATCGATTTTTTTCAAGATATATGGAAATCAAGTTTTTACATCGCCTTTGATGCGTATAAAGAAAATTTCTGTAGACTTGAGTACCCAAAACAGCTGCGGACGGATAACGGTCGACAGTAAGTAAGCGCTGAGTTCCGGCACTATTGCGGGATTGAACAAATCGCGACGCCTCCTTTTAGTCACAGGCCAATGGCGTGGTAGTAAATATGAATAATGCGTCTGAAAATAGCCCATCTGCACAAGAGGAATCTTAAGGATGAAAATCGATCGTTCACGTTCATGTATAATGTCACTCCTCATGGAACTACAGGCACTGAGTTAATGTTTAATCGAATCATTCGAGATAAAATCCCAGGTATACAAGATCTGGTAGGCGAATTTTCTGATTCAGCGGAAAAAGATAGAGACTGTATAGTTAAGCAAAAGGGAAAGGAATTTGCAGTCAAAAGAAGGGGAGCAAGTGAAACAGATATCAGAGTAGGAGGCAAAGTGGTCCTTAAAAATGTAGTTTTTCCCCACAAGCTTACTCTGAACTTCGATGTGGGAACCAGCACCACGATGCCAAAGACACTAGTATAATAAGATGCGTAACGCCATACGATTTGTTTGCACACGATTTTTTCGGGCTGGAATTTTTGTTCAAGAGCCAGAGAGAGAGCGCTCTAGAGCCAGCAGCTCTCTTGTACGCACACAGCGACAGCCGAGCACTGCATGTGTGCACACGTATGCTCATATATTGTAAATTTGACAAAATATGCCCTTCACTTCAGAAGTTTATGGATTTTCAATCTATATTATTTGTACTCTGGCAATCGAGTACAAAGTACTCGTAAGTAAAAAGTAAAAACTCTAATTTTGCATTGCCTTAACATTATAATTATTTAATTACCTCATAGAAATGGTTATAGGTGAATAAATGTACATAATAATACCGAATTATTTTAATAAATTACTTTATAATAGAAAATATGTCGTTAGAGTATTCAGCTTACGACGTGGAAAATTTATTTGGTCTTAGTGATTCTTAGGTGCGCTGGTCCTGCCTTGAGAATTCAATTTTGCAATGCATAGGTTGCATATGATGTTTTTTAACTATTTAGTATATTTATTAGTACAAATTACTAGTAGACAAGTACAAAAATATGCATACTTCTGTAAATTATCAATTTTCAGTATTTGAAATGCAAATATTATTTTGTTGAATGTTTTTGTTATATTCTAATTTGATATTTGTAAAAACCACGCAATTTTGGGTGGGTAAATAAGCGCGCCAAATGTATTCTTTCTTCTTTTAGTTCCTCTTAATTCGTATGCTTAAAGCTGACAAATAAATGCGATAAATGCAAATCGTTGATTTTAAAAGAACGCAAGCATTTAACAGCTCCATCTGAGCTTTTCATACATGAGAAAAAATACTCGATAGAATCGGACTTTCGAAAACTAAAGGCACCATCTGATCTTATTTTTAATATCTGAAAAATACACATTAAAATTTTTGAAAATATTTATAAAGTACATAATATTATGTATAGTACAAAAATTTAATAAAATGAATTTAAAAAAAGGAGCAAATTATATCGAAAAGCAATAGTTAGAAAACTAGCTTAGTTGGGGAACATGGAAATATTTTAATGTTTAACATTTATTATTTCAAGTCGACTCGAAGGTCATATAAATATACGACCCCATTACAATTGTAATGGCCTTCCCGTGGTGTTCCCAGGGTACCAAAAATTACATATATAATTACAATTTCGCGGTTTGTTGGTTTATAAAAAAAATATTTTTATTAATCAAAAACTTAAGCGAACGTCGGAGACAAATTCACGTCTTACACAATTGAAGTATGAATAAAATCTAAATCTAATTTGCAATTTCTTCATATTGAGCGTACATAGGCTCTCATTTATGTTTACGTTAATTAGGCGCTCCCTTGAGTGGATTGCGCATGGATACAGATCAGCCGAGTTTGAGCTACGTGGAAAGTTTTGACCCTTTAAGCTGTGTAAGCAGTTTTCACCCTTCGAATAAGACTGCGGATGTTTATATTAAATTATTTACATCGGCCGAATTTGTTATTGTCACCAAGAAGTTGGGGTTCTTATGTGCTAAGGCATTCTTGGTTCTATGTTCTATTGTTGCTAAGAGAATATATAAAGTGGCTGGTATATGTTGTAGATATATGTTATGTGGTTGAGCATTACATATGTCACTACCCCACCCTTAAAATTTAGCCTGTCCTCAGGCGGATATTCTAGGATACAATACAGGATTAGTATCAAGTACTGTATTTATATTTTCTGTTGTTATATTATTTTGTTGTTCTATTTGTTGTGAATTCTCTTTTTTATACTTATCAATTAATTTTTTTGGAATGCCTTTATATTTATAAATAAAATATAGTATAAGTAGTATTATAATAGCAAGTATAGTTAATGTAACAATTTGTAATGTGTTGTATTTTTTAGTGTGTTCTTTAATTATTTCTTTAGCGTGTAGATATGATAATGGTTCTAACTTTGTTACATTGTTATTGATATAGACCGTTTGTGTGTAGTCTAGTGTTGTGCTTGTGATTAATATGTTTTCTATTTGAACAGATCAATTAAAAGCTTTTATTATATTGTCTCCTTCTATTATAATTTCTCTATTAGTTATACAGTTTTGATTTAATACAATTTTTGATAATTTCCAAGTTAAAATTATGTTTGGTTCTACATAAGTTATTCCAATATTGTTATGTGTTTTTTAATTATACATTCTGTTGGTATTTGATTTAATATTGCTGTAATACATTTGTTTATTATTGGTTTTCTTGAGTTTTGTTTATAAACTTGATTATCCTGAATATAATATTTATCATTTACATTTTCTATAAGTATATTATTATCTTTGTCTGGATATGGTACGATGTTAAAAAGTGCAGTTTTTATAATGTCTCTAGGAATATGGGAAATAATAAGTATTTCATTTGCATCTGATTTTAACCACGTAGAAGTTTTTATATTTAGCAATTTTTCGGAATTTACATGTGATAATGGATCATGTTTTAATAATTTGGGATTAAAAATACCAAGTCTTGTTAATTGCATACCAAGTTCTATATCTTTAATGTATTCGGTAAAGTGTTGTAAATTAAATATTAAAAGTTCTAATCTTCTGTCACCTTCACTTATTGCGCTTAAATGGTTGATTACTTCAATGCCTCTATTGACTACTTCTATTACTTCATTCAATTCATTAATATGAATACTATGTTGAGAAAGATCGTTTATTTTTTGTTCTAATTCTTCTTTGTCATTTTTATCTAAAGTGCCAAAAAGGTATTTATATGAGGTACCTAATTAAACCACGTTTATTGCGTTTTATTGTTCTTATTCTCTGTCTAATTTTTCAGTTAAATATTGGATTTGGGCTATAGTACCATATTCTTCAGCTTGTTTTATTAAATTTGCAAAAGTTTGTTCGGTTTTTGTTAAGTTTACGGACAAATAGTGATATTCATAGTTTATAGGTATATTAATTGATCCTGTTTTAAATATAAGATATCCATTTTTAGCTTGTATTGGGTTCGGACGGACGAAACATATTATAAATGTTATTATGAATAACTGTTTAATCGGACTCTTCTTGATTTTCGGGTGTTGAGCTGGAATTGTATTTACTGTTATTAATTTTCTTTTGTTTTTTACATTTAGATTTATAATGTTAAATTTTTCTTCCTCTATTTGTTTCTTCGTAATGTTTCTCATCTTTTTGTTCTATACGCCCTGTTTTCTTAAATGGGTTAGTTGTTTTACTTTTTACCAATGGTTCTTGTTTATATCTGGTATCTACTTCATAGCTATGTCTATCTTTATTCAACTTATCTATTTTTGATTGTTTATCCTTTTGGGTGTCATATGCAGGTGTTCCTGCATAAATGAAAATATCAGCTGGTATTCTACCAGTTGTATTGTGTTTGGTTTTATGATTATATACATAGAGAATAGTTTCAAATTGTGTTATCTTATTTTCTGGGTCGGACTCACTATTAATGATTCTTAACTTTTCATTGACTGTTTTATGGAATCTTTCAATGTCAAGAATTCCATTCTTACTTGTTGTGATATTTATATTCACATTTTCGGACCTAAGCCATAAGTGTAACGCGGAACATATAAAAGCTGAATCTTTATTGGCTTTTATTTCGGACGGTTTTCCCATTTCATTGAAAATTTTAAGGAGAGCTCTTTTCGCTTCCAGCTAGTCTCTACTGCTAACTTCAATCAAGGCGGCCTATTTGGAATAAATGTCAATGCATGACAGGAATGTTTTATTATTGATTAAATAAAAATCGATAACATATTTTTCTCTGGGATTAAAAGTTTCTGGTGTTAACTCATAGTTTAGTTTAGTATCTCTATGTTCTGTTTTGGATATGTTACATACTTCGCATTCATTAATAATGTTCTGTATTAACTTTTGGTAGTCTGGGTAATAATATTTTTCTTTGAAAAGGTTAGTTTGTTTCTCTATTCCTGGATGTAAAAGTTCTCTGTGGCTTTTTATAATTATTTCTTTAAGTTCTGAATATGTTTCAATATCTTTTAATTTGATATTTGATTTCATAACTTTAGTTATTTTATTCGGACTGACAATTTCTATGTAAGCGTTTTGAAATGTAAGGAAATCTATTTCGTTATGAAAGAAAATTACGCTTCTTTTAGTACATAAATATTAATTCTTTGGCATGGACATTTGTCATTTCTATGTAATGAATTTTAATTTTTGTTTTATGAAAGTATCCTTTAGTTTCTACGGTATTATTATCGTCTTTTATAAATTCTATCTGCCTGTTGTAGTAATTAATTGGCCTCTCCGTTAAGGAAATATAAGATTGGTTATCTTCTTGAGCACTGTGAATAGTAGCTTGTGTTAGTAACGAAATGTTACTGGAGGTTTCTCCTAGGAAGTTTTCTTCAATTTTTACTCTTGATAGAGCATCTGCTACATGGTTTTCTTTACCAGGGAGATATTTGATATGGTAATCAAATTCATTTAATTTGATTTTCCATCTCTGAAGTTTCATGTTTGGCTCTTTAATTGAATCAAGCCAAACCAATGGCCTGGGATCACTGTAGATCTCGAATTTTCTACCAAATACATAGGACCTGAAATATTTAGTGGCCCAAACAATAGCAAGGAGTTCCTTTTCTATTGCGGAATAATTAATTTCATGTTCGTTCACAGTTCTGCTCGCATAGCATATAGGTTTATGCTCTTGCGATAATACCGCGCCTATAGCAAAATTGCTGGCATCAGTAGTTAGTGAAAAAGACTTTTTAAAATCCGGGTGTGTTAATGTGGGATCTTGAGTCTTTGATATTTATTATTGATCCTTTTTTTAGTCGTAATGTCATTGGTTTTGCTATTTTAGCGAAGTTTGGAATAAATTTGCGGTAAAAACCGCAAAGACCAAGAAATGATTTTATTTCCTTAGTGGACTTTGGTATAGGGAAATTCACTACGGCTTTAATTTTTGTGGGATTTGGTTTAATACCATCTGTTGTAATTATATGCCCTAGGAATTCAGTTTCTTTTTTAAGGAATTCGCATTTGTCTAGCTGTAATTTTAAATTTGCTTCCCTGAGCTTTATGAATACCTTTCGCAAGGACATTATGTGCTCTTCCAATGAAGTGGAATACACAATTATGTCATCCATATATACGAGACAGATTTTGTATATTAAATCTGCTAAGAGATTATTCATGCAACGTTGAAAAGTTACGGGTGCACTTTTTAAACCAAATGGCATTCGAGTATATTCAAAACTACCATTTTTGGTGGAAAAAGCTGTCTTCGCTATGGAATTTTCATCCATTTGTATTTTGCGAGGTCAATGGTTGTAAAGTATTGGCAATTTCCAAGCTTGTCCAATATTTCATGCATTACCGGTATTGGGTATTTGTCATCGACGGTTATTTCGTTGAGGTTGCGATAGTCAATGACTATGCGAAATTTCCATTTTCCCGATGCATCTGGCTTTTTGGGTACTACCCAAACCTGAGAGCAATACGGAGAACTCGATTTTCTTATGATGCCTTGTTGCATCATGTCTTTCATTTGGTTTTCGACTTCTTCGTCGAAGCTTTGTGGGTATTTGTATGGACGTCTGTAAATTGGGTCTTCGTGTTTAGTTGTTATGACATGTTTAGTTGTACTTGTGAAGGTCAAATTTTCACCTTCTTTGTACTGTATGTCACTAAACTCGTATAAGACACTGGTGAGGGCTTTCCTCTCTTCATCGTTTAGATGATCAAGTCGAAATTCATTTGTTTCATTGAGTTCGTTGTCAATTACATAATTGACATACTCAATATTTGGAGAATATAATAGGTTTTCTTTTAAACTCTCTTTAGGTGTTTCTTCTTCTTCATTAATATCTTCAAGTCGCAATTTAAATGTGTATTTATTTAAAGTAACTGTATTGGATGTATAGCATATAGTTGCTTTGGAATCTTCCAAATATTCCCTGCCTAACAAAATATCGTATTTTTCTGAGAATTTATGTAAATAAAATGTTTGCTTTGTCGGACATAGTTTACTAGGTTTTAATGCAATTTTTGATTTTAAAATAATTTGACCGTTTATTGTGTGTACATCCAATGGAGCTTTTGAGTTAATCGAACAATTGAAAAAATGTGTACTCATCAAATTTATTGATGAACCTGTGTCAATCAAACATTTAAGTTTGACATCGTTCATAGTTATTTGTATGAATGGGTAGGTTCTTCTTCTTCTACTTCTGATTCCGATCCCAAGGCAAGTTGATGAAAATTTTCACCGGTGTCCATTTTAGACTGACCACTGGAACTTTCACGCTGCCTTTTTTGGGGTTGGTTAGTAGTAGAATAAGATATGGGTTTTTGATAATTTAGAGCGTTTTGCGCTCTACCTTGGTCTAACTTTTGTTTGAACTCACTGTATGTCGCTTGGTTATTTTCAACCCTTTTTGAATTATTACTTGCATAATTATTTTGATTTTGATTTTGCTGTGTTTGAATATAATAAGGTTTTGTACCTTGGTCATTATTATTTCCCTTATTCTTTTGAGATTCATTATTTTTACTACTGCTATGTGATGTAGATGGACTGTTTGATTTAGCTTTAGCTTTTTCTGTATTTGATACAATTGTATCGTAAAGGCCTTCCCTTTGCGCAACTTGTCTTAATAATGTTGTTGTTGTAATATCGTATCTTGCTAAAGTCATGAACATTCTGTCTGGAATTCTTTTATAAATTACATCTTTTATAGTATTAGCCATTGCGGCGGTATAAAGAGTTGTATTTGTATAATTATTTTCTAGTGATAATTTACTTGAAATTTCGAACATCTTATTTTCCTGTTCTACTCCACTCCAGTACGTGTTGTAAAGTCTTCTTAGCAGCTCTTCGTATGGGATTTGGGTTTTAAATTCATCAATGAGGACTGATCGCAGTTCAGACCAAGTGTTGCACTGTTGTAGCTGGGACACTTCTTGTGCGTGTCGGGACAGCTGCATCTCGATGGCACTGTAGAGTACACTATGTTGCCTCTTGTCTGTTGTCGGGTATAGGGACATCAAGAAGTCCACACGTCTCACAAATGATGCCAGTTCTCTTGTGGAACCGTCAAATGTTGGGATGTAGCTCGGATAGAATCATAATTTGTTCACTAGGTTGTGCCATGTTGTTGGCTATTGTTGATTTTTGCTTTTGAATCACTCGGTAGGTTAATACCGGGGTTTTTATTTTTTTTTTTTTCGTAGCGGTCCAATCAATGTTAGATGGGCTACACTGACCTGGTAACAGTCACACCTTTTATTTGTTTTGGTGGTCACGCTTTGTGGAAAGTTTTGACCCTTTAAGCTGTGTAAGCAGTTTTCACCCTTCTAGTGGGAATAACAAATAAGACTGCGGATGTTTATGTTAAATTATTTACATCGGCCGAATTTGTTAGTGTCACCAAGAAGTTGGGGTTCTTATGTGCTAAGGCATTCTTGGTTCTATGTTCTATTGTTGCTAAGAGAATATATAAAGTGGCTGGTATATGTTGTAGATATATGTTATGTGGTTGAGTATTACATATGTCACTATATTACAGATAAATAATAATAAAAATATTTATATGTAAACGGTAGCTAATTCGACCGGCGATTTTAACTAAAGAATATTAAAACATCTAGTTTTAAATATTATTTTATTAGCTCATATTACAACGAAATTGACCAAAACATTAATCAAATTAGTTTCTTAGATCAAAATTGATTTCGGACCGAAAATCGTCTTCTAGCACAACTACGCACACATGCAAGTTATCCAACCCATGATTCAGGGGCCCTTACCCAATTTATAACAATTTTTCAAAATCCAATCTCAAGGATTGATTTGCCTTGGATCCCAAAGTCGCACTTCGCCGGCTTGTAAATAAACTAAACTTAACGTAAACGCAGCTCCCTCTTGATCGAATTTAACGTAAACACAACTTCCTCTTGGAGACCAAACATATTGCGCATTGGGGACCAACTTATTGCGTATCAATCAAACTGCAATGGTCAGCATAATTGAATTTCACAACGCAATGGAAAGATTTCAAAGCCTTTGGCTCTCTTCCTAACGAAGTTTCTAGAGCGTCTCCTAAGAGAACATTTCTCCAAACAGAAATGCCTCTGGCCGAGGTTGATTGGGCTCCGATGAAGAATCAAAAGATCAGTCTTCATCAGGCGACAAGCGAGAATGGTTATTAGAATCAATCTGTAAAAGTAAAGTGACTAGTAATAGGGGATTAGCATAACGGATTATCATCAGAGAAATTATAATAACCAAAACTATGCTCAAAATACGCAGCGGCCCTTCCCATTGAAGAGGGAAGCCACCTGAACAGTGAGCCAGCCGGCTTAAAAGGGAATGAGGATCAACAACATCGATGAGGAATATTTTTTAGAACAGGGCCCCTAAGAGGACTGCCACACCTATCAAGAGTAGACCCCAAAACGAAAAGAAAATTCAACGTGTTAATCGACACGGGAGCTTCCTCTTGATATGTTAGGAAGGGGATATACGAAGATAGAAAAGAGTTAGCAATTTATAAACGGGTATCCACTGTTCATGGGTACTCGATTATTAAATATTACTACCACATAACAATATTCAATGTAAAGCACCTTTTCTATGAGTTTGAAGGTCTAGAATCAAATTAGTTTCTTAGATCAAAATTGATTTCGGACCGAAAATCGTCTTCTAGCACAACTACGCACACATGCAAGTTATCCAACCCATGATTCAGGGGCCCTTACCCAATTTATAACAATTTTTCAAAATCCAATCTCAAGGATTGATTTGCCTTGGATCCCAAAGTCGCACTTCGCCGGCTTGTAAATAAACTAAACTTAACGTAAACGCAGCTCCCTCTTGATCGAATTTAACGTAAACACAACTTCCTCTTGGAGACCAAACATATTGCGCATTGGGGACCAACTTATTGCGTATCAATCAAACTGCAATGGTCAGCATAATTGAATTTCACAACGCAATGGAAAGATTTCAAAGCCTTTGGCTCTCTTCCTAACGAAGTTTCTAGAGCGTCTCCTAAGAGAACATTTCTCCAAACAGAAATGCCTCTGGCCGAGGTTGATTGGGCTCCGATGAAGAATCAAAAGATCAGTCTTCATCAGGCGACAAGCGAGAATGGTTATTAGAATCAATCTGTAAAAGTAAAGTGACTAGTAATAGGGGATTAGCATAACGGATTATCATCAAATATTGTAATTGAAAAACGTTTGAAATAAAAAATATATTTTTTTATAAAATTTGAACGTAACAAATTTAATTGGCGACCAACGTGCGGCAGCGTCTAAAAAATTCCTAAAAAACTATTAACGACGAATAAGTTAAATAAAAACGGGAATCGCGCTGCCAACCAACCCTCAAAACCCACCAAATCTTAATTCAGTGATCGCGATAAAACAACTGGCAATCAATTAATGCAAGAAACCACTTTTAATAATCCGACACAAAAGTGAATTAACAATTCTAAAAACGACAAGTGGAAAAGAATACAAAAAATCTCAACAGACTCAAAAAAACATTGTGACACACACGGAAAACTTAAATAATTAAAATTCAACCCAAAGAAGGAAGGAAGACCACAAGTCATCACCATTCTACACTCTCGGTCATCAAACAAAGACCGGAAATCAGCAGCTAGGAAAACAGCGTGAGCAGATAATTAATTGTACTTTAACTTAATAAAATAACACAAATAGAAATAAAAATTTAAGGTCAGAGAGCTAGGGCAAATAAACCATTTTTCACCGAAATTGTACAAGTTTATAAGCAATCTATCTGAGTCTGGTGAATTTATAAAATAAATTAAAAAAATTTATTATTTTAAAATGGCAACTGGAAGTTTAACCCCTTCCACATCTGTGGGCAGCGTGGCCAACGCAAGTAATCTCACCATTGAATTAATCAATCGATTAATCAATGTTCAGTTAAGCGAAGTAACAAAAAAATTGGAGGGCTTAGAAGGTTAATTATTAGCCAAGAAGCATGAGGTAGAAGATTATAAAGTACAGACCATAGACACATACGTGAAATGCGATACAACACTAGAAGTAATCAAATCAGTACCAAACTTCACAGGGGAGGTATCCCAATATGTAGGATGGAGAGAAGCGGCAGAAACTGCCATGGGACTGTACAAAATTCAAAGCGAGCAATACTTCATTGCTCTAACCATCCTAAGAAACAAAATTAGGGTGCAGCCATGAGCGTCATGACGCGCTCACCAACGGTTTTAAACTTTCAAGCGATACTCTCAAGATTGGATTTTGATTACAATGATAAAAGACTGATCCACGTTTTGGAAGCTGAACTGAGTATCCTTAGACAAGGACGGCTGACCATCACCGAGTTTTACAACGAGGTGAACAAAACAATGACTCTACTAATAAACAAGACAATAATACGGAAAGGACAGCGAAATTACTAAAGAAACAAACAGGATCATCAGAAGCAACGCTCTCAGGATCTTCATCTCCGGATTAAATGGATCCAATGCGGAAACGTTGTTTTCACTAAACCCACCTGATTTACCCAACGCATTGGCAAAATGCCAAGAATTAGAATCAAATAATTTTCGGGCACAATTTGCCATCAAATATTACGGATTCAGAAACGAAAACGGAAACCCGGGAAATAACCTGAGACTTAACCCGGTAAATACCAAACCATTCAACAACTCCCCAAATAAGCCAAACAACAACTGGGGAAACAACCAGAACAATAATTGGCCACAAAATAGAAATCCTGGCCCAAACAATTACGGAAACACCAATTTCAATGCTAAATATCAACCTAAACCAGTTTCAATGGAGGTCGATGTTTCCTGAAAAAACCAGAATCGACCAAATAACAACTATCCCCGCCCGGGCAATAACTTCAACAGAGGATACAATAACAACAATGGACAAAACCACAATAATTTCCAGCAGAGAAATTATAATAACCAAAACTATGCTCAAAATACGCAGCGGCCCTTCCCATTGAAGAGGGAAGCCACCTGAACAGTGAGCCAGCCGGCTTAAAAGGGAATGAGGATCAACAACATCGATGAGGAATATTTTTTAGAACAGGGCCCCTAAGAGGACTGCCACACCTATCAAGAGTAGACCCCAAAACGAAAAGAAAATTCAACGTGTTAATCGACACGGGAGCTTCCTCTTGATATGTTAGGAAGGGGATATACGAAGATAGAAAAGAGTTAGCAATTTATAAACGGGTATCCACTGTTCATGGGTACTCGATTATTAAATATTACTACCACATAACAATATTCAATGTAAAGCACCTTTTCTATGAGTTTGAAGGTCTAGAATGAGATCTGCTAGTTGGCTACAATTTGTTAAAAAGAATTGGAGCCAAAATAAATGCGGAGGAAGGAACGTTAGAATACAGTGGCAAAAAGGAAAAATTACTGTATTGTGACGACAAGATTAAAAACAAGTCGAGTAAAATAGAAAGTAAAATCACTCTTCCATTAAGGGAATACATAATAAAAAATACTTTGACAACCAAAAGGTGAATACCACAGAATCAATTATCGTAGAAGGAAGTTTGAGTAGCTCGGGATCGGAGTGTCCTGAGCAAGCCAGCGTTGAATTATCCGCTAACAAGAAAATGAAAAGTTTGGAAAAAAAAGAAACCCAAACACGCCGACGATGATAATTCCGTCAAAACACAATTGAAAAGTTTGGGAAACAAAAAACCCAAACACGCCGACGATGATAATTCCGTCACAGGGAATATAAACAACTTAACAACTTCAAATCAGGCTCAAGATTTGGAGTGTAAGATTGTAGAAATAATTGAAAAAGAACATTCTAATATTGATATGCAAATTCCTTTTCGGACAGACATTAGAGGTGAAATAAATACTGTCCATGACAGACCTATTTATAGTAAACAATACCCTTACCAAATGTCCACCTATGATTTCGTCAATAAAGAAATCCAGAGACTACTAGACGAAAACATTATAATGCCGAGTAAATACTAACTAACCTAGGAAAATCCAAATATTTTTCTACCATTGATTTAGAATCCGGCTTTCATCAAATTCTGATGAAGGAATCAGATATTGAAAAGACAGCCTTTTCAATAAATAATGGAAAATATCCTTCATCAAATTCTGATGAAGGAATCAGATATTCAAAATACAGCCTTTTCAATAAATAATGGAAAATATGAATTTCTACGTTTGCCCTTTGGCTTAACGAATGCTCCAAGAATTTTCCAGAGAGCAATGAACGATATACTGAGAGAGCAAGTTGGTAAAACTTGCCACGTATATATGGACGATATAATCATTTTCTCGAACACCATCGAGCAGCATTATACCGATCTAGTACGAATAATCGAAATCTTACAAAAAGCCAACATGAAGATTTCATTAGAAAAGTCCAAATTCTTTAAAACTGAGACCACATTTCTTGGTTACGTTGTCTCTCACAACGTAATCAAAACAGATCCGGAAAAAATATCTACCATAATGAGATATCCCATTCCCCAAAGCATAGGAGAACTTCGCAGCTTTTTAGGTCTCACAGGCTATTACCGCAAGTTTGTTCAAAACTACGAGAAAATAGCCAAGCCTCTAACAAAATCTCTAGGAGGGGACAACGGAAAAATAACTAAAAAAATGTCATCTAAAATCAAAATCCAATTAGACGAACCAGCCATAAAAGCTTTTAATGAGCTGAAAAACAACCTAGTAGCACAGGTAGAATTATTTCAACCTGACTACAATAAAAAATTCAATCTGACCACTAATGCGTCAGATGTAGACATTGGAGCGGTTCTATCTCAAGACAATAGACCGATAACCTTCATCTCCAAAACCAAAGACACTAGAATAATAAGATGCGTAACGGCCATACATTGGTTTTGCACTATTCAGCCACTTTTTTGGTGGCGGCAATAATTGCTCTCTTCCCGAATTCAGAATTCACTTGCTTGTGTGAGTGAAAACAGTAAACAAAAAAGTGTACATGTGTGCGTAGTTGTGCTAGAAGACAATTTTCGGTCCGAAATCAATTTTGATCTAAGATATAAATTTGATTAATGTTTTGGTCAATTTCGTTGTAATATGAGCTAATAAAATAATATTTAAAAATTGATGCCGTGACTATTATTTTTTTTTAAAAAGTTGTTTTAATATTCTTTAGTTAAAATCGCCGCTCGAATTAGCTACCGTTTACATATAAATATTTTTATTATTAATTATTTGCAATAAATGTAATTTTTGGTACCCAGGGAATGGGGTCGTATATTTATATGACCTTCGAGTCGACTTGAAATAATAAATGTTAAACAGTTAAATATTTCCATGTTTCCCAATTAAGCTAGTTTTCTAACTATTGCTTTTTGATATAATTTGCTCCTTTTTTAAAATTAATTTTATTAAATTTTTGTACTATATATTTATATATTATATATATAAGTTATGCAACTCATGGTTGCTTGGGGGTGTGACGAGCTCTTGTCACAGAATAGTTCACCTAGTTAGTATGATCCACATCCGACCTTGGGCATATACAAAATGTATAGCAGCGCCGTTCCATTTGTTAGCACAGACGGGCGGGAAAATTCCAGTGCTTCTACTGTATTCTGGTACGGCAAGTTCCTGACCTCGGTCAAAATTGCTTGTACCTCCCCGTGGTCAAGTAAGCGGGAGTTTACAATTCCTGTCTTAGCCAATTGGCAAGCTTGGGTCAGCTCGCCGACCTGACTATCGATGATCAAGGCCTTGTGCAGTAGCGTCGTTGCCGTGTGTACATCTCCATCGATGACATTGACCCTCGCAGCTACTTCGTTCAATTGTCTCAGGGACTCATGTGAGGCGTCGAACAGGCCAGCGTTAATCCTTACGTGCTGGTCGGCCGTTTTGACGACGTTTTTCTGCGCACGAAGTATGGCGTCCCAATCCGATGCGTCCGGAGAACCCGCAATCCACTTCCATGCGGACCCAATCCAGTCCAGTGAACGGCGTCCGCGCCGCGTGCCCATCAGTCTTGACAGGCACTCCCGCCATGCTTCCAGGTAGTGCGTTACCAGCGCTTCAATCCTGGGATCCATTAGTAGCGCCGCCTCGCGTTGAACCTCCTGAATCAGCGCCTCGAGCCTTGCCAAGTCAATTACATGCGCCAGTTTGAATTGACCATTGACCCGCCAGACTGTGCATCCCACCATTTGGGCCACGACGATGCTTGCAATTAAAAAATGTAGCTTGCAGTATTAAGTAAAATTTTTTAGAGGTAGGTGTTTGATTCCTTACTGTGTGTTATGTGTTTAGTGTTATGTGTAGTAAAGGAAGGGCACAAAGTGTGAATGTAAAAAAAGTTTGTGAAACACACAATAACTTCACAATAACTTTTCAAGACCTCCTCGGGATCCGACAAATCTGTCACCAACCTTTGCGTTATGCGTATTTTGAACGAGGCAAAATTCTCTAAGCATTGATGTTGGAATGATTACAGCTAAATGTCCGGGATCTTAACCCCGTTGATCACCGATGGCTTGAGGTATTTTCCCAAGGTAACTACCAAATCGGATAAAAGACCAACTCCAACCGGAATGAGATGACGCGCGAAGCCCCTGTGCGGTTGCTCGCACAAATGTTCCGATCGGTCGGGATCGAAAACTAATTGGTTGCGGTATACATTAATGGGAACTTCTACGTGGGGGAGTAGGTGAGACGAGTCTTCGTCCGCGCTATGAATGGTGGAGTCCCCTTCAGTAGCCGAAGTATACGGGACAAGGCGTCAAGAGCCTTGTCCCTCGAGTGTTCTGAGAGGGCCCTAACTGCCTCCATTTCATATCCCATAGCCTTCAATCCGTTGAGGATAAGGGAAAGGTGCTTATTCACCTCCAAATAGTATTCCTCTAGAGTTTTATTCCCCTGGGTCAGTTGGCCAAGCTGATATTCCAGCGTACGCACATCGCGCCTGTCCGCGTAGTGCAGTGCCAGAACTCTCTTAATTTCCGGCCAGTCGTCGTCTAGAACCCCATAAGAGTCAAGAGCTTCCTCAGCCTCACCTCTTATTTTTTGCCTAATGTGACAGACTATGGTGCGGAATAGGGGTCTCCCTTTGATGACCTCGTAATCGTTCAGAATTGCCTGCGCACGGTATACCCAAGAAACGTATCTCTCGGCTTGACCTTCGAATGTTTGAAGTTCCTTGACGCAATCTGGAAGCGTAAAGACTTCCTTCAATTCGTATTCATTGCGCGCACGCGCCAATGGCACTGGAGGCGTGACCACCGGATTACGACTTTTGTTTTCGGTCTCTAGCGTACTGATCCTACCATTTATCTTTTTCATATCATCCTGCAACCCGGTCAACTGAGCAAGGAGCGCGTTAAGCGTGGGGGTATCGGAAGCAGATAGGATCGGACAGGCAGACGGTTAACCAAGAGTTCGTTCACTTGATATTTAGAACGTATTTTTATATTTTTATTTTAGAAAGTCAATATTTAGAACGTATTTTTATTTTTTATTTTAGAAAGTCAATATTTAGGGCGTATTTTATTTTTTATTTTAGAAAGTTCGCTCACTTAATATTTAGAACGTATTTTTATTTTTTATTTTAGAAAGTCAATATTTAGGGCGTATTTTATTTTTTATTTTAGATAGTTCGTTCACTTAATATTTAGAACGTATTTTATTTTTTATTTTAGAGAAGCGCAAACTGGATGTAGATATGGTTTCACTCACCCTTGACAAATGATGAATGCGTGTTGAGGTGTGTTGTTGTCTGTTGTGTTATTCTTAAAATCTGAGGAAAGATAAAGATGTTTCTTTTAGAAAATTCTAATAGTAATTGTGGGCAATGGTTTATCGTTTTTTATATTCGTTTATGTTTCATGTTTTCTTCTTTCTTTCTTTCATGTGGCTTTGGTTTTTGGACAGTGACGAGTGAATTTAGTAAACAGTTGAACTGGGTGCGGTGGTCCGTATTCTTCCTTTTTGGCCTTGGCCTACTAATGGTACGGTTGCCACACAATCTACTGGGCAGCTTTCTCGGGTGCTTCCACACCACTCAGCCTATCCAGCAGATTACCACACATTTTATTTACAGTTTATTTGGTGATTATTTCATCTTTTCATTTTATTTATTCCTTTTTTCTTCGGCACTATGTACATTGCACTCGCGAATAGGTTACAGCGAGTGTAGGCAAATCGCCGCAGTGGGTCATTACATAGGCCTTCATTATTATTTTTTATGAAGACGCTTTTGCGCCCGCGTATATTACTCCTGGATGGAGACAGTATTAACGCTGTGGCGGGTGGTCTTTTCAGTTAGTTATGTACGACTTTTTTACGCCCGTGCAGAATTTTGCTCCCGCTACAGACTATAGGGGCATTCTCACCGCGGCGGGTGGTCGTTTTTAGTGTTTGATTGTTCACTGTCACATCACATCACTGTCACTCTAATTTTTCTAATTTTTCCACTTCTCCACATTCCATCTTTTTCCCTTTTTTTTGTTTTAATTTCATTTATTTGTTTTATTTATTCTTTTGGTTCGAGCGCCAGTTATGCAACTCATGGTTGCTTGGGGGTGTGACGAGCTCTTGTCACAGAATAGTTCACCTAGTTAGTATAATCAACATCCTAGTTATTCTATAAATGGTGAAGGTGGTGATCCTCAAGAATAGACGAGACGATGGACTTCAACGTTATAAATTGGAGGAAGCGCGTGTGAGGCAGGCTGGTGGGAGGGGGTAAGACAAAGGGTGCGGGAAGAGGGTTCATAACTTATATTTATTTTTAGTCGTCGCTAATTTATAATTTATGAGATATAATGCTGAGTGAATATTTTTTTTGAAAGATTTTTAATGTGTTTTTATGGCACTGACGTCAAACTTCACCAGGGGACTGTGAACGACATCTCTTTTGTGGAGGCGATCTTACAGCATTGAAATCAATATCATCATTTTTGCAACTCTCATATTTAATTAGGTTGCGATCTGCCATTGTTTCTATCCTTAGATATTTTACGCTAATATCATCTGGCGAGAAATGATCTTGGCATAAGAACAGTGATGAAGTGCTCGCCACATAATCTTCTGTAAATTGGCACTTTTCCGCTCATTTCATTAAAATTGTTGGATCCTTTTCAGGAAACCTAAACAATTTAAGAACGGGGTAATCGCGCCTAGGTTTCTGTCCGTGGGGAAGGCTGCACTTGTTCCTACTGATATTTTATCTTTTTTTGTCGGCCATAGCCAATTTTTTTGCATAAAACAATTCATGTTAAATTCAAAATTTCAAACCTTTATCGAAAAGCAGCAGTACCAGCACAACGTAATATAGGCGCGACAAATTATGAAAATATGTACACTTCTAAAATTTTTTTTTTATTTTGTACTACTTAGGACAATAACTTATCGCACTTTATCGCAATTGTGCTTTGATAAATCAGAAAATCAATTTTTTTAATTTAAAAATGCGTTTATAATATTAAAATTTCGAGAAACAGGAGGAACTATAAGAAGAAAGAATACATTTGGCGCGTTTTTTTACCCACCCAAAATTTTACGGTTTTTACAAATATTAAATTAGAATATAACAAAAACAAATACTGAAAATAGATCATTTACAGAAGTATACATATTTTTTACTTGTATACTAGTAATTTGTACTAATAAATATTCTAAATAGTTAAAAAACATCATATGCAACCTGTGTATTGCAAAATTGAATTCTTGAGGCAGGACCAGCGCACCTAAGAATCACTAAGATCAAAAAAATTTTTCACGTTGCAAGTTGAATACTCTAACGACATATTTTCTAGTATAAAGTAACTTATTAAAATAATTCGGTATTATTATGTACATTTATTCACCTATTATTATTTCTATGATGTAATTAAATAATTATCATGTTAAGGCAATGCAAAATTAGAGTTTTTACTTTTTACTTACGAGTACTTTGTACTCGATTGCCAGAGTACAAATAATATAGATTGCAAGTGCATAAACTTCTGAAGTGAAGAGCATATTTTATCAAATTTACAATATATGAGCATACGTGTGCACACATACAGTGCTCGACTGTCGTTGTATGCGTACAAGAGAGCTGCTGGCTCTAGAGCGCTCTCTCTTTGACTCTTGAACAAAAATTCAAGAGAGCCTGAAGCCAGCTCTAGAGCCAGCCCGAAAAAATCGTGTGCAAAAAAATCGTATGGCGTTACGATCTTATTATTCTAGTGTCTTTGCCAAAACCCTCAATAAAACTGAGCAACTATACGCTACCAACAAAAAAGAACTGTTAGCTATAGTTTGGGCTCTAAAAACCCTTAGAAACTACTTATACGGTGTTATCGGAATAGAAATCCAAACCGATCCCAAAGTCGCACTTCGCCGGCTTGTAAACAAACCAAACTTAACGTAAACACAGCTCCCTCTTGATCGAATTTAACGTAAACACAACTTCCTCTTGGAGACCAAACATATTGCGCATTGTGGACCAACTTATTGCGTATCAATCAAACTGCAATGGTCAGCATAATTGAATTTCACAACGCAATGGAAAGATTTCAATCCTTTGGCTCTCTTCCAAACGAAGTTTCTAGAGCGTCTCCTAAGAGAACATTTCTCCAAAAAGAAAAGCCTCTGGCCGAGGTTGATTGGGCTCCGATGAAGAATCAAAAGATCAGTTTTCATCGGACGACAAGCGAGAATGGTTAAAAGAATCAATCTGTAAAAGTAAAGTGGCTAGTAATAGTGGATTAGCATAACGGATGATCACCAAATATTGTAATTGAAAAACGTTTGAAATAAAAAATATATTTTTTTATAAAATTTGTACGCAACAAATTTAATTTAAATAAGTTAAATAAAAACGGGAATCGCGCTGCCAACCCTCAAAACCCACCAAATCATAATTCAGTGATCGCGATAAAACAACTGGAAATCAATTAATGCAATAAACCAGTCTTAATAAACCGACACAAGAAGGTGATAGTGGTAACAAATTCAATTGGCAAACAATTAATGAAATAAACCAATTGAAATTTCATTATATATAAAAAAGTGAACACGCCCAAGTACACCTTTTAATCATCTAAATCTGAAATCAAACAAAAACAAAAGCGCTCAAAAGTGAATCATCGATTAAAGAAGGAGCCCTTGAACAAAGTGAATTAACAAATATAAAAACCACAAGTGGAAAAAATACAAAAAATCTCAACAGACTCAAAAAACATTGTGACACACCCAAGGAAAACTTAAATAATTAAAATTCAACCCAAAGAAGGAAGGAAGACCACAAGTCATCACCATTCTACACTCTCGGCCATCAAACAAAGACCGGAAATCAGCAGCTAGGAAAACAGCGTGAGCAGATAATTAATTGTACTTTAACTTAATAAAATAACACAAATAGAAATAAAAATTTAAGGTCAGAGAGCTAGGGCAAATAAACCATTTTTCACCGAAATTGTACAAGTTTATAAGCAATCTATCTGAGTCTGGTGAATTTATAAAATAAATTAAAAAAATTTATTATTTTAAAATGGCAACTGGAAGTTTAACCCCTTCCACATCTGTGGGCAGCGTGGCCAACGCAAGTAATCTCACCATTGAATTAATCAATCGATTAATCAATGTTCAGTTAAGCGAAGTAACAAAAAAATTGGAGGGCTTAGAAGGTTAATTATTAGCCAAGAAGCATGAGGTAGAAGATTATAAAGTACAGACCATAGACACATACGTGAAATGCGATACAACACTAGAAGTAATCAAATCAGTACCAAACTTCACAGGGGAGGTATCCCAATATGTAGGATGGAGAGAAGCGGCAGAAACTGCCATGGGACAGTACAAAACTCAAAGCGAGCAATACTTCATTGCTCTAACCATCCTTAGAAACAAAATTAGGGTGCAGCCATGAGCGTCATGACGCGCTCACCAACCATGGTACGGTTTTAAACTTTCAAGCGATACTCTCAAGACTGGATTTTGTTTACAATGATAAAAGACTGATCCACGTTTTAGAAGCTGAACTGAGTATCCTTAGACAAGGACGGCTGACCATCACCGAGTTTTACAACGAGGTGAGCAAAACAATGACTCTACTAATAAACAAGACAATAATACGGAAAGGACAGCGAAATTACTAAAGAAACAAACAGGATCATCAGAAGCAACGCTCTCAGGATCTTCATCTCCGGATTAAATGGATCCAATGCGGAAACGTTGTTTTCACTAAACCCACCTGATTTACCCAACGCATTGGCAAATGCCAAGAATTAGAATCAAATAATTTTCGGGCACAATTTGCCAACAAATATTACGGATTCAGAAACGAAAACGGAAACCCGGGAAATAACCTGAGACTTAACCCGGTAAATACCAAACCATTCAACAACTCCCCAAATAAGCCAAACAACAACTGGGGAAACAACCAGAACAATAATTGGCCACAAAATAGAAATCCTGGCCCAAACAACTACGGAAACACCAATTTCAATACTAAATATCAACCTAAACCAGATTCAATGGAGGTCGATGTTTCCTGGAAAAACCAGAATCGACCAAATAACAACTATCCCCGCCCGGTCAATAACTTCAACAGAGGATACAATAACAACGATGGACAAAACCACAATAATTTCCAACAGAGAAATTATAATAACCAAAACTACGCTCAAAATACGGAGCGGCCCTTCCCATTGAAGAGGGAAGCCACCGGAACAGTGAGCCAGCCGGCTCAAAAGGGAATGAGGACAACAACATCGATGAGGAATATTTTTTAGAACAGGGCCCCTAAGAGGACTGCCACACCTATCAAGAGTAGACCCCAAAACGAAAAGAAAATTCAACGTGTTAATCGACACGGGAGCTTCCTCTTGCTATGTTAGGAAGGGGATATACGAAGATAGAAAAGAGTTAGCAATTTATAAACGGGTATCCACTGTACATGGGTACTCGATTATAAAATATTACTACCACATAACAATATTCAATGTGAAGCACCTTTTCTATGAGTTAGTTGGCTACAATTTGTTAAAAAGAAGTGGAGCCAAAATAAATGCGGAAGAAGGAACGTTAGAATACAGTGGCAAAAAGGAAAAATTACTGTATTGTGACGACAAGATTAAAAACAAGTCGAGTAAAATAGAAAGTAAAATCACTCTTCCATTAAGGGAATACATAATAAAAAATACTTTGACAACCAAAAGGTGAATACCACAGAATCAATTATCGTAGAAGGAAGTTTGAGTAGCTCGGGATCGGAGTGTCCTGAGCAAGCCAGCGTTGAATTATCCGCTAACAAGAAAATGAAAAGTTTGGAAAAAAATAAACCCAAACACGCCGACGATGATAATTCCGTCAAAACACAATTGAAAAGTTTGGGAAACAAAAAATCCAAACACGCCGACGATGATAATTCCGTCACAGGGAATATAAACAACTTAACAACTTCAATTCAGGCTGAAGATTTGGAGTGTAAGATTGAAGAAATAATTGAAAAAGAACATTCTAATATTGATATGCAAATTCCTTTTCGGACAGACATTAGAGGTGAAATAAATACTGTCCATGACAGACCTATTTATAGTAAACAATACCCTTACCCAATGTCCACCTCTGATTTCGTCAATAAAAAAATCCAGAGACTACTAGACGAAAACATTATAATGCCGACTAAAAGCCCTTATAATTCACCAGTACTAGTGGTGCCCAAAAAAGGTCTGAACCAAGACGGTACCCCAAAACACCGTCTAGTTCACGACTACAAAAAAGTGAATGAGAATACCATACCAGACAGGTACCCGATGCAAGATCCATCGGTGATACTAACTAACCTAGGAAAATCCAAATATTTTTCTACCATTGATTTAGAATCCGGCTTTCATCAAATTCTGATGAAGGAATCAGATATTGAAAAGACAGCCTTTTCAATAAATAATGGAAAATATGAATTTCTACGTTTGCCCTTTGGCTTAACGAATGCTCCAAGAATTTTCCAGAGAGCAATGAACGATATACTGAGAGAGCAAGTTGGTAAAACTTGCCACGTATATATGGACGATATAATCATTTTCTCGAACACCATCGAGCAGTATTATACCGATCTAGTACGAATAATCGAAATCTTACAAAAAGCCAACATGAAGATTTCATTAGAGAAGTCCAAATTCCTTAAAACTGTGACCACATTTCTTGGTTACGTTGTCTCTCACAACGTAATCAAAACAGACCCGGAAAAGATATCTACCATAATGAGATATCCCATTCCCCAAAGCATAAGAGAACTTCGCAGCTTTTTAGGTCTCACAGGCTATTACCGCAAGTTTGTTCAAAACTACGCGAAAATAGCCAAGCCTCTAACAAAATATCTAGGAGGGGACAACGGAAAAATAACTAGAAAAATGTCATCTAAAATCAAAATCCAATTAGACGAACCAGCCATAAAAGCTTTTAATGAGCTGAAAAACAACCTAGTAACCACAGGTAGAATTATTTCAACCTGACTACAATAAAAAATTCACTCTGACCACTGACGCGTCACATGTAGCCATTGGAGCGGTTCTATCTCACGACAATAGACCGATAACCTTCATCTCCAAAACCCTCAATAAAACTGAGCAACTATACGCTACCAACAAAAAGAACTGTTAGCTATAGTTTGGGCTCTAAAAACCCTTAGAAACTACTTATACGGTGTTATCGAAATAGAAATCCAAACCGATCACCAATCATTATCATTCACAATATCGGACAAAAACCCCAATGTAGAGATAAAAAGGTGGTACTTTTTCATTGAAAGTTTCACCCCTAAAATAATCTACAAGCCTGGAACTACCAACGTTGTAGCCGATGCGCTATCAAGGATCCAGCTAAATAATATATGAGACAGAGATACCGAACAATCAAGCTCAGATCAAAACACTCAGCATTCTGCCGAGAGTAGTTTTGAGAATGTGATTCACGAGACCCGTAAGCCTCTGGACCAGTTTCAACAGCAACTGCTGATAGCTACGGGGAGGTTCACAATACATGAGTCTCTGAAAATTTTCGACAAAACCAGACACATTATTGAATACGACACGACTGAAAACCTAGTAAAAAGAATAAAAGAATATTCACCACCGGACGTAGTGGTGGGAATTCACTGCACCCTAGAGGACTTATATCACATACAAATTCCACTTAAAAACAACTTCACTAACAAATTTCTCTTCACGAGAATATTTTTACAAGACGTAGAAAATGACGAAGACAAAGCAATCATAATAGAAGAAACCCACAGCCGAGCCCATACTGGACTCGAAGAAAACCACAAACAAATTAACAGATTAAATTGGCCAAATTTATACATCAAATTAAAAAAAAGAATATATAAAAAACTGCACCATTTGTAATGAAAACAAATACAACAGGCACCCAGTCAAAATCCCTATTGGAGAGGCTCCTATCCCATCTAGCGAAGGAGAAAACCTTCACATTGACATTTATTACGCACAGAGCCTTACCTTTTTAACTTGCATTGATTCAAAATTCCTGGCAGTAAAGCAAATACAGAATAAATTAAATATTGAAAACAGAGTAATGGAACTACTCCAACAGTTTCCCCGCGCTAAAATGCTAATGACTGATAATGAACCGAGCTTTACTTCTGCTCAATTCAAATCCTTTGCACAGAGATGTGGCTTATCTTTGCATTACACCGACCCCAGACACAGCACTTCAAACGGGCAGGTAGAACGAGCACACTCGACGTTGACTGAACTAGCGCGCTGCATAAAAGAAGAATTCAATTTGTTAGATTACCCCGAAATAATTATCAGAGCAGCTAAAGAATACAATCAAAGTATTCATTCCACTACTAACCAGAAACCGTTTGACATTTTATACAATAAAATTAAACACGAGAATATGCCACAGGTATTAAAAAACACTCAGAAAAAGATGTTAGAGACACATAACAAGGACAGAAAAGAAAAAGAATACCATGTAGGACAAGTAGTATACGAAAAAAAATATGGGGAACGAAATAAACTGAAACCAAAATATAAAAAGCAGGTCGTCAAAGAAAATCTAGCAAACAAGATAGTAATTAATAACAGAAACAGAATTATACACAAGAACAATATTAAGTCATAATAAATTTTACTTTACAGAAAAAAGCACCTCGTACTACACTTAATATCATTCATACTGGCGGTCAAAACAGAAATAATCGACTACTCGAACCATGACTTCTTCCTATACAAAGACAAAAAAGATGTACTGACGTACGAGACATACGCTGACCTATTTCATGTTACCAATTTGAGCCAGAGAAATCATCGACTTAGAATCAGACTACACAAGTAAGGACAAAAACATAAGGTCCCAATGGGAAATAAAATATGACTTGCAAGTAATAGAATTAAATTTGGCACAATTATTAACATCTCGACCCAAAAGGGGAATAAACGAGCAAGGCACCATTTGGAAGTGGCTAGCGGGAACCCCAGATCATGACGACTTCATTCGAATTCAAGATAAAATAAACGATATAATTGAAAATTATAATCAACAACATGTTGTCAACTCAAAATTATTCAAAGAAATCAAATCACTTTCAGACCATTTCAAAAATGTTTTTCTAGACCAAGAGCTACCACTAAGAAAGCACCGTTTGCGCTTGCTAACGTTTGAATTACAAAATTTAGTCGACACGATCACGCTTACCAAAATTGACGTTTTTAGTACTAAAATCCTAAATAATGAAGACATAAAAGAAATTTTAGTTCACGAGCATAAACCTGTATTTATCACGAATCTAATGGACATTTCTGTGTTCAAGATCGTATTGCACAATGAGGTTCTTGTAATCTATATAAAATATCCCATAATTACAAATAGATGCGAAATGTATCACGCAAGATCAATTGCTCAGAAAGATGGAAAGCTTCAAATAAGTAGCCAGGTCGCGAAATGCGAGAATAATTTTTACCAAATAACTAATTTGAAGAAAGAAAGATTCAACAATTATTGCACGATAAGTAAAAATAAAACCTGTTTCACCAAATTATTAAACAAAGAAAAATCAATTTGTACGAAGATTCGTGAAAAAAATAAAAGAATAGATTTTATTCAGGAAGGTGCAGTTCTAATTAACGGAAACAACTTTGTCAACAATTCCTTCTAGATGGGACATATCTAATAACATTCAATAGCACCACGATCATAAAAAATATTCTCTACAATAATTTTGAAAATAAGATATTAGAATATATTACAACCAACCATTTCAAAAATTTAGAAATATCAAACTATGTCAAATCAAACAATTCAGAACTCACGTTCGATAATATCAACATATTAAATCCATTTATACAAATCCATAGTTGGGAAATCCAATCACTTTTATATTATTATATACTTAATCACGAAATTATTGATAAAAATCAAACATTTTGTAACCAAGCAAAAACGGCCAGAACCAGCTCAAGCAAATACTGAAAGAGAATTTTTGACAGTGTTAAATGAAAATCTTAATGCAATTAATAATAAAGCGGGACGCATCATTTTAGGAGAGAGAGAGTTATCCAACCCATGATTCAGGGTCGCACTTCGCCGGCTTGTAAATAAACCAAACTTAACGTAAACACAGCTCCAACTTGATCGAATTTAACGTAAACACAACTTCCTCTTGGAGACCAAACATATTGCGCATTGGGGACCAACTTATTGCGTATCAATCAAACTGCAATGGTCAGCATAATTGAATTTCACAACGCAATGGAAAGATTTCAAAGCCTTTGGCTCTCTTCCTAACGAAGTTTCTAGAGCGTCCCCTAAGAGAACATTTCTCCAAAAAGAAAAGACTCTGGCCGAGGTTGATTGGGCTCCGATGAAGAATCAAAAGATCAGTCTTCATCGGGCGACAAGCGAGAATGGTTATTAGAATCAATCTGTAAAAGTAAAGTGACTAGTAATAGTGGATTAGCATAACGGATTATCACCAAATATTGTAATTGAAAAACGTTTGAAATAAAAAATCAATTTTTTTATAAAATTTGTACGTAACAAATTTAATTTGCACACTTTTTTGTGTACTGTTTTCACTCACACAAGCAAGTGAATTCTATTTTTAGATTTTTATGCTCTCAATTTTACGCGAGCGGCAAGAGAGCAATTATTGCCCCCACCAAAAATGTGGCTGCCTAGTGCCTAGTGGCCGTTAAGCATCTTATTATTCTAGTGTCTTTGACGATGCTGAGCGAAGATCGACGGCCAGCTCTCTCTCACGCCCTCGCGCTCGCGCTCTCGCTCTTTACTTTACTATACTCTTTTGTTATACATACTGACTTCGTAGTTTTAGTTTGACCTTGACATTGGAAGCAATCACACCTTAGTGTAATAAATAGGTTGTTAACCCGAATCGTGCGTTGTCTACTAATTCACGGGTTGTTACACTAATAATGACGTTTTCTGCATATTGGTCGAGAAATTAACATCGTACTTTTCAACAAAACAAAATTCGACGTTTGAGAGACCCCTTTTTAGAAAAATATCTCCTAACGAAGGCGAAACAGTGAAGAAATTTATACTACGACTGCGTCAGCAACTCCAAAAATGCCAGTTTGGTTCCACGAAAGCCGAGATAGAAGAAATATGTCTAAAAGACAAACTTATTGATACTTGGGCTAACTCTGAACTTAAAAAGAAACTTGTAGAGAAGGAACAAACATTAAGTTTACGCTATAAACGCGTGTCAAGTAGATGAAGAAATAAATAAATAATCACATCTGATGTTGCCGAAACATTTACCAGACACTGTCAATAAAATTTCTAATTGCAAACCACGGAAACTGCGTAATAGCGAGTGTGGAAGGTGTGGACGGTCAGACCATAAAGAAGATAGTCCCACGTGCCCGGCTCGGCAGATTAAGTGTAATCGGTGCTCTCGGGTGGGTCCTTTTGCCACAATCGAACGATCAGAATTAAAAATTCAAACCAAGTGGGTAACGAGATAAAGCGGAAACGTTGTTTAAAAATACACAGTGGCGAGGAAATGAAGAATTGATTAAATGCCGAATTGATGGCGAGAACATTTCATTAATGCATCAGTTTTCAATGTTCGCGCGAATGCGCATAATCAGTTTAGGGGATATGCCTCGGACGAAATCTGAAATGTTTTTTGTGTCTTTGGGGCACTCAAGGAAAATCCGGAGCAAATTGCATAATTTTTCTTCATTGAAAAAGGACGGCAGTCATTGCTTGGAAGGGAAGCGGCTACAAAGTTAAATGTCCTCCGAATGGGGCTACCAGTTAACCATATTGAAATTATAGCGCCGTTCCCAAAATGGAAAAGCATTAGCGTTAAGCTAACAATAGATCCGGATGTTGACCCCGTAAAACAACCAATGAGACGAATTCCGGTGGCGTTGGAGTACAAGTTAGATGAAGCACACCGCACGCACATTATTGAATCGGTGAGTGGTCACAGTCCTTGGATCTCCCCGATGGTAATTGCGTTTAAGTCGAATGGCGACATCCGACTATGCCTGGATATGCGACAGGCCAGCCGAGCCATTCTTGGTGAAAACTATCCTCTGCCTACGTTCGAATCTTTTATGACTAAATTACGAAACGCCAAATTATTTTCACGACTGGATCTAAAGGACGCATATCACCAGTTGGAACTGGACGATGCACTTTCATCACACCACGAGGACTGTTCAGATACAAGCGATTGATGTTTGCCAAAGCATAAACGCGGCGCCTGAAATTTTCCAAAGACGACTCCAGGAACTTCTTTCATCGTGCGATAACGTGATGAATTACATCGACGATGTAATAATTTTGGGAAATAACGAACAGGAACATGCTGGAGCCGAGAAAATTCGTAATGTCTTCAAAGAATATAATATACTCCTAAACGATGAGAATGTACATCTTAACGATAATGGCTGATCCTGAGAAAATAGCTGCTATCGGTTTCTTTCGAGCACCCAAAAATAAAGAAGAGACGCGGAGTTTCCTTGGCCTGGTCACCTACGTGGGTAAACTTTTTCCAGACCTGATAGATTTGACGGAACCACTGCGTGAGTTGTTAAAGAAGGATTAGAAATTTATCTGGGGACCAGTTCAAGACCAGGGGTTTCAAAAACTTAAGTCCGCTTTAGCTAAAATCCCAAGTCTTTCATATTTTGACCCCAACAATAAAACTAGATTGATAGCAGATGTTATCCCTATAGATTTGGGGGCAGTGTTATTACAATTTAACAATGATCACGACCCAAAACTAATTAAATTTGCTAGTCGAAGCTTAACCGATGTAGAGTAACGATACTCCCAAACTTAGAAAGAAAGTTTGGCCTTGGTTTGGGCAGTAGAGAGATATTATTTTTACTTACTTGGATTGGAGTTTGAATTAGTGACCACCCATAAGCCCCTGGAGACAATTTTCAAACCAACCTCAAAACCGCCGGCACGGATTGAAAGATGGCTATTGCGCCTCCAGGCGTATAAATTTAAAGTTATATACAAGTCCGGGAAAAAAATATTGCTGACAGTTTATCACGGCTCTTGATAATTAAAAACCGAGAGAACACTCATGACGAAGAAATCGTTGACGCAATTGTTATTCTATCAAATCTAAGGCAGAAATTGTTGACGTTGGCACACGAAGGCCATCCAGGCGAATCGGCAATGAAGCGGCGATTAAGAGCCGAAGTGTGGTGGCCCCAAATAGACAAAGACGCCGAGAAATTTCTAAGGGGCTGCCTGGATTGCACTCTGGTTTCCCAAGCAGCAAATCCGCCACCGATGAAGAGAACTGAATTTCCAAACGGTCCTTGGCTTGCAGTGGCACCAGACTTGCTAGGCCCATTGCCGAAAACCGAATACATCTTAGTCCTAATCGATTTTTTTCAAGATATATGGAAATCAAGTTTTTGTGATCTATTACATCGCCTATTACATCCCTACAATAATTTTGAAAATAAGATATTAGAATATATTACAACCAACCATTTCAAAAATTTAGAAATATCAAACTATGTCAAATCAAACAATTCAGAACTCACGTTCGATAATATCAACATATTAAATCCATTTATACAAATCCATAGTTGGGAAATCCAATCACTTTTATATTATTATATACTTAATCATGAAATTATTGATAAAAATCAAACATTTTGTAACCAAGCAAAAACGGCCAGAACCAGCTCAAGCAAATACTGAAAAAGAATTTTTGACAGTGTTAAATGAAAATCTTAATGCAATTAATAATAAAGCGGGACGCATCATTTTAGGAGGGAGAGAGTTATCCAACCCATGATTCAGGGTCGCACTTCGCCGGCTTGTAAATAAACCAAACTTAACGTAAACACAGCTCCCACTTGATCGAATTTAACGTAAACACAACTTCCTCTTGGAGACCAAACATATTGCGCATTGGGGACCAACTTATTGCGTATCAATCAAACTGCAATGGTCAGCATAATTGAATTTCACAACGCAATGGAAAGATTTCAAAGCCTTTGGCTCTCTTCCTAACGAAGTTTCTAGAGCGTCTCCTAAGAGAACATTTCTCCAAAAAGAAAAGACTCTGGCCGAGGTTGATTGGGCTCCGATGAAGAATCAAAAGATCAGTCTTCATCGGGCGACAAGCGAGAATGGTTATTAGAATCAATCTGTAAAAGTAAAGTGACTAGTAATAGTGGATTAGCATAACGGATTATCACCAAATATTGTAATTGAAAAACGTTTGAAATAAAAAATCAATTTTTTTATAAAATTTGTACGTAACACATTTAATTTGCACACTTTTTTGTGTACTGTTTTCACTCACACAAGCAAGTGAATTCTATTTTTAGATTTTTATGCTCTCAATTTTACGCGAGCGGCAAGAGAGCAATTATTGCCCCCACCAAAAATGTGGCTGCCTAGTGCCTAGTGGCCGTTAAGCATCTTATTATTCTAGTGTCTTTGACGATGCTGAGCGAAGATCGACGGCCAGCTCTCTCTCACGCTCTCGCGCTCGCGCTCTCGCTCTTTACTTTACTATACTCTTTTGTTATACATACTGACTTCGAAGCAATCACACCTTAGTGTAATAAATAGGTTGTTAACCCGAATCGTGCGTTGTCTACTAATTCACGGGTTGTTACACTAATAATGACGTTTTCTGCATATTGGTCGAGAAATTAACATCGTACTTTTCAACAAAACAAAATTCGACGTTTGAGAGACCCCTTTTTAGAAAAATATCTCCTAACGAAGGCGAAACAGTGAAGAAATTTATACTACGACTGCGTCAGCAACTCCAAAAATGCCAGTTTGGTTCCACGAAAGCCGAGATAGAAGAAATATGTCTAAAAGACAAACTTATTGATACTTGGGCTAACTCTGAACTTAAAAAGAAACTTGTAGAGAAGGAACAAACATTAAGTTTACGCTATAAACGCGTGTCAAGTAGATGAAGAAATAAATAAATAATCACATCTGATGTTGCCGAAACATTTACCAGACACTGTCAATAAAATTTCTAATTGCAAACCACGGAAACTGCGTAATAGCGAGAGTGGAAGGTGTGGACGGTCAGACCATAAAGAAGATAGTCCCACGTGCCCGGCTCGGCAGATTAAGTGTAATCGGTGCTCTCGGGTGGGTCCTTTTGCCACAATCGTACGATCAGAATTAAAAATTCAAACCAAGTGGGTAACGAGATAAAGCGGAAACGTTGTTTAAAAATACACAGTGGCGAGGAAATGAAGAATTGATTAAATGCCGAATTGATGGCGAGAACATTTCATTAATAATCCGTTCCGGTTCCCGGTTCAACCTGATCTCGCAAGACGATTGGTTGGTTTTGAAAACAAAGAATGCATCAGTTTTCAATGTTCGCGCGAATGCGCATAATCAGTTTAGGGGATATGCCTCGGACGAAATCTGAAATGTTTTTTGTGTCTTTGGGGCACTCAAGGAAAATCCGGAGCAAATTGCATAATTTTTCTTCATTGAAAAAGGACGGCAGTCATTGCTTGGAAGGGAAGCGGCTACAAAGTTAAATGTCCTCCGAATGGGGCTACCAGTTAACCATATTGAAATTATAGCGCCGTTCCCAAAATGGAAAAGCATTAGCGTTAAGCTAACAATAGATCCGGATGTTGACCCCGTAAAACAACCAATGAGACGAATTCCGGTGGCGTTGGAGTACAAGTTAGATGAAGCACACCGCACGCACATTATTGAATCGGTGAGTGGTCACAGTCCTTGGATCTCCCCGATGGTAATTGCGTTTAAGTCGAATGGCGACATCCGACTATGCCTGGATATGCGACAGGCCAACCGAGCCATTCTTGGTGAAAACTATCCTCTGCCTACGTTCGAATCTTTTATGACTAAATTACGAAACGCCAAATTATTTTCACGACTGGATCTAAAGGACGCATATCACCAGTTGGAACTGGACGATGCACTTTCATCACACAACGAGGACTGTTCAGATACAAGCGATTGATGTTTGCCAAAGCATAAAGGCGGCGCCTGAAATTTTCCAAAGACGACTCCAGGAACTTCTTTCATCGTGCGATAACGTGATGAATTACATCGACGATGTAATAATTTTGGGAAATAACGAACAGGAACATGCTGGAGCCGAGAAAATTCGTAATGTCTTCAAAGAATATAATATACTCCTAAACGATGAGAATGTACATCTTAACGATAATGGCTGATCCTGAGAAAATAGCTGCTATCGGTTTCTTTCGAGCACCCAAAAATAAAGAAGAGACGCGGAGTTTCCTTGGCCTGGTCACCTACGTGGGTAAACTTTTTCCAGACCTGATAGATTTGACGGAACCATGCGTGAGTTGTTAAAGAAGGATTAGAAATTTATCTGGGGACCAGTTCAAGACCAGGGGTTTCAAAAACTTAAGTCCGCTTTAGCTAAAATCCCAAGTCTTTCATATTTTGACCCCAACAATAAAACTAGATTGATAGCAGATGTTATCCCTATAGATTTGGGGGCAGTGTTATTACAATTTAACAATGATCACGACCCAAAACTAATTAAATTTGCTAGTCGAAGCTTAACCGATGTAGAGTAACGATACTCCCAAACTGAGAAAGAAAGTTTGGCCTTGGTTTGGGCAGTAGAGAGATATTATTTTTACTTACTGGGATTGGAGTTTGAATTAGTGACCACCCATAAGCCCCTGGAGACAATTTTCAAACCAACCTCAAAACCGCCGGCACGGATTGAAAGATGGCTATTGCGCCTCCAGGCGTATAAATTTAAAGTTATATACAAATCCGGGAAAAAAATATTGCTGACAGTTTATCACGGCTCTTGATAATTAAAAACCGAGAGAACACTCATGACGAAGAAATCGTTGACGCAATTGTTATTCTATCAAATCTAAGGCAGAAATTGTTGACGTTGGCACACGAAGGCCATCCAGGCGAATCGGCAATGAAGCGGCGATTAAGAGCCGAAGTGTGGTGGCACCAAATAGACAAAGACGCCGAGAAATTTCTAAGGGGCTGCCTGGATTGCACTCTGGTTTCCCAAGCAGCAAATCCTCCACCGATGAAGAGAACTGAATTTCCAAACGGTCCTTGGCTTGCAGTGGCACCAGACTTGCTAGGCCCATTGCCGAAAACCGAATACATCTTAGTCCTAATCGATTTTTTTCAAGATATATGGAAATCAAGTTTTTGTGATCTATTACATCGCCTATTGACGCGTATAAAGAAATGTTCTGTAGACTTGGGTACCCAAAACAGCTGCGGACGGATAACGCTCGACAGTAAGTAATCGCTGAGTTCCGGCACTATTGCGGGATAGAACAAATCGCGACGCCTCCTTAATAGTCACAGGCCAATGGTGAGGTAGAAAATATAAATAAAGCGCTCGTCAAGCGTCTGAAAATAGCCCATCTGCACAAGAGGAATCTTAAGGATGAAACTCGATCGTTCACGTTCATGTATAATGTCACTCCTCATGGATCTACAGGCACAACTCCTACTGAGTTAATGTTTAATCGAGTCATTCGAGATAAAGTCCCAGGTATACAAGATTTGGTAGGCGAATTTTCTAATACAGCAGAAAAAGATAGAGACTGTATAGTTAAGCAAAAGGGAAAGGAATTTGCAGGCAAACGAAGGGGAGCAAGAGAAACGGATATCAGAGTAGGAGACAAAGCGGTCCTTAAAAATCGAAGATCGACGGCATTACTCTTTTGTTATACATACTTCGTAGTTTTAGTTTTACTTTGACATTGGAAGCAATCACATTAAAGTGCAATAAATAAGTTGATAATCCGAATTGTGCGTTGTTTACTACTGCACAGGTTGTTACATGGGGTCTTCAAATTGACAATGCGGAGACATGCTAAAATGTTTATTACAATTCGAGTCATGGAAGCAGGCTCAGCATTTTATTTGGTTAAGCAAGAAAACATAAGCTCCAAGTATAGTTGTGATGAAAGCAATGACGTTTGAATTAGCCAATGGTCGAAGCATTTACAGAAGGACACTATGTCGACGACTACATTTCTACCCTTGCCAATGAAGCAGAAGCAATCGTTGTCACCTTAAAAGTCCCAGACAGACACGATTCAAGGACGGTCCTCCTGAAAATGGACCCACGCAACTTTTACTCCTTTTAGAATACACCGAGTTGCATTGGCACTGGGTTCCGACGAAACTAATCTTGGCAGTCGCGGCCACAAATGGGTCGAATGGATTAAGAGACCGCTGTACCTTCGAGAACCAAAACCGAAACCGCTCACAGGATTCACAGTTTTTGACATCGAGCGTACCGAGATTGAAAATACAAGCTTGTCGCTCTTTACTAGAGCGCCAGCTTACAAGCCATCCAATTAAACGTCAAGTGCTTCTCCGACTGGAAGCGTTTATATATGGCGACCGCTACGCTCCTCTTACACGCAGCCATTCTTTGTGCTAGTTGCAAACGTGAACAAATTATAAAAACGCTCGCTTCGAACAAAGCTATTAAAATATTATATTTGTAAACCACCAGTATAAATAATTAACAGTAAATTTAAAATTTTTTGCGATCATGTGCTTGAAAAGGGCATTTTGCTTTAGGTGGCTTATTGGGCATTGATAACAGTCCTGTTGGCAGGTCATTAACATAAAAAGCGGTTGAGCAGATGCTAACGGGCGCCGTTGTACAGCCGGCATCTGACGACTCCATCAGCTCCGATCAGCACCTCCACGGTGCCCTTGCACCACTCTCGTCGGGGCAAGGCTGGATCGCAGACGAAGACCATATCACCCTGGTGGATGGGATCTGTTCTTCGGCCCCACTTCTCGCGGCAAACAAGAGTACGCTGATACTCCAGGACCCACCTCCTCCGGAAATGGTCTCGTAGCAGGCGAGCAATCCTCCACTGCTCACTCGTAGAACCCTCCTTGGGCAGCTCCGCATCCAACCATCCGCTCCTATACTCCGTCCACCGAAGGATTCACTGGGCAATTGAAACCCCATTCTTTTCCATCTCGAAAATGTCACCAAAGCGTCTGGCTTCCCTGTCAGCTCCCACGAACTTCTTGCCGTTGTCGCTGTACAGTCTATGGCAGACGAAATTGCCGATCGCAATTATGCAGGAATCCGTTGACATGTCATGCGCCAGCTCCAGATGAATCGCCATTGTCGTCAAACACGTGAACAAGGTGACCCAAGGCACGCTTTTCCATGTGGCGGGACACAGTCACCAACAGTGGCCCAAAGTAGTCCAATCCGGTATATTTAAATGGCCATCCACCCGCATTCAATCTGCCTTCCGGATGCACTATGGGGACCTGTTTGACCTGTTTTTTTGGCATAAATTAAAATCTCGGAAACTTTTTAAGATACGATGATACTTTTTTTTCTAGTCTTATATAAATTAATCTATTTGCGGGCGTAAGTCGCGAGCGGCTCTACGAGTCAGTTGTCGGGCGATGCCGCGACAATGAAAGACAAGGAGTTACGTTTAATTAATATTTTATTAAGTTACTCGAGCCAGGCGAAGCGATGGCAAGCAAGCATAAAATCGAACTGAATACAAGAATGAGCTTAGAAGTACATGAAAGCGAAACTTTGTTTCGCAATCATATTCGTAGCGGCCACGCAAATATGTCGTGTTTGCCGGATATGCAATGACATCCGCTCGACTGCTTGGTCTGCAGATTCTCCCGGCGTCGTATTTCAGTCAGCAGTTCTGAGACCGTTGACTTTGGCTAACTACTCCCCCTCTAAGTTGAGGCCGCCCTCGGCCGACCCTATCCCAGCAACCATCTCGCTTAGTTGCCTTGCAGCTCTCCTCGTCTTTATGATGCGGTAACACACCAGCGTGACGCAAATGAGCGTGCAGCACATTGCTCCAGCGATGAATATTATCTGGATTGCATGGTCGGCGCTAGCTTCCTCTTGGAACTGCCGGATAGTCTCCAAGTTACGTTCACTCAAACGATGAAGATAAGGGAGGCTGAGCACGTTTTGGTTGGCAGTAATGTTCAGCAGGGGGAATCTAGCAACACCCGGGACTTTGCTTCTGATGTTGTTTCGGTTGGTAAACGAGGTTCCGTTTATGGTGGCCCGCTCATCGAAAGTGATAAGGTGTGTACCGCGTATTCAAACTTCAGTGCCATTGTCAACCTGCACCTTTGCGGGTTGGTCATTTACTATGACGATTCACACACCGCCTGCATGGAGTTCTCTGGCACATGAACTTTCTGATGACAACCGACATAAAGAGGCACCGGGGGAGGCGGTGCAATTTTCGATCATGTAAATCCCTTCGTCGCACTCCGCTATGATGTTATCGTCTATCCGCAATGTGAAACCTTTTTGCTCCACGGGAAAAATAATAATCCTTTTACAGCTAAATTTGATTTTGGGGAACCTAATTACAAAGTGTAGGGCGTTAACGGATTGTAGGACTTTGACGGACGATACGGACATGAGATCCCCTAAAGGGGTGCTGTGGTCTCCTCAAGCCAAACTGACTTTAAGTCTGCATGATCTAAAATGTTTGTGCGTTGATTAGCTGAGTTTCTGTAAATCTACTCCTTTCTAAATCCCTGGCATCTGGAGTGCCTGCTACGACTTTCAACATGGACCCTAAAAAATCCAAGCTCCTAGCTACCCTGTGGTGCGTGCCCAATGCTTCTAGCAAATCCCTTAAGTGAGCTGCATCTACGCTCAACAATTTTCTCATATGCGAGTGTGGGAACTTGTCCAGCAAGCTGGTTGTTTCCTCTACTATGCGCATATATTCCGAGAGGTTTGACGAGTGCCTAGCATAAGCAAACTCCTCCCATACCAAGACTCGTCCCTCGATAACGGGGATGTATTTGGCACGCGAGTAGTCGGTGATGTGCGCCGAGGCCAAAGATACAGATAGGAAGAGGATTGGTCCAACCCTGTACGCGAAATTTTAACTAAGTTTTTGTTTGCAAAGATGAAAACCCAACACCAGGAAATATTTAACTTAAATGCTACATGCCAATGGCATTGAATCCTTTAGATCTAATTAAAGTTATGCCAAGTGGCCAAAAGTTTAAAATTAATCAAAGTACGCGCATGCGAGCTACCTTAGGTTGTCTTTATGGACCACCCTCCCCTTAATGAGGACTGTGGTCTCAGTGTCCGCTTCAACAGCTCTTTCCTCGCATAGAGGCGTGAGCTTGTTGCCGAGTCTTCGGTTGGACTTGACCAACACTTTCTCACCAACCTCAAACGACCTGTTTTGCCGAGTGGCATTTTCTCTGGCCCTGAGCGCAGTTTGAGCCTTTAAAATTTTATTATGGATTTCTTCTTGTGACTCATTGGGGTGCGTTTGAACGATGTCAGTCGGCCTCCTGTTGACGACCGAGTGACTCGACTTGTTGTATTGTGCGGTGGCTAGCAAGATGACTTCCACCGTGTCGCTTATGCCCTTATCTATTTTAAGGCATTTGGCGAGCTCCAGCAGAGTGCTGTGGAAACGCTCCACCTGCCCGTTGGAGGTGCTGTGCAGTGGTGGTGCGTTTGCCATGCTAACGCCAAAGTTGTTGGACAGCATGGCTGTAACTGTGTGTGAGTTCAGCGATGGTTCGTTGTCGCAGTATATCATTCTATCACTCGGGAAAAAGTTCATGAGTAGAAGCACCGCTGGCTTCAGGTCCTCAATGGTTCTCGAGTTAATCGGCTGGACAACAGCAAATTTGGAAAACTTGTCTACGCAAGTGAGGAAGAATTTCCTATCGGTAGAGAAAATGTCGATGTGCAACATTTCCCCAGTATTTGAAGGTATTGGCGTTTCGCCGATTTCTTGTTTCCTTGGGTGCCTATCGTACTTGGCTCTTGCACAAGTCTTGCAATTCTGAACGATTTCGCCGGCTAGCTTAGCCATTTTGGGGAAATAGTATTCGGACAAAACTTGCTCCACATTTTCCTGTGCTGCTCTGTGGGCCCTATTGTGCTCAACAGCCAAGATTTCCTTTCCCTCTTCTATTCTGAATATGTCCACCACGCAGTTCTTGCAGTACCACAATTTTGTGGCCGGGAATCCTCGGACTACTGCATCCTGTATCATTGCGAGCGTATGCAAATCGCAATGAATAGCGTTCACGCTTGTCGGGACAATTATGTCTGTCAGTTCGTGTAGCAGAGATTCTCTGCAGGCGAAATTAACCACGTGCCGCCGTTTATTCCCGAATAAAATAAAAGTCTGTTTAGATGGGAGGCGTGCTTCTTCCAGTACTATCTGATTCTGGAAACAGTTCAACGGTTTATCGGTTGACTCGATCGTGTGGGTGAGGGAGAGCTCGCTATGGATTGTTGCTGCGCAGGATTCGGGTTCTTGTTCATCCAAAGCGTTTAACTGTTGTCTGGACAATGCATCCGCTACGAGATTCTCTTTACCGCGCTTGTAAAAAACCCGGGCATTAATCTTTGCATTGGGGTTTGATTCTGATACAGAAAAGGTTAAGGGCTGGTGGTCAGTAAAGATATTTATATCTTTAACTCCATACAAGTAATGCCGCAGCTTAGCCATGGCCCATACAATGGCCAATAACTCCCGCTCGTTAGTAGCGTAGTTGGCTTCGCTGTCCTTCAATGTTCTTGAAATCATTGTTATAGGGCCCTCTTGAGACAAGACCGCGCCTATACCGTATGTCGAAGCATCTGTCGTTAGATCAAATGGCTTCGTATAATCTGGGTAACTAAGCATGACGTTCTCTGACGTCAAAATGTTACACAGCTTCTGGAACGCTTGTTGCTGAGCTTCAGAAAAGCTCACCTGAATGTTCCGCGACGTGTGCTTACTGACTGTTCCATTTTCGCCCTTTAGTATGCCCGAAATGGGCCTTGCTATGGCAGCGAAATCTCTGATGAAACATATGTAGTAGCTTGCAAGGCCTAGAAATGATCTGACCTCGTACACTGTCTTGGGCTCTGGGAACTCTTTTATGGCCCTAACTTTCTCTGGGTCCGTTGTTGCACCATTGCTTGTAACTATGAACCCCAGAAAGTTCACGCTTTCCTTAAAAAAACGCGATTTCTCGACAGATACTCTCATGTTTGCTTCGTGTAGTCTCTGTAAGACCCAATCCACATGTCTGACATGCGACTCTTCGTCTTTCGAGAAAATGATTACATCGTCAACGTAAACGTAGCGAAATTTGCCTACCTGCTCACGGAGGATGTCATCAATAGTTCCTTGAAAGATGCTGGAGGCGTTTTTAAGGCCGAATCGCATTCTCTTGAACTCGTACTTTCCCCCATTTACTGAGAAAGACGTCTTTTCACGGTTTCGCTCCGCAAGTGTGATTTGATGGTATCCGGATTTAAGATCCAGAGTTGAAAAGTAGCGGGCGCTGCCCAAATTGCCTAGTATCATTGCGATGTTTGGCATCGGGTATTTATCTGGGATTGTCCTCTGATTGAGTTTGCGAAAGTCTATTACTAACCGCTTTTTACGGTTGCCCGCCTCATCGGTACCCTTTTTGTCTACTACCCATATGGGATTGTTGTAAGGGGATGCCGATTTTTGAATAATGTCATTTTTTAAGAGATCTTGGATCTCTTTATTGACAAAGTTGGCCACGCCCATTGGGTACGGGTAAAGTTTTGCATAGATGGGCTCATCACTTACTGTTCTGATGGTGGCAACCACCGAAGTGTTGTAAGGGAGAGCCTCATTCGGATCTGCAAAGGCCTTCTTGTTGGTTCTTAACATTTTTAAGAAAGTATTACGCACCGAGAACGGTGCATCTGCGCAATCTATATCGGTGAAATTGACATTAGCGCACTTGTGGAAAAAGATTTTCTCGACTTCTGTGCCCCATCTAAGCTGAGCGGAGGACAAACAAAGCGATGCGCCAGCTTGTGCTAGCAAGTCGAGGCCGATTATTCCGTCAAAGGTTGACAGTTCTGGTAGTATGAAGAAGATTGCTTTTACGTTGAATAACGCATTTCTGTGTGACGCTAGTTGAGCCATGGATCGAATGCACTTTGAATGGGGAGTTAACCGGACGCACGCCACGTAACTCTTTGTGTGGCCTGATAAAATTCTTTGACGCGCCGGTGTCGATAAGGAAGCTCATGTCTAGCCCTGCTACTCTTCGTCTGATGTCGGGCAGCAGGGACTTTCCCCTAAAAAATTGAGGGAATCAGAGTCGGCATCGTCGTCAATCTGTGCCACAGCGCTGCCGGCGGCACTGACGTATGCCTCAGCTCCCTGCCCTGCAGCTTGAGTGACGTGGTTCACTCTCTGCTGCTTTTGGTTGCTGTTAGTGCGATCAGATGCGGCCGACCGCTTGTTTACGGCAGCTGGGAATTGTGTGGACTGAACGAACTTGGACATAGAGGGGTCTATATCCATTGGCTCTTGCGCATTTGCGGAGCTCTGTTGTCCACTACCACGCTGGCCGGATTGGCCCTGCTGCTTGGAATGCTTATTGAAATGTGGATTCTTTGAACCGCTCGGTTGTAGCTCTGTCTGTTGAGATGTTTTCTCATGTTGGCGGGCATTTGGCTTACGATCCTTATCCTCTTGGCTTTTTGCAAAGTTGGCTGCGAACACATATCTCTCATGGTTCGATTCAACCTCCTGTGCTAGCGCAAGAGCAGACGGAAGGTCTTTTGGATTTGCCGCAAAAAGAACGTCTGTTAGGCTTCTTTTGAGTCCTGATACGAATTCCCGTAACGCATCGTCACGGAATTTTTCGCACAGGCCCTTGGCCAGGGTTGGCTCGTAAGACATATTGACTTTGTTTGTCAACAATGTCAGTTTTCTTTCAACCTCATCATAGTATTGCAGCAAGGGCAGGCCGCCTTGTCGTAGCGTACCTAATTCTTGCTCAATCACATGAATTGGCCTTTTATCGCTGTACGTTAAATCAAGACGACTTATGATTGCGTCAAAGTTAAGGACTGTGCCAAACGAGGCCAAAACGGCGTCCCCTGACCTTGCTTCTAATGATTATCACAGCCTGATAATGGCGTGAACTGGTTACCTTCCATTTGCCGAGCCAAGGCTGTTTGTTCAGCTAAAGCTGAAGTGACCGCCGCCTGTATGAGCAATTTCAATTGTTCTGGGTCCATGGCGGTGTTTATGCGGGGGGGACGGGGTATGAGTCTTGGTGCTGGGACTCGAATAAGCTGGTGGTCGCCTTCGGAGTCAGAGTCACTATACTGCTGACGCTTATCTCTATACTGTCTGAACGGCGATGACATGAACTTGAGACGTAAACAAATTACATGCGGCACGACGCCTGAGGATGGGCGAAGAGTGTCGCGGAACTCAACGGATCGTGTTACGATACAATGTTGTGCAAAACACAACAACAAAGACAAGTGAAAATAAAAAGGGGAAAATAATAAACTATGCGTATCGTAAAGTTTGCTTTAGCTCTCTTCACGACAAAGAATTCACATCTACTATTAAATTTACCAGCTTTTTTTCTTTTAATAACATTAAACACTTGCAAAACTGATCAGTTCTTTTTTAAATTGCCGACTTAAAATGAGTTTGAATGAAGATGCCCCCTTACATGTCTTTTGATGTTGTGCCCTGAGTTATGTTAACTATCTCCTCGATGTAATCTCGCTGCAGCTGCGGCTTCTGATGTTCCTTTGTTGCTGTCTCCGCTGCCCGAAGAGCTCCGGTGGCTTCCGTGAACGAATTAATTGCGCTCTTGCGCACCTCGGTCAACTGTAGCAATTGACGAGGTTTTTTTGTTGAAGACCGGGTAGACCGGGTAGGTCGTGGCATTTCTACCACGAGTTGGGCGCCAATTAATCTATTTGCCGGCGTAAGTCGCGCGCGGCTCTACGCGATGGCAAGCGAGCATAAAATCGAACTGAATACAAGAATGAGCTTAGAAGTACATGAAAGCGAAACTTTGTTTCGCAATCATATTCGTAGCGGCCACGCAAATATGTCGTGTTTGCCGGCTATGCAACGACATCCGCTCGACTGCTTGGTCTGCAGATTCTCCCGGCGTCGTATTTCAGTCAGCAGTTCTGAGACCGTTGACTTTGGTTAACTTATACATCTTAACAATTATTTTGTCATAGTGGGCACCGTCCACCACGCCCCCCACCCCCTTTAAAAAAATTTTTTTTTTTTTCTATATATCTTTCATTATCAATTTTAACGTTAAAAAATAATTCATTTTCATACTTCCATACTGATATTATCCACACTGACTTTAGTAAAAGATTTGTGTGCATTATTGTGCACTTATGTAACCAGATGATGTTTTAATATGCCTGCAGCATAAAGACATTTCTAGCCATTTCGACTTACAATCCGATCCAAAAAGGTTTCAAATGTGGTGCCGTGATAACGACACGTCCTCTTTGGACAGAAGAAACCGGGATAATGATCTTGGTGGTTTTCTGGACCCAAGCCTAAGATTTTCAGATCATATTTCGTATATTGTCGATAATGCCAAGGATGTGCTTGTTCTTAAAAAAAGGTGTGCAAAGGAATTGGATTATCATTACATTACTAAAGATTTCGCTGATCCGTCCGATTTTTTAGTGTGGATGACCGGTCCTGACTCCAAAATAAGAAGTTCATTCAGACCGTATTGAATCGGTTCAGAAAACTTCTTACTGTTTGCCATACGACGCTAAAATTAGGATGCAAACCTTATATTACGTTCTCATTCCAGTAGACTAATGTTAATTAATTAACCTTCCCTAGCCAACCGTTGAACGGTTGCCGCTCTTAAATCGATTAATACTAACTGTTTTAACACATAATTAGATCTTATTAATATTTACCTATTTCATCGGCAGCGCCCCTAAAAAGGTATCATATTTATATTTAGCTGAAAAGCAGCGCAGTCCGCATCATCGAAGAAACCGATAGGACAGCAGAAACGACGGGGCTGTCGAGCAGACCCGTCAAGGTCCGTCCGCACCAGCTTGAAGAAAGTTTTCGTGTGGAACGTTCGTCTTTCACTAGGCGTCTTTCTACAGGGACTGCGGCGTACACCGGGCAATATCACGTAGCGTCTGTAGGAACTGAACAGGCGTCTGGCGGAGCCGGCCGTGACAGAGCCAGGGACAGGAGGTTGCGGCTTGCAAGGCGTTCGCCTTGAGAATTTTTGTTCAAGAGCCAGAGAGAGAGCGCTCTAGAGACAGCAGCTCTCTTGTACGCATACAGCGACAGCCGAGCAGTGTATGTGTGCACACGTATGCTCATATATTATAAATCTGACAAAATATGCCCTTCACTTCAGAAATTTATGGACTTCCAATCTATATTATTTTTTTGTACTCTGGCAATGGAGTACAAAGTACTCGTAAGTAAAAAGTAAAAACTCTAATTTTGCATTGCCTTAACATGATAATTATTTAATTACATCATAGAAATGGTAATAGGTGAATAAATGTACATAATAATACCGAATTATTTTAATAAATTACTTTATATGTCGTTAGAGTGTTCAGCTTGCGACGTGGAAAATTTATTTGATCTTAGTGATTCTTAAGTGCTCTGGTCCTGCCTCAAGAATTCAGTTTTGCAATACACAGATTGCATATGATAATTTTTAACTATTTAGTATATTTATTAGTACAAGTTACTAGTAAACAAGTAAAAAAATATGCATACTTCTGTAAATGATCTATTTTCAGTATTTGTTTTTGTTATATTCTTATTTGTTATTTGTAAAAACCGCGCGAATTTTGGGTGGGTAAAAAAGCGCGCCAAATGTATTCTTTCCTCTTTTAGTTCCTCTTAATTCGTTTGCTTAAAGCTGACAAATACATAGTGCTCCTCGTTTGCTACTGTTTTTCCAAATTTTAATAATATAAACGCATTTTTAAATTTAAAAGAAAATACGTTGTGCTGGTACTGCTGTTTTTCGATAAACGTTTGAACTTTTGAATTTAACATTAACATTTTATGTAAAAAATTTGCTATGGCCGACAAAAAAAGGTCAAATATCAGTGGGAACAAGTGCAGCCTCCCCCACTGTCAGAAGACTAGGCGCGATTGCCCCGCTCTTAAATTGTTTAGGTTTCCTGAAAAAAATCCAACAATTTTTATGAAATGGGCGGAAAAGTGCCAATTTACAGAAGATTGAGCTTATGCGGGTATGTCTGGCAACTGAACTTAGTCACACTGTTGCAGCGGCAATTAAGACTTGTAATCAAACCAAGCAATTTCATGGCAATAGTCCCGAAGTTGCAGCCTCAACTGCTGTATTTGTCCAAAAAGTTAATGATAACTTTGATTGCTTGAATAGCAGAGTTTTAACTGACAAAAACCCCATGAAATGTGCGCTTCAATTTAACAACACTGTTTGGAATAAACTGAAGGAAATGCAGGAATACCTAAAGAACGTTAAATATCAAAGGAATAGTATATATTGTCTTGATGGCTTGATCCAAACTACTGAAGCTATATTTGGACTCGTCAAAGATATATTTAGGGACCACACGGACCATTTTTTCTTTTTAACTAGTAGAGTTAACCAGGATCCCCTTGAAAATATATTTCCGTGCGTTCGAGCAAAAGGTGGTAACTGTAGAAATCCTTCAGTTAACGAATTTAATATAATAATTGCCAAACTAATATCCCTACACATTTTTAAATTTTCACAACAGTCCAATTGCGAATCAGATGATGATGTTATGTTGTCAATAGAGTTCGATTCAATTATATATCAGCCTTGCGTTGAAAAAAGGGAAATACAGAAAGAATATTCTGTATCATTTTCAGAAATTGTAGAAGGAAATGAGAGGTACTTTGACCAAAATATGGATGATTTTTTGTGCAATGATGTACCCATTGAATTAACTTCGAGTAAATATTTTGTTGGATATATTGCTAAGGGATCCAGTTGCGATAAATGCAGATCGTTGATTTTAAAAGAAAGCGAGCATTTGACAGCTCCATCTGAGCTTTTCATACATGAGAAAAACTACTCGATAGAATCGGACTTTGGAAAACTAAAGGCACCATCTGATCTTTTTTTTAATATCTGTAAAATACACATTAAAGTTTTTGAAAATATTTTTAATAATAATAAAAAACAACGGTGTATAAAACAATTTATTGTAGAGCAATGCATTAAGTGCACAAATGCAAGTAGCGATTTCTCATTATGGTTTCACTCAAATAATGACTGTTATGTGCATAAAATTTATATTTTAAACAAACTTATAAAAGTTTTACTCTTTAAGCATTGCAAGTGGACTGTGACAGCTGATAAACAAAAAAAGCAAGCAAAACTCAGCATTCTATCTCATAAATGAAAAATTAGTGCGACTAAAAATAAATATATACATATATATATATATAGTACAAAAATTTAATAAAATGAATTTAAAAAAAAGGATCAAATTATATCGAAAAGCAATAGATAGAAAACTAGCTTAGTTGGGGAACATGGAAATATTTTAATGTCTAGCATTTATTATTTCAAGTTACTAGTAAACAAGTAAAAAAATATGCATACTTCTGTAAATGATCTATTTTCAGTATTTGTTTTTGTTATATTCTTATTTGTTATTTGTAAAAACCGCGCGAATTTTGGGTGGGTAAAAAAGCGCGCCAAATGTATTCTTTCCTCTTTTAGTTCCTCTTAATTCGTTTGCTTAAAGCTGACAAATACATAGTGCTCCTCGTTTGCTACTGTTTTTCCAAATTTTAATAATATAAACGCATTTTTAAATTTAAAAGAAAATACGTTGTGCTGGTACTGCTGTTTTTCGATAAAGGTTTGAACTTTTGAATTTAACATTAACATTTTATGTAAAAAATTTGCTATGGCCGACAAAAAAAGGTCAAATATCAGTGGGAACAAGTGCAGCCTCCCCCACTGTCAGAAGACTAGGCGCGATTGCCCCGCTCTTAAATTGTTTAGGTTTCCTGAAAAAAATCCAACAATTTTTATGAAATGGGCGGAAAAGTGCCAATTTACAGAAGATTGAGCTTATGCGGGTATGTCTGGCAACTGAACTTAGTCACACTGTTGCAGCGGCAATTAAGACTTGTAATCAAACCAAGCAATTTCATGGCAATAGTCCCGAAGTTGCAGCCTCAACTGCTGTATTTGTCCAAAAAGTTAATGATAACTTTGATTGCTTGAATAGCAGAGTTTTAACTGACAAAAACCCCATGAAATGTGCGCTTCAATTTAACAACACTGTTTGGAATAAACTGAAGGAAATGCAGGAATACCTAAAGAACGTTAAATATCAAAGGAATAGTATATATTGTCTTGATGGCTTGATCCAAACTACTGAAGCTATATTTGGACTCGTCAAAGATATATTTAGGGACCACACGGACCATTTTTTCTTTTTAACTAGTAGAGTTAACCAGGATCCCCTTGAAAATATATTTCCGTGCGTTCGAGCAAAAGGTGGTAACTGTAGAAATCCTTCAGTTAACGAATTTAATATAATAATTGCCAAACTAATATCCCTACACATTTTTAAATTTTCACAACAGTCCAATTGCGAATCAGATGATGATGTTATGTTGTCAATAGAGTTCGATTCAATTATATATCAGCCTTGCGTTGAAAAAAAGGAAATACAGAAAGAATATTCTGTATCATTTTCAGAAATTGTAGAAGGAAATGAGAGGTACTTTGACCAAAATATGGATGATTTTTTGTGCAATGATGTACCCATTGAATTAACTTCGAGTAAATATTTTGTTGGATATATTGCTAAGGGATCCAGTTGCGATAAATGCAGATCGTTGATTTTAAAAGAAAGCGAGCATTTGACAGCTCCATCTGAGCTTTTCATACATGAGAAAAACTACTCGATAGAATCGGACTTTGGAAAACTAAAGGCACCATCTGATCTTTTTTTTAATATCTGTAAAATACACATTAAAGTTTTTGAAAATATTTTTAATAATAATAAAAAACAACGGTGTATAAAACAATTTATTGTAGAGCAATGCATTAAGTGCACAAATGCAAGTAGCGATTTCTCATTATGGTTTCACTCAAATAATGACTGTTATGTGCATAAAATTTATATTTTAAACAAACTTATAAAAGTTTTACTCTTTAAGCATTGCAAGTGGACTGTGACAGCTGATAAACAAAAAAAGCAAGCAAAACTCAGCATTCTATCTCATAAATGAAAAATTAGTGCGACTAAAAATAAATATATACATATATATATATATAGTACAAAAATTTAATAAAATGAATTTAAAAAAAAGGATCAAATTATATCGAAAAGCAATAGATAGAAAACTAGCTTAGTTGGGGAACATGGAAATATTTTAATGTCTAGCATTTATTATTTCAAGTTACTAGTAAACAAGTAAAAAAATATGCATACTTCTGTAAATGATCTATTTTCAGTATTTGTTTTTGTTATATTCTTATTTGTTATTTGTAAAAACCGCGCGAATTTTGGGTGGGTAAAAAAGCGCGCCAAATGTATTCTTTCCTCTTTTAGTTCCTCTTAATTCGTTTGCTTAAAGCTGACAAATACATAGTGCTCCTCGTTTGCTACTGTTTTTCCAAATTTTAATAATATAAACGCATTTTTAAATTTAAAAGAAAATACGTTGTGCTGGTACTGCTGTTTTTCGATAAAGGTTTGAACTTTTGAATTTAACATTAACATTTTATGTAAAAAATTTGCTATGGCCGACAAAAAAAGGTCAAATATCAGTGGGAACAAGTGCAGCCTCCCCCACTGTCAGAAGACTAGGCGCGATTGCCCCGCTCTTAAATTGTTTAGGTTTCCTGAAAAAAATCCAACAATTTTTATGAAATGGGCGGAAAAGTGCCAATTTACAGAAGATTGAGCTTATGCGGGTATGTCTGGCAACTGAACTTAGTCACACTGTTGCAGCGGCAATTAAGACTTGTAATCAAACCAAGCAATTTCATGGCAATAGTCCCGAAGTTGCAGCCTCAACTGCTGTATTTGTCCAAAAAGTTAATGATAACTTTGATTGCTTGAATAGCAGAGTTTTAACTGACAAAAACCCCATGAAATGTGCGCTTCAATTTAACAACACTGTTTGGAATAAACTGAAGGAAATGCAGGAATACCTAAAGAACGTTAAATATCAAAGGAATAGTATATATTGTCTTGATGGCTTGATCCAAACTACTGAAGCTATATTTGGACTCGTCAAAGATATATTTAGGGACCACACGGACCATTTTTTCTTTTTAACTAGTAGAGTTAACCAGGATCCCCTTGAAAATATATTTCCGTGCGTTCGAGCAAAAGGTGGTAACTGTAGAAATCCTTCAGTTAACGAATTTAATATAATAATTGCCAAACTAATATCCCTACACATTTTTAAATTTTCACAACAGTCCAATTGCGAATCAGATGATGATGTTATGTTGTCAATAGAGTTCGATTCAATTATATATCAGCCTTGCGTTGAAAAAAGGGAAATACAGAAAGAATATTCTGTATCATTTTCAGAAATTGTAGAAGGAAATGAGAGGTACTTTGACCAAAATATGGATGATTTTTTGTGCAATGATGTACCCATTGAATTAACTTCGAGTAAATATTTTGTTGGATATATTGCTAAGGGATCCAGTTGCGATAAATGCAGATCGTTGATTTTAAAAGAAAGCGAGCATTTGACAGCTCCATCTGAGCTTTTCATACATGAGAAAAACTACTCGATAGAATCGGACTTTGGAAAACTAAAGGCACCATCTGATCTTTTTTTTAATATCTGTAAAATACACATTAAAGTTTTTGAAAATATTTTTAATAATAATAAAAAACAACGGTGTATAAAACAATTTATTGTAGAGCAATGCATTAAGTGCACAAATGCAAGTAGCGATTTCTCATTATGGTTTCACTCAAATAATGACTGTTATGTGCATAAAATTTATATTTTAAACAAACTTATAAAAGTTTTACTCTTTAAGCATTGCAAGTGGACTGTGACAGCTGATAAACAAAAAAAGCAAGCAAAACTCAGCATTCTATCTCATAAATGAAAAATTAGTGCGACTAAAAATAAATATATACATATATATATATATAGTACAAAAATTTAATAAAATGAATTTAAAAAAAAGGATCAAATTATATCGAAAAGCAATAGATAGAAAACTAGCTTAGTTGGGGAACATGGAAATATTTTAATGTCTAGCATTTATTATTTCAAGTTACTAGTAAACAAGTAAAAAAATATGCATACTTCTGTAAATGATCTATTTTCAGTATTTGTTTTTGTTATATTCTTATTTGTTATTTGTAAAAACCGCGCGAATTTTGGGTGGGTAAAAAAGCGCGCCAAATGTATTCTTTCCTCTTTTAGTTCCTCTTAATTCGTTTGCTTAAAGCTGACAAATACATAGTGCTCCTCGTTTGCTACTGTTTTTCCAAATTTTAATAATATAAACGCATTTTTAAATTTAAAAGAAAATACGTTGTGCTGGTACTGCTGTTTTTCGATAAAGGTTTGAACTTTTGAATTTAACATTAACATTTTATGTAAAAAATTTGCTATGGCCGACAAAAAAAGGTCAAATATCAGTGGGAACAAGTGCAGCCTCCCCCACTGTCAGAAGACTAGGCGCGATTGCCCCGCTCTTAAATTGTTTAGGTTTCCTGAAAAAAATCCAACAATTTTTATGAAATGGGCGGAAAAGTGCCAATTTACAGAAGATTGAGCTTATGCGGGTATGTCTGGCAACTGAACTTAGTCACACTGTTGCAGCGGCAATTAAGACTTGTAATCAAACCAAGCAATTTCATGGCAATAGTCCCGAAGTTGCAGCCTCAACTGCTGTATTTGTCCAAAAAGTTAATGATAACTTTGATTGCTTGAATAGCAGAGTTTTAACTGACAAAAACCCCATGAAATGTGCGCTTCAATTTAACAACACTGTTTGGAATAAACTGAAGGAAATGCAGGAATACCTAAAGAACGTTAAATATCAAAGGAATAGTATATATTGTCTTGATGGCTTGATCCAAACTACTGAAGCTATATTTGGACTCGTCAAAGATATATTTAGGGACCACACGGACCATTTTTTCTTTTTAACTAGTAGAGTTAACCAGGATCCCCTTGAAAATATATTTCCGTGCGTTCGAGCAAAAGGTGGTAACTGTAGAAATCCTTCAGTTAACGAATTTAATATAATAATTGCCAAACTAATATCCCTACACATTTTTAAATTTTCACAACAGTCCAATTGCGAATCAGATGATGATGTTATGTTGTCAATAGAGTTCGATTCAATTATATATCAGCCTTGCGTTGAAAAAAGGGAAATACAGAAAGAATATTCTGTATCATTTTCAGAAATTGTAGAAGGAAATGAGAGGTACTTTGACCAAAATATGGATGATTTTTTGTGCAATGATGTACCCATTGAATTAACTTCGAGTAAATATTTTGTTGGATATATTGCTAAGGGATCCAGTTGCGATAAATGCAGATCGTTGATTTTAAAAGAAAGCGAGCATTTGACAGCTCCATCTGAGCTTTTCATACATGAGAAAAACTACTCGATAGAATCGGACTTTGGAAAACTAAAGGCACCATCTGATCTTTTTTTTAATATCTGTAAAATACACATTAAAGTTTTTGAAAATATTTTTAATAATAATAAAAAACAACGGTGTATAAAACAATTTATTGTAGAGCAATGCATTAAGTGCACAAATGCAAGTAGCGATTTCTCATTATGGTTTCACTCAAATAATGACTGTTATGTGCATAAAATTTATATTTTAAACAAACTTATAAAAGTTTTACTCTTTAAGCATTGCAAGTGGACTGTGACAGCTGATAAACAAAAAAAGCAAGCAAAACTCAGTATTCTATCTCATAAATGAAAAATTAGTGCGACTAAAAATAAATATATACATATATATATATATAGTACAAAAATTTAATAAAATGAATTTAAAAAAAAGGATCAAATTATATCGAAAAGCAATAGATAGAAAACTAGCTTAGTTGGGGAACATGGAAATATTTTAATGTCTAGCATTTATTATTTCAAGTTACTAGTAAACAAGTAAAAAAATATGCATACTTCTGTAAATGATCTATTTTCAGTATTTGTTTTTGTTATATTCTTATTTGTTATTTGTAAAAACCGCGCGAATTTTGGGTGGGTAAAAAAGCGCGCCAAATGTATTCTTTCCTCTTTTAGTTCCTCTTAATTCGTTTGCTTAAAGCTGACAAATACATAGTGCTCCTCGTTTGCTACTGTTTTTCCAAATTTTAATAATATAAACGCATTTTTAAATTTAAAAGAAAATACGTTGTGCTGGTACTGCTGTTTTTCGATAAAGGTTTGAACTTTTGAATTTAACATTAACATTTTATGTAAAAAATTTGCTATGGCCGACAAAAAAAGGTCAAATATCAGTGGGAACAAGTGCAGCCTCCCCCACTGTCAGAAGACTAGGCGCGATTGCCCCGCTCTTAAATTGTTTAGGTTTCCTGAAAAAAATCCAACAATTTTTATGAAATGGGCGGAAAAGTGCCAATTTACAGAAGATTGAGCTTATGCGGGTATGTCTGGCAACTGAACTTAGTCACACTGTTGCAGCGGCAATTAAGACTTGTAATCAAACCAAGCAATTTCATGGCAATAGTCCCGAAGTTGCAGCCTCAACTGCTGTATTTGTCCAAAAAGTTAATGATAACTTTGATTGCTTGAATAGCAGAGTTTTAACTGACAAAAACCCCATGAAATGTGCGCTTCAATTTAACAACACTGTTTGGAATAAACTGAAGGAAATGCAGGAATACCTAAAGAACGTTAAATATCAAAGGAATAGTATATATTGTCTTGATGGCTTGATCCAAACTACTGAAGCTATATTTGGACTCGTCAAAGATATATTTAGGGACCACACGGACCATTTTTTCTTTTTAACTAGTAGAGTTAACCAGGATCCCCTTGAAAATATATTTCCGTGCGTTCGAGCAAAAGGTGGTAACTGTAGAAATCCTTCAGTTAACGAATTTAATATAATAATTGCCAAACTAATATCCCTACACATTTTTAAATTTTCACAACAGTCCAATTGCGAATCAGATGATGATGTTATGTTGTCAATAGAGTTCGATTCAATTATATATCAGCCTTGCGTTGAAAAAAGGGAAATACAGAAAGAATATTCTGTATCATTTTCAGAAATTGTAGAAGGAAATGAGAGGTACTTTGACCAAAATATGGATGATTTTTTGTGCAATGATGTACCCATTGAATTAACTTCGAGTAAATATTTTGTTGGATATATTGCTAAGGGATCCAGTTGCGATAAATGCAGATCGTTGATTTTAAAAGAAAGCGAGCATTTGACAGCTCCATCTGAGCTTTTCATACATGAGAAAAACTACTCGATAGAATCGGACTTTGGAAAACTAAAGGCACCATCTGATCTTTTTTTTAATATCTGTAAAATACACATTAAAGTTTTTGAAAATATTTTTAATAATAATAAAAAACAACGGTGTATAAAACAATTTATTGTAGAGCAATGCATTAAGTGCACAAATGCAAGTAGCGATTTCTCATTATGGTTTCACTCAAATAATGACTGTTATGTGCATAAAATTTATATTTTAAACAAACTTATAAAAGTTTTACTCTTTAAGCATTGCAAGTGGACTGTGACAGCTGATAAACAAAAAAAGCAAGCAAAACTCAGCATTCTATCTCATAAATGAAAAATTAGTGCGACTAAAAATAAATATATACATATATATATATATAGTACAAAAATTTAATAAAATGAATTTAAAAAAAAGGATCAAATTATATCGAAAAGCAATAGATAGAAAACTAGCTTAGTTGGGGAACATGGAAATATTTTAATGTCTAGCATTTATTATTTCAAGTTACTAGTAAACAAGTAAAAAAATATGCATACTTCTGTAAATGATCTATTTTCAGTATTTGTTTTTGTTATATTCTTATTTGTTATTTGTAAAAACCGCGCGAATTTTGGGTGGGTAAAAAAGCGCGCCAAATGTATTCTTTCCTCTTTTAGTTCCTCTTAATTCGTTTGCTTAAAGCTGACAAATACATAGTGCTCCTCGTTTGCTACTGTTTTTCCAAATTTTAATAATATAAACGCATTTTTAAATTTAAAAGAAAATACGTTGTGCTGGTACTGCTGTTTTTCGATAAAGGTTTGAACTTTTGAATTTAACATTAACATTTTATGTAAAAAATTTGCTATGGCCGACAAAAAAAGGTCAAATATCAGTGGGAACAAGTGCAGCCTCCCCCACTGTCAGAAGACTAGGCGCGATTGCCCCGCTCTTAAATTGTTTAGGTTTCCTGAAAAAAATCCAACAATTTTTATGAAATGGGCGGAAAAGTGCCAATTTACAGAAGATTGAGCTTATGCGGGTATGTCTGGCAACTGAACTTAGTCACACTGTTGCAGCGGCAATTAAGACTTGTAATCAAACCAAGCAATTTCATGGCAATAGTCCCGAAGTTGCAGCCTCAACTGCTGTATTTGTCCAAAAAGTTAATGATAACTTTGATTGCTTGAATAGCAGAGTTTTAACTGACAAAAACCCCATGAAATGTGCGCTTCAATTTAACAACACTGTTTGGAATAAACTGAAGGAAATGCAGGAATACCTAAAGAACGTTAAATATCAAAGGAATAGTATATATTGTCTTGATGGCTTGATCCAAACTACTGAAGCTATATTTGGACTCGTCAAAGATATATTTAGGGACCACACGGACCATTTTTTCTTTTTAACTAGTAGAGTTAACCAGGATCCCCTTGAAAATATATTTCCGTGCGTTCGAGCAAAAGGTGGTAACTGTAGAAATCCTTCAGTTAACGAATTTAATATAATAATTGCCAAACTAATATCCCTACACATTTTTAAATTTTCACAACAGTCCAATTGCGAATCAGATGATGATGTTATGTTGTCAATAGAGTTCGATTCAATTATATATCAGCCTTGCGTTGAAAAAAGGGAAATACAGAAAGAATATTCTGTATCATTTTCAGAAATTGTAGAAGGAAATGAGAGGTACTTTGACCAAAATATGGATGATTTTTTGTGCAATGATGTACCCATTGAATTAACTTCGAGTAAATATTTTGTTGGATATATTGCTAAGGGATCCAGTTGCGATAAATGCAGATCGTTGATTTTAAAAGAAAGCGAGCATTTGACAGCTCCATCTGAGCTTTTCATACATGAGAAAAACTACTCGATAGAATCGGACTTTGGAAAACTAAAGGCACCATCTGATCTTTTTTTTAATATCTGTAAAATACACATTAAAGTTTTTGAAAATATTTTTAATAATAATAAAAAACAACGGTGTATAAAACAATTTATTGTAGAGCAATGCATTAAGTGCACAAATGCAAGTAGCGATTTCTCATTATGGTTTCACTCAAATAATGACTGTTATGTGCATAAAATTTATATTTTAAACAAACTTATAAAAGTTTTACTCTTTAAGCATTGCAAGTGGACTGTGACAGCTGATAAACAAAAAAAGCAAGCAAAACTCAGTATTCTATCTCATAAATGAAAAATTAGTGCGACTAAAAATAAATATATACATATATATATATATAGTACAAAAATTTAATAAAATGAATTTAAAAAAAAGGATCAAATTATATCGAAAAGCAATAGATAGAAAACTAGCTTAGTTGGGGAACATGGAAATATTTTAATGTCTAGCATTTATTATTTCAAGTTACTAGTAAACAAGTAAAAAAATATGCATACTTCTGTAAATGATCTATTTTCAGTATTTGTTTTTGTTATATTCTTATTTGTTATTTGTAAAAACCGCGCGAATTTTGGGTGGGTAAAAAAGCGCGCCAAATGTATTCTTTCCTCTTTTAGTTCCTCTTAATTCGTTTGCTTAAAGCTGACAAATACATAGTGCTCCTCGTTTGCTACTGTTTTTCCAAATTTTAATAATATAAACGCATTTTTAAATTTAAAAGAAAATACGTTGTGCTGGTACTGCTGTTTTTCGATAAAGGTTTGAACTTTTGAATTTAACATTAACATTTTATGTAAAAAATTTGCTATGGCCGACAAAAAAAGGTCAAATATCAGTGGGAACAAGTGCAGCCTCCCCCACTGTCAGAAGACTAGGCGCGATTGCCCCGCTCTTAAATTGTTTAGGTTTCCTGAAAAAAATCCAACAATTTTTATGAAATGGGCGGAAAAGTGCCAATTTACAGAAGATTGAGCTTATGCGGGTATGTCTGGCAACTGAACTTAGTCACACTGTTGCAGCGGCAATTAAGACTTGTAATCAAAGCAAGCAATTTCATGGCAATAGTCCCGAAGTTGCAGCCTCAACTGCTGTATTTGTCCAAAAAGTTAATGATAACTTTGATTGCTTGAATAGCAGAGTTTTAACTGACAAAAACCCCATGAAATGTGCGCTTCAATTTAACAACACTGTTTGGAATAAACTGAAGGAAATGCAGGAATACCTAAAGAACGTTAAATATCAAAGGAATAGTATATATTGTCTTGATGGCTTGATCCAAACTACTGAAGCTATATTTGGACTCGTCAAAGATATATTTAGGGACCACACGGACCATTTTTTCTTTTTAACTAGTAGAGTTAACCAGGATCCCCTTGAAAATATATTTCCGTGCGTTCGAGCAAAAGGTGGTAACTGTAGAAATCCTTCAGTTAACGAATTTAATATAATAATTGCCAAACTAATATCCCTACACATTTTTAAATTTTCACAACAGTCCAATTGCGAATCAGATGATGATGTTATGTTGTCAATAGAGTTCGATTCAATTATATATCAGCCTTGCGTTGAAAAAAGGGAAATACAGAAAGAATATTCTGTATCATTTTCAGAAATTGTAGAAGGAAATGAGAGGTACTTTGACCAAAATATGGATGATTTTTTGTGCAATGATGTACCCATTGAATTAACTTCGAGTAAATATTTTGTTGGATATATTGCTAAGGGATCCAGTTGCGATAAATGCAGATCGTTGATTTTAAAAGAAAGCGAGCATTTGACAGCTCCATCTGAGCTTTTCATACATGAGAAAAACTACTCGATAGAATCGGACTTTGGAAAACTAAAGGCACCATCTGATCTTTTTTTTAATATCTGTAAAATACACATTAAAGTTTTTGAAAATATTTTTAATAATAATAAAAAACAACGGTGTATAAAACAATTTATTGTAGAGCAATGCATTAAGTGCACAAATGCAAGTAGCGATTTCTCATTATGGTTTCACTCAAATAATGACTGTTATGTGCATAAAATTTATATTTTAAACAAACTTATAAAAGTTTTACTCTTTAAGCATTGCAAGTGGACTGTGACAGCTGATAAACAAAAAAAGCAAGCAAAACTCAGTATTCTATCTCATAAATGAAAAATTAGTGCGACTAAAAATAAATATATACATATATATATATATAGTACAAAAATTTAATAAAATGAATTTAAAAAAAAGGATCAAATTATATCGAAAAGCAATAGATAGAAAACTAGCTTAGTTGGGGAACATGGAAATATTTTAATGTCTAGCATTTATTATTTCAAGTTACTAGTAAACAAGTAAAAAAATATGCATACTTCTGTAAATGATCTATTTTCAGTATTTGTTTTTGTTATATTCTTATTTGTTATTTGTAAAAACCGCGCGAATTTTGGGTGGGTAAAAAAGCGCGCCAAATGTATTCTTTCCTCTTTTAGTTCCTCTTAATTCGTTTGCTTAAAGCTGACAAATACATAGTGCTCCTCGTTTGCTACTGTTTTTCCAAATTTTAATAATATAAACGCATTTTTAAATTTAAAAGAAAATACGTTGTGCTGGTACTGCTGTTTTTCGATAAAGGTTTGAACTTTTGAATTTAACATTAACATTTTATGTAAAAAATTTGCTATGGCCGACAAAAAAAGGTCAAATATCAGTGGGAACAAGTGCAGCCTCCCCCACTGTCAGAAGACTAGGCGCGATTGCCCCGCTCTTAAATTGTTTAGGTTTCCTGAAAAAAATCCAACAATTTTTATGAAATGTCCGGAAAAGTGCCAATTTACAGAAGATTGAGCTTATGCGGGTATGTCTGGCAACTGAACTTAGTCACACTGTTGCAGCGGCAATTAAGACTTGTAATCAAAGCAAGCAATTTCATGGCAATAGTCCCGAAGTTGCAGCCTCAACTGCTGTATTTGTCCAAAAAGTTAATGATAACTTTGATTGCTTGAATAGCAGAGTTTTAACTGACAAAAACCCCATGAAATGTGCGCTTCAATTTAACAACACTGTTTGGAATAAACTGAAGGAAATGCAGGAATACCTAAAGAACGTTAAATATCAAAGGAATAGTATATATTGTCTTGATGGCTTGATCCAAACTACTGAAGCTATATTTGGACTCGTCAAAGATATATTTAGGGACCACACGGACCATTTTTTCTTTTTAACTAGTAGAGTTAACCAGGATCCCCTTGTAAATATATTTCCGTGCGTTCGAGCAAAAGGTGGTAACTGTAGAAATCCTTCAGTTAACGAATTTAATATAATAATTGCCAAACTAATATCCCTACACATTTTTAAATTTTCACAACAGTCCAATTGCGAATCAGATGATGATGTTATGTTGTCAATAGAGTTCGATTCAATTATATATCAGCCTTGCGTTGAAAAAAAGGAAATACAGAAAGAATATTCTGTATCATTTTCAGAAATTGTAGAAGGAAATGAGAGGTACTTTGACCAAAATATGGATGATTTTTTGTGCAATGATGTACCCATTGAATTAACTTCGAGTAAATATTTTGTTGGATATATTGCTAAGGGATCCAGTTGCGATAAATGCAGATCGTTGATTTTAAAAGAAAGCGAGCATTTGACAGCTCCATCTGAGCTTTTCATACATGAGAAAAACTACTCGATAGAATCGGACTTTGGAAAACTAAAGGCACCATCTGATCTTTTTTTTAATATCTGTAAAATACACATTAAAGTTTTTGAAAATATTTTTAATAATAATAAAAAACAACGGTGTATAAAACAATTTATTGTAGAGCAATGCATTAAGTGCACAAATGCAAGTAGCGATTTCTCATTATGGTTTCACTCAAATAATGACTGTTATGTGCATAAAATTTATATTTTAAACAAACTTATAAAAGTTTTACTCTTTAAGCATTGCAAGTGGACTGTGACAGCTGATAAACAAAAAAAGCAAGCAAAACTCAGCATTCTATCTCATAAATGAAAAATTAGTGCGACTAAAAATAAATATATACATATATATATATATAGTACAAAAATTTAATAAAATGAATTTAAAAAAAAGGATCAAATTATATCGAAAAGCAATAGATAGAAAACTAGCTTAGTTGGGGAACATGGAAATATTTTAATGTCTAGCATTTATTATTTCAAGTTACTAGTAAACAAGTAAAAAAATATGCATACTTCTGTAAATGATCTATTTTCAGTATTTGTTTTTGTTATATTCTTATTTGTTATTTGTAAAAACCGCGCGAATTTTGGGTGGGTAAAAAAGCGCGCCAAATGTATTCTTTCCTCTTTGATGATGTTATGTTGTCAATAGAGTTCGATTCAATTATATATCAGCCTTGCGTTGAAAAAAGGGAAATACAGAAAGAATATTCTGTATCATTTTCAGAAATTGTAGAAGGAAATGAGAGGTACTTTGACCAAAATATGGATGATTTTTTGTGCAATGATGTACCCATTGAATTAACTTCGAGTAAATATTTTGTTGGATATATTGCTAAGGGATCCAGTTGCGATAAATGCAGATCGTTGATTTTAAAAGAAAGCGAGCATTTGACAGCTCCATCTGAGCTTTTCATACATGAGAAAAACTACTCGATAGAATCGGACTTTGGAAAACTAAAGGCACCATCTGATCTTTTTTTTAATATCTGTAAAATACACATTAAAGTTTTTGAAAATATTTTTAATAATAATAAAAAACAACGGTGTATAAAACAATTTATTGTAGAGCAATGCATTAAGTGCACAAATGCAAGTAGCGATTTCTCATTATGGTTTCACTCAAATAATGACTGTTATGTGCATAAAATTTATATTTTAAACAAACTTATAAAAGTTTTACTCTTTAAGCATTGCAAGTGGACTGTGACAGCTGATAAACAAAAAAAGCAAGCAAAACTCAGTATTCTATCTCATAAATGAAAAATTAGTGCGACTAAAAATAAATATATACATATATATATATATAGTACAAAAATTTAATAAAATGAATTTAAAAAAAAGGATCAAATTATATCGAAAAGCAATAGATAGAAAACTAGCTTAGTTGGGGAACATGGAAATATTTTAATGTCTAGCATTTATTATTTCAAGTTACTAGTAAACAAGTAAAAAAATATGCATACTTCTGTAAATGATCTATTTTCAGTATTTGTTTTTGTTATATTCTTATTTGTTATTTGTAAAAACCGCGCGAATTTTGGGTGGGTAAAAAAGCGCGCCAAATGTATTCTTTCCTCTTTTAGTTCCTCTTAATTCGTTTGCTTAAAGCTGACAAATACATAGTGCTCCTCGTTTGCTACTGTTTTTCCAAATTTTAATAATATAAACGCATTTTTAAATTTAAAAGAAAATACGTTGTGCTGGTACTGCTGTTTTTCGATAAAGGTTTGAACTTTTGAATTTAACATTAACATTTTATGTAAAAAATTTGCTATGGCCGACAAAAAAAGGTCAAATATCAGTGGGAACAAGTGCAGCCTCCCCCACTGTCAGAAGACTAGGCGCGATTGCCCCGCTCTTAAATTGTTTAGGTTTCCTGAAAAAAATCCAACAATTTTTATGAAATGGGCGGAAAAGTGCCAATTTACAGAAGATTGAGCTTATGCGGGTATGTCTGGCAACTGAACTTAGTCACACTGTTGCAGCGGCAATTAAGACTTGTAATCAAAGCAAGCAATTTCATGGCAATAGTCCCGAAGTTGCAGCCTCAACTGCTGTATTTGTCCAAAAAGTTAATGATAACTTTGATTGCTTGAATAGCAGAGTTTTAACTGACAAAAACCCCATGAAATGTGCGCTTCAATTTAACAACACTCTTTGGAATAAACTGAAGGAAATGCAGGAATACCTAAAGAACGTTAAATATCAAAGGAATAGTATATATTGTCTTGATGGCTTGATCCAAACTACTGAAGCTATATTTGGACTCGTCAAAGATATATTTAGGGACCACACGGACCATTTTTTCTTTTTAACTAGTAGAGTTAACCAGGATCCCCTTGAAAATATATTTCCGTGCGTTCGAGCAAAAGGTGGTAACTGTAGAAATCCTTCAGTTAACGAATTTAATATAATAATTGCCAAACTAATATCCCTACACATTTTTAAATTTTCACAACAGTCCAATTGCGAATCAGATGATGATGTTATGTTGTCAATAGAGTTCGATTCAATTATATATCAGCCTTGCGTTGAAAAAAAGGAAATACAGAAAGAATATTCTGTATCATTTTCAGAAATTGTAGAAGGAAATGAGAGGTACTTTGACCAAAATATGGATGATTTTTTGTGCAATGATGTACCCATTGAATTAACTTCGAGTAAATATTTTGTTGGATATATTGCTAAGGGATCCAGTTGCGATAAATGCAGATCGTTGATTTTAAAAGAAAGCGAGCATTTGACAGCTCCATCTGAGCTTTTCATACATGAGAAAAACTACTCGATAGAATCGGACTTTGGAAAACTAAAGGCACCATCTGATCTTTTTTTTAATATCTGTAAAATACACATTAAAGTTTTTGAAAATATTTTTAATAATAATAAAAAACAACGGTGTATAAAACAATTTATTGTAGAGCAATGCATTAAGTGCACAAATGCAAGTAGCGATTTCTCATTATGGTTTCACTCAAATAATGACTGTTATGTGCATAAAATTTATATTTTAAACAAACTTATAAAAGTTTTACTCTTTAAGCATTGCAAGTGGACTGTGACAGCTGATAAACAAAAAAAGCAAGCAAAACTCAGCATTCTATCTCATAAATGAAAAATTAGTGCGACTAAAAATAAATATATACATATATATATATATAGTACAAAAATTTAATAAAATGAATTTAAAAAAAAGGATCAAATTATATCGAAAAGCAATAGATAGAAAACTAGCTTAGTTGGGGAACATGGAAATATTTTAATGTCTAGCATTTATTATTTCAAGTTACTAGTAAACAAGTAAAAAAATATGCATACTTCTGTAAATGATCTATTTTCAGTATTTGTTTTTGTTATATTCTTATTTGTTATTTGTAAAAACCGCGCGAATTTTGGGTGGGTAAAAAAGCGCGCCAAATGTATTCTTTCCTCTTTTAGTTCCTCTTAATTCGTTTGCTTAAAGCTGACAAATACATAGTGCTCCTCGTTTGCTACTGTTTTTCCAAATTTTAATAATATAAACGCATTTTTAAATTTAAAAGAAAATACGTTGTGCTGGTACTGCTGTTTTTCGATAAAGGTTTGAACTTTTGAATTTAACATTAACATTTTATGTAAAAAATTTGCTATGGCCGACAAAAAAAGGTCAAATATCAGTGGGAACAAGTGCAGCCTCCCCCACTGTCAGAAGACTAGGCGCGATTGCCCCGCTCTTAAATTGTTTAGGTTTCCTGAAAAAAATCCAACAATTTTTATGAAATGGGCGGAAAAGTGCCAATTTACAGAAGATTGAGCTTATGCGGGTATGTCTGGCAACTGAACTTAGTCACACTGTTGCAGCGGCAATTAAGACTTGTAATCAAACCAAGCAATTTCATGGCAATAGTCCCGAAGTTGCAGCCTCAACTGCTGTATTTGTCCAAAAAGTTAATGATAACTTTGATTGCTTGAATAGCAGAGTTTTAACTGACAAAAACCCCATGAAATGTGCGCTTCAATTTAACAACACTGTTTGGAATAAACTGAAGGAAATGCAGGAATACCTAAAGAACGTTAAATATCAAAGGAATAGTATATATTGTCTTGATGGCTTGATCCAAACTACTGAAGCTATATTTGGACTCGTCAAAGATATATTTAGGGACCACACGGACCATTTTTTCTTTTTAACTAGTAGAGTTAACCAGGATCCCCTTGAAAATATATTTCCGTGCGTTCGAGCAAAAGGTGGTAACTGTAGAAATCCTTCAGTTAACGAATTTAATATAATAATTGCCAAACTAATATCCCTACACATTTTTAAATTTTCACAACAGTCCAATTGCGAATCAGATGATGATGTTATGTTGTCAATAGAGTTCGATTCAATTATATATCAGCCTTGCGTTGAAAAAAAGGAAATACAGAAAGAATATTCTGTATCATTTTCAGAAATTGTAGAAGGAAATGAGAGGTACTTTGACCAAAATATGGATGATTTTTTGTGCAATGATGTACCCATTGAATTAACTTCGAGTAAATATTTTGTTGGATATATTGCTAAGGGATCCAGTTGCGATAAATGCAGATCGTTGATTTTAAAAGAAAGCGAGCATTTGACAGCTCCATCTGAGCTTTTCATACATGAGAAAAACTACTCGATAGAATCGGACTTTGGAAAACTAAAGGCACCATCTGATCTTTTTTTTAATATCTGTAAAATACACATTAAAGTTTTTGAAAATATTTTTAATAATAATAAAAAACAACGGTGTATAAAACAATTTATTGTAGAGCAATGCATTAAGTGCACAAATGCAAGTAGCGATTTCTCATTATGGTTTCACTCAAATAATGACTGTTATGTGCATAAAATTTATATTTTAAACAAACTTATAAAAGTTTTACTCTTTAAGCATTGCAAGTGGACAGTGACAGCTGATAAACAAAAAAAGCAAGCAAAACTCAGCATTCTATCTCATAAATGAAAAATTAGTGCGACTAAAAATAAATATATACATATATATATATATAGTACAAAAATTTAATAAAATGAATTTAAAAAAAAGGATCGAATTATATCGAAAAGCAATAGATAGAAAACTAGCTTAGTTGGGGAACATGGAAATATTTTAATGTCTAGCATTTATTATTTCAAGTCGACTCGAAGGTCATATAAATATACGACCCCATTACAATTGTAATGGCCTCCCCGTGGTGTTCCCTGGGTACCAAAAATTACATATATTACAGATAATTAATAATAAAAATATTTATATGTAAACGGTAGCTAATTCGAGCGGCGAATTTAACTAAAGAATATTAAAACAACTTCTTAAAAAAAATAATAGTTACGGCATCAATTTTTAAATAATATTTTATTAGCTCATATTACAACGAAATTTACCAAAACATTAATCAAACTCGTTTCTTAGATCAAAATTGATTTCGGACCGAAAATCGTCTTCTAGCACAAGTACGCACACATGCACACTTTTTTGTTTACTGTTTTCACTCACACAAGCAAGTGAATTCTATTTTTAGATTTTTATACTCTCAATTTTACGCGAGCGGGAAGAGAGCAATTATTGCCGCCACCAAAAAAGTGGCAAATGTAAATGTAACAAATGTTAAGCCGCGAAGTTGTAATTATATATGTAATTTTTGGTAACCAGGGAACACCACGGGAGGCCATTAAAATTGTAATTTAAAATTGTATTTATATGACCTTCGAGTCGACTTGAAATAATAAATGTTAAACATTAAAATATTTCCATGTTCCCCAACTAAGCTAGTTTTTTTACTATTGTTTTTCGATATAATTTGCTCCTTTTTTTTAAATTCATTTATTTTTAGTCGTCACTAATTTTTCATTTATGAGATAGAATGCTGATTTTAGCTTTTTTTTTTTTGTTTATCAGCTGCCAAAATCTACTTTAAAATATCAATTTTATGCACATAACAGTCATTATTTGACTGAAACCATAATGAGAAATCGCTACTTTCATTTGTGCACTTCATGCATTGCTCTACAATAAATTGTTTTATACACCGTTGTTTTTTTATTATTTTTAAATATATTTTCAAAAACTTTAATGTGTATTTTTCAGATATTAAAAATAAGATCAGATGGTGCCTTTAGTTTTCCAAAGTCCGATTCTATCGAGTAGTTTTTCTCATGTATGAAAAGCTCAGATGGAGCTGTTAAATGCTCGCTTTCTTTTAAAATCAACGATTTGCATTTATCGCATTTATTTGTAAGCTTTAAGAAAACGGATTAAAAGGAACTAAAAGAAAGAATACATTTGGCGCGCTTTTTTACCCACCCAAAATTGCGCGGTTTTTACAAATATCAAATTAGAATTTAACAAAAACATTCAACAAAATAATATTTGCATTTCAAATACTGAAAATTGATCATTTACAGAAGTATGCATATTTTTTTACTTGTTTACTGATAATTTGTAATAATAAATATACTAAATATTTAAAAATCATCATAGCAACCTGTGCATTGCAAAATTGAATTCTTGAGGCAGGACCAGCGCACCTAAGAATCACTAAGACCAAATAAATTTTCCACGTCGTAAGCTGAATACTCTAACGACATATTTTCTAGTATAAAGTAATTTATTAAAATATTTCGGTATTATTATGTACATTTATTCACCCATTACTATTTCTATGATGTAATTAAATAATTATCATGTTATGGCAATGCAAAATTTGAGTTTTTACTTTTTACTTACGAGTACTTTGTACTCAATTGACAGAGTACAAATAATATAGATTGAAAGTCTGTAAACTTCTGAAGTGAAGGGCATATTTTGTAAAATTTACAATATATGAGCATACGTGTGCACACATACAGTGCTCGTCTGTCGCTGTATGCGTACAAGAGGGCTGCTGGCTCTAGAGCGCTCCCTCTCTGACTCTTGAACAAAAATTCAAGAGAGCCTGGAGCCAGCTCTAGCGGCAGAACGAAAAAAAACTGTGCAAAAAAATCGTATGGCGTTACGCATCTTATTATTCTAGTGTCTTTGGTCTTACTTAACAAATTTTAACAATTTTTTAAAACTCTATTTAAAGTTGAAATTTCATTTTTAAAGCTGGACGAGGAGATCACTTGCTAAATACACGAATTGTTAGATTTAAACGCACAAAATAAGCAACATATTAGTAAAAACACATAGTACACATCTGAAGAATGGGTATTCATTTTAAATTTGATGAGTTTAGGCCTTGTGGTTCAAAAGGTATGAATTTTAGTATTCACTAAAAATAAAGGTTCACCGATGGCACGTACCTCATGTCTGCAACAGCTGACTTTACAGCTATAATTTTTTAGCATAAGACTGTTAATTTAACATTTCTGTTACATAACATAAAGCTTTGATCAATTCTTAAGCCGTTAAGAACAAAATTTCCAAAATTAGAAAAAGTTTAAAAAACCCATTTATGCCAAAAAAACAGGTCAAATTCCCCATAGTGGGATGGGGTCCCATTATCGGCGGCATCGGCCGCACTCGTTGCAGCTTGCACACGTTTCACGATAAGATGACTCTCCGCATCACACTTCTCATCTTCGTGACCCAGAATCTCGTCCGGATCTCGGCAATTGTAGCATCCACGTTTTGATGCTTCATCCTGGCGTGGAAATGTCTCACAATCAGCTCTGTGAGACTGTCCCTGTGTGACAGTATTAAGGGCCTCCTCGCACTGTACGATATACGCAGTGGAGCATCAATTCTTCCGTAAGCTCGCAGAATTCTGTTCTCGTCCAGGTAGGGCACCAACCCCCTAATGTCGCTAGCGACGTCCTTTCCAGCTTCCGCCGACCTTATCTCGTCGGGGAACAACTCCAGTTGTGCCTGTCTAACCAACAGGTTCTCCGCGGCTTTACATTCTGCTGCATTAAGGCCGTATTCCTCGAGATTGCTTCTCTGTTTGCGGCACCGGCGCGCAAATCGTAGGAGCCAGGCTGTGACCCTCACCAGGCGATTGAATCTCGAAAATCTATGAAACGGGAGAACAAAGTCGATTGCCGCGACTAACGCAACTTCACTGGGCATCTCTTCTTCATCACGGACATCTGGGACTCGTTCAGTTCCTTCCTCAGGTCCCGGGCAGCTGGCTGCTGGCTGCCTCAAAAATGAAGGTCCTCTTAACCACCTTGAATCCTGGCTAAGGTCGACTGATCCGCCGCATTGTCGGCTGTAGGCACCCATCTCCATTGGGAAGCCTTCGACGACACCAGAATCTTTGCCTCTCGGTTGCCAACAAACTGCTTATACCGACGGTGGGTACTGCCGATCCATCTCAGCACCGTCCTTGAGTTTGTCCATAACACCAGGTCCGTGATGAACACACTGTGTTCCTCCTTGACAGTGTTGGTTCCAAGGACCAATGACGAAGATCACCAGCAAGCCGTCCTCCTAGGTGACCCTCTAATAAGCCACCGCCGCGCATGCTGCCTGACTAGCATCCACGAAGACGTGCAACTCTATTTCCCGAACTGCTCCGCGTCCGAAGTAATGGCGAGAGCATCGGAAATGTCCAACGGTGTCCATCTCGTTGCGCCAAGTCGCAAAGGCCTTGCCTAACTCCTCCGGTAGCGGTTCGACCCACTGGATCTTCTGCCTCCAACAGCAGCTTCGCAGTAACCATGAGGCAGCATCTTTTGCTCAGCCTCAGCCCATCCGACGCTCTGGGCTTGCCTAGGTCCTAAAGCCATCTCCACAGTGGGCGAGATAGATGAAAACTGGCATAGCTCGAATCAAGCATCCGCGTGTATCTCCTTCACCCGGATAGATACGCTGATAGCCTCGGTCTCTGTAGCGAAACTGTCCACGTAGTCGTCGACATCGGATCCGAATCTTCAGGGCATTCAGAGTCTTCATGTAATGTGCAGCGCTCGGCGAACATGCTGCTCCGGATCCCTCTTCTCGTCGCCATCTCTCCAGAGGAATCGTTGGGAACATCTATCTTCGGGTAGGATCAGTACTTGTCACCGCAGACTCTGCCCGCTCCCTCTCTAAAGTGGAAGAGCACAGCTGGCAAAGACTTAATGTGCTGAGGCCCTTTTCGACACAAAAATGTGGCAAATACCAACCGCTCGCTCCTCACTGAGACCTCATCTGGATGCAACGGCCTCGCATATCCTTTAGTCACATAATCCTTGATGATTTCAATTTCTTTTCAACGTTGACCAGCCTCTTGTACGCCATCTCGTAGCTCCCGTCTGGTAGCGACGTAGTACTCTCACCGTGGTGTCTTCGAGCACCCTTTGTGCCCGCACGTCGTCGCTCGCTGCCACCCGTGGCGCGGGCTTCACTCCAAAGTTCTCCATGTCGAAGTAGTCCTCCACCATCTGTTCCATCGGGTCATCCACTGACACGGTAAGTAGGCATGTCCTCGGTGATGGAGTAGTTGGCAATCGCGCACTTACACTTACTTACACAACCCAGGCCAGCTCGGTTGCGGCCGCGTACGGTCCCTCTCTAGCGAACCGCCTCGTTCAGAGTGGCAATTCGCGATGTCCGTGATCCAGGCCGATGAGCAGTTTCGGGACCGCGTTGCTGTAAGGCTTTATCGGCAGACGCGCATCCCTATGCACGCCCTGGACATCCTGTCGACTTAATGTCTGCATCGGCAGACTCAGGCTCGAAACGTTCCTTAGCGCATGGCGAGTGGTCTCTCCGACTCCACTTATCTGCAGACTCATCACGTTGATAGGCTCTCTGGTTGACCTACCTTCAAACCATTGGATGTTTAGCTGTCGATGCTCTCCTTGTACCCCAAGATCCCTTCGCAGCTCGTCATCGATCATTGTGATGGAGGATCCTTCGTCTAGAAGCGCATACGTATCCACCCTCCAACTAGCACAACGTACAGCGTAACGGGCAGTATACGGAACAGCAGGCGGTCTCCTTCGGTGTCAACGCAGCTTAAAATCATTTGATTGGGCGCTCCCGCTTCACGGGGAGCACTTCTCTCCAGGCTGCTTCTGGAAACTGCTCGCTGCTGGTTTCCTTCTTGGTCCCTGTGACCATCTCGTTGCGAAGGCATCCTGGCCGGGCTGCGTCTAGAAACTGCTGACTGCTGGTTCCCTCCGTGGCGTCAAACCAACTCGCTGCTGCGGCCTTCGCTCCTCGTCCGCGTCATGTAGCAGACAATGATTCATCCTCCGGCATCCACTGATCTGGCACTCAGATTGCATATAGCAAGATCTGGTAGCGCGCCGGTTTCGTAGGCATGTGAAGCAGAGTCGGTGCCTCCTCACAATGCTCCACCTTCCCGGCGGCGAAGCTCTAAAAAATTCTCGGCAATTCGTGATTCGTTGTGGTCTTCCGCAGATGGGACAACCTCCATGCCGATCCTCCTGTTCGCCTTCGTAATGATCGACGCTCGCATGCAGAACTCGACGCCTCGGCTCCTTTCCCTCGACAGTTTCCCCAAGACAGTGCAAACCACGTTTGCGTACTCCCATAGCCACACACTAAAGTGAACTACAGTGGGGACGGGCGCAATCGTTGCAGCATCCCTGGCACACTCCACTCGCTTGCTTGTAGGAAGATTAGCCACAAGCTCCTCCATGAGGATTGCGTTCCCCAAGCGCTGCTCCGCCATCGCTGACTGCAAGAAGGCCGCGAGGTTGTTCCCTCGAGTCGCGAACGGAATGATCTTCGCCAAGTTGTGCTCCGAGATCGGCTGCACCTCTCGCACACTGTTAAGATGGCTGCGTATGAGCCGCTCCGTCGGCCGAACCTAAAGCGCAGCTGCTCCATCACGGCGTTGACATTTCCTGGGTGAATTAGTAGCGCCTTCACTGTCTCGCGGGCTTCGTCCTTCAGCGCCCTCATCAACCTCTAGTTGTTCTCCAGATCCGTGCAATTGTACGCTCGGGTACTCCAAATGCAGGCAAGTCCGGAAGCTTTGTTGGTCCATATGCTCCCTGGGTTCCATACGGCGTAATCGCGGCGTAGGATCCAACAAGTGGCTATGCTGTTGCCACATTGTGCGCTGGCTGCGCAGTGCTTATTGCACTGTGGCTCCACAAATTGGTTGCTAGTGGTTAGCAATGGCAGTCCACTCCAGGATGGCGGCAGCGTGCAGGCCGTACCACCCGAACCGTCACCGTTATAGGGCGCCGACACCGTTGTCGGCGCCAACTGCGCTTGGGGCGAAATTGGCGATGCTCGCCAATCCCGTTCCACTAGCCGCTGGCTGCTGATCAGCTCTCGGAATAGTGGTGGCTTCCCCTTCATTCAGCCGGGCACTTTTTCTTGGGGAATGCTGCATCTTCCCAAGCTCCAATATTGCGGCGCCTGGGCGCGCTCCAAAATGGTGTCTCCGACGCCTAGTGACCGCTGGCTGCGGACGTCGATGCTTGGCATTCCTTGCGCCTCATGACCTGGTTGGCTGGCTGCGGACGTCGATGCTTGGCATTCCTTGCGCCTCGTGACCTGGTTGGCTGGCTGCAGTCTCCGCAATTGACACTCCACTGCGTCTCCTCGTCGCTGGCTGCGAGCCGGTTGTACCGCGCTCGGCGCTGGCTACGCCTTTCTATGTCGCTGGCTGCGACTCCTCAGCGGGTACGTAGCGCTGACTGCGCTTGCAAATCCTCCTCGCTGGCTGTCTGAACCGTCATTCCAGCTCCTCGCAAGTCTGTAGCTGGACGTCTAAGCCGTCATTCCAGCGCAAGTTGCCCTTGCAGTCCCCTCAGACGGCGAATAAAAGCTGTTGTCGCGCGAATGGAGTTGCCTTAAACGGCTACTTCACTAATAGACTAATAGGATAGACTAATGTGTGGTAGTATACTCGTTTTATTCTGTAAGAATTCATGGTTTTAACAATTGGAATTAACTCTAGCTCACCGCAGTGTGGCTTCCAGACTTTCGCACGACTATGAAAACGCTGAGTTTTCCCGGCTAATTTCCAATTAGTAACGCCGATAAGACAGTGTGCCTGCACACATTTAGCTAACAAATCCTATCACATTTAAACTGGTTCACAACATAAGTTCACTTAAAAAATACTGACTATCGATTACAGTGTTCGAACCGGGCCAATTTCTTTTATCTTAATTTAAATAAAATGGTAAAAAAAATAGGATCGATTTTCTTTGCGAAAGGAACTTGAACTTTTAGTTCTTCTGCACTGCTGCTGGTTATTCTGGCAATTACACAGAAAAGTTAAAACTATATTATTTCGTGGTTTTCATTAAAAAGCTTCAAATATATGTGTACAACTTTTCTTTATTAGTCACGTTCACTTTAACGACCACATAATGCAAACAGTTGTTTTCAAAATGTTTTTACATTTTATTTTTATGTTATTTTAATGCTGAACATCTTTCAAAATGTAAAGGATTTTTTAATGTGTTCCTCGTACTTACCCTTTTCTTTTCTTCTCTAATATCTTTAAATTAACATTCTGTTTTATAAACCAGTTACTCGGAGAGTAAAATGGTATACTAGATTTGTTAAATAGTATGTAACAGTCCGGAGGAACCAATTCCGACCATATAAAGTTTACATATTCTTGATCAGGATAAATAGCCAAGTCGGTCTGGCCATGTCTGTATAAACGTAGAGATCCGAGTCACTATAAAAGCTACAAAGTTGGGATTAGGCATGCCGATCCCAGAGACAATGAAGCAGCGCAAGTTGTTTCCAAATGTTGCCACACCGCTCAAAACTGTCCCACCCAAATTTTTAAAAATATTTTTATATTATTCCATTTTATAATTTGTCTCGTAAATTTCTCCAAACGCATAAAACTGTGACGACCAAACTTTTGGATCATTTTAATTTTATTTTGACTTGAATATTTCCCAAAATCTACCGTTCGCCCTTTCACTACCCGAGTATCGGGTATCTGACAGTCGGGAAACTGAAAACTCATTCTCATTTATTTTATTTTTTATATTCTTTCTTTCTTGTAAAATATGTAAAATCAAAACACATAAATCCGATTTTAAAGATATTCACAAAAATTCAATCTGAAATCGTTATTTATTTCTTAAGTGTTGAAGGTAATGAATCTAATTCACGAATTGAATTTATAGGCACTTATTTATTTTTTATTCACACATGTGTTCTATTGAATACAATTCAGGAGACACAGGCATGTTTTTGAAGTTCTATTAAGATATATAAAAAATAAATATTCCATAAATTTTTAAACGGGGTTATTTGACATTTGATAGTATTTTGTTTGAATAGAATTCTCCATCATCTTTCGCTGCAACAGTGGAGAAATTAGAAACATTTTCTTGATGTACATATATAGCTTCTACCCACTGTTATAAACGCTTTACTAATATAAAAAAAAACTATTTATGAATGTGTTAGCACTCGATTAAACTTTTCGTTTCCGCTTCTTGAGTTAACAACTATTTTATTCATTGTCCTTAATGCATCTGCAACAAGACTAAATAATGGGAAGAGTAGTTTTAGTTCTGCGTTTACTGTTTTAAGATCTGTTATCGGCTATATTTTTTATTTTTAATGGAAGGCAAAATTGGTTAAAATTAGGAATATAAAAATAGGTCAAAAATTTTTTATCTTATACGACCCTAAGAAAAATGTTGTTAGAAGAATTGTTCAACCTTACATCCCGCTTAATGTTGAAGACCAGTTTCCACCTTTGATACAGATTCTCAAACAAAAAAAACTTTCTTAACGCAATGAATAAGGTTAAAGATTGAATCTATTGTTAAATGGTCAAATTTTGTATGTTCATCAAGGTAAGCTATGTTACCATTCTACCAACAGTCCGAAATACCCACGTGGGATGCGCCTTGTGTGATTGGGTTATAAGCAAGTCTCCATCTTCTGACTAGTGTCGTTAACTTTACATGTTTTGTATGATATGTCGATTTTGATAAATCATATTAAGTCGTTAGTGTTTGGAGTAAATAAAAAGTTGAAATATATATCTACTAATTTATAACCTTGAGGTAAACCATAATAAAGTAAATAATGATTTTTTATGTATTTATGTTTATTTAGATGCCATAAAGTTAATTAAAAATATGCGATTGCGAATTTTAGAGATACGGTGTATTTTGTAATATAACATATTTAGTATATCAACTTTTCCAGAAATAACGTTAGACATGGAGGAATTTAATCCGAACGGATCAGTGGTTAATGGTACGGGATCTATGGAAGTTCCGCAATCTAGTGCTGAAGTTATAAGGGGCCAAATATTCGAAGTTGGTCCTAGATATATTAAACTCGCCTATATAGGCGAAGGAGCTTATGGCATGGTTGTGTAAGTACCTATTAACTATTTACTGCCTACAAATGTGCAACTGTTTTCTGTACAGATTTTATCAAGAACAAAAAAAAATTGTTTTGAAGACTTTTTAATCTGTAATGTTTTCACATAATGGTTTCACATAGACGTTTCTTATTGTTCATTTGTCCACAATTAATAAGTGTTTTATCTTGTTCTATATCAGTTGGGCGGACGGGCGAAAGGCAGCTGAGTAAGGGGTATATTAAAGACGAGGAAATACAAAAAAAAATTTTCTCTTTTAATATTTTTTTTGTATCATGTAATTCATTTTGTTAAAATGAAAATGCATTATGTAGATTGTCATCAATCTAAGCTTCGACTAACCTGCCTTTCTCTTAATATTAAGGGATAGTTCCTCAAATTTTGTATTTCTTCATTTTTGTCTGAACTTGGACCTGGAAAACCATCTATTAATATCTTAATCTCACTAAATTGTATATCAGATCCGCAAGCTGGTATAATCAAGTTGTTTATCATCTAAACTCGGATATGAGAATTCATTAATTGTATGAATCAATATGGTTCTTATTTTACCTTATGTCTGTGCTTTTGTTTGTTATTGTTGCAGAACTTGCAATAATCTCGAACAGATTATATATACAGCCGTGGACGTATAAATAGCACACATCAGAACATTAACTTTAGATCTATTATTTCAGAAGTATTGGTTCTTCGATTCCAAAAATTTTGATGTGAATCGATTATTGCTCTCTTCTACATGACGTACAACCAAAAAATGTACCGTTATCATTTTTTTCTTCTGCTTTATGCTTAATTTTCGTTCGCGAGCGATTATTTAGCGTGGTCACAGAAATAGCACACTTTAAAGAACTTACATCAAATTCCGTGTAAAAAGTGGTTTTCCTAAGTTTTTTTCGTGATTTAAAAAATTTCGTCAACAAATTAATGTAATTTAATACAAAAGTTAAAAAAATGGGTCGAGGAAAGCATTGTTCAGTTGAAGAAAGGAGGATGATATTCAACCTAACTGAATCTGGCAATACACCTGCTGAAATTGCCGAAATAATGAAATGTTCGAGGAAAATGGTATATAATGCACTGAAGGTAGTATAGGAAAACACAGCATATTTGACCAATCAAAAAAAACGCAAACCAAAGCCACGAAAAACTGATCCGCGAACAGATATGCTCATAGTACGGAAGAGCAAGGCGGATCCTTTCAAGTCCTCCCGCGAAATTATGGAGGAAATAAATAAAGAATGTGGCAGAAATGTATCGAGGAAATTAGTGGCAAGAAGACTAAATAAAGCTTCCCTCTTTGGACGCATCAGCAGAAAAAAACCGCTCCTGCCAAAACGCAACATATCGCAACGAATAAGTTTCGCACGGGCCCACCGGGATAAGGACCTAAGTTTTTGGAAAAATATCCTTTGGAGCGATGAAACAAAAATCAATAAAATAGGACCCGATGGGAAAACATTTGTTCGTCGTCCAAAAGGCCAAGCTCTTAACCCCAGGTAGACCATGAAGACTGTTAAGCACGGTGCCGGTTCCATTATGTGCTGGGGTGCATTTTCCTGGCGTGGTGTGGGTCCGCTTTACCGGATCAATGGCGTAATGGATCGCTTTATGTATGTGGATATTCTCAAAAATCAAATGGAACCATTTACGTTTGAGAACATGCCTCTGAAATGGACATTCCAGCACGACAACGACCCAAAGCGCACATCTCGTGTCGTTAAAAAGTGGTTGAAGGACGAATCCATCCAAGTTCTGGAATGGCCGGCTCAAAGCCATGACCTAAATCCAATAGAAAATCTATGGATTGATGTCAAGGTTATGATATCCAAAAAAAAATTTTCGAATCTTGACGATTTGTGGAAAGGTGTCCAGGACGCCTGGAACTCCATTCCAAAGGAGAGATGTCAGAAGCTTGTGGAGAGTATGGGTCGAAGATGTAACGCAGTCATCGAAAATCATGGATACTCAACCAAATATTAAATTTGCTTTACATTAATTACTTTTGAACTTATTTTTTATGATTAATTGAAGATATTTTGAAATTGTGCTATTTCTGTGACCACGCATTTTTCGTTGTTTTTTAGTTTTTAAATTTCCACATCTTTTTTTTTTTTAACATTTATTCATTTTGATTAATTAATTTATTAGTTTATAAGCTAGGCTATGAAGAACGAAAGCTGTTTTATTTCCAAGAAATATTTGTTAATTAAAAAAACTATTCAAAAAGATGAACTTCATTTTGTGCTATTTATACGTCCACGGCTGTATATATTACATTATATCTATATTAGGTATAGAGATTAGGCATGTAGATTCCAGAGACATAATGAATTAAATGATTTTGCCACTCCCATAAAGTCAAAACTGTCGCCCACCTTTTTTGAAATATGTATGTTTTGATATTTTTTTTCATGATTTGTTAGTCTAGTACATTTTTTATCGATTTGCATAAAAAAAACTTGGCACGCCCACAAACCGCACAAAAGTGTCATGCCCACACTATTAAAGCAATACAACTTTTTGTTTGATTCAATTTGTTTGTTTTCCGTTTCTACCGATATTCCAAAAAAAAAATTTGGAAATTTCTCGTTTGCAATTCCACTACCTGAGTAACGGATATCTGATATCATCTGTCGATGAACTCATGTGTTCACTTGGTAAACTGTCTTTTTGACTGAATCCAGAAACGATTTAAATATAGTACAGCCAACAAATAAAACTGAATGGATGCATATTGGGAGTCTTGAATTAGCCTTACTTTTAGAAATATACTTATTCCTTACGTTGGTTCATGAAGTAAAATTTAAATTAAATTAAATATGAACAGCGGTTTTTATAATTCACAGATATTTAATTTCAATTATTCAATGCATCGTCTGTGTGCTTCGATAATGGGAATTTGCTGGCACTTGCACTTCAGCTTTATGGTCAGGCTTTTATGTTAACGTAAATACAGTGTAACAAATTGTTGCAGTTTGTACAGTGTGTACTTGCTACCGCTATATATGCATATTACATCTCCCTCCTTTGAAAAATAACTTAATATAGTGATATTTATATTAATATATTATTATTATATAAACCTATTTTTTTTTCATTCATGGTTAGCATGTATTTCGTTTAATTTGTTTATTATTATGTGTGAATAAATGTAAGATTATAATAAAAGTTTCATTAAATATATTTTTTTTTATTGAGAATGAAATAGAAATATGTAAATTAAGTGTTTGTGATAATCCTGGTCACTGGATGATCCCACGCAGCAGTCCAAGGGCGGCAGGCGATCATACGGGAGTTTCCCACGCAGCTGTCGTCGCACGGAAAGTGCAATGCGTAATTCCAACACCGTATCATGGTTTGCCTGTGGCCATTATGATCTTGGGGAATTTTTTTATGAAATGCAAAATGTTAAGGGATTGTAAAACTTTCACGGATGCAACGGACAAAACTTCCCTTATGGGGGTGTTGGTGGGCTCCTCGCCCCAAACATTCTCCAAGTCTGCATGGTCCAGGAAGTTTGGACTAACTATGTTGATTTTTGCGAGTGTGATTGTTAGCATAAGGTTCTGTAGTTCCATAACAATGATTCTATTGCGTGTTAATAGCATTTCGTAAAGATGGCCTGTATCGATTTGTGCACTTTTGGAAACTTTTAGTTGATTGACAGTGTCGGTAAGTTCGTTAATTCGAACTTGCGTTTTAGTATTGATTTCAATTTGGATTTATGTGCATTAATTAGCCGTGCTTGAGTGAACCTTATCTTCTCAAAGTCTTCAGCGTCAGTTGTCCCTGCGACAACCTTCAACGCAGTTCCCAAGAAGTCACGGAGATGAGCGATATCAATGCTCAGGAGCCTCTTCATGTGGGACTGGGGGAACATATCGACCATACTGTCGGTTTCGTCAATCACTCGCTTATACTTAGAGAGGTAAGCCGAGTGTCTAACGTAAGTAAATTCCTCCCAGACTAAGACTTTACCGTCAATGATGGGAATATAGTCTGCTTGAGAGTAATCTGTGATATGGGCCGATGTCACGGCCAGGAGACAAAGTAGAAACGTTGGAAACGACCTGTAATATGTATGATTAATTAATACATGTTCTTAATGGAGTTGCCCACCACCAATAATAGTGAAAAGATGTAAAAAATTATGCCGAGTGACTACTAATAATTAAAACTATGCCAAGTGGCAAAAAAGTAAAAAATACTCCGAGGGAACCGAATTGAGCTCTGCTCGGCTTACCTGAGGTTGTCTTTATGGACCACCCTCACTTTAATTAGGACTGTGGTCCCCAAGTTTGCCTCGATGGTTCTCTCCTCGCATAAGGGAGTGAGTTTTTTGCCTAGTCGCCTGTCTTTGCTAGGACTTTATCGCCGACCTGGAACACTCTGTTCCGTCGAGAAGCGTTTTCTCGGTTTCTTGTAAAATTTTGGGCGTTTTTGATTTTTTCTTGGACATCACTTTGTGGATCGTCCGGATCTGCCCGCATGACCTCGGACGGTTTCTTGTTAATGACAGAGTGGATAGACTTGTTATATCTCACAGTGGCCAGCAAGATCAACTACACCGTGTCACTTACGCCTTTGTCGATTTTTAGGCATCTAGCGAGTTCGACCAACGTGCTGTAAAAGCGCTCCACCTGTCCGTTGGAGACGCTATGGAGGGGCGGTGCATTTGAGATGCTGGCGCCGGAATGGTTTTCCAGCATAGCCACTATTGTTCGCGATTTCAATGATGGTTAATTGTCCATGGTTCATTCATGAGTTTTAAAAGGGGTGCTTTCAAATCCTCTATGGTTCTAAACGGAATTGGCTGTACCAGAGCGAATTTAGAAAACTTTTCAACGCAGGTGAGAAAGTATCCGTTGTGAAAATATCAATGTGTAATATTTCTCCTACATGGGCCGGGATTGGGGTTTCACCGAGCTCCTGTTTCTTCGGATGTCTGTCGTACTTTGCTTTGGCGCAAGTTTTGCAATTGGCTGCTATTTCGCTAGCCAATTTGGTAATTTTTAGGAAGTAGTACTCGGAGAGTACCTGCTTCACGTTTTCTTGAGCCGACCTGTGAGCTCTGTTGTGCTCGGCGGTGAGGATTTCCTTCCTCTCGCGAAAATGTCGGTGACCCTTTTTTGCAATACCAGAATTTTGTGGCCGGAAATCGTCGAACCACTTCATCCTGGATTTGTGCCAGCGTGTGAAGATCACATTGGAAGGCATTCACACCATTAGGGATAATGGTGTTGGCAAGTTCCTCTAGCAACGTTTGTTTACACGAGAAGTTGATCGCATTTTTTTCTTGCCCGTTTCGTCGGTGCCCTTTTTGTCTACGACCCATATTGGGTTGTTGTAGGGGGATTTCGACTTTTGGATAATGCCATTTTTAAGCAGCTCCTAAATTTCGGCGTTTTCCAAAAAAATATATTTTTTACTATGGTGGGCTTTTTATCTGACCAGTTAGATTGAATTTTTGTTTTGTTGTTTTGTTTGCTTGTTGTTACTTGATTTTATCATATATGGTAGGCGCCAAAGGAACACTCGAAAAATGATTAGCTTTAATTAAATTCATAAAAAATTCAAGCTTCCGTTTTTTTATTATAAAGCTTGTTAATTCAATATACAGTATCTTTAATTTGATCAAAATCGGTCCACTACATCAGTTATCTGCCAGAGGAATAGTTAGTTATTATTAGCTATTTAATGTACACCAGTTTTTTTTAACAATATAATTTCGGGCTAGTATAGCTAAGGTTTGCTGGCGAGCCCAATGCTCTTGGGTATCATGAATCCACTCGAACCCTTCCACCAAAAATAGCAGTCAATCAATTGGATCTCTAATTCCCCTACACGAAAAATCTGCAGGATTTTTATCTGATTTCACATGATTCCTTTCGATACTATTTAATTTCCAATTTTAACCTTTTGTTAACCAATGTTAACCAATTGTTATTCCATGCAAAACTGATTGAATTTTGTTATTAATTTATTAAAAGAATCCCGAGATCTTTGTGGCAAGAACAATTAATTTATTAGGCGACGACGAAAAAGAATGAGTGTACGCTTGACGATTTCCATTTTCAATATACGTGTATCTATTTCACACGATCGTACTTAGAGCCTAGCTAAATGAAGGTGGGGCGAATTCGCAATGAGCGTGAGAGAGCTTTATTATGCTCTCGCCTTCGCACTAAACTAACTTACACTAGACTTTAAAATTTGTTCCTTGTTCATACATAGACAAAAAAAAACCAATAAACAACTATATAACATAGATTCAGCCAACATCGGCCCTAATGAATGCCTCCACGGCTTCAACCAACTGGTAGCGGAGCCAGCTGTGCTTCTAAGGTCAACGACTGTGAACATGCCGTCCTCCCCTGCGTGCGTCGACAAGAATCTTCCCAGCAGCCACTGTTGGGCGGCCGGTTGTCCTCTGCTACGACAACGAGTTGGCCCTCCTCGACGTTGTCCTGCCAATTACCCCGAATTTGAAGGCCCCAGAACAAATAAGGCAACGTAAGACTTGTACGGAGGCCTTCCTCGAATTTTCAATGTCGTATAGACAGGGCAACAAGAATCAACGCCACATATCTCAAATGAGAGGCGAGCACGGAGTTTATCTGCGGGTAAATTTCCCATAATTTGTGTCGAGGCTTGCATTTGTCTGACTGTAGAGTTCCTGGGCGTTTACGGTCCAAATACGCTGTCGTAGGATGCTCACAAGTGCTCAAGGGCCGACATGAAAGTATGAATGGTGCAGATGCCGGACGTAGCTGTGCACAAACTGGGAGCGTTTCGTCATGAGTATCGTACGATACAGGAACGTTAGCTAGCGTTACACCAAGTGCCCGTGTCCTCATGAATGAATGGGTTCAATAGATATAGATTTTTCAATTTTTATTTTATACTCGTGCTTTTGAACTACTGATACTCTTATGAAAAGCTTCATTATATTCAGTCGGTTGCAGAGTTTCTTCGATAACAATACTCTTGTCTTTGCATTTTCTTATAAAGTGGAACATATAAGGCAACAGATATCCCTCGATAACATCCAGCAAATGAGAAATTTGCTCAGCAGCGGTCAGTCCGATTGCAGTTTTCCTTGCTTCCTGGCGCAAGACTTCATCATCCAACTAGAAATGCTAATTTTTGGGCCAGTTTTCTTTTTTGTCCCTCAGAAATAATGGTTCAGTAAACCAAATTGACTGCCAATTTCGTCGACGTCACAACCTCTAGAAACCATATCTGCTGGTTTCTGCTTTGTGGGAACATGCCGACATGTAGCTTCTCCTGACCATTCTTGAATCACCACTACCCTGGTTGAAACGAATGTCGACAACGAATATAGATGAGATCGAATCGAGTGAATAGTAACTTCAGAATCCGACCAGTATACAATTCGCTCGATAGGGCGAACGAGCGTTTGATTCTATGGCAGAGATCTGCGAGTCGGTAAGCGGCACATAACTGATACCTTGGGAGCGTTTTGATCTTCAGCGGCGCTACTTTGGAGAACGATAATTTATAACCCTCGGCAGTTTTACTACGAATATAGACGCAAGCTCCGTAAGCTTTCATGGAAGTGTCGGCAAAAGTGTTTAACTGTACCGATAACATCTGGTCGGTAAGTACGAACCGAGGAATAGATATCTCATCCAGTAGGGACAGAGTGCTTTTTAGCATATTCCAAGCTGTTTCCAAATGCATCGGATTAGACTCATCTCAATCTAACTTATAAAGCCAAAGTTCCTGCAATAGGATCCTTCATTTAAAAACAATGATACTTAGTAAGCCGAGGGTGTCAAACAGCTTCGAAAGTATGTTCCGTTTCGTCGCTCGGAAACCCATGACAGAAGTGTCAATTTTGAACTTGAAGGCATCTTCGCTTCAACCACGATATTAACGAGATAGGTATCGACCTAACTGTGCGTTTAGATACAGTGACCTTTATGACCTTTGAAAATCACTTTATCAATTCAAAAACCTAATGTGTGAAAAACCTGACACACTTCAGATTTAATTGTCCTTAGCTCTTCTACGCATGCAGCACCAGTTAACATGTCATCGACGTAAAAATCGTATCCAGTTACGTCGGCAGCTCTAGGGAATGAATATTTTGCATGTTCACTCAACCTTTTCAAACAACGTTATTTGACTCGCCAATACCAAGTGAGTTGATACACGACTCCTCTACGAATCTGTAAGCGGTTCGTCAGTTCTTCTGTTATAAAATTAGTTTGAGACAGTCACCGTTTTTCGTGCGGACGCTTACGATTGACGTAGCCGACATCACCCTGTCCAATGACGTGGCATGCATAACATGTAACGTGGAAGGCTGGTTAAGGCTGGAAGGCTTGGTTAAAAGAAGAAGAAATGCTCTCTTGGGGGGTGGCAACGCTAAACTGTTCTCAGGCATTCTGTATGCCTTATGTATCTATGTAGAAGAATAAGTTGTGAGCAGTCACAAGCTCGACACTTTTTTCCTTTGCATTTTGAAACAGTAAGGCGTTTTCGCAGACAATAAATACATAAGGAGGCAGACTTAAAAAACTCGAACCCTTGCATTACAGAGAGACGCCCAAACGGGCTACAGTCCTGTAGTAAATGATCTGCTGATAAATGATGATATCGGCGATTTAACATTTTCTTGAAATCGTACCAAAGCGGCAAAGTATCGTAGTAGAGATGTTCTTCCCATTTTTGTTTGGTCACTGGGTCGACTCTATTCATCGTCTCCTAACAGAACACCATAAATCGACAAAACAGTATTGATAAGGTTTCTCCAGGAGGATGATGCGATATTTTAGGAAGACTAAACAATGTTGAGATGTTATTCATAAAGGTTAGACATTCGTTATCGTAAACTTTTTTTTAAACTGGCCAGTGCCTTTTCGTAATTGCTCTCGGTTACTCGGAATTTTTTAATTGTTAATAAAAACTTTCCCATAAAACATGAAATGGTTAAATTTTTTGATAACTGGAATACTGGCGTCTTTATGAACCAAAGTTTCGAAAAGGTTGATGTAATTTTTGAGCTCCGAATAATCCCCACAAAAATTTGGCAATGCCAAATTCGGAAGTCGCGCACGAGTTGGGGCTACAGCAGCTGATCCCGAAGATTTGCTGACGCTTGCTGTCTTCTAGGCAGATAACAGAGACATTATTTTTGCCTTAGCCACTATACAAAGTTCTTCAAACTAGTCGCCTAAATTCATCGCCACAATCTATGTCTTTTATCTGTTCTTGTAATTCATTTGCCTTATTAATTGAAGCATTTAAGTTTTCGAGTCGACATTTTAATACTTTCTATAAAATCGGAATAGTTCCCTGGTCTAATCTACTTTTGAGCTTGATTTTCAGCTCTTCCAGAAAAGATTTATTTTTCGTTTCCTTAAATATAAATTATAAAAGCCGAAACTACATTTTCTCAAATCAGACCAACTACAAATAATTAATAACCTTCGAATAAATAATTATAAACTTAATAAACCATAAAAAAAGTTATTTTAATTTCATAAATTATTAATTTATTGTCCGAAAAGTATATTAAATTTGTTCTGATGAGAACAACGAAAAATTATTAAAATTGAAAACCAAGTCATGCAGTATCAATTTTAAAATTGGGTGCAAAATGACGCAGAAAAGAATATACCCAACCAATACAGGATAGCGCGTCACTTGGCGAACGCCAATCTAAGCGCACCGAACGAAAAAGGACAACAATAACGAAGGCTCCGGTGCACAAGCAAAAACGAAAATTTCACCGCTGCAACTATTTGTATAAATTAAATTACATATCCGTTTGGATATGTTTGCGGTTCTCTTAAAACTAACTTAAGCTTACATTTAAAAGCCTAACCAAACCTATGGATACCCGGCAGCGTCTCGGCAGGACGCTGACCATGCGCCTCGTGCCATGCTACAGCGGCCACTTGGCGTACGGATCTGCTGACCGTGTACCTCGTCGGCTGCTAGGTGCGCGGATCAAGTTACGCCGCCGTTGGGTGTCGCAGCTGACTCGATTCAGCTAAGTGAAGATCGTCCTCGGTTTTCCTAGTGTTTGATTAGAGGTTCCCGAAGTTTCGTGCGTTGTTGGAATTTTCCAGTATCAGGCAAATCATTACGGTTGTCAATGTGACTTTGCAGCTCCACATGGATTGTAGTTGACCAATGTGCTGTAAATTCGTCAAACTCATCTTATGAAGGAGGGGCAAGCTCCCGATGCTTGGTCACGTTGATTTGAGTGACTGCAGAAACCACCGGTTTTCTTTTAAAGACACCATAGTTGTTGGTGTAACGTGTTGCATTAATTATGATTTCGTCGTCAAAGTTCACCAGGTAGGTTCCTGGCAGGCCGAGTGTTGCATTGCGCTAGAGTTCCAGCTATTAATTGCTGCGCACAGCTGTTTGTTTTCAGGTTTTTGCAGAACGTGGTGCTAACTGCTGAATTGCATTCGCCAACAGCAAAAATGTCTGTAACGCAGTCAGCGACCATGCTTGTGTTTTCGAAGTCCAGAATGTTGCACGCGAAATAAATTTATTTTTTTTACATACTAACTTAGGTATGGGATACTTAATTAGGAAATACAAAATGTCATTATTTTGAAATGTTTTGATAGAAGCTACTTCTAATACATCTGTTATGCTAATATTAGTGAGGGGCTTAAATGTCATCTGCTTAACATCAACGTTGTTTAACATTACTGGGCTGATCAAGTTTGTTTTTGAAAGTGTTACGGCAAGGATTAAGTTCTGTAAGTCTGAGATAATCGTTATATTTTTTGCTAGAATTGTTTTTTTTCGTATAGATGATCAGAGTCAATTTCATTTGTTTTGCTAATTGAGTTAACTATATCGGTTAGTTCGTTGAGTCTTGACTGAAATTTTCTGAATTGGTAAGCTGTGTTTTCTTAAACTCAATCTGTTCCTAGTCATCGAAATAAGAAGTCCCTGCTCCAACCTCAAATCTGTCCCCAGCAAGTTTATACTTGTTCACATATGAACACGGATATACATATGATATTATATGTATATAGATTGTACGTAAAACGATTGGACCGCTGCAGCATATGTATTGTCAAACATGGATCTGCCTATATTTAAAAATAAACAACGCTTGAGCGTTAGAGATAAAAATACCACGAACTCATGCGTGGGTTTCATAGCCTAAACAAAGATGCAAGCGGTCGTATCACATTTTCTTGCAGTGGAAACATTTTTAATGTTTTCGTGTTTTTATGGCACTGACGACAAACTTCCCGACATCTTTTTTGTGGAGGCGATCTTACAGCATTGAAATCAATGTCATCATTTCTGCAACTCTCATATTTAATTAGGTTGCGATCTGGTATTGTTCCTTTCTAGATTTCTGACAGTGGGGAAGGCTGCACTTGTTCCCAATGATATTTGATCTTTTTTTGTCGGCCATAGCCAATTTTTTTACATAAAACAATTAATGTTAAATTCAAAAGTTCAAACCTTTATCGAAAAACAGCAGTACCAGCACAAGTAATATAAGCGCGACGAATTATGAAAATATGTACACTTCTACAATTTTTTTTTTTATTTTGTACTACTTAGGACAATAACTTATCGCACTTTATCGTAATTGTGCTTTAATAAATCAGAAAATCAATTTTTGTTTAATTTAAAAACAAACGAATTTATATTTAAATTATTATTAAAATATCGAGAAACAGTAGCAAACGAGGAGCACTATGTATTTGTCAGCTTTAAGCAAACGAATTAAGAGGAACTAAAAGAAGACAGAATACATTAGGCGAGCTTTTTTACCCACCCAAAATTGAGCGGTTTTTACAAATACCAAATTAGAATATAACAAAAACATTCAACAAAATAATATTTGCATTTCAAATACTGAAAATTGTTCTTTTACAGAAGTATGCATATTTTTTTACTTGTTTACTAGTAATTTGTACTAATAAATATACTAAATAGTTAAAAAACATCATATGCAACCTGTTCATTGCAAAATTGAATTCTTGAGGCAGGACCAGCACACCTACAAATCACTAAGATCAAATAAATTTTCTACGTCGTAAGCTGAATACTCTAACGACATATTTTTTAGTATAAAGTAATTAATTAAATTAATTTGTTATTATAATATACATTTATTCACCTATTACCATTTCTATGATGTAATTAAATAATTATAATGTTAAGGCAATGCAAAATTAGAGTTTTTACTTTTTACTTACGAGTACTTTGTACTCGATTGCCGAGTACAAATAATATAGATTGAAAGTCCATAAACTTCTGAAGTGAAGGGCATATTTTGTCAAATTTACAATATATGAGCACACGTGTGCTCGGCTGTCGCTGTATGCGTACAAGATAGTTGCTGGCTCTAGAGCACTCTCTCTCTGGCTCTTGAACAAAAATTCGAGAGAGCCTGGAGCCAGCTCTAGAGCCAGCCCGAAAAAATCATGGTCAAAAAATCATATGGCGTTACGCATCTTATTATTCTAGTGTCTTCGGTCTAAACCACTTAACAAATTTTAACAATTTTTTAAAACTATTCAAAGTTGAAATTTCAGTTTTAAAGTTGGACGAGGAGATCACTTGCTAAATACACGAATTGTTAGGTTTAAACGCACAAATTAAGCAACATATTAGTAAAAGCACATTAAAGAATAAGTATTCATTGCAAATTTGATGAGTTTAGGCCTTGTGGTTCAAAGGATAGGAATTTTAGTATTCACTAAAAATAGAGGCTCACCGATGGCACGCGCCTTATGTCTGCAACAGCAGACTTTACAGCTGTTATTTTTACATAAGACTGTTAGCTTACAATTTCTGTTACATAAGATAAAGCTTTGATCAATTCTTAACCCGTTAAGAATAAAATTTTCAAAATTCAAAAACAGTTTAAAAAACACATTTATGCCAAAAAACATAGGTCAAATTGCCCATAGTGCCACGTAGCCAAAACTAACTTCTAACCTCACTATTTCTTAGCAAAATACAAGAGGCTTGCGTAGCAAGTTATCTAAATTTAATTCTGATAGCCCTTCCTTTGAATTCTTTATTACTTTGTTTACAGAGACTTGGTTAGGGCTCGGAATTCAAAACTCTGAAGTTTTACCCGGTATGTACACAATATACAGGCACGGTCGTCCCTCAACATCCACCGTCTCATAGGGTCCAATTGGTAGTACTAGGCGATTTTAATATATCTGGTACTTCGTGTTCCACAGAAGAAAAATCAAATATCCTTCTCCCTATAGCACAATATGCCCTTATTGATGTCTTTCTTGACATATTTGTGTAACATATCCTGAAAACGTGTTTATGTCCAGGGTAGCACATCTTACTTAACCTGAAGATACATATCATCCCACTTTTGAGGTGACAAAAAGCTGAGAAGTGTATTAAACGCATAAATTGTTTCCGCAATCCATATTTTCTAAGGTTAAAAAAATGTTATACCTGCCTTTAATTGGTTCGATCTCTACTTTTGCAGCCTTGTGGCGGATGCCATAAATATTCTGTATACCATAATTAAATCATTTTTTTAATCGTGTTCCGATGTATCATCCGTCTATCTCTAACAAACCTCCTTGGTTCAGTAAAATATACCAATTCTCAGTCTATTTTTCTAGATATATTAGTGATCGGTTAAGTTATACCGTACCTAATGCTCAGTGTTATAAGAACTGTTTAAACCGTTGTAAGTTCCAGTTCGCACAGAATCTAAAACAGTTTTATAATTTAACATCGGTAATGGTAACATCGTATCAGGCAAAAAGCTTGTGCAGTCTTCTTCTAAAACTGTTCCTTATATGCAACAAACTCTTTTGTGATATCTTTCCCCCTCCTTTTGCAACAACTTTATAGATCACTTATCACAACTCAACTACTAACCTTCAAAAATAACTTTCATACAGATATTATCCACACTGACTTTAGTAAAGGATTTGTGTGCATTCTTGTGCACTTATGTAAGCAGATGATGTTTTAATATGCCTGCAGTATAAAGACATTTCTAGCCATTTTGACTTACAATCCGATCCAAAAAGCATTGTGGTGCCGTGATAACGAGCACGTGCTCGTGATAACGAAATGTGCTCTTTGGACAGAAGAGAACGGGTGTGCAGAGGAATTGGATTATCATTACATTACTAAAGCTTTCGCTGATCCTTCCGATTTTTTAGTGTGGATGACCGGTCCTGACTCCAAAATAAGGAGTTCATTCAGACCGTATTGAATCGATTCAGAAAACTTCTTACTGTTTGCCATACGACGCTAAAATTCGGATGCAAACCTTATATTACATTCTCATTTCAGTAGACTAATGTTAATTAATTAACCTTCCCTATCCAACCGTTGAACCGTTCTCTCTGCCGCTCTTAAAGCGCAATACTATTTTAACACGTAATAAGATCTTATTAATATTTACATATTTCAACGTTCCATTGAGCCTTACGATACACGGCAGCGCCCCTAAAAAGGTATCATATTTACGTTAAAAAATTATGTAATAGATACAGGAAGCTAGAAAATTTGGATTAGACTTGAGGAGTCGAAAACTCCTAACAAATGCGGATGTCAACTACGGAAGGAGGGCCTGCCCGTTGCCAGTTACGCAACAATTAAAAGCGTAGTAACAACAGTGCGAAATGGGAAGTTTGGAGAAACGGAATCTGTAGAAAGAGAGTTTGGAGAGAGAATATATGGAAAGCGAGAGTGAGACGGCACGAACTAGAGCAGGACAGCAGTAGAACAGTAAGCGTCAGCATGCGACGGCACCAAGCTGAACTTTAGGGGTATATATTTATATGACCTTCGAGTCGACTTGAAATAATAAATGTTAAACATTAAAATATTTCCATGTTCCCCAACTAAGCTAGTTTTCTAACTATGGCTTTTCGATATAATTTGCTCCTTTTTCTTAAATTCATTTTATTAAATTTTTGTACTATATATTTATATATTATGTATATATTTATTTTTAGTCATCTGGCGATAAATGATCTTGGCATAAGAACAGTGATGAAGTGCTCGCCACAAAATCTTCTGTAAATTGGGACTTTTCCGCCCATTTCATTAAAATTGTTGGATCCTTTTCAGGAAACCTAAACAATTTAAGAGCGGGGTAATCGCGCCTAGGTTTCTGTCCGTGGGGAAGGCTTCACTTGTTCACACTGATATTTGATCTTTTTTTGTCGGCCATAGCCAATTTTTTTGCATAAAACAATTAATGTTATATTCAAAAGTTTAAACCTTTTTTGAAAAGCAGCAGTACCAGCACAACGTAATATAGGCGCGACAAATTATGAAAATATGTACACTTCTACATTTTTTTTTTATTTTGTACTACTTAGGACAATTACTTATCGCACTTTATCGAAATTGTGCTTTAATAAATCAGAAAATCAATTTTTTTAAATTTAAAAATGCGTTTATATTATTAAAACAGAAACAGTTCGAGAAACAGTAGCAAACGAGGAGAACTATGTATTTGTCAGCTTTAAGCAAACGAATTAAGAGGAACTAAAAGAAGAAAGAATACATTTGGCGCGCTTTTTCACCCACCCAAAATCGCGCGGTTTTTACAAATACCAAATTAGAATATAACAAAAACATTCATCAAAATAATATTTGCATTTCAAATACTGAAAATTGTTCTTTTACAGAAGTATGCATATTTTTTTACTTGTTTACTAGTAATTTGTACTAATAAATATACTAAATAGTTAAAAAACATCATATGCAACCTGTTCATTGCAAAATTGAATTCTTGAGGCAGGACCAGCACACCTACAAATCACTAAGATCAAATAAATTTTCTACGTCGTAAGCTGAATACTCTAACGACATATTTTTTAGTATAAAGTAATTAATTAAATTAATTTGTTATTATAATGTACATTTATTCACCTATTACCATTTCTATGATGTAATTAAATAATTATAATGTTAAGGCAATGCAAAATTAGAGTTTTTACTTTTTACTTACGAGTACTTTGTACTCGATTGCCAGAGTACAAATAATATAGATTGAAAGTCCATAAACTTCTGAAGTGAAGGGCATATTTTGTCAAATTTACAATATATGAGCACACATTGTACGCTCAAATGCGTACAAGATAGTTGCTGGCTCTAGAGCACTCTCTCTCTGGCTCTTGAACAAAAATTCGAGAGAGCCTGGAGCCAGCTCTAGAGCCAGCCCGAAAAAATCATGGTTTAAAAATTCGTATGGCGTTACTCATCTTATTATTCTGGTGTCTGGTCGATGTATCCAAGGTCAGTGAGCAGTACGTTTGGTACGTATGTGGTCCTGTTAAAATAAGTTTATTTTCTGTCTGGTTTCGTCCATGAATGTCTCATGCGATGTCACGTTCTTTGTGTGTCTGAAAGTTTGTAATTCGTCAGTTTAAATGTTGCAGTCGTAAGCATCGTCATTAGAAGCGCTACAAGTATTGATGGTAGTCTAAGATTCTATTCTTATTATATTCTTATTGTGGGTCAAATTATATAAGTGGTCAGTAAAAATCTTTAAGAATTGGTAATATGAAGAAAAAGGTTGCTTTATTGAACAATTTAATAGGACATTTTTTTGTAATCTGTGTGCCCTGCCCCCATTGATGGACTTAACCTGAAAAGATTTCTCAACGGCTAAGACATTCTTTAAAAGGTTTAATATAATTTTTGGAGGTACCGGTATTAGTAACTTAAAGATTAAAAATCCTCCTACATATCCTGTTCGATGAAAAAAAAAAATTTTTCCTAAAAAATTACAAGAATCATTGCTCACATCATCTTCATATACTTAAGCATTTTCCTCAGCCAGGGACCGGTAATTATTATCAACAGTGTCCTGCTCCTGAGCCAAATAATTAACATTCTGACGGCTCTGGATTGAGTTATCTTTCTTGTAAAAATTAGCTGGTTCTCGTCTTTGTGATTGTGGATCTCGACCTAGGATCCGTTGTTTTGAGGAAGTCGAGTGTGAGTTTCCTTGAGAGCTTGACTGTTGCTATGACCTGTCTTTATGGTATTGGTTACTATTGTTATCATTATTCTGATAACGCGGGGGCTGCCGTTGCCCTACAGGTTTTTGATATCTTTACCCGTTAGTTTAAGCATAGCTTGCGGCGAACTGTAAGTACTCATTGCAAACTTCTTCCCCTTGGGCCAAAGACAAAGCTGACGGTAAATCCTCGGGTTGAGCCGAAAATACTACCGATTAAGAGACTTTTTAAAGGTAAGCAACGAAAGGATGTAGTGCATCCATTCTGAACAGCTCATTTAAAACTGCTGCCGCTGCAGGTTCATTTATCATGATGTATGTGAGTAGGGTTAAAGTTTTTTCTACCTTGTCAGAGTATTACCGAGTTTCTGTAAAATTACGCGTGCTGGCGTTGTGTCAGCATAGGTAAAATCTAGTCCGGCTATAAAAGCCTAGGATGTACTTGTGTAGGGGTTAACTTTATAATTTAATGTTGGGTGAGGTCAAGAGGGTGCGTTTTCAGCAGACGTCTACGGGATTGGCTGAAAATAACTAAGTAGCGGCAAATAAGTAACTTGAAGAGGTCGATGAAGTAGCAGCGTGTGTTGCGAACGTATATGTATAATTATATTTGTATATATATTATATATGTATATAAATATAGAAAATATAAATTGAATAATTTTTATGCAATCTTTTCATACCTATGTGTCAAGAACTGAAAGCGAGTTGCAATATTTCAGCACAAGACAAAAAACATTAAATTTGTCTCCAGCTCCAGCTTTAAATTTATTGCACAAATACGTCGGATTTTCTTTGGGTACTCTTTGCAGCCACTTTACATTGCGTTAAAGTTCCCTCGGTGGTGGCAACAATATTCAGGAACCAGAATCAGTGTATTACGCTAGGCTCGTCGCGGCGGGCTCCAATTATTTTATTTGAGGTAGCACAAAAAAAAAACATTTTAAATGGCACATTTTATATGTCACTGTCACGTTTTATTTTGTTGTCGTTTTTTTAATTTAATTGTCTTATGCACCCGGGGCGCCAAGAATTTTTAAAAAAGAATTCGTGTACGCTGGACGATTTAAATTTTCAACATAATTTCTTTTTCACACGATCGTACTTAGAGCCTAGCTTAACGAAGGTTGGCGAAGGCAGGGCGAATTCGCAAAGAGCAAGAGAGAGCTTTATTATGCTCCCGCCCTTCGCCCTAAAATAACTTACAATGGATTTCAAAAATTTTTCCTTGTTCACAGAAACAAAATATAAAAAACAATAATCAACTGTATAACATAGGTTCAGCTAACAGTAATAGTATAACTAAATGCGCTGTACATAACTAGAACTGCAAATGTTTTTTTTTCAAAGTGTTGTTTTCCAAATATTTATCTTCTTGAATACCAAGAGTTTTACATAAAAGGGTCCAAAGGTTGATATGGTTGATATCACCGTCTAGTTAAATAGGTTCTAATGGTTTCATTTTCTACAAGAGTGTAAACTTTGTTATCTTCTGTGTCCTCTACAGATTAAATTGTTGGAAATTTACTTTCGTAAATTAAAACTTTTTGCCTCAGTCATTGCGTCTGCATTTCCAATTATTTTTTATATACTTTATTTGCATTTATCAACTATATATATCAAATTTCAAGTGCAGATGCAGTAACATATATAACATTGTAGCTGACTGTTCTATTGTAATAGGTAGGATGGAGTGTTTTCGACCCTATAAATTAAATATACGAGCCCCAACCACTATCCGAATAGCAAATTTTTTTGCAGTGCGCCATGTTCAACACACGACATTTTCAATACAACAATAGACTACGGATAATAAAGTATTTTGTCTAAAAAAGAAATATCAACTTTTGTAAAGAGGATGCAACATAAGCAAACATCTACATTTGTTGAGCTTATATTTCAAACTGAATTTTATTTCTCTAAATCCTGCTTAGGTAGCTCATATGAAATTTACATGTCCTAATCTTACCTCTAACTATACCAACGCAGGGGCCATTTGTTCCCCGAACATGGGAAGTGCGGGAATTTTCCAAGCGTTGTTTATTTTTAAATAATAGGATGTCATATATCTCCCTTCCGCCTTTTTGTCTTTTGAATTTCGCGGCTATGTACAAAGCGCTACAGAGCTCGTATCTGGCAATACTATACATAATTTGAAAGGTCTTCACATAACCTACAAAACGACACTATGCATGATTAGTTTGGATATTGCGTTCAACAGTCATAGACTTGTAAACATGGAGTTCACTAACGCCGAAATTCGCGTTAAAGTTTTCCTTCGTTAAAGGCAAATCCGCTAGAGAAACGTTCCGTGAGATTAATGGTGTTTTGGGGGATGGTACTCAATCACTTCGAACCGCGGAGGAATGGTTTCGACGATTCAGAGCCGGTGAAAACGACACCTTGGATAAGCCAGCCGGCGGAAGACCTGTGACGACAAATACCGATCAAATCATGGAATACATCGAGTTAGACCGGCATGTGGCATCTCGTGGCATCGCCCAGGAAATGGGAGTTAGTCACCAAACCATTTTAAACCATCTGCTGAAAGCTGGATACAAAAAAAAGCTTGATGTTTGGGTGCCGCATGATTTGAAGCAAAAAAACGTTCTGGACCGAATCAACGCCTGCGATATGCTGCTGAAACGGAACGAACTCGACCCATTCTTGAAGCGGATGGTGACTGGCGACGAAAAATGGATCACATACGACAATATCAAGCGAAAACGGTCGTGGTCGAAGGCCGGTGAATCGTCCCAAACAGTGGCCAAGCCGAGATTGACGGCCAGGAAGGTTTTGCTGTGTGTTTGGTGGGATTGGAAGGGAATCATCCACTATGAGCTGCTCCCATATGGCCAGACGCTTAATTCTACCATCTACTGGGAACAACTGGACCGCTTGAAGCAGGCGATCGACCAGATGCGTCCAGAATTGGCCAACAGGAAGGGTGTAGTGTTCCACCAGGACATCGCCAGACCACACACTTCGTTGATGACTCGTCAGAAGCTACGGCAGCCCGTTCCTGTCCATGGCGAATGCCCTTGGTGGTGTAAAGTTGAACTCAAAAGACAAACATAGGCTTATATTTACATGCAAGGCCACTACTTTTCGTACCTCGTTATTTTTAATGACTCCGTATACGTTGGGCTTGAATTCTATTTCAAGATTTTGTCTAGGCAAAATTTCTTGTTTTCTACCTGCGCAGGTTTTTTGTCTACTTTGGTGCCTGGTAGTGACTTTGAATATTTTTAACTAGATTTTGTATTTGATTGATTTGTATTTTCGAAAATTTTTTTTTTATTATCTAGCATTTTACTCTCACACTTAAACACAAATTAAATTCACTTAATTTGATTTATTTTACTGTTTTTTTTATTTTGGTTTGGTTTGGTTAAGTTCCATTCATTTGATTTCTTTGTGCATTTTAATTTAATGTTTTAACAATTTTACACAAATTTCAGGTTTTTAAACCACGTTTTTTGTTAAAAAAAAAACTGTCACGGTCGCCATGTTGACCACGTGCCCAGGAAACCCCTTTGAAATGTAGAAATAACATACATCCATTCTTTTCTGTGGTCTTTAATATATTCCTCTTACAAAAGTTCTTGTCTTTATTAGCCTAGAGCTGCGCAACTTCGCTGCCAGAGAGACCGGCAGCGGAGCGGCTGTCTTATATATTTTAGTTATGTACTTGGTCACTGAGAGTAGCGACCAAGCGGGAGAGTCACACGCTCACATTTGTACCGTTCACACGCTATGTGTGCGATCGTATTACGCCCAGCCGCTTATGCTTGGTACTTTGTTATGCAGACAACTGCAACAAAGTGTCACAGTGTTTACAGTGTGTGGTCGCTATTTGCGTATACCACAGGTGGGCAACTAAAGTTTTATCTTCGGTTCTTGCCGTACAATATGGCGCAATGCTTAAAATTCTTTGTTGAGGCAAATCAAAAAACTCAATTTGAGAGCCTGTACATTGCAGTCGGCCTTTGGAATTTACAGGAACCTTAAATAACCAAGTGCTTTTCTTTTCCAACTCAACCCAGTAACTTTAAGAGTCGACGACTGTTTTATAGATACAATTCGCCGCTTTATCTGGCTTTAGAGGCTGAATCTCACATGCATTATCATTCGCAGAATTCCACGGCCAACTTCCCTTGCAAATTCTCTTATTTAGTTGCCATTTCTGACATTAGTTTAAAGTAGCTTTCTTCATTATGTGATAAGAATCTATTTCGAAATTATAAATTAAATATTCGGAAGTTGTATGTACCATTATTATCTGATCTTCATTTCAAATTGGCACTGGAATCAGTCTGAACAATTAAGACGGATGTCTACTAAACAGAGGCACCTTTGCACTAATGATTAATTTGTCGTCGATAAATAAACCTCTGGCTGTTAACAGTGTTTACACCTCTTTGAGTTCCGTACCTGATCGTTTTCCTGGAATTACTAAATTCTCCGAGAGACTTCGCTGAATTTTTACTATTTCACTTTTAAGCTGATTTGGCCTAAGAATATCTAACCTACCGTGAATAATATCAATTAAAAGGCTTATAATTCCTGCTTGAATTTTTTCTCCTTCTTCGATCAAGGAGTACAGCTCTTTCGTAATCATAAAGAATATTATCGATGTCTTATAAACGTAATAATTTTCTTTAAGAACTCATGTTTTCAATTCTTATTTGCATATTCCTAAAATTTGTGTTAACATCTTCGGTTGTCCTTTTCAATAAATTAGTAATTGAGTCAACCACTGATGTTTGTTTTTGATTTAGTTTATCAAGGTTGTTCTGGTTATCTAATAAATTCTTTATGTTTTCTTCTAATTGCTCTCTGTCATCTTCATCCATTATACCAAATAAAATATGGTGCAATGAACCCATAAATTCTAACGGAGCACTTTTGCTTCTAGATCTAGACTGCATCATAAACAATTTATTGTTTTCTTCAAGTTCCACTAACTGACCTTGCATATTATCTAAAACCAAACTACATTGCTCTTCAAAGCTATGTAGCCTTTCGCAAACCTTTCTCATATCCCTTATAAGCGCCTTTCCTTTTGTAAGCATTATAAAATATGGATCCATTTTATAATAGATCACCAAATTCCAAGAAGTACCCACAATCTCCACATCTCCTAAAGACCATCTTGCTGGATGACAATTCTCATCTTTTAATAAAACTATTTGCCCTTCTTCTATATTAGGAATTTCTGTTCTCCATTTATTCCTTTGCTGGAGTGTATGCAAATATTTATTTTTCCATTTTACCCAGAAATCTTTCCACATTTTTTGGATAAGTCTCCACCTATCCAAATTTCCGATTCTTTGATCCTCCATCGGCCGATCCTCCATATTGTCGCCGATTATACGCTTTAAATGGCACATCATTGACTTGACCCCAGCTTCCCAAATACCTCCGAAGTGAGGTCCAGTAGTTGTCTTTCATTTATGTGTTGCATCAGAATATAAATGACCATTATAATTATGATAATCGTTGTCAACGCTAGAGCCGAGTGTCCGCTTGCCGTGTGGAAAATCAAGTCATCAATGTGTACTTTGTTATTTTTCAGAGTCTTGATGCGCATTTGAAGATTTTGCAGATATTCGGATTTGATCAATGTGGATACCACAACAATTTCCGATTCCTTTTGAGTGGGCCAGTGTTGTGCATCTATAGATAGCCAATTCGGCCCTCTCCACCAAATTTCACAGATTTTAAGAGCTTGCGGAGTAATTTGCGAATCACTCCATGCTGCGTTGTAATCTTGTTGCTCCATATAGCCTGCACTTTCGCTAATAACTTTGCTAGTAAATGCGCAGCACATAATTCCAACTTTGGAATTGTTTTCCTGTTTTTTATAGGATTTACTTTGTATACACAGCCGCTGCATATGCTTTCTCTGATGCATCGCAGAATCCATGTAGCTCCATAATACCTTTGGAGCATCCAGTCGAGCGTGAAATGGTAATTTCTTCTAAATCTGATAGACGTTTAGCATATTCTATCCACCAGTTTGCTAAGTTGGATTCCAATTCAACGTCCCAAGTCATCGGTAACTTCCACATTTCCTGAATGAAACATTTGGCTTGAATCGTTACAGGTGCCAACCATCCTAGTGGGTCGAAAATTCTGGAAAACTGTGATAGCACAAACTGCTTTGTTATGCGTGTTAGCATTGGGTTTTCTGCCGAAAACGTAAATGTATCCTTCTTCGGATCCCATTGAAGTCCTAAGGTTTTGATCGATTCATTCTCCTTTGAAGTTCATGGCACTCGTTGACTGTGTCTCCACCAGTTATGAGGTCATCCATATAAAAGTCGACTCTTATTGTTTCTGCTAAGACGCTATCCTCTTGGCAAAAGCGATCTGCCAACTCTCGTAGACCGATGACTGCTAAGAAAGGTGCTGCCGAGGTGCCATAAGTTACGGTTGTTAACTTAAACTCACTGATCGGCAATTTTGGATCATCTCTCCATAGGATATATTGGTATTCTTGGTCTTTCTCAACAACCTTTATTTGGCGATACATTTTTTCAATGTCAGCTACCATAACATATTGCCACTTGCGCCATTTAATTAGAATATCGAATATATCCTTTTAAATCTTAGGACCAGCTATTATAACGTCATTTAGGCTTAGTCCATTTGTCGTCTTTGCGGATGCGTCAAAAACTACTAGTAGCTTCGTAGTTAAGCTTCCAGGCCTGATGATTGCTTGATGGGGTAAATAGTATTTACCTTGACCCGTTGTCTTTACAGATTCATATGTCCCATCTTAAGGTATTCTTTCATGAATTCGTTGTATGCAGCCAAGTTCTTTGGGTTTCTTTGAAACTTCTTTTCCATTTGCATAAGCCTTGCCATTGCCTGTTTGCGAGAGTCCCCCAGCTTTGCCTCTTGGTGGAATGGAATTGAAACCACAAATCTGCCTTCCTCGTTGATGACAGTTGTTTCTTGGAATTTTCTTTCGCATTCTGCATTGTCTGTAATCGTCTCATCGGCTTCATCTTCCAATTCCCAAAAGCGTTCCAGGTCCTTTAGATTTATTGTTGTAGTGGCACTTATAATTTTTTGCTTTGCTGCTCGAGTTATATTTCCGGACACAATCCATCCAAATTTGGTTTTTTTGTCCCAAGATTCCATTCACGGTTTTTATTTTCTCCATCATAATCAGGGGAAATAGATCCACACCTATCACTATGTCAATTCTGCTTGGCTCGTTGAATCGTGGATCTGCTAGCCTGTAGCCTTTCCACTCTTTGTTGATATCAATATCAAACTTTTTGCTGGGAAGGGCTCTATGGAGTGTTGGTAAAACCAATGCTTCCGTTGATGCTTTGAAGCTGCTTGGAATTTTTGGTTTGATCGTCAGGTGGACACTATTTTTTGGTAATTGAGTAGTCTGGGAGATACCTTCGACCTCTATAGTACTCCTTACACTGGGAATCCTTAATATTTGTGCTGCTTCCTCTGAAATCAGCGTCTTCTGGGATCCACCGTCAATAAGCGCCCTCAACTCGTTGTAACCTCCAGCTTTGTTTTTCACTAAAACAACAGCTGTAGCCAATAGTGTGTCTTGGCCTTGCTTAAGGCTATTGCTGTTGATACTGCGTTTTGTGTCTTCATGAAGAAGGCTGTTGTGTCGTTTGGAGCATCGATTGCATGTAATTTCCTTTCTGCAGTCGATAGCATTATGCTTTCCAAAGCATCTAAAGCACATGCTGTTCTTTTGAACGAATTCTTTTATTTTTTCGATTGATTGTGCTCTGAATTTGAGGCACTTTATCATATCGTGGCCATCCTTAGAGCAAAAGGCACACGATCTAACTTGCACTTTTCTTGTAGCAAGCTGAGCGTTATTTTTGGTAATGGCATTTACTGAGTTGTATTGTTGCTCAATAAACTCCAGTACATCTTGTAAGGACTGTATAGCTCTTGCCTTTTTTAAATGCTGTTCATACAGCTGCAAGGCTTCTGGCGAAAATTTCCGCAGCAGAATTTCTGCTAAAATTACGTCAGCAGAGCTTCCTATTTTTCCTTTTTGCTTTATGATGAATATGCTCTCGCAGTATCCAAAAGCTTCCCTAAATTTTTCTCATCATGGGGCAGCAAGCACTCCAGTTCTATTAATTTGTTGAAGTGTTGGGAGAATATTTTTCTGCTATTCTCATAGCGTTTGCAGATAAGCTCCCACGCTGCTGCATAACTAGCCGCTGATCCCGTTATCAAATGGCTAACCACCATTTGAGCTTCCCCTTTTAAGCAGGCTCTTAAATATCCCAGCTTCCTTGTGTTGCTGAGATCCTTCCTGCTGTCTATTAGTTCAGAGAACATCTCGTAAAATGTTGGAAGGTCCACTTTTGGGAGTTCTGGCACGTCGTTGTTAGAACTTTTGAACTGTTCCAACTTCCTCTGAAGTACCATCTCTAGTGCGGCAACATCAGATTGCAGAATGTCTGCCTCATCTTGATCAAAGGCAGTTCTGTCATACTTTTCAAGCAGTTTCAGTGTGTCCGTCACGTTGGACCAATGACTTTTCATCATTGCCAGCTGCTTGACTAGTTCAATCTCACTTGAACTATCCAGATTAGGTTAGGTAGATTAGGTTTATCTGTTGCCTCACCCTGTCCGCTCTTCTGTCCACCAGTTGAACCAGATTATCAACTGGACTGCTCCGATCTGATGCGATATCAGATAATTTTGATCCACTTGGTATATTTATTTCTTCAAGTGTTTCTACCTTTAATTGCGACTCCTTGTAGGCCTTGACAGCATCCATAGTTTTAATAAATATCTTATCATTAAAATATTGATGATCGCCAACTCCCAATTTTACCAGCGCATTGTTGTTAGTAGTAAATTGGTATACCAATGCTTCTATTGCTGGTATAGATGCCTTGTCCTTGATGGCTTGCAGTATTTTGTTCTGCAGCTCTCCTTGGTCTTGCATCAATTTCACAAATCTTTCCGACAACATCTTGGGAAAACAATCACTGTGACTTGTGCTTTCTGCTTGTATTCTTTGGCGTGATCCGTTGGAGGATTTTTTGATTGGTCTCCCAGTTGACCTAGCTGTGCCTCGACTCACAGCTGATTGATCAGCCAAGCAAAAAGCAAGAACACAATGTTTTACCTTATAGTCCTAGTACTTTAAGACGTGGTCTTTTATTCTGTGTTTCTTACCACTGGTGGGGGAAACAACAGAATCACTCGAATAACCTTGATCTTTTTACTTTGAAGCGCTGGTTTTTTTCTTCTGTGTTTCTTACCACTGTTGGAGGAAAACAACAGAATTTCTCGAAGGACCAAAATGTTATTCTGTGTTTCTTACCACTGGTGGGAGAAACAACATAATCCGGCTCGAAGGACCAAAATGTTATTCTGTGTTTCTTACCACTGGTGCGGGAAACAACAGAATCCGGCTCGAAGGACCAAAATGTTCACACTATAAACTAATGCGTACACTTAATGAGTTCAATTCGGGTGTTTGAATCTAACTGACTCGCTACTGCGAGGGCATCGCCTTTTATTCATTCTTACATAGGTTCTTATCATCTTATTATATAATGCAGCGCTTGTAAGACGCTGCAGTCTGCGTTGGTCAATACAGCTGAGATTTATGAGAGCTGAGATCTATGTTTGCGGCCTATGACCGCGCTAATCACCTCCCGCGTGATCATATCTCTTGACACTTCGGCAATAGACCACTGCAATCGTACTTATCTGTAGTTGCCACTTATGCTGTCCCGTGACATGTTTATTGCAGCCCTTAAATAGAACATATTTATAGTTTGTCTACTTATCATGTCAAACACACAAACACACAATTACGCATAAGGTTTATTCCTTCATGTAAGGTTTCCTTATGAGCATCTTTAATTATCAAGTAAGATATATATGCCATTTATCTAAAATAAGTGGATGTTTAAGTTCGAGTTCTTCATCGGAGTTTTGTAGTCGTCCTCCTACTCTGAGGAGTCCACCCTTATCCATAAACGGATTCAGTGACAATATTCTGTTTTGTTGTTTTGCAAACACTTTACCCCTTGACTGAATATAAGTTTCTGTTGCTTTTTTATGACTACCCTTTCAGCTAACTTTAATTCTTTTACCTGAAGGTAGGAAGGATACGATTCATTTTGTGTTTTTATTTTAATAAATCTGATTGTGTAGGCTATAATACGTATTAGTTTTTGAAAGCAAGAATACCTCTCCAACAAATTGCAAATAGGATAATCGATTTATTATTTATTATTGTATTTATAATTGTCATTTCCTCTTTCAACTGCTGCCGAGGCCAATGTTCTTTTGCATCAGCTAGTCATTTTGGACCTTTGCACCAAAGATCACAGTGTGCCAATTGTTTTGAATCAATTCCCCTAGATGCTAAATCAGCTGGATTTTTTTCAGACCTTACATGATTCCATTCAGTGTTGTCTTCTGATAAATTTAACCTTACTTTTGCCACTCTTGATCCATGCTAAACTGATAGTGGAATCACTCCAAGCATAAATTTCTACCTTACTGGTTAATGAGTCCTTTATTCTTTGAATTAGTAGGGTTAACAAATGAGCGGCACACAGTTCTAGCTTAGGGATATTTTTTCTATTTTTTATAGGATTGACTCTACTTTAGCTAGCTATTATAGTTACAGCATCTCCTACTTTAGCATGCACTACTGTAGCATATGCTTTTTCTGAGGCATCAGCAAATCCATGTAGCTGAATACTTATGCCATTTCTAGAATGAATCCATCTTTGGATTCGAATATTTTCTAACTATAAAAAATTTTCCTTATATGCTTCCCACTATTTCAAATCTTCCGCTGCTAATTCCTGATCCCATTCACTTTTGCTTATCCAAAGTTTTACATGAAAATCTTTCCTAAAATAGTCACAGGAGCCAACCATCCTAAAGGATCATATATTCTAGATAATATTGATAGTACTATACTTTTGTTTGTCAATTTGGATGACCCGCAACTTACTTTAAACTTAAATAAATCTTTTTGTGGAGTTCAAGAGTTTTAACTCTCTCATTTTTAATAATACTAAGAACCTTGTTATCCCCAGTATCCTCTACTGTTTATAGTATTTCTGAATTATTAGATATCCATTTTCTTAAATTCTGTCCTCCTTTCTGTAATTCGTTTGAAATTAGTTGGACAACATTTTTGGCGTCTTCTAAAGAATCGGCTCCAGTCATTAGGTCGTCCATGTAAAAATCGTTCCTTATTATTTCACTTTTATTTTGACATTTATCTGCTTGTCCACCAGATATCTAGTAGCTAAGTATGGTGCAGATGACGTACCATAAGTGACTGTTGTTAGTTTATATTTTTTAATTTTTTCTTCTGAAGAATTTCTCCATAAAATATATTGATATTTTGGTCATTTTCATTTATTTTAATCTGACGGTACATTTTTTTAATGTCCGCAGAAACAACAAATTCCCATTTCCTCTACCTAACAATATTGTCAAAAATATCTTTTTGAACTCGTGGACCAACCCACATTATATCGTTCAAACTTTTATTATTAGAAGTTTTTGCTGAAGCATCAAAAGCTACTGTCAGCTTGGTCGTCAGGCTTGAATCTCTGATAACAGCATGGTGTGGTATTCCATTTTTCCTGATCAATATTAATTGTGCTGACTGGAAGTGCTTTCATGAGTTTTGGAAGAATGATTGCTTCAATTTCCAAATTTTTTGAACCGTTTATCTTTGCTTTGAGAACCGTTATCAATCAAAGCTCTTAATTTTTGAAAGGTGAAGTAACGTGTGATGAACATTATTTATTAAACGGATGCTTCAGACATCTTAGGCAAATCCGATTTTTTCCTACCCAGTCAGACCGTTTTGCTGGATTCATTATTTTAAATTTATGACATTGAATTAAATAATGCCCCGGTAGTTTACAATATACACAATTGTCACTATAATATTTGTGAATGTTCGTGTTAATAATTTTCTTTACAGGCTTAACTTCTTGTAAAAATTAAGATATTGAATTGAGCCTTTGCTCTAAGAAGTCCATAACATCAGAGAGTGCCTGTATCTCTTTTGTTTTTTGACTCTTCATTAAATTTTCAAAGAATTATGTAAGCAAAATTTGCATCCACATCTTCCGATAATTGTGTGTTTAATTTTATGATTGTACAGACTCATTAATTGTGTCAATAAATGTTTTCATTTGTTTATTGGACTCCAAACTTGGCCTATTCATATGTTCAGAGAAAATTTGTCTTTTATTCTCATACCGCTTGGTTAAAAATTCCCAGGTGGCTTCATAATTTTCCCCAGAAAAATTTTTGTAACATCGATACAAATGATGAGAACAAAAAAATGAGAAAAAATATTTTTTAAAGTCTGGGCGTGGTCATCATTCAAAGCTAAAAACATTTGTAAGGTACAGAATTTCTGAAATACTCAATGATGTTCCTTCCACGCAATGCATGGCATCATGTAAATGTTTTTTCTTCTTATTACGTTTCTCGTGTACTAGATTCGTTGGGCGTTCCAAATCATAATATTACAAGTATTTCTAATTCTAGTCTAGAAGCCAAGAAGCAAATGAGAAACGTTCCTATCGTATTGTTGCTGTACGCAAGTATCTTAAGAATTAAATGCGTCCCGAAATCGAATGAGTTTTCGCTGGCTTCCTTTCCGCGGCGATAAGTATAGACAATCCAAGCCTTTTTCCTCTTCTGTTTCAATTGATTCGGCTATAATTTATTGGACTACTAAATCATATATCTTCCATAGGAACAGTCGGAAAATATATAGTTATAGTTCTGATGCTTGTGATGCTACATATATGCATTCTAATTTTGTTGTTTTCGATCATGAAGTGTTCTCATTCTATAGTTTCACAGAAATGTTTCAATAATGCAAACGTAGGTTCCATTCTTGTCATCAAAGATCTAACAAAACCAAAGTAACTTGTATAAACATATTTTTATTTTTATTTTCAGGTCTGCAGATGACACGGTAACTAACCAAAGAGTTGCAATAAAAAAAATATCGCCGTTTGAACACCAAACTTATTGTCAAAGGACTCTCAGAGAAATAACCATATTGACCAGGTTTAAACATGAAAACGTAAATATATACTCGGATAAAAAGATACAAATGATTATAACTTACTAGATAAAACTGCTTTAAAAACAAATGTTGATTTTCCTAGTAATTAATTTTTTTTGTTTTATTTTTTGACCTCACCAATTTTTTGTTTAGAGGATAACAAATCAACACATCATTACATTTCAGGGTTGGTAATGATGTATTAGGTATCTGTCACAATTAGGCATGCAGATTCCAGAGAAAAACTCGCAGCGCAAGTTTGTTGACCGAAAGTGCCACGCCAACACATAAAATATTTTTCGATATTTTTTTATTTTTTTATTAGTTTTGTAAGTTTCTACCGATTTTCCAAAAATCGCATTGCCCAGCCACTCTACCGCCCAAAACTGTCACATCCACACTTTTGAAGAAATGTGAAAATTTTTATCATATTAATTTTTTTTCCCAATTTCTACGGATATTCTAGAAAATTTTGAAATTTCTCTCACTTCCACTAGCTGAGTTTCTTGTTTTTTGTTCTATTCCTTTGACTTCTTATTAAGGGCAGCTACATTTACATCGAGTAGCATCCGCTCTCACTCTGTTGTCAAATCTGTATGATCAGCACCTTTTAAATGTGTGCGGCTGCATTTGCGTCTCAGGCGGTGATTTATGCGGGTCATGTCTTTTAACTCACGAGGAATAAAATTGGATGTGCTGCCAACTTCTTCCGATTATAAAAGATCAGCTGCGCTATCCAGATTGTCACTATAGTTAAAATTCAGAATTAAACTGGAAAAAAACAGAAAAGTCCTGAAAGGTGAGATGTTCGCGAAAGGAGTGAGACAGCCTAACTTGCGTTGGACAGTTTTGGACTTTTGTCACATTGAACTCCATCCTGTAGTGTGAATCGGAAGATGGTGGTATCATCAATTGTAGTTCCTCTTGGGTCCGCACGGTAGCTGTCCCTAAGTCTGTGTTTGGCATTGAAATCGTCACGCACATTTTGTAAGCGCATCGTCTCTGCAGTGAGCTCACTGACAAACAAAGGTAATCTTGGAGTGAATAAGTGGCAGCTTACATTTCAGCTTTGATGATGGCGAATGGGTCGGTGGTAATAGAGCGCCAAGCTATCAGTACTCAAATCCTACAAGCGTTAGCTTGACAAAATTAGCTTTATTTCTTGAAATTTTATTTATAATTTGAATTTTTTTTTAATTAGTGTGTATACTCGTTTCATTCCAGATTATTGATATTCGAGATATTCTTCGAGTTGATAGCATAGACCAAATGAGAGATGTTTACATTGTACAGTGTTTAATGGAGACTGATTTGTATAAACTACTTAAAACACAGGTAAGGATGATTATTAGTATTTAATTTTAATTTGTTGAAAACAATAGTAGTTCTATCGGATATGTGTGTCAATTGAATATTTAAGGTCATGTGTTGGTTATTACTTCAAACGGCTTTGCGGCCGTTAGAAGTTATTGATTGTAAAACGTTAAGTGCAGAAATGTACCCCAAGGGATTTAATCGTTGTAGAGTTCGAAACGTCTTTTAATAACGTTAAACTTCAAGCTTTCAAAATTGCTTGGCAAAAAAAAGTTCCGAAATCCCTGGCTTGCCATTATATTGTGTGGGCCTCACCGTTTTAAATTGAACTGTACCCTTTTAAATTCGTACCGATCTCTTTTATTATTACTTTATAAAATGTGTTGTTTCTTATTATCGAATTGTAGAATTTTCAATACATAGTATTCACAGGGTTAGTTAGGATTTTATGGGGACGGGGCCCCAGGGTGTGTCGTCCGTAAGGTCGATCCAGAGCTCTTCCCAGAACCACCATTACAAAATACCTCGAAACGGACGTTGGATTTAACCGCTTCAGTCACAGGACACTACACCATCCAAAGACTCCCGTCACGGAGCGTCCAAAGTCCGCACCGTTACCACCGTCTGAGGTCCACCGCATACCGTTAATTCACGGTCTCTGTATTGCTGTAATCCAAGATCTATTACTTGTAATTAAAATGGTATACTAGATTCGTTGTAAAGTATATAAGTTAAGCTTTTCGTGATAGTCGCGTGAGCGATACAAATTAACTGATGATAGCATTCCTCATTTTTGATTGAGATTTATTGAGCCTTGTTTCTTCCTTTTTCCTTAAATTCTCAATTGTGTCTATACCCGTTACGCGTAAAACGTTACGAGTGAAAGGGTAAACTAGATTCGTTGAAAAGTATTGAACAGGCAGGGTTTCCGACCATTTAAGTGTATATATTCTTGATCAGGATCAATAGCCGAGTCTATCTGGCCATGTCCGTCTCTCCGTCCGTCTGTCCGTATGAACGCCTCGATCTCAGGAACTACAAAAGCTAGAATGTTAAGATTAAGCATGCAGACTCCAGAGACATAGACGCAGCGCAAACACGTCACGCAAACACATGCCACGCCCACGTTTAAAAAAAGTTTTAATATTTTTTTATAAATCTTCGAAATATTTATTTAATTACAAATAAATGTAATAATACATTTGATTGAGTCTTATTAATGGACCGTTTCGAAAATGAACCAAGTCCAACGCTGAAATCCAAATTTTTTAATAAAAAGCCGATTCAAATAATTTGACCGATTTTCATTCTTTATTGGTTTATTTTTAACTTAAGTCTGAAAATCAAATGAAAGTGAATATGAAGAGAAGCCTCTGTGCTCAAAGATTATGTTAGTGTATTTTGGGAGAGCATTGCTCTTAGATGCTTAAGTTAAGGAGAAGCTGTATTTTGAGAGCGCATTGCTCTTGGATTCTTAAGTTGAGGAGAAGCCTCAGAGAGAGCAGGCAAAGCTGCTTAGATCAGGCTTAATATTTGTTTACAAGAATGGCCAAGTGTCGCTGCCAAATAATTTGTTTATTAGAATGCATACTGAGCAGATGGCATACAGTATGGGTTTGTCAATTTAATTAAATCAACCAAATTGCAGAGTGGACACTTTTGTTTTTATTTGATCCACAGTAGCATAGGGATCGCTTATTGTTTACGTTATGATCTGGATGCGGCTTTTCAATATGCATTTGTTTACTCTTCGTTATGTGATTTTTTATGTGTCACTATCTATCTATCATATCTTTATATATATATATATAACTTTTTGCCACGCTCACTCTAACGCCCACAAACGGCGCAAAACTGTCACACCCAAACTTTTAAAAAATGTGATATTTTTTCATTATTTTATAATTGTTTTATTTTTGTAATTTTCTACAGATTTGCCAGAAAGATATCTTCCTTTCTGGTGATTTTTTGCCCGATAGAAAGAGTTCGATGCCAAGATCAAAATGAGGAAAAGAAGGGCCCGTGGGAATTATACATTCCCCACGCACTATGGGGAATTTGACCTGTTTTTTTTTTTTTGGCATAAATTAATATCTTGGAAACTATTTAGGATACGATGATACTGTTTTTCTAGTCTTATACATTCTAGTGCATCTAGAATTATTCTAGTACATCTTAACAATTATTTTGGCAAAGTGGGCGTGTGGCCACCGCCCACCACGCCCCCCACCCCCCTTTAAAAAATAATTTTTTTTTTGTTCCAATATATTTTTCAGTATCTATTTTAACGTTAAAAAATAAGTCATTTTCATATATGAGGATCATTCGAACGTTCGTTTGCATGTTCGAATTCGCACGACAACAATTCAGTGACTTCTCACGGAAGAGGAAGTCGCTTAAGTTTTTGAATGCGACTGCCTAAATTTAGAGTTGATATTATTACGAAATTTTCAATCCACTGTGAAACACGTCAGTAAAGTGGAATTCAACTTTGCTTGAATTTCCAAGTAAGTTCAAGCTAAGATTGTCTTCTGTCCATGCCGGGTATTTTGCTGCAACCTTATTCAGCTTTCTATTGCATATTTTCCATTTATGCAATAAATTCTTATAAAGTGTGCGCGATTAATTTCAAAAATGCTGTCGTCGATATGCCCACAAATAAATTTAAATACGGCATTCAGTTCTTGCCAAGCTAGCGTACTAGGGCCGCATTGCTAATCGAGAGGTTGCTACCTAAAAATATAATTTTCGCGAAAAGGCGAAAAAATGCGCAAATTATGACTATATGTTCGAATAGGAAATTAGTCACTCTACAAGATGGTCTAACCCACTTACTTAACAAATTTTAACAATTTTTTAAAACTTTATTCAAAATTGAAATTTGATTTTTAAAGTTGGACGAGGAGATCACTTGCTAAATACACGAATTGTTAGGTTTAAACACACAAAATAAGCAACAAAATATTCATTTCAAATTCGATGACTTTAGGCCTTGTGGTTCAAAAGATATGAATTTTAGTATTCACTAAAAATAGAGGCTCCCCAATGGCACGTGCCTTATGTCTGCAACAGCTGACTTTACAGCTGTAATTTTTTAACATAAGACTGTTAGTTTACAATTTCTGTTGCATAAGATAAAGCTTTGATCAATTCTTAACCCGTTAAGAACAAAATTCAAAAAAGTTGAAAAAACACATTTATGCCAAAAAACATAGGTCAAATTCCCCATAGTGCCAAGTAGCCAGAACACTGCACCATCCTCCTCTTCTATTTCTTCTTAAAAGGACTAACTTCTAACCTCACTATTTCTTAGCAAAATACAAGAGGCTTGCGTAGCAAGTTATCTAAATTTAATTCTGATAGCCCTTCCTTTGAATTCTTTATTACTTTGTTTACAGAGACTTGGTTAGGGCTCGGAATTCAAAACTCTGAAGTTTTACCCGGTATGTACACAATATACAGGCACGGTCGTCCCTCAACATCCACCGTCTCATAGGGTCCAATTGGTAGTACTAGGCGATTTTAATATATCTGGTACTTCGTGTTCCACAGAAGAAAAATCAAATATCCTTCTCCCTATAGCACAATATGCCCTTATTGATGTCTTTCTTGACATATTTGTGTAACATATCCTGAAAACGTGTTTATGTCCAGGGTAGCACATCTTACTTAACCTGAAGATACATATCATCCCACTTTTGAGGTGACAAAAAGCTGAGAAGTGTATTAAACGCATAAATTGTTTCCGCAATCCATATTTTCTAAGGTTAAAAAAATGTTATACCTGCCTTTAATTGGTTCGATCTCTACTTTTGCAGCCTTGTGGCGGATGCCATAAATATTCTGTATACCATAATTAAATCATTTTTTTAATCGTGTTCCGATGTATCATCCGTCTATCTCTAACAAACCTCCTTGGTTCAGTAAAATATACCAATTCTCAGTCTATTTTTCTACATATATTAGTGATCGGTTAAGTTATACCGTACCTAATGCTCAGTGTTATAAGAACTGTTTAAACCGTTGTAAGTTCCAGTTCGCACAGAATCTAAAACAGTTTTATAATTTAACATCGGTAATGGTAACATCGTATCAGGCAAAAAGCTTGTGCAGTCTTCTTCTAAAACTGTTCCTTATATGCAACAAACTCTTTTGTGATATCTTTCCCCCTCCTGTTGCAACAACTTTATAGATCACTTATCACAACTCAACTACTAACCTTCAAAAATAACTTTCATACAGATATTATCCACACTGACTTTAGTAAATGATTTGTGTGCATTCTTGTGCACTTATGTAAGCAGATGATGTTTTAATATGCCTGCAGCATAAAGACATTTCTAGCCATTTCGACTTACAATCCGATCCAAAAAGGTTTCAAATGTGGTGCCGTGATAACGACACGTCCTCTTTGGACAGAAGAAACCGGGATAATGATCTTGGTGGTTTTCTGGACCCAAGCCTAAGATTTTCAGATCATATTTCGTATATTGTCGATAATGCCAAGGATGTGCTTGTTCTTAAAAAAAGGTGTGCAAAGGAATTGGATTATCATTACATTACTAAAGCTTTCGCTGATCCTTCCGATTTTTTAGTGTGGATGACCGGTCCTGACTCCAAAATAAGGAGTTCATTCAGACCGTATTGAATCGATTCAGAAAACTTCTTACTGTTTGCCATACGACGCTAAAATTCGGATGCAAACCTTATATTACATTCTCATTTCAGTAGACTAATGTTAATTAATTAACCTTCCCTATCCAACCGTTGAACCGTTCTCTCTGCCGCTCTTAAAGCGCAATACTATTTTAACACGTAATAAGATCTTATTAATATTTACATATTTCAACGTTCCATTGAGCCTTACGATACACGGCAGCGCCCCTAAAAAGGTATCATATTTACGTTAAAAAATTATGTAATAGATACAGGAAGCTAGAAAATTTGGATTAGACTTGAGGAGTCGAAAACTCCTAACAAATGCGGATGTCAACTACGGAAGGAGGGCCTGCCCGTTGCCAGTTACGCAACAATTAAAAGCGTAGTAACAACAGTGCGAAATGGGAAGTTTGGAGAAACGGAATCTGTAGAAAGAGAGTTTGGAGAGAGAATATATGGAAAGCGAGAGTGAGACGGCATGAACTAGAGCAGGACAGCAGTAGAACAGTAAGCGTCAGCATGCGACGGCACCAAGCTGAACTTTAGGGGCATATATTTATATGACCTTCGAGTCGACTTGAAATAATAAATGTTAAACATTAAAATATTTCCATGTTCCCCAACTAAGCTAGTTTTCTAACTATGGCTTTTCGATATAATTTGCTCCTTTTTCTTAAATTCGTTTTATTAAATTTTTGTACTATATATTTATATATTATGTATATATTTATTTTTAGTCATCTGGCGATAAATGATCTTGGCATAAGAACAGTGATGAAGTGCTCGCCACAAAATCTTCTGTAAATTGGGACTTTTCCGCCCATTTCATTAAAATTGTTGGATCCTTTTCAGGAAACCTAAACAATTTAAGAGCGGGGTAATCGCGCCTAGGTTTCTGTCCGTGGGGAAGGCTTCACTTGTTCACACTGATATTTGATCTTTTTTTGTCGGCCATAGCCAATTTTTTTGCATAAAACAATTAATGTTATATTCAAAAGTTTAAACCTTTTTTGAAAAGCAGCAGTACCAGCACAACGTAATATAGGCGCGACAAATTATGAAAATATGTACACTTCTACATTTTTTTTTTATTTTGTACTACTTAGGACAATTACTTATCGCACTTTATCGAAATTGTGCTTTAATAAATCAGAAAATCAATTTTTTTAAATTTAAAAATGCGTTTATATTATTAAAACAGAAACAGTTCGAGAAACAGTAGCAAACGAGGAGAACTATGTATTTGTCAGCTTTAAGCAAACGAATTAAGAGGAACTAAAAGAAGAAAGAATACATTTGGCGCGCTTTTTCACCCACCCAAAATCGCGCGGTTTTTACAAATACCAAATTAGAATATAACAAAAACATTCATCAAAATAATATTTGCATTTCAAATACTGAAAATTGTTCTTTTACAGAAGTATGCATATTTTTTTACTTGTTTACTAGTAATTTGTACTAATAAATATACTAAATAGTTAAAAAACATCATATGCAACCTGTTCATTGCAAAATTGAATTCTTGAGGCAGGACCAGCACACCTACAAATCACTAAGATCAAATAAATTTTCTACGTCGTAAGATGAATACTCTAACGACATATTTTTTAGTATAAAGTAATTAATTAAATTAATTTGTTATTATAATGTACATTTATTCACCTATTACCATTTCTATGATGTAATTAAATAATTATAATGTTAAGGCAATGCAAAATTAGAGTTTTTACTTTTTACTTACGAGTACTTTGTACTCGATTGCCAGAGTACAAATAATATAGATTGAAAGTCCATAAACTTCTGAAGTGAAGGGCATATTTTGTCAAATTTACAATATATGAGCACACATTGTACGCTCAAATGCGTACAAGATAGTTGCTGGCTCTAGAGCACTCTCTCTCTGGCTCTTGAACAAAAATTCGAGAGAGCCTGGAGCCAGCTCTAGAGCCAGCCCGAAAAAATCATGGTCAAAAAATCGTATGGCGTTACGCATCTTATTATTCTAGTGTCTTCGGTCTAAACCACTTAACAAATTTTAACAATTTTTTAAAACTCTATTCAAAGTTGAAATTTCAGTTTTAAAGTTGGACGAGGAGATCACTTGCTAAATACACGAATTGTTAGGTTTAAACGCACAAATTAAGCAACATATTAGTAAAAGCACATTAAAGAATAAGTATTCATTGCAAATTTGATGAGTTTAGGCCTTGTGGTTCAAAGGATAGGAATTTTAGTATTCACTAAGAATAGAGGCTCACCGATGGCACGCGCCTTATGTCTGCAACAGCAGACTTTACAGCTGTTATTTTTACATAAGACTGTTAGCTTACAATTTCTGTTACATAAGATAAAGCTTAGATCAATTCTTAACCCGTTAAGAATAAAATTTTCAAAATTCAAAAACAGTTTAAAAAACACATTTATGCCAAAAAACATAGGTAAAATTGCCCATAGTGCCACGTAGCCAAAACTAACTTCTAACCTCACTATTTCTTAGCAAAATACAAGAGGCTTGCGTAGCAAGTTATCTAAATTTAATTCTGATAGCCCTTCCTTTGAATTCTTTATTACTTTGTTTACAGAGACTTGGTTAGGGCTCGGAATTCAAAACTCTGAAGTTTTACCCGGTATGTACAGAATATACAGGCACGGTCGTCCCTCACCATCCACCGTCTCAAATAAGCTGTCCGATAGGGTCCAATTGGTAGTACTAGGCGATTTTAATATATCTGGTACTTTGTGGTCCACAGAAGAAAAATCAAATATCCTTCTCCCTATAGTACAATATGCCCATATTGACGTCTTTCTTGACATATCTGTGTAACATATCCTGAAAACGTGTTTATGTCCAGGGTAGCACATCTTACTTAACCTGAAGATCCATATCATCCCACTTTTGAGGTGACAAAGAGCTGAGAAGTGTATTAAACGCATAAATTGTTTTCGCAATCCATATTTTCTAAGGTTAAAAAATGTTATACCTGCCTTTAATTGGTTCGATCTCTACTTTTGCAGCCTTATGGCGGATGCCATAAATATTTTGTATACCACAATTTTTTTACTCGTGTTCCGATGTATCATCCGTCTATCTCTAACAAACCTCCTTGGTTCAATAAATTGTTTTATATTCAATAATGCGTAATAATGGTGCAGCCTTTATACAAAATTAAAAGATACCAATTCTCAGTCTGTTTTTCTACATATATTAGTAATCGGTTAAGTTATACCGTACCTAATGCTCAGTGTTATAAGAACTGTTTAAACCGTTGTAAGTTCCAGTTCGCACAGAATCTAAAACAGTTTTATAATTTAACATCGGTAATGGTAACATCGTATCAGGCAAAAAGCTTGTGCAGTCTTCTATGCAATAAACTCTTTTGTGCTATCTTTTCCCAAAACAATTGGAAATAAATGATATCCCTAAGCTGATTGAAAATGTTGTCACCCTCCTTTTGCAGCAACTTTGTGATAAGTGATCTATTATCACAAATCAACAACTACTAACCTTCAAAAATAACTTTCATACTGATATTATCCACACTGACTTTAGTAAAGGATTTTTGTGCATCCTTGTGCACTTATGTAAGCAGATGATGTTTTAATATTTCTCGTTCGCACTCCCACTAGTAGAGTAATGGGTATCTTGTATGTCTCTTCATTTTCACTGTCTACAATCTCTTTCAGCGCACTACCACTGCTTTGTCCGCCGAAACATTTTTAATGAAATATAACTGCGAAAGTAGTTCACGTAGTGATTACTATATATATATAAATACAGTATAATAAATAAGGTACATAATTGCTAGAACACAGGAGGAGTACTGCACGTGTAAAATTCTTATAATCGAAACGGCTTAAGTACAGAGTCAACATTCGTTGATATATAAATGCCTACCTTAACCATGGTCTCTCCACGCTGCGCCTAAGCTAAATACTTATTTTATATAAATTTAACATAATTATGCCGCTCCGCTGCCGACGTTACTGACAGCGCGGTAAGGCTTTACCAAAATGAATACCACCAAAAATTGTAAGTGACATTTAACGTTAATCGCTCAACCGAAGCAGCATTATTTCTGCTTTAGAAAAAATTTATTTATTTTTGTATCTATATATTCTATAAAACGTATATTAAAATAAAACAAAATTAAAAAACGATTCGAAAGTGTGGGGTTACAGCTTTGGTCGCTTTGTAGGCGTTAGAATGAGTGTGGCAACATTTAAAAACAAACTTGTTCCTGAGATCGAGACGTTAATACGGACTGACGAAAAAACATGGCCTGATCTACTTCCTTATCGACCCCGATATATATATAAGTTACCACCGACCAAGAGGAGGACCGAGGAGTTGAAAATAGTCGACAGCAACGTCAGAGCGACGGCGGCAGCGACTAAGGGAATAGCAGCGGCAGTAGTGTACGATGGTAGTGCGCTGACCGTTAATTGCCTGTTTCTGGGTTAACAGCGGCCCACTTGGGGGCTACGCCAACCCCTCTCTAAGCCCAACAGAAAACTGTAGTGCTCTTATCTTGAGCCCAGCAACAATGTTGGACGGGTAGCCTTAAATCGCTGCCGTCGACTGCACGAGTTTCCGCTGCGGCTCTGCCAACATCGAACATATGCTGACATTACGGATACGGAGCGACGTAGATCACAAGAGCATATCTTAGAATTAATTATTTTGCTATCGCCAACCAGCTTGTCTTTCTTATTAAAAAAAATATAGAATGCCAGAGTCGAGTTTCCCGACAAACTTGATCCCTTGGACTTGATTGCTAATGTGTACGTTCGTAAAGTCAAGGTATTGAAGAAACCGGGCTTCGATGTCTCAAAACACCTGGAACTTTTTAGTATTTAAAAATACTTTGACTATTTTGTTTTTATAGTTTTTTTGACAATATTTATCGATATGCCAAACAAATTTTTAAATATTTGCTCCGCACTAGACTATAGTTTTTCTCTTGTTTTTTTTCTATATGTATATATATATTTTTTTGCCTCGTATTAATGAAAACCTTTTTTCTTTCCTTTCAGAGGCTAAGTAATGATCACATCTGTTACTTTTTATATCAGATATTGCGTGGACTTAAGTACATCCATTCAGCAAACGTCTTGCATCGGGACCTTAAGCCTAGTAATTTACTGCTAAACAAGACGTGCGACTTAAAAGTATGTAAACAATAGTTGTAATAGTATTTCCATATTTTATTTTTTATAAAATATAATAATGGAGATTGCTAAACGGCTGGAAAATTTTGCAGTTAGTACAAAATTTCGTATAGAAGCATTTTTAAGTTTAAACAAGAAAATAACTCATATCTAAGCGAGAAAATAAACATTTTATGTGGCGTCTTCCAATCTAAAAATATCGTTCAAGCTAATTTGCTTCGGATAAATATAGGCGATGATAAAAATACGCGTGGAAAATATTGAAAGAATCGCAATGTTATCGGTTCTAGTTTTCTGATATTCAGTCAGAATGAAAAATATATAGTTTCCGTAAAATGATTTAAATGTAATGATTGTATGAACCTGCATGATTACATTTATTTTTTACAGCTTATACGTATAATAGCGTATTAAAAAATAAGTTTATAAATAAGCCGAATGCAGCCAAATAATTGATTCCTATTTGACACAAATTGGTTATACGTTTATTCCACCTCTGCGTGGATTTCGTGGGCAATCTCGTAAGCATTGGCATTGTTTGCTTACATTTCTCCATTTCCAACGGACTGCCTTGTTAGTAGCGGCGCTATTCTATAAGTTGGCCTCATGTTACACAAATTTATAAATTTGTATCCCATAATACAGGATCACGGGAATCATATTAAGTATTAAGCAGTGGTTAACGCTAGACGGCAAATACTCTCACTCCCAGTACATCCTCATAAGGGATGCTGTTGGATTGGTGGTTAGAGTTACACTCGAGAAGTTTGACAAAGTTCTTAGTTGTAATAGGAAGGTTGTGACAAAATGTTTTTGGTATACGGATAGAAATGGGCAAGACAAATAATAAATCAAATATAATATAAATATAAATATAATATAATATAATATAAATCAAATATAAAAGTATTGATATCTCTTAGTATTTCTGTCCGTTTTCAGCGATTTTCAGATAGTGTTTCGTGGATATAACTCCAGTTGTCTAATAACCTCCGAACTGAAGGATAAAACGTCATTTAATTCTATAATTTTTGGGTTGTTTTCCGTGATTGCCTTAACTAGGTCTTGGTCATACAAAAGCTAGAATGTTAAGATTAAGCATGCAGCTTCCACAGACATAGACGCAGCGCAAGTTTGTTTTCAAATGTTGCCACGCCCACTCTAACGCACATAACCGCATTAAAAAATGTGATATTTTTTCATTTTTTTTATAATTTTTTATTTTTGTAAATTTCTACAGATTTGCCAGAAAACTTTTTGCCACGCCCACAAACCGCCCAAATTGTCACGCCCACACATTTGAAAATGTGATATTTTTTCATTTTTGAATATATGTAAATGGTAATTTTCTATAGATAAACTCATAATTAAATTAATATGAAATACTTTTATACACAATTTTGTGTAAAACATAAAAGCGATCTAGGCAAATCAGGGTTTGTATCTCAGCTCAGCTGAAGACATGAATATACAATTTAAGCAACGCTTTTGGTCCCAGAATGTGAGAAATTTGATATTTTTTCATTTTTGAATCTTGCAAATTTCTTTAGATTTGCCAACAAAAAAATTTTGCCACGTCCACTTCAACGACCACAAACCGACCAAAACTGTTACGCCCCACCCTTTTAATAAATTTATTATTTTATTTTTAATTTATAATTTTTTTTCCCACTTCTTACGGATATTTCAGAAAATTTTGAAATTTTTCGTTTGCACTTCCACTTGGTTTTTTACAAAATACTGATAATAAATGCTCAACATTTTAGAATACAAAAGAATTCATCTCTTTTAAATCACACGTTTAAACAAAAAGTAAAGTCAAAGATGTAAAACCAATTCAGATAACCCAAAAATCGAGGACACTTTTAGCGGATTTCTTTTTAAAGCTAAGTTCTGAATTTACAATGGACTTTTCCGGTTCCTTATTTCTTGTATCTAATAAGTAAACAAATAAAGGCTAAAAATAAAACATGTAAGTTAGTACAGCCATATCCATCCGGAGCGTTACTACCTAAACTACTTTCTCAGTTTTAAGGGTAACTGCATGAAACTTTCTTAAAGCTCGTATTTCTAAATCGGGCCGGATCGGGCCCCAACATCATATAGCTGCCACAGGAATATTTAAAAAAAGCACAAAAGCACCTTTGTGGTTTTTAATTCTGATTTAGACTTTTAGACTTTTTTTCTTGTTTTGTTTTTTAGGCATTTTAATTCTAGATTGAATTGATTTTCTTTTGTTATTTGATAATATTTTTCTGTTTTTAAATCGTTCGACTTTATTATATATAGGCCAAAAGAACACTCGGAAAATTATTACCTTTAATGATTTTGGCCACGATTGTGGCCACGCAATTGTTACGCCCACACTTTTAAAAATTTTTTATTATTTTTCATTTTATTATTTCTTCTGGCTAATTTCTCTCGATTTTTGCACTTCCACAAGCTGAGTGTGTGTAATAGTCGCAGACTCGACTAAAGTGTTCTCTCTTGTTTTTATCTTGGCTAAGGAAATTGAAATTCTTTTTCGCCCACCCTAGTTGAGTAACGGGTTAGCCTTGACGTGCGGAGTATGTCAAAAACTTCAAATGCTTCAAATGCGACGGATAATCATAGCTCTGTTATAAAGGCCATAAAAGGACATTGCTATTTGGACGAAAAACGTGTAGATACCAATCGAAAACTACAGTTTCCTCATATGTTAATCTTGATTCGAGCTCAGGGGACAAAATCTTCGGAAAGTTTTGGGATAGACGAATTGATGCCTTTCTGTTTGACTTAAAATTTAATACAGAATTTAATACAAGGAATAAAAGTTCAAAATAAGAGGCAAATGCTCAGAATCATAACGACGGTACAGCTATAAGCAACAGCTAAAGGCACTCGCCTAAAATACCTTAAAGCTAAAAGTCATAAAGGTTCGTTATTTTGGACAGATTCTAGAATAGTGGAAAGATTTTACAACTCGCTGTTAGTGTAATACAGGATATCAACAATTTTAGAGCTCACAGCAGCTGCCTCGACTGCGACAGTCGAAAACTGTATATGTGCACACGTATGCTCACGTATTGTAAATTTAAAAAAGTATGTTATTGACTTTACATGTTTATAGACTAAATATTATTTTTATTACTATTATTATATTTGACAGATCCGATTGCCACCATGTAAAAACTCTAATTTTGCATTGACTTAACATGATAATTATTCGAATACAGCGTATAAATATTTATAGCCGAATAATACATAACAAATTTCATAAATTACTTTATACTGCGATAATTGACGTTATAGTATTAAGCTTGTGACGTGGAAAACATTTTTGAAGGCAGTGATTCTTAAGTGCTTACACGGTGTGTCCGAATTGTAACCGAATTTCTTGGATATTAAATAAAATACACATTATATTATCTTTGAAAGTTATTATTTATTCAAAATAGGTTCCATTTGACTCAACACAACGTATGGAACGATCAACCAGCACATGCATAGATTTTTTTACGTCATTTATAGAAATGTTCTTCAGAACCTCGGTTACGGTTGCTTGAATGGCTGGGATTTCATCATAAAATGACACATGGTGATAGATCAGGCAAATACGGAGGATGGGCGATGAGAGAAATGCCTTTTTTCATTAAAATTCGTTCACTTTTTTGGACTTGTACGGTGGTGCATTATCGTGCAATAAAAACAGCTGTTTTCCTGCTGGATATTCTGGTCTAACACGACCGATTCTTTTCCACAAACGATGTAAAACGCCTAAATAGTATTTTCCATTAACAGTTTGACCTTCTGGAACAAATTCCTTGTGGATAATACCCTTCGAATCATAAAAAGTAATCAACATTGTCTTGACTTGAGACTTCTGAATACGCAATTTTTTTTGTTTTGGACTTCCATTCAGCAGTATGACGCTTAGTTTCAGGGTCATATTTAAAGCACCACCAGTTATGATGGAATCAAGAAAGTCAGGATCGTTTTCAGCAGTTTCAATAATGTCTTTGCAACGCTTCACGCGAACAATTTTTGGTCCGTCATTTAATTCATGTGGAACAAATCGCGCACAGACTTTTTTTTTCCCCAAATCTTCAGTTAAAATTCTCCAAATAGTGTTTTTGTTCGTATTCAATTCCTCAGCCAACATTAGTAGTAAAATTTGCATCAATACCAATGATTTCACGGACTTTTTCCACCAGTTCAGCAAGATTACTAGTTTCTGGACGTCCTGCTCTAGGGTCGTCATAGGGTAGTCCTCACGACGTGTAAATCACGTATAAACTTGCGTACGACTCATACAATCAACACAATAAACTTTTTTCATTAATTCGTATATCTCAGCAAATTTTTTTTTAAGCTTGACACAAAATTTTATATTTGCTCTTTGTTCTATTTTATTTTTGAACCATTAGCACACTTTTGGTTTTATTGAAATGGCTGTCACTTTTACATCTGTCATCCGACTTACATGAAGTTAAGTGCGTTTGAAAGAGGATGATGGCACTGTATGTTGTATGATTTAAATAAAAAGTTCGGTTATTTTTGGAACACATCGTGTATGTCCATATTTATAGATTTTATAAATAATAATTTTTAAATAAGAGCTATTTTTAAAAAGTATATCTTTTTTTTTTTTGAAAAATTCACATCATTGAGTTTAAACGAAAGCGAACATGTAACAGTTCCATCAGAGCTTTTCATACATGAGAAAAAATGCTCGATAAAATTGGACATTGGAGAACTAAAGGCACAACCTGATCTTATTTTTTTATATTTATATTTTTTTTTTATATTAATACACATAACATTTTTTGAAAATACTTTGAAAAATAATATGGACTGTGATAGTTGATAGACAAAAAAGCACACTAAACTCACCATTAAAAATGAGAGATAAATATTTGACGGCAGAAAATTAATATAAAGTACAAAAATATAATATAATTAATAACAAGAGAGAATGCTATAGTCGAGTTCCCTGACTATCAGATACCCGTTACTCAGCTAGTGGAAGTGCGCACAAAAATGTCAACATTATCTGGAATATCGAAATTGGGAAATAAACGAATAAAAGAATTAAAAAAAATCTTTTAAAAGTGCGGGCTTGGCAGCTTTTAGCGGTTTTTGGGCGTGGCAAAAAGTCGTTAGAAATTTACAAAACTAATAAAAAACTGAACAGTTTGTGGGCGTTAGAGTGCGCATGGTAACATTTGGAAACAAACTGGCGCAGCGTCTATGTCTCTGGACATAAGCTGCTTGCTTGGAAGCGGCATGCTTAATTTCAACATTCTAGCTTTTGTAGTTCCTGAGATCGAGGAGCTCATACGGACAGACGGACGGACAGACAGACGGACATGACCAGCTCTACTCGGCTATTGATCCTGAAAAATATATATACTTTACATTTCCTTCAGCCTCTTAAATACTTTTCAACAAATCTAGTATATAACTCTACGAGTAACGGGTATAATAATTATATACAATAAATGAAAAGAAAATGTACCTTCGTTGTTTTTCATCGCAGTGTTATATACACTTAATTAAAATTTGCTGTGGTTATCTTATGAGTTGTCAAAAATAAGCATCGATTGATAGTATATATTGCGTAAGGATATGTAAATAAGGAATTAAATGATCAGTTACCTATTCACCTTTTCGTTTTGAATTAATTTAAGTGAGGTAATTTTCCTGCATTCATAAAGTACACGTTCTCCACAAAACAAAAAGTATTGAATTTGCAGTTCTCTTCTAGTCTACAGGATTATTTTAAATGTTTTTTGAGACATTGATAGGACCGACAAGATAAATGTTAAAGTGAAAAACATTTTTCCAAAATGTGGTGGTGCATTTATTTGTCTGACCAAATTTTTTTTTGATAAGTTGGCAAATTGTAATTGGCAAATCCAATGAAGTCCAAACATTTCAATGTCATTTTAATCAATAGAAATGGACATAGGAGAAATTTGAAATAAACTTAATTGCATGATTTTAACATTCTTGACGTTCATTCGGACGGGCAGATCGACTCGATTAGAGGCCCTTATGAAGATACATCATAAGGTTCAAAAAGCTTCCTTCTTCCTTCTGTTACATCTTTTAAGCGAATCTGGTACACCCTTGAACTGTATAAGTAACGTGTTGAAAAATGGGTACAAAGTCGCGTATAACGAAAACTATATTGAGATGCTTATTTTTTCTTGACCTTGTACTGGAAGACTATAGAATTGCACAGCAAAAAACAAAACGTTATTATTATGGTTAAATGTATTTTATAGATTTGCGACTTTGGATTGGCTCGTATTGCAGATCCCGAGCATGACCATACTGGCTTTCTTACAGAATACGTTGCCACCCGGTGGTATAGAGCACCTGAAATCATGCTTAACTCAAAAGGATACACCAAATCAATTGATATATGGTCCGTTGGCTGTATATTGGCTGAAATGTTAAGTAATCGGCCAATATTCCCTGGAAAACATTATCTGGATCAACTTAACCATATTCTTGGCGTATTGGGGTCACCGTCCCGGGACGATTTAGAGTGTATTATTAATGAAAAGGCAAGTATAAACTATATTCTAAGTTCAAAATGGTTAACAATTTTTCCGACTTTAGGCACGCAACTATTTGGAATCTTTACCATTCAAGCCAAATGTACCCTGGGCGAAACTTTTTCCAAATGCTGATGCGTTGGCTTTAGACCTTCTTGGAAAAATGTTAACATTCAACCCGCATAAGCGGATTCCTGTCGAAGAAGCTCTTGCACATCCCTATTTAGAGCAGTATTATGATCCTGGAGATGAGGTACTACTTATAAGCTACAAAAAAGACATTTTTAATAATTTCCTTTGTTACATGTTACATGTTATGTACATGAGAATCTATGTAGGCTATAAACATATTTATTCAACACTTAATGTTGTATATATTCATAATTTTAATTATCTTTAAATTTTGTAATCAATTCAATTTTTTTCTTTAAATATTTTACTTGAGCCGGTATTGCCACGGTTTCCTTTGCCAAGCTAGCAGACAAGATGAAGACGAGGAACTAAGGGTTTGGAGAACCAATCAAGAACAAAAGGTCGAAATGCTTACCTTAATGAAGCGCTTGGAATATGGAAAGATGAAAGGCCTCAAAAAATTAATGAAAAATTGCTCTTTAGCTCTGCGGATAGCGTTGGTATACTACCACGTAAATTACAAGGAAGCACTGATGATCGTGGCGGACGGGGTTGTCCGATGAAGATGAAGCCAAATAACTGCACAACTCAAAGAAGAAGTCGAGATCAGCAACAGACAACTTTTCATGAGCATCCTGATAATACCAGTAGATGCTTTTGTACTGGGCTAGAACTTAGTCACACAAGGTGAAACTGAAATCTGATGAGCCGATCACGATAGTTTCATAGATAGTTTCGTAGTCAAACTTTTAAAAACTGCTCCTCATTCTTGCTGAGCGCAGAGGAGTAAACATTTACAATGAGGAAACGGTTGGTCCAGACCAGGGCACTATGGGGAATTTGACCTGTTTTTTTGTATAAATGTGTTTTTTCAACTTTTTCAAATTTTGTTCTTAACGGGTTAAGAATTGATCAAAGCTTTATGTTATGTAACAGAAAAGTTAATTTAACAGTCTTATGTTAAAATAACAGCTGTACAGTCGGCTGTTGCAGACATATGGCACGTGCCTTCGGTGAGCCTCTATTTTTAGTGAATTCTAAAATTCATATCTTTTGAACCACAAGGCCTAAACTCATCGAATTTGAAATGAATATTTTGTTGCTTCTTTGGGCGTTTAAACCTAACAATTCGTGTATTTAGCAAGTGATCTCCTCGACCAACTTTAAAAATGAAATTTCAACTTTGAATAAAGTTTTAAAAAATTGTTAAAATTTGTTAAGTGGGTTAGACCATCTTGTAGAGTGACTAATTTCCTATTCGAACATATAGTCATAATTTGCGCATTTTTTCGCCTTTTCGCGAAAATTATATTTTTATGTAGCAACCTCTCGATTAGCAATGCGGCCCTAGTACGCTAGCTTGGCAAGAACTGAATGCCGTATTTAAATTTATTTGTGGGCATATCGACGACAGCAGTTTTGAAATTAATTAAAGTTGCGCACACTTTATAAGAAATTATTGCATAAATGGAAAATATACAATAGAAAGCTGAATAAGGTTGCAGCAAAATACACGGCATAGACAGAAGACAAACTTAGCTTGAACTTACCTGGAAATTCAAGCAAAGTTGAATTCCACTTTACTGACGTTTCACAGTGGATTGAAAATTTCGTAATAATATCAACTCTAAATTTAGGCAGTCGCATTCAAAAACATAAGTGACTTCCTCTTCCGCGAGAAGTTACTTTGCCATAATAATTGTTAAGACGTATATAAGATTAGAAAAAAAAGTATCATCGTATCTTAAATAGTTTCCAAGATATTAATTTATGCCAAAAAAACAGGTCAAATTCCCCATAGTGCAGGGTCGTTCCAGAAAAAACTTTCGGTCGGCCTGACAATCTTTAGTTCCACCATAAAAATATTTCCAGGAATCGGGATGTAAACATTCTTAAAAATTCAAAAAATAAATTTAGGTAAAAATTTGTTCAGGTTTCAGATTTCAAAATATTTTAGAACGATCGAACTGCACGAACTGGGAGGAAGTGGCAAATAGTATTTCTTTTGGTATTTTAGTCATGATCGGATCCCCACCTAGTGCATACTTGCATTCGATAGCACTTTAGCGTATTTTGTTACAAAACATACATATGTCATCGCCACCATGTCATCGGGATTGATATCGGAGAGGAGAGCTCAAATGTGTTTTTTTACATCAATTTCTATCGACGACGGCATAATCCTTGACTCATAAACAAATTTTTTAGAAGCTATTGCAGTCCGCGTACTGAAACAAGCGCTTTATCCTAAATATAAATTAGATGTCGGATGGTGCTCGTTTAATAATATAAAATTTCATGATTCGTGGATTTTGTCCTTACTTCCAACTTGTCGCTGCAAACTTCAATACAATTATTTTCCATCTTATTCTATCTCCCCCAATCCTTTGTTTGTACGAGATGGCCGCATTATTATAAAGGTGTTATGTTAACATTCAAAAGGCGAGGAATTTAAGTATTTACCAAATTATATTAATTGGGTTTTGACACAACGTACCGGCCCCCTTAAGTTTAAGTGTAAGTCGACTTTCAAGAGACAGGAAATAAACCGAGTTCCGTATAGGGTAGTGGATAACTTCTTTGGCAGTGAAACTTTTGCATGAATTTTACAAATTCGACTCTTCCTATTTTGTAGCTTATCCTTATCCAGAACCAGTGCAGAGGCCAGTGACTGTGTGACTGTGTCCCAAACTTGTAGAGACTCTGCCTCAGGTTGGGAAAAAGGAGTTGCGTCCGATCCAGATGAAAGTCAATAAAACAGTGAGTGATGCCCTATGGCATAGGTGCCACATTTCTGCGTCGACGGGCAGTTGGCTTCAAGATGACCCTTGCCAAGGAAAGGGCGCCTGTGTCGTTTAACTGCATTCAGTCGATTTTTTAGGGCGAGATTAATTACCTCTGTGCATCTAAAGGTCTTGTGGTCTGTTTGCCTCATAGGGAGGGGTTTCATCAGTAGGCTTCTTATCCGATTGCAAATATTGACAATGACGAAAGCAAGATGGTGTAATCCAGCGATTCTCTTTCCCATAACCATGTAGATGACCATGGCCATGTGACTCGGCGCCCAACGAACGCAACGAGTTCTATAAAGCGGATGCATTATCGATTAGGCTACGCAAACTGTTGGCCATATGATAGATGGACGATATGTTGCCCAAGAATATGAGAGTGGGTTGTCAGTTTTACAACTGGTTGAACTTCTCAATGTCAGCAACGACAAGTGCGCAAGCTTGATTGCAGACGTGTGGCCAAAATTAACTGTGGATTCATTAATGCCGGTGGTGTTTGCGTCAGGTCCATTTTCTCTATATGTAGGTTCCTAAGTGGAAAAAAGCTAGTTTAAAATATGATTCCAAAATCGACAGACGGCTGGATACTTCCAAAGGAGATAAATTCAATCCAGGTTCCACTGATTTGCTCATACGCGCAAGGTTTTTTCGAGCACTCGTTCGCTGAGCCTTAAGTTGCTCCAGCGAAGACATTGCAGATGTTTGTTTACTTTATTTATTATAACCGTTACTCGTAGAGTAAAATGGTATACTAGATTCGTTGAAAAGTATGTAACAGTCAGAAGGACGCGTTTCCAACCATATGAATTATAAATATTCTTCAGGATCAATAGCCGAGTCGAACTGGCTATGTTCGTCTGTCCGTATGAACGCCTCGCTTTCAGACATAGTCAGCGCCAGTTTGTTTTCAAATGTTGCCACGCCCCTCCAACGTCAACAAACCGCCCAAAACTGTCGCTCCCACACTTGAAAAATATTGTGATATTTTTTTTAACTTTTTTATATATCTTGTAAATTTCTATAGATTTTCCAAAAACTTGTTGCCACGCCCACTCCAACGACCACAAACAGCCCAAAACTGTTACACCCACACTTTTGAAAAATGTGACGTTTTGAGTTTTTTTGATATATTTTATTCTTGTGAATTGCTTTCGATTTTCCAAAAATCTTTCATCCACGCCCTTACGCCGTTCAAAACTGCCACGCCCACGCTTTTGAAAAAATTAAAAACTTTTTCATTTTTTAATCCGCAATTTCTACCGATATTCCAGAAAATTCAGAAATTTCTTGTTGGCTCTTTCACTAGCTTAGTAACGGGTATCTGATAGTCCGGAAACTCGACTATAGGATTTATCTTGTTATACCCGTTACTCGTAGATGAAAGGGTATAATAGATTCGTTGGAAAGTATGTAACAGGCAGAAGGTAGCGTATTTGACCATATAAATTATATAAATTATTGATCAGGATCAATAGCCGAGTCGAACTAGCCATGGTGTCTGTCCGTCACGTTTGATACATTGTATACTTTGTCATTTTTTTAAAAGATCTTGTAAATTTCTATAGTTTTCCAAAAAATCTTTTTGCCACAAAACGCCCACAAAAACTTAGTTGATTATCTTATGGATTAACATTAACCGGTGGCAAATCCTAAGATTCTGTAATTACAGTTGGTCGAAGAGGCGAACTGTATCTACATACAATTTAATCTACGTAGAGAAAATGTATAAAGAAAAGAGATATGTAAAGTTATCTTCTTATGTAAGGATCCAAGAATGGGTTCAAAAATAGGTATGTAAATGATGTCATGTAAGGATCCTGACCGCGTTAAAAATGCGAAAACCTAAAACTTAAAATAAAGTGATTGGAAATGTTAGAGTTCTGAGTAAATGATATCTAATCGTGTTGCCAGTTCTAAAAAAAATTTGATATTGCACTGAGTTTAGCTGAGATTTTTTAACAAAAATCTGGATAGTGGATAAAGAGCTTGTACAGTTTCTTAACACACAGAAAAGAAATTTTTACGATTCTGCGTTGAGTTCTCGAAATGTATTCTAAAGTAATGTAGAACTAAGTGCTGACCCAGATTATAAGTTTATCAGACGAACTTTATTGCATGCATTTTGTTGAGAGTCGTAAAAATAAAAAGAGTACGCAATAGTCTAGTTCTTCGACTTTCAAATACACATTACTCAGATAGTGGGAGTGCGAGAAGGAAAACGCGGCTTGTGGGCGTTAGAGTAGACATTTCAACACTCTAAAACAAACTAGAATCTACATGACTTATCTCAACTAGCGCCCTCCAGATCCGAATAGTAGAATGCGGCGTCGAAAATGTCATTCCCACAACGTTGTAAAAAGCGAACACGAATTAAATTAGGAAGGGTTTCTCAGACGTATTGAAATTTATTCGTGTTGAGCTAATAGCTATTTTAGCTTCTTTAAAAAATCAGACAACAAATCAAATATTAGTATATTGGTTTATTTTAGTTCCAGCGATGAACATATGTATGAGTATCGAAAGCGAATGACGATGAGCAGGCTTATTGCTGAGCCAACAGCAGAGCGGAAAAAAAATGCAAAAGTGAGAATACAAAAGAGGCAAGCAGATGCGAGCTTAGATACTGTTTTACGATAAGAGCCGCTAAAAGGTACTGCAAATGAATTTGCAAATTGAAATACTTGTCACAAAACAGTCATTCAACTACGTGTGCCAATTGCCAAAAAATGTTGCTGATAATACAAAAAGAAAAAATAATTTTCACTTCCGATTAGACTGGATTAGGAACACAAGCATTGAATTGAAGACATGGTAGACATTTTAATCATAACCTCAAAAGAGTGTTATTAGGAAAGTAAGCAGTTTGTAAGAAAGTTTTTAGCGTAATGTTTACATATTAGTTTATATCGTTATGAAAGTATATGAGTTAGTAAGTTATAGTTAGTAAGTTATAGTAAGTTATATATAAGTTTTTATTCACCTTCAATTTTGTTATGTCCGACAGATTTGAATGTACCTATTTGAACACATTTTCTTTTTCCAAATATAGCCCTTTTTCAATATTTCAGAATTAAAACTTTGTTGATTAAACAAAATAACCAATAAGGTCCTCAAAGTTAAAAAACGCCAATAACAGACTAGGGGTTTCTTGGTCATTACATGATAGTTAAGTCCAAAACTTGTCCGAACTTTAAGATGTAGATGTTGAGATCTTAAATTGTAAGCAAGAAATGTGCCGGTGGGTGACCAATCTTGGAAACATTTGCTTCTTTGCTTGCATATCTTCCATTCTCTTGCGGTCATTCCTTTTTATATTTGTATTAAAATAAAATTTTACTAGTTACTAAGTAAATTTACTATAGATGATTTATCATTTGTCCAAAATTTCTAAAACTTTATTTTGTTGATGTTCTCTTTAAATATTTTATTAAAACGATATTATATTCTTCTTACAGCCTGTCGCTGAAGTGCCATTTCGGATTAATATGGAAAATGATGACATTTCTCGGGATGCCCTGAAGTCATTGATTTTCGAAGAAACTTTAAAATTTAAGGAACGACAACCAGAAAATGCGCTTTAAACTTTAAGAATTTAAGTATATAGTAAAAACAATTGCTCCATTAGTGTAACTTTTATCGTAATTTTCTCCGATCTCACATTAGGGCTTTTACACAAAAAGCTTGCTAAAATGAGATAACCTCCGATTCCGATATGGCTCTAATAATTTTCTTAGGATAGGAACTTAACTTTTTGTGATGTTCGTAATATGCATTCATTTTTTTTATTTATTTTAAAATTAACTAATATTTAGGCTACCTGTTGTAAGAAACGTATGTAATATTGGGATATTAACGTCAAAATATTTGAGATCTATACAAAAATTTTAAAAAAGTTTATTAAAACAATGAACCTAAGTAATGCTTTGTATGAGTTGAAATTATTTATACGATCAAATTAAAAAAAAAAACTCGATTGTACCAAACCTTATATGTACGTTATTTTTGGTTATTTGGTCAGAATTAATATTACATCTTTGATATTGATGCGGTATCATTATTGATACAGCTTATATAAAATAATACAATTATATCATAATTTAATGTGATTTATTCAGTCAAGCGGGGTAAACCTTCTTGGATGTAGTTAAGCTAATCCACATTTCTAATTATGACATAACACGAACAATAACAAATTTTCAAACTGTTTTGCGATTGTTTAGCTATTACTGCAAAACATAAAGAAATTTGAAAATTCATTTATTTTCTTTTTTTGTGTAAACACATTTTTCTAAATTTTAACAATTTACAACACTGTCCTGACATTAAAAAAAAATCAAAGGCAATGAGGGATAGATAGAAAATTGTAAATTTTTAAATGTTTCGTAAATTTGAAGACTTCACATTGTTAAGCATTTGCACACTTTATTACAAGAAAAAAATGAATATTAATATTATCAGCTAACGAAATTTAAAAGCACATTTTAAAAATTTCAAGAATATCCACTTCAATAAGATATACTCTTAATCGAAATCATTTTGGTATACTTTTGGTAAATTAAACTGTACGCAAATAAATTAAATTGTAAGTTAAATGTGTGCGTAGTTGTGCTTTTAATTTATATTATTATTCTCGTTAATCGTAGAGTAAAAGGGTATACTAGATTCATCGAAAAGTATGTAACAGGCATAAGGAAGCTTTTCCGACCATATAAAGTATATATAATAAACTTTTTTTGGTGATTAGGGCGTCTCTTAAAGTTGTCCATTCGTTGTGCATTCCAAATTGGGTAACCTTTTCCGCATCTCCGACAATTTGAAGTTCGATGGCTCCAAATATAACCGCCTTCTGTCGAGCGTCGTTTGAAGGGTATAAGTTCAACAGGTATTCGATACGTCTGATTTGATGGGTCTCCAGAGAATTTCGGTACTTGGCGTATTTGCCGAAGTAATTGAGTCATATTTTCCGCTGGTAATTCCATTTTAGTTTTATTTATAAGTTAGTTTCTGTTCTTGTTCACAGACTGCTGCAGTATGTCGAGACTTATGCCTTAAGTGAACTGCACTGTTTTAACTTTTTATTGTTTTTACAATAGTAGCGGTCGCACTTTTGATTTTAGTGGGCTACTGTTTTTGTTCACAGACTGCTACAGTATGTCGAGACTTATGTCTTAGTGAACTGCACTGTGCGCCTTTTAATTGTATTACACCTTAGTGGAGGTCTCACTTCACGAAGCGGTCCACAAAATTAGGTCTTTAAATTAACTCCGATCGCAGAGGTTCTTGTACGGATACCGATTTTAGTCACTTTAAACGAACCGAAATCACTTTGTTGCGGCCAATTCGCGGGTACAATCAGAAAAGGTTACTTGGTCGTACAAGTTTTCCTCTTTTCACTAGATTGTCAAAGGATAACGAGTTTACTAGGACTTTTTTTCAGTATCCTACCGACTGCGCCAATAAACTTTTTTTGGTGATAGATTTAATGAAAAAAAATATATTTTCCTTTTTATGATCTTTATTTGAATAAGTTTCACCAGAGGTCAGTTAAGAACTAATTTACAAATGTATTCTTTCGGCCCAGCAAACCTTTTACAGAGGATTAACATAAGCCTTTTAAGTTCTACTTAGCTTTATATGTCAAGCTTAACAGATCATTAAGCTCGTTACCGTTAAGCGGTTCGTATCTTGGGGGAATGTTATTTATGAGGCTTTTGGAGAGTGAGTGAGTGGCTTCCTGCTTTCCTTATTGGATTGGCGTCCTGCGTTGCTACAGCAAGGCGTCAATTCCATATCTGCTGCAACCGACGGTCGCTCCGGGCTTACGTCTGGCGTCCGTTCCGTCCCTGTAGCACTCGACCATGTCTTCACCATAATCCTGCCACCACACGAGTTTTTTGTTCAGCTACCTGTGTATTAATATGATGACTTGCTTCGTCCCGCTACGTCATGCTTGCTCCTTGCAGACTCCGTGTCTCCTTCCACTTTTACTTGTTACGTTTCTCAGTTGCATGATTTTTGATGACTGTCCCTCTTTCAGTGCTCGGACTGCATATATATATATATAGGCCTCCTTAAACCAATAATACTCGACGTCTCCAATCCCCAGGTTCAAGGTTCACTGTTTTATCCGGACCGAGGTCCAGTTTTGTTCCGTTAATTCTCTAAATCGGCACGCAGACGCTCTATTTCCTATTTGTTGCGTAACTGACAACATTCATGCCATCCTTCGGCAGTTGATCTCATTTGTGCTCTTTTCAAGTTGGATAGTTCTACAAAGAAGAAAAATAATAAATTCGTTGCATTACGTTTATTTTGACATCGGAAGTCAAAGGTAAATAGAAATCGATCGAGAAAGATCAAGCTTAGTTTTTTTACGTTTAAGAAATGACCAGAAAGACGTCTGGAATTTATTTATTTTCATATAGTAAATTTAACAGTTTCTTCGTGAAATTCATATGGCACATGTCCAAGTGAATAGTACCTAAAAACTAAAGTGTCCTTTGCCCTCTTCATGTAATACGACTAGTACTACTTGAGTTTATGTTATGTAAATTGTTGGTTCTCTATAGTATCCAGACTATTTTAATTTTACTGGGTTCTGTGTTAGTAGAGTTGTGGTAGCCTCCAGAAGCGACACAGACTGGACTGAGAGTGCAGTAAGACCTTGAATGCGCATACTCCCAGCACTATATATGGCACTAACCATTATCGCGGGCACAGCTCTTCTACGCACTTCACATCTGGCTCGATGAAGGGTTCTCAGCTCATCGCAGGTCAGAAATTAAAGAGACCACATCACGGCAAACATGATGCTGCAGGCGATCTCCTGTAAAGAGTTGATAGATCAGCACCAAATAAATCGATTTGGCTGCGAACAAGTGAAAGTGCAAACGTAGAATTTTAGATGTGCACATCTGAATCTAGCGCTCTCTAGCTGTGCCATATATACGTGTATGTCGACGAATCTGCCATCCTGTATCGACTTCCTGTACAAATTTATGACATTTAATATAGATTAAACTGAATGAGCTTCGAACAAAGATCCAACATTAAATTTTGTTTTAAGATTGGTAAAACTTTTACCGAAACGTTTCAATTGATGAAACAAGCTTATGGCGATGATTGCCTATCCCGTAGCAGAGTTCACGAGTGATTTCAACGTTTTCAAAATGTTCGTAGGATATAAATGATGTAAAATATCCTCCCCCGAAACTCCTTTCAACTCGCCTGGTGCATTTAGTTTAAAATTACCCTTGGACACTATGCGGTAGTCTTTTGTATTATGTTGATGGCCTCTTTTCATCATTATCATCAACATAAAAGTCGCCCCCACTGAAAATAACAGCTTCTCATCTATTGATAACTGGTGCATGCCATAAGTATGCCAAAACATTTTGACTATTATAATATAATTAAAAAGAAATATTTACATTTTTCCCAGTGTGAGCGTAGCTGTTTTGGTCGTTTTGTAAGCGTAGCCAAAATATTTTTGGGATATCTATAGAAGACCTAAGAATTATTAGAATGAGCATGTGATCCTGATCTAGTGATCCTGATCAAGAATATATATTCTTTTACGTAGGTATAAAGTGCCCTCTTCCTGAAAAAGGACTTGTGCCGAGGGAGACCCTTCCGATGTTCAGGCACCAGGTTGCCAGCATAAGAGCAACATTTTTAAGACGTGAGATCTTGGTAAGATCCAACATAACGAGAACAATTATTAAAAGTGATTGAAAAATAATTGGATTTGTATATTTATTGTACTTCCCGCGGCAAGTTGCCGCAATTTTATTGATGTCAATTACAGGTACTGCGCATGGGGATAGTGAGGGATAAGCGTGTCCTGCAGTGTAACCCTAGGCAGGGTTACCCGGTTCTCTGGGATATGGCAGGTCAAAGGTGTATAATACAGAACCCAAACAACTAACTTGTAGAACGCCAGCACAACTGCATCTGGTTGCTCACCTCTCAGTTTCACCGTTTCACCTTTCAGTTCGACGATGAATTTTCGCTCCAGCGGGTATGATTTTAATAGAAGATATAGCTCACTTGTTAGGAGGGTTTTTAGCTTAAAACCATCATGCCACACTCGATTTAAAAAATTCTTTCACGTCTAGGAAGATAACAGAGCTGTATTGATCAGCAGCATTTTATTTGTATTGCTTTTATTTAGTGATTTAAAATCTGTCCTAGTGAACAATAATTTAATGTTTAAGGGGAGTTCCTAGGATGCACTTCTTTAGAGGTTAAATTTATAATTTAATGTGAGGGTGGAGGTGAGGGCCCCATGTGAGCCTTCGGTCCACGGTTAGCCCGAGGTATTTGGGGGTGTTGGTGGTTGGGATGGTGTCACCGTCCAGCGTAAAGGGGGGACATTCAACTCTGCGTAGCGAAAATGTTGTAGGAATCCAGGGTGCCACACTTTGTCATACGCCTGGCTGTCCAGGAAGACGGCTCAACAGTATTGCTTATTTTCGAAAGCGTCCTGAATGCCGGTGGCATTGCTCGGGTGTTCCATTGGAGCGCCTAAAGCCAAACTGGTGATTATGGATCAGTCCAGCCTCGTCCAGTACTGGTAACACTCTTCGCAGAATTACACTTTCGAGTATTTTGGACAGGATTGCCAGCAGACTAATCGGTCTATATGAGGCAAGATTGGCTTCAGGCTTTCTTAATGAGCTTGCTAGGGTTTCCATGACGGTTTTAAAAGCCGAACTAGAATGGCATCCTGAACGCAACTTACTGCCATAATTCTACTAAGAAATATTAGAGAATGTGGGCAGCAAGGTTTTTGGTATGTAGGACGCAATAGGTTATCCGGCTTTCCTGGCTTTGGTATCATCGATATTAAAGAGCATTTACATTGTGTAGGGAAGTATCCTCCGTAACATGGAGTTCGAGAGCAGTACAAGAAGTACCCTTCTTTGGCAGAGCCTTGGCTACTCTGCTATTAATTCCGTCGAATACTGGAGCATTACTGGAGTGCAATTTTTGTATTTGAAGACAGACTTCTTCTACACCTGGGCTTCTACGTCCTCACGCTTCGCAAGGTCAAATGGTTGAAATCGATCTTCTAGTTGTCAAGGAAATTTCTGCATCGGATCTGCACCAAGTGTTGTCAGCACGCTTTATATAGATCAGCGTTGAGTAGCAGTCAGCGAAATATTTGTTTTTAGTGCAGCAATTTCTTTAGATCTGGTATCAGCCGGATTTCTCGAATGCATGAACCTGCGAAGCAGGTATCATCAGATCCAGGACCTCTTGTTTTAAAGGTCATGAGGGGGGTCTGATGGTTTTATTGAACCTTGCCCATAGGTTGAGGACTCGGCAGCGATGTGGATATTTCGAGCAAAGAGCTCAGTGGCGTCGTCAATATCTTCGGGAAGCTCAGATAAGGCTAACAAGTTGGTTAACCGCCTGGAACCGTGGAATATTCGCTTTTTGAGGAAGAATATACGTCCTCCTGGAGAGCTTCGGAGCAGTTGTACTTAGTTCGATTACCAAGGGGATATTTTCAGAATACAGTTCCAAGCTTTCCTAGATGGACTTAAGCTCTGAGCGAATTCCTCCATAGATGTCAAAATCGATTACGCTGGCTGTAGGGGTAATGCGTGCGCTCTCCAGTTGCAAGGACCTGGATATTTTTGATTTCTAGATACAGCCTGTCAATACTCTTTCACTGGTTGTACAATTTTGAAAGCCCCAAAGTCGATAGTGTGGATTCCACTCTCCGGCAATAAGAAATTTGGGTCCTAGCTCCTCAAATAGGGGTTTGAAGTGAAACTTTGGAGGACAATAAATAGACGGAAATGCTATTTCGCCTTGGTTCGTTTTAACCTTGACTGCGACACATTGAGCACTCTGATGTTCCATTGTCAAAAATTGGTAGTATTTGAGGAAGGAATTTATAAGTACTGCAGCGCCCCCCCGGTGGCGATCGGAAGGATGATTTGATTGGTGAATGTCATAGTGCGATAAACGCCTAAGGTCTCTTCATTGTGGTCTATTACTTCCACGGTGTTCATCACATTGGCGGTGTTGGTAGAGGTCTAGACTGCTTGACGCCCATCTTGGAACTTTCTTTGTTGCTATAGGCTCCCTCTGCTTCAGATTTTTGGCTGCTTGAAGTCTGTACCTTCAAAGTCTTACGATCTTATTAAGAGGGTGCTTGTAACAGGCTGTATAGGGTTGGAAACGCTTCCTTCTACCTGTTAAATACTTTTCAACAAATCTAGTATACCCTCTTACTCTACTGGTAACGGGTATAAAAATATATTATTCATCCCTTCAAGAGCGGCAGAAAGTCAGAACTTGAATAATATGAATTTAATAATACGATAAAGTCTACATGAGTCAGAACATTATACTCTGGGAGGAACTCATGGTCAGACCTAGTGGTCTGTGATTTAAAAATACCTTATTGTAATTTCTATTCTATCTACTATGCACAGAAAAGTCCAGCCGAATAACAAGTCGAGATTCTCATCTTCACCACAAATAAGATAAGAAATAATGACTTCTTAAAGATCAAATGTACATATTCTTTATATATTATTTCATACAATCTTTATAATAATATTTTACATTAGTCGTCTAATTTTGATCCATTTAAATAAATTAAAACGATTTTTGAGTTCATACGGACAGATGGGCAGACTGAAGGACTTGGATACGGCTAGGCTATTGATCCTGATCAAGAATATATATTTCTTATATGGTCGGAAACGCTCCCTTCTGTCTGTTACATATTTTTCAATGAACCTGGTTACCCTTTTATTCTGCGAGTAACGGGTATAACAACGAAGCATTTACAAAATTGCTTTATGGGTTCTGTTGTTGTTACTAGTTCAGTATAAATACTTTATATGGTCGCAAAAGCCGTAAGAGTATTACAGGTGCGTTTTTTAAGCTTCGTCTTTTCTCCCAATATTTCAAATAACGGACGTTTTGGTTCGGCTATCCCTTGAATCGAAGGCGGTGTAACCGATTGCTACCTCTGAACTACGGCATTGTATAATTATAAATTCATAGAATTTTGGTATGTGTTAATTGTTGATAACTTTATATTCTGGTTCCTAATGTTTTTAAACAGAGTATTATCGAATATTTTTAATTGCAAGTATTTTATTTTTTTTTATTCTATATTTTCAAGTATCTGTTTTAATTGTTGGTAAACTAATAATATTATAAGAAATATAACAGGTTTATTTTTAGAGTGTTTCTAGGAATACAAAAAGGAACGCGGCAAAAATATTATTTATTTTAAACGCGTTTTTTTTTATATTTACAGGATAGGCTGCATAAATATTTTTTATAAAAAAACTATCATATTAATATATTTTTCATGCTAAGTATTTGTTCTTAAATTCTTTATTAATACATCTGCCAACATGCTTTTTGTTGAAACATAGTTTAAATGTACAACATTTTCCTTCTACATATCACTAACATGATGGTATTTAACATTTACATATTAGCTGTGCTCACTATGTGCCCGCCAGACGACTTTTCGGTTTCTACTGTCATTCCGCGCCAGGCTCACGACGTCTTCGTTAAAAGACGACCTTGTCCTGCGTCGCTCGTCGTCCTGGATGACTCGTCCTGCGTAGTTGGGTGCTGTACAGTTGGTGTCTGATAGATATTTGCATGAATACAGTCAAAGCAGCATTTGGTACACTCACTCAAAGTTCTGACTGACTGAGTAAAACAAATTTGGCAAATGTGGTGAAGGCTTGAGTAGAAAATTTACCGTACCCGAACGGCGAAGCAATGCCCGAATAAGTTTCGCGACCGAGTACTCGGAATAACCGAAATTTTTCCGCGCCACATTGGCGACGTCAAAATTATTGCGTGTCTGTTTTTTTTGTTTTTGTTTTGCTTTTTAATACAAGACATAAAAAAGTAGAAAGACATGGATTAATTATTATATATATGTATGTATGTAATTTATTTATTTTGTTTTTCAATTACTGAATCCAGAAACAAAAGTTTTTTTATAGTATCAGAATTGTTAGCAATAATACATCGTTTTGCACAACATAATATAATTGCCATATTGCCATCCTGCAACGAAATGCTCATATGTTCGAAAATGGTTATATTGCGCGAGGTTGCCAATTGGTGACCACAATGTTTCTGAAAAGATTAAGAAATTGGCATCATAAGTAAGAAACCCGATTGGATTTTGCACAGCTGACGTTCCATCTCGTTTGTCCGTAAAAGCGGTAAAAAAAAAGTTGATGAATGGGAATAATAAGTAAGTCAGCATCAAACATAGCCGATAGAGTCGTAGTAAACATAAAGAATAAAGTTAGTCTACGCGTTTCTATTGACTATATAAAACTAAATAGCATGGTTGTTGAGCCAATAAGATTTTTTAAAAGCTAATTTCTACAGAATAAAAAGAGATTTCGAACGAATAGATTTATTTGAATTGTTAGAGCTCGATGCGAATATGCAAAAGATACAAAAGCGATTGATGTGAGCGACTTAAATACAGAGCGAACAGCAGATCGCTAAGCCAAAGGTGCCAAAGCATGAGTACAGGATAGAGATATCGCAAGAGACACGTGCTTAGATAAATAAAGATTATCGCACAGGTGAGGAGCCGGATAAATAAATTGTCTCCAATGTTGGCACTAAACAAAAAAAAAATTTAGTAACTGCTAGTGGATGCGAAACCAGACGTACTCCCCCCGTTGGAAGCGTGGCTTTCAACAGAATCCCTAAGGGGCAGCAGACGCACCTCATTCACTGCTCGCTAATTTGGTTTCGGTCCCTGAATCCAACGAAGACTTCTCCAGCTGACCATATACTCGACGAAGACCATATTGGTCAACAAAGGATGAAAGCGAGGCAAGTGAGCTAGAAGGCTGTTGTGAACTTTTCCCCTGATTCATTCTTATTTATTAAATAAAAATTATATATTTGGTGTATGGGGACACTGTCTCCAATTTTTGTCTTTATTGTTTTCACGGTCAAAAGTTTTCTCTGTGTTTTTCACTTAATGGACTAACTTAATGTACTCAAGCTTACCGCGGCCTGCAGGCCGATCGCTCCTGCAGCAAAGTGCTGACACTGGAAAAACAGCAATATGTGAACGTCCTTCTTGATAACCAATGGGAGTCAAGCTCAACCCCTAAAGGCGTACATGTTGAATTTGCATATTAAGCTTAGGGTGGACTTAAGTTTACTTATTAATTGTCTTATTATTAAGTTGTATATGTGTAATTTTATAACATTTATAACATTTTTTTTTATATATATATAATTAATTAATTAATTTTTTTTTTAATAATAATAATTGTTATATAGTTATGTTTTTATTTACTTTAGAGTCTATTAAATGCACCGTTGGAGTAACTAAGACCAACGCTGTAACCGAAGTTTTGTCAAATAAAATAAATAACAAATCGAATTGGATTATGATCTTTATTGTTCAGTGTTCAGCTTAAGAAACTGGGGAGATGCCTCTGTGCTTAAGAAAAATGTAAGTGTATTTTGGGAGAGCATTGCTGTTGGACTCTAAAGTCAAGGAGAATCCTCAGAGAGAGCAGCCAAAACTGCTTAGGTTAGGTTTTGGGATTTGTTTACATGAATGGTTAGGGATCCGTTTACATGAATGGTTTAGTGCTGTTTAAGTGTGTTATTGTTCATGGGATCAATGAAACTGGCCGGTTTGGGTGGCGCAAATGCGTCACTACCCTTCCCTTAAAGAGAAGCCTATACTTGGGCTGGGATTAATGGATATAGTACGGGTAATGAGGCTTCTTCCAGTTCTATTTGTTGTGGTGTGTTTTGATTTTCATTTTTTCTTAATTCTTATTTTGCGTACAATATTATGAATGGGTTAAACGATACGTATCTTAAATACATGTACAATAAAATAAGTGTAATGATGACAAAAGTCAATAATATGTAAAGTGTAACATTGTTTTGTAAAATCATTTCATCAATGTCGTTGTGTTTTACAGTTTATATTTATGTTACTATGTTATGTTATGTTACACTTACCAAGTGGTGTGTATAATGGAGTCAAATCTATTTCTGGTTTTAAGAGATTTTCACTTAAAATTATACTATTGATATCTATTTTACATTGAGTCACTCTTATCATTTTGTTTCCTTCTATGTTTATTTTATTAATTGGGATTAGTTTGAGACTTGTTTGGGTTAAATTCCAAGTTATAATTGTGTTTGGTTCTATGTATTTTATTATTTCATCTGTGTGAACTGACTCAAAATTACAAATTGGTTTTAAATGTTTAATGATATTGGTGACACACTCATTGTTTATTTCTTTCGTTTATTTTCGTTATTGTAAACTTTATTTCCTTATTCAAAATATGATTGTGTGTCGGTGTATTCTAGCTGAGTGTCTGGGTTATAGTCTGGGTAAGGTATTATTTTGATTGTGTTTATTAATGAAAAGTTAATGGGATTAATAATTGGTTATCTTTGTATATGTGGATGTTTTAATGTTTGTGGATGTTTTAATGTTTAAAATATTTTGGTTGTTTACAAATAAAAGGGTGTAAAAGGGTGTTAACGATTTTGTCGTCTTTTTCGTATTCCTGTATCTTCTGCATTCCGTCGTTTATCAATCGTATAGCGTCATTAAGTTCATGTAACTTCACTGTGTCATGGGAGTGTGTCTCAAGTTTTTTCTGTATTTCTGCACTGAAAAACTGAGCCCACAATGTTGCAGGGTTATTCCACTTAGTTCTCTTTTCATCTTATGCATGCTAGTCGGTACGCAGCCTTTAAGTTAAGTTGATCTTCAAACAAGGAGGATGGTGTTTGGACTGGTTTATCAGAAAAAAGGAGATAGCCATGGTTGGTGTCAATATTATTAATTTGAATTTGCTTTTCTTATTTGCCTTTCTGTAGTGGGCCTTTGTTGTATCTCGTGTCGACTTCGTATACCATTCTGTCACTCTTTATTTTGTTTATTTCGTTTTCTTTGTTTTTTTGGGTGTCTAATATTGGTTGTCCAGCGTAGAGAAATATGTCTGCAGAGCTCTGTCCAGCGGTATCGTGTTTGGTCTAGTGATTGTATATGTTGAGTATTGTTTCTATTTTGCTAAATTTGATTTCGTCGTCGTCGGATGTTTTGATTATGCGAATTTTTTCATTAATTGTTTTATGTAGTCTTTCTATATCCGCCACACCGGTCTTTGTTGTGTTAAGCTGCAATTCGATTTCCTCACTCTCCAGCCCAGCCAATGAGGACTTGTGCCGAGGGAGACCCTTCCGATGTTCAGGCACCAGGTTGCCAGCATAAGAGCAACATTTTTAAGACGTGAGATCTTGGTAAGATCCAACATAACGAGAACAATTATTAAAAGTGATTGAAAAATAATTGGATTTGTATATTTATTGTACTTCCCGCGGCAAGTTGCCGCAATTTTATTGATGTCAATTACAGGTACTGCGCATGGGGATAGTGAGGGATAAGCGTGTCCTGCAGTGTAACCCTAGGCAGGGTTACCCGGTTCTCTGGGATATGGCAGGTCAAAGGTGTATAATACAGAACCCAAACAACTAACTTGTAGAACGCCAGCACAACTGCATCTGGTTGCTCACCTCTCAGTTTCACCGTTTCACCTTTCAGTTCGACGATGAATTTTCGCTCCAGCGGGTATGATTTTAATAGAAGATATAGCACACTTGTTAGGAGGGTTTTTAGCTTAAAACCATCATGCCACACTCGATTTAAAAAATTCTTTCACGTCTAGGAAGATAACAGAGCTGTATTGATCAGCAGCATTTTATTTGTATTGCTTTTATTTAGTGATTTAAAATCTGTCCTAGTGAACAATAATTTAATGTTTAAGGGGAGTTCCTAGGATGCACTTCTTTAGAGGTTAAATTTATAATTTAATGTGAGGGTGGAGGTGAGGGCCCCATGTGAGCCTTCGGTCCACGGTTAGCCCGAGGTATTTGGGGGTGTTGGTGGTTGGGATGGTGTCACCGTCCAGCGTAAAGGGGGGACATTCAACTCTGCCTAGCGAAAATGTTGTAGGAATCCAGGGTGCCACACTTTGTCATACGCCTGGCTGTCCAGGAAGACGGCTCAACAGTATTGCTTATTTTCGAAAGCGTCCTGAATGCCGGTGGCATTGCTCGGGTGTTCCATTGGAGCGCCTAAAGCCAAACTGGTGATTATGGATCAGTCCAGCCTCGTCCAGTACTGGTAACACTCTTCGCAGAATTACACTTTCGAGTATTTTGGACAGGATTGCCAGCAGACTAATCGGTCTATATGAGGCAAGATTGGCTTCAGGCTTTCTTAATGAGCTTGCTAGGGTTTCCATGACGGTTTTAAAAGCCGAACTAGAATGGCATCCTGAACGCAACTTACTGCCATAATTCTACTAAGAAATATTAGAGAATGTGGGCAGCAAGGTTTTTGGTATGTAGGACGCAATAGGTTATCCGGCTTTCCTGGCTTTGGTATCATCGATATTAAAGAGCATTTACATTGTGTAGGGAAGTATCCTCCGTAACATGGAGTTCGAGAGCAGTACAAGAAGTACCCTTCTTTGGCAGAGCCTTGGCTACTCTGCTATTAATTCCGTCGAATACTGGAGCATTACTGGAGTGCAATTTTTGTATTTGAAGACAGACTTCTTCTACACCTGGGCTTCTACGTCCTCACGCTTCGCAAGGTCAAATGGTTGAAATCGATCTTCTAGTTGTCAAGGAAATTTCTGCATCGGATCTGCACCAAGTGTTGTCAGCACGCTTTATATAGATCAGCGTTGAGTAGCAGTCAGCGAAATATTTGTTTTTAGTGCAGCAATTTCTTTAGATCTGGTATCAGCCGGATTTCTCGAATGCATGAACCTGCGAAGCAGGTATCATCAGATCCAGGACCTCTTGTTTTAAAGGTCATGAGGGGGGTCTGATGGTTTTATTGAACCTTGCCCATAGGTTGAGGACTCGGCAGCGATGTGGATATTTCGAGCAAAGAGCTCAGTGGCGTCGTCAATATCTTCGGGAAGCTCAGATAAGGCTAACAAGTTGGTTAACCGCCTGGAACCGTGGAATATTCGCTTTTTGAGGAAGAATATACGTCCTCCTGGAGAGCTTCGGAGCAGTTGTACTTAGTTCGATTACCAAGGGGATATTTTCAGAATACAGTTCCAAGCTTTCCTAGATGGACTTAAGCTCTGAGCGAATTCCTCCATAGATGTCAAAATCGATTACGCTGGCTGTAGGGGTAATGCGTGCGCTCTCCAGTTGCAAGGACCTGGATATTTTTGATTTCTAGATACAGCCTGTCAATACTCTTTCACTGGTTGTACAATTTTGAAAGCCCCAAAGTCGATAGTGTGGATTCCACTCTCCGGCAATAAGAAATTTGGGTCCTAGCTCCTCAAATAGGGGTTTGAAGTGAAACTTTGGAGGACAATAAATAGACGGAAATGCTATTTCGCCTTGGTTCGTTTTAACCTTGACTGCGACACATTGAGCACTCTGATGTTCCATTGTCAAAAATTGGTAGTATTTGAGGAAGGAATTTATAAGTACTGCAGCGCCCCCCCGGTGGCGATCGGAAGGATGATTTGATTGGTGAATGTCATAGTGCGATAAACGCCTAAGGTCTCTTCATTGTGGTCTATTACTTCCACGGTGTTCATCACATTGGCGGTGTTGGTAGAGGTCTAGACTGCTTGACGCCCATCTTGGAACTTTCTTTGTTGCTATAGGCTCCCTCTGCTTCAGATTTTTGGCTGCTTGAAGTCTGTACCTTCAAAGTCTTACGATCTTATTAAGAGGGTGCTTGTAACAGGCTGTATAGGGTTGGAAACGCTTCCTTCTACCTGTTAAATACTTTTCAACAAATCTAGTATACCCTCTTACTCTACTGGTAACGGGTATAAAAATATATTATTCATCCCTTCAAGAGCGGCAGAAAGTCAGAACTTGAATAATATGAATTTAATAATACGATAAAGTCTACATGAGTCAGAACATTATACTCTGGGAGGAACTCATGGTCAGACCTAGTGGTCTGTGATTTAAAAATACCTTATTGTAATTTCTATTCTATCTACTATGCACAGAAAAGTCCAGCCGAATAACATGTCGAGATTCTCATCTTCACCACAAATAAGATAAGAAATAATGACTTCTTAAAGATCAAATGTACATATTCTTTATATATTATTTCATACAATCTTTATAATAATATTTTACATTAGTCGTCTAATTTTGATCCATTTAAATAAATTAAAACGATTTTTGAGTTCATACGGACAGATGGGCAGACTGAAGGACTTGGATACGGCTAGGCTATTGATCCTGATCAAGAATATATATTTCTTATATGGTCGGAAACGCTCCCTTCTGTCTGTTACATATTTTTCAATGAACCTGGTTACCCTTTTATTCTGCGAGTAACGGGTATAACAACGAAGCATTTACAAAATTGCTTTATGGGTTCTGTTGTTGTTACTAGTTCAGTATAAATACTTTATATGGTCGCAAAAGCCGTAAGAGTATTACAGGTGCGTTTTTTAAGCTTCGTCTTTTCTCCCAATATTTCAAATAACGGACGTTTTGGTTCGGCTATCCCTTGAATCGAAGGCGGTGTAACCGATTGCTACCTCTGAACTACGGCATTGTATAATTATAAATTCATAGAATTTTGGTATGTGTTGATTGTTGATAACTTTATATTCTGGTTCCTAATGTTTTTAAACAGAGTATTATCGAATATTTTTAATTGCAAGTATTTTATTTTTTTTTATTCTATATTTTCAAGTATCTGTTTTAATTGTTGGTAAACTAATAATATTATAAGAAATATAACAGGTTTATTTTTAGAGTGTTTCTAGGAATACAAAAAGGAACGCGGCAAAAATATTATTTATTTTAAACGCGTTTTTTTTTATATTTACAGGATAGGCTGCATAAATATTTTTTATAAAAAAACTATCATATTAATATATTTTTCATGCTAAGTATTTGTTCTTAAATTCTTTATTAATACATCTGCCAACATGCTTTTTGTTGAAACATAGTTTAAATGTACAACATTTTCCTTCTACATATCACTAACATGATGGTATTTAACATTTACATATTAGCTGTGCTCACTATGTGCCCGCCAGACGACTTTTCGGTTTCTACTGTCATTCCGCGCCAGGCTCACGACGTCTTCGTTAAAAGACGACCTTGTCCTGCGTCGCTCGTCGTCCTGGATGACTCGTCCTGCGTAGTTGGGTGCTGTACAGTTGGTGTCTGATAGATATTTGCATGAATACAGTCAAAGCAGCATTTGGTACACTCACTCAAAGTTCTGACTGACTGAGTAAAACAAATTTGGCAAATGTGGTGAAGGCTTGAGTAGAAAATTTACCGTACCCGAACGGCGAAGCAATGCCCGAATAAGTTTCGCGACCGAGTACTCGGAATAACCGAAATTTTTCCGCGCCACATTGGCGACGTCAAAATTATTGCGTGTCTGTTTTTTTTGTTTTTGTTTTGCTTTTTAATACAAGACATAAAAAAGTAGAAAGACATGGATTAATTATTATATATATGTATGTATGTAATTTATTTATTTTGTTTTTCAATTACTGAATCCAGAAACAAAAGTTTTTTTATAGTATCAGAATTGTTAGCAATAATACATCGTTTTGCACAACATAATATAATTGCCATATTGCCATCCTGCAACGAAATGCTCATATGTTCGAAAATGGTTATATTGCGCGAGGTTGCCAATTGGTGACCACAATGTTTCTGAAAAGATTAAGAAATTGGCATCATAAGTAAGAAACCCGATTGGATTTTGCACAGCTGACGTTCCATCTCGTTTGTCCGTAAAAGCGGTAAAAAAAAAGTTGATGAATGGGAATAATAAGTAAGTCAGCATCAAACATAGCCGATAGAGTCGTAGTAAACATAAAGAATAAAGTTAGTCTACGCGTTTCTATTGACTATATAAAACTAAATAGCATGGTTGTTGAGCCAATAAGATTTTTTAAAAGCTAATTTCTACAGAATAAAAAGAGATTTCGAACGAATAGATTTATTTGAATTGTTAGAGCTCGATGCGAATATGCAAAAGATACAAAAGCGATTGATGTGAGCGACTTAAATACAGAGCGAACAGCAGATCGCTAAGCCAAAGGTGCCAAAGCATGAGTACAGGATAGAGATATCGCAAGAGACACGTGCTTAGATAAATAAAGATTATCGCACAGGTGAGGAGCCGGATAAATAAATTGTCTCCAATGTTGGCACTAAACAAAAAAAAAATTTAGTAACTGCTAGTGGATGCGAAACCAGACGTACTCCCCCCGTTGGAAGCGTGGCTTTCAACAGAATCCCTAAGGGGCAGCAGACGCACCTCATTCACTGCTCGCTAATTTGGTTTCGGTCCCTGAATCCAACGAAGACTTCTCCAGCTGACCATATACTCGACGAAGACCATATTGGTCAACAAAGGATGAAAGCGAGGCAAGTGAGCTAGAAGGCTGTTGTGAACTTTTCCCCTGATTCATTCTTATTTATTAAATAAAAATTATATATTTGGTGTATGGGGACACTGTCTCCAATTTTTGTCTTTATTGTTTTCACGGTCAAAAGTTTTCTCTGTGTTTTTCACTTAATGGACTAACTTAATGTACTCAAGCTTACCGCGGCCTGCAGGCCGATCGCTCCTGCAGCAAAGTGCTGACACTGGAAAAACAGCAATATGTGAACGTCCTTCTTGATAACCAATGGGAGTCAAGCTCAACCCCTAAAGGCGTACATGTTGAATTTGCATATTAAGCTTAGGGTGGACTTAAGTTTACTTATTAATTGTCTTATTATTAAGTTGTATATGTGTAATTTTATAACATTTATAACATTTTTTTTTATATATATATAATTAATTAATTAATTTTTTTTTTAATAATAATAATTGTTATATAGTTATGTTTTTATTTACTTTAGAGTCTATTAAATGCACCGTTGGAGTAACTAAGACCAACGCTGTAACCGAAGTTTTGTCAAATAAAATAAATAACAAATCGAATTGGATTATGATCTTTATTGTTCAGTGTTCAGCTTAAGAAACTGGGGAGATGCCTCTGTGCTTAAGAAAAATGTAAGTGTATTTTGGGAGAGCATTGCTGTTGGACTCTAAAGTCAAGGAGAATCCTCAGAGAGAGCAGCCAAAACTGCTTAGGTTAGGTTTTGGGATTTGTTTACATGAATGGTTAGGGATCCGTTTACATGAATGGTTTAGTGCTGTTTAAGTGTGTTATTGTTCATGGGATCAATGAAACTGGCCGGTTTGGGTGGCGCAAATGCGTCACTACCCTTCCCTTAAAGAGAAGCCTATACTTGGGCTGGGATTAATGGATATAGTACGGGTAATGAGGCTTCTTCTAGTTCTATTTGTTGTGGTGTGTTTTGATTTTCATTTTTTCTTAATTCTTATTTTGCGTACAATATTATGAATGGGTTAAACGATACGTATCTTAAATACATGTACAATAAAATAAGTGTAATGATGACAAAAGTCAATAATATGTAAAGTGTAACATTGTTTTGTAAAATCATTTCATCAATGTCGTTGTGTTTTACAGTTTATATGTTATGTTACACTTACCAAGTGGTGTGTATAATGGAGTCAAATCTATTTCTGGTTTTAAGAGATTTTCACTTAAAATTATACTATTGATATCTATTTTACATTGAGTCACTCTTATCATTTTGTTTCCTTCTATGTTTATTTTATTAATTGGGATTAGTTTGAGACTTGTTTGGGTTAAATTCCAAGTTATAATTGTGTTTGGTTCTATGTATTTTATTATTTCATCTGTGTGAACTGACTCAAAATTACAAATTGGTTTTAAATGTTTAATGATATTGGTGACACACTCATTGTTTATTTCTTTCGTTTATTTTCGTTATTGTAAACTTTATTTCCTTATTCAAAATATGATTGTGTGTCGGTGTATTCTAGCTGAGTGTCTGGGTTATAGTCTGGGTAAGGTATTATTTTGATTGTGTTTATTAATGAAAAGTTAATGGGATTAATAATTGGTTATCTTTGTATATGTGGATGTTTTAATGTTTGTGGATGTTTTAATGTTTAAAATATTTTGGTTGTTTACAAATAAAAGGGTGTAAAAGGGTGTTAACGATTTTGTCGTCTTTTTCGTATTCCTGTATCTTCTGCATTCCGTCGTTTATCAATCGTATAGCGTCATTAAGTTCATGTAACTTCACTGTGTCATGGGAGTGTGTCTCAAGTTTTTTCTGTATTTCTGCTCGATCATTTTCAACAAGTGTGACAAATAGGTATTTAAAAACTGAGCCCACAATGTTGCAGGGTTATTCCACTTAGTTCTCTTTTCATCTTATGCATGCTAGTCGGTACGCAGCCTTTAAGTTAAGTTGATCTTCAAACAAGGAGGATGGTGTTTGGACTGGTTTATCAGAAAAAAGGAGATAGCCATGGTTGGTGTCAATATTATTAATTTGAATTTGCTTTTCTTATTTGCCTTTCTGTAGTGGGCCTTTGTTGTATCTCGTGTCGACTTCGTATACCATTCTGTCACTCTTTATTTTGTTTATTTCGTTTTCTTTGTTTTTTTGGGTGTCTAATATTGGTTGTCCAGCGTAGAGAAATATGTCTGCAGAGCTCTGTCCAGCGGTATCGTGTTTGGTCTAGTGATTGTATATGTTGAGTATTGTTTCTATTTTGCTAAATTTGATTTCGTCGTCGTCGGATGTTTTGATTATGCGAATTTTTTCATTAATTGTTTTATGTAGTCTTTCTATATCCGCCACACCGGTCTTTGTTGTGTTAAGCTGCAATTCGATTTCCTCACTCTCCAGCCCAGCCATCGCTTGAGGGCCAAACTGGAAAACGCGCCATCTCTGTCTGCTTTTAGTATTTTTGGCTTACCCTAGTCCTTTGCTTTTATTTCTTCTAGTGTGGCAAATTTCGAATAAGTGTCCATGCAACTAACGTAATGTTTGCCTTCAGATGAGTAAATGTCTATCATGAATTTGTCGCGGCAATGTTCTGGTCTGGGTGTGGCTTTCATTGGCATATCTGTGTTGCGGTGCTCTGTCTTTGTAATTCCAATTGTATTAAAAAAAAAAATAAGATTTTGTTGAAACACGCCTAACTCCAAAATAAGCAATAAATTTGAATTTGAATTTTCGGGAAAAGATAACACGGTTACTATATCGATAATTCGGAGTCATTATCATCTGATCTAAAGCAATTTTAATCACGGCAAAGCTCCACTTAGAGCTTTAAGTTGCATGGTAGCTTTGCACTGCATTTACTCCCTCATGGAGTTCTTTTCTCTTTTGGCCGTCGCAATGATCAGCAGTGGAGTCTGCGAGAAAAATTATCTTCTATTATCTTCAAGAAAAACGAGACAAATCTAGTGTATATAAGTGAATTTATTATTTTATTTTTATTTACACTTGCGTATGTGAACATATACAAGTTAACTGGAGTCATTTACATATTGCTTATGCCCTTAGCTTAATGCAAGCGGATCGGAGCTTTTGAGAGGAGCTAAGCTTTGCTGAGGAACGTAGGGTAAAGATAAGAGATCTATTCTGTAATAGGCAGTCGATATTTGGAGATCAGAAGCGTCGGTCATCGCCACGCACAACATACAAATTCGTCTTCTTAAGTGCAGACCGCACAAATTCTATTATAATTGTATTCAAATAAAATTATACATAAACATCTAATGATAATTTACATACATATACATTCATATACAAACATATACATACATATACAAACATATACATACATATACAAACATATACAACAAATACATACATACTTAATACCCTATAAATTGCACAATCCCTACATAAAGGAAATTAAAGAATTGACAGGAGAAAAAGTGAAAGAGAAGAAAATGAATTTTACATTAAACAGAAGCTTAGTGAAATTGAATTAATGAAACAGAATTAAAAGATAAACTTAAACAAAATTACCGAAATTTAAGAAAGAAATAAGAAAAAAAAACCATGAATTAGGAAAGAAAACAAATTAAGTAAAGTATTAAATAAATTCAATTAAAGTTAGCAACCGAAACCGGAAATAGAAATAAAATATTGAATAGTTTAAGAATTAAAGAAACAAAAAGAATGGAACCAATAGCCTACAGTTAACATAATTACTTAACGATAATAATAATTAAATGAAATTAGGTTGACTAAAATTAAATTCTAAATTTTTTTTGTTCTTATCAACTATAAAACATGGCCTTATATACGATTTTTTATCTTATTATTAAATGAATAAATTTGTTATAATGTTTGGATAAATAAAATTAGTTTTCCTTATGTGAAAAGGCGAAAAGTATGATGAAAGGGTAACACATAAATTAGGGATTTACCATATAGTGTCAAAGGTAAATCATGCAGGGTGGGTACCATCAGCGTAACCTCATTTCCATTAGATGTACTAGCATAGCGGCAGCATACACCCATGGGCTCTCAGAATTTCGTTCTTTCTTTTAATGTTTTTTTCATTAATTATAAATCTTACTCATCTACGTAATAGGCACGGGACTATAAACTAAATTCAATGTGGTTTTCTGATCGAGTGGCCAACGAACCCCCCCCCCCCCAATGTCGACTGTAAGTTAGCTGCAACCAGGGTCAAAACGGCCAACAATTTAGCGAAGATTTTACCACTCAATCTACTATAAAAGTTTACAACTACAACTTTGCTAAATTGCAGATATTGCATTCATTTATTATGTTTTGGATATTGGGGAAATAGTACGTTTCACCGAAAAGCTTTATAGTTTTCTGTATTCCAGGGTGTAGAAGCTTTTCATGAGTGCTTAAGATCAATTCTTTAAATTCTGCATAAGTGGTTATGTTTCTTAGTAAAATCATGCTACGCAAGATTCTGGTTATTTAGTGTTTATAGTCTGCTTATGTGCGGCTTATAGGATCCCGAAATCTGCGTCACTGTCAATATACAACGCACTCTTTTTTCCGCAAAAATGGTCAATCAAATATTGTTCGGCTTTTTCCCTGGTCATATTGTCGTAATAAATCTGAGTTATGTGTTTTTTGAAATACTTGGTTATTTTAATGTCTGGTGGTCCCTTCAAAAATATCACCTGCCTGTTGAATGTGTTTAAAGGTCTTTCTGTAATAAGGATCAAGTCACTATTATCTTCTTCTGCGCTATGTTGGGTCTGTTCGCTCAGGTATGTTTCCTCGAGTTTTATTCTGGATAGTGCGTTTTCTTTTCCTTTTATATACTTTATGTTAAAATCAAATTCGGATAATTTTACTCTCCATCGGGTTAGTTTTGAATTTTGATCTTTCATACGGTACAACCAGCTTAGTGGTTGATAGTCACTGGATATTTCAAAGTGTCGTCCAAGTAGGTAATGTCGGAAAGTCTTTGTCGCTCATACAATTTCCAAGAGTTCTTTCTCAATTGCGTTGTAATTGATCTCGTGTTCGTTAAGCATTCGGCTCATGTAACTAAGTGGGTGTTCCTCTTGTGAGAGTACTGCTCCCAAAGCGACATCACTTGCGTCTGTGATTATAATAAATTTCTTTGTAAAGTCGGGTACTTTAAGAATTGGGTCTTTTGATATTAGATATTTTATTTTTTTAAATGCTGAGTCATATTCTGGGTTGGAAGCATCAATTTTCATGTTCTTTTTTAAACATTTAGTCATGAGTTTGGCTATGTCTGCAAAGTTTGGAATGAATTCACGGTAGTTTCCTGTCAGTCCAAGAAAAGCTTTTATTTCTTTTGGTTTAGTGGGAATTTGATATTTTTGAATGGCTTTAATCTTTTCAGGGTTTGGTTTTATTCCGTCTGGTGTTAGAACATGTCCTAAAATGTGGTTTCATGCTTGAGAAACTCACACTTGCCAAGCTGTAATTTAAGGTTGGCCTTTGCTAGTTTTTCAAAAACTAGTCTGAGCGATTGTAGGTGCTCATCAAGGGATGTCGAGAATACAATTATGTCGTCCAGGTACACAAGACAGTGTTTATTTAAGAGTGGTCATAAAATGTCATTCATGCACCGTTGGCATTCGCAAATATTCGTAATGACCGTGCTTGGTGGAAAAGCCTGTCTTTGAAACTAATTCTGGGTCCATATCGATCTGGTAAAAACCTTTTGCCAGGTCTATAATTGTGAAATAATTACATCTGGCTAACTTTCCTAAAATTTCGTCCATTTTTGGGGTTGGGTGTCTGTCTCCTACTGTTATTTCGTTTAGTTTTCGGTAGTCTATTACAATTCTAAATTTCTGTTTGCATCTTGTTTTCTTGGAACCACCCAGATGGGACTATTGTAAGGTGAGTTACTGGCTTTCGACCTCTTGTTCATAAGCCTGTGGGTAACTGTATAATTTAGAATAAATGGGTAGATTATGCTTTGTATTGATGGTATGTTTGTTTTGATTAGTAAATGTCAACTGGTCACCTTCATGGTACTGTATGGTATGATATTGCTGCAGGAGTGCACACAATCATTGTTTTTCTTCGTTATTTAAATGTTCCAATCTGTATAGGTCTGATTCTAATAAGGGTGAAATTTTTTCTGGTTGTCTGAGCATAGTGTCAGATATCATATTTACGTTTTGAAAATGACTCTGTTCTGGTGCTGCTATTCCTTCTACTAATTTGTATTTGTTGTTGTAATGAGTTACTTCTTGATCGCGGTAACTTATTATTGCTTTTGCTTTTGCTAAAAGTTTTCTTCCTAATAAGAGATCATAATTCTCGGAAAAAGGGTGCAGTAAAAATTCGTTTGCTGTTAGGAAAATCTTTGAAGGTACAGTTATACTTTTGTTAATAATGAGCGGTCCGTTGCTGGTATGAATAAGAACATTAGTATTCTGGATTGGTAAGTCAAATATGTTTTTGGATGTCATGTTAACTGTTGATTCGGTATCAATAAGGCATTTCAAATTATTTTCTTTGTATTTAATTGTTATACATTGGGTTTTTCCAAGGCTTGTGGCTGAAAATGTTCGGCCTGTTCAACATTGGGTTCTTGGTTGTCGTAGCTTGTCTCGTCTGTATTAATCTGCTGTGGCTGTTGTGTTGTTTCTGTTTTTTGTTTGCTGATAGAAAGCGTCCTCTTGGTACAATGATTCGTCAATAATCAGTCTGTCCACTATCGGCTGGTCCTAATCTCTTTATTGGTTGATTGGGTACATAGGAACATGAATTTTGAGTTGATTGGTGATTTTGATATTGGTGTTGTTGTCTGAACCTATTCTGATAGAATGCATTGTTTCGATGGGTATTAGAAATTGGTCGAGGTGTAAAGTTTACACGTTGGTTTGGTTGAAAAGACTTGTTTGCATGGCTTGGTTGAAATACATTGTTTTGATTAGGGTGATAGGGTATCGGATGACGTTAAGGTGGATTATGAGTTGGTGGTGTTTGATAACTTTGTGGAGCTTGATATGGCACTGGTGAATTATAATGTAGGTTAGGTATTGGATATCTTCTGAATAGTATAAATACTATTGTGATTATAGGATTTTTGTGGCTTATCAGAAGAATTTTGTTTTTGAATAGAAGAGCTTGTATGACTCGCTTGTTCATACATTCCTTTTTCTTGAAAAATGTTTATAAGTGATCGCAAATCTGGTATATTGTAGTTATTTATTCTTAAATAAATGTGTGTGGGTAATTTTTCAATAAGGGATTCAATACTGGATGTTATTAATCTTAAATATAAAGTTTTTTCTTCAGCATTTTGTTCTAATTTAAGCTTACTGGTAAGTGCTTGTCTGCAGTGTTCTGCTTCTTCCAGGAATGCTCGTACACTGCCTCTGAATGGGGTCCTCCGAAACTCCTCCAAAAGAATGTGGATAGGGGTCTGGGGTTTATAGTTGAGTACCATTTGTCGCTGGTACTAGCTGGGGCTAGGTGTTGATGCCGTTGGCTCCAATGCTGCGCATGACGTCTCCGCTGATGCTGCGCTCGACATGCCCAAATAGGATCTGCTGTTGGCGTTCATCTCCGGTAACATAAAGGGCCCGTATGTAGTCAATTCGGCTTACAAAAGTGTATAGGGTGCCCGGATCTTCGTTGCACTTCTCCACATTGCCAATCTGGTAGGCAACCTGGGTAATGTTGCTGTCTGAGGGGTGGCACGACTCTGGGTTCTGTCATTTTGTTGTTGTTCTCAATTTAATTTAATATTGTTATTTTTTGTTTTATTTTATTTTAGTTATTTAATTTCTGTTTATTTTTATTTGTTGTTTTACGGATCTTTGTTTGTATATACCTTATTTGATTTTTTTTTTGTCTCTACTAATTTATTTATTATTCTTATGTTTAGTTCTTGCTCTTGGGATAGATTTTGATTTTCACATGGGTTGCACTACTGCTTTTTCGTGGGGTTCTGAGGTAACCAATTGGATTTACAGCCTCTCACAAATTCAATAGCGTCTTCCTGATATTAAATTCAGGTTTGTTGTTGACACTACGTTACACGGTTTCGCGCTATTGTCGAGGTTCTAATTCAAACTTAACACGATATTGACCGTCGCATGGGTGTCTTTAGCATAACATTTTTTTTATCGGATTTGCGAATTGATTAGTCTAGCTATCGCATCATTAATATCACTTTTGTTGTCCTACCGACTGCGCCAGTTATGTTTTTATTTACTTTTGAGTCTATTAAATGGACCGTTGTAGTAACTAAGACCAACGCTGTAACTGAAGTTTTGTCAAATAAAAAAAATAACAAATCGAATTGGCTTATGATCTTTATTGTTCAGTGTTCAGCTTAAGACTGAAAATTAAATGTAAGTGAAACTGAGGAGAAGCCTCTGTGCTTAAGAAATATGTTAGTGTATTTTGGGAGAGCATTGCTCTTGAATTCTGAACTCAACGAGAAGCCTCAGAGAGAGCAGGCAAAACTGCTTAGGTTAGGTTTTGGGATTTGTTTACATGAATGGTTAGGGATCTGTTTACATAAATGGCTAAGTGCTGTTTAAGTGTTTTATTGTTCACGGAATCAATGAAACTGGCCGGTTTGGGTGGCGCGAATACGTCACTATATATATGAAATATGTATATTGGCATTCAAAATGAATTAAGAAAGAAACATTAAAAAAATATGTTTATTTGACTTTTATTTAAAATTTAAAAGTTTTGAATTATAATGGTTTTATAAGTATTTATTTTATTGTTGTTATTGGCCAACCAAACAAAATATATTAGGAATTAAAAATTTTTAACTTATCTTTATGGACTGTTTTTTATTTTTATTTCCTACAATTGTAATGTTGTCATTATCTCCTATTTCTGAAACTAAATATGGTCCTAAATAATTATTGTCAAGTTTATGACCTGTTTCGTTTTTAAGTAATATCTTATCTCCTGTTTTCAATTCAAAGTTACTAACATTTCTATCATATTTTGTTTTTCTATCGGCTTTTGCCTTTTCTAACAAATTTTTAGCTCTTCTATATTTCTAATCTTAGCTTAACTTCTTTTGAATAGTCATCCATAGGATCTATTCTGTCTATCCTGTTAAAATCTATGAGCTGTCTTGGTAATCTTCCTGCGCTATTTATAAATTTTTTAATATTTTATTGCCCTTTTCTTTAAAATTCTCTTTAGTGGCAAACTCGAAGATTTGTTCACTTGGTGACAATTGTGTTTGAATGATGTTATTTATTCTTGCTTCTTCGTTAAGCATTTGAAAAAATTGATCTAAATCCATTATTTCATTAGAATAAAAATTAGTCATATTAAAACGTGAGTTATGATAAGTAGGTTCTTATTAGGTTGCAGGGAGTTGCAGAGTGTCTTAAGTTGGGTATTTAATTTGGGGATTTTAAGTAGAAACAATACGTCCGTTCGGTTTGCCTTCGATTTTCAGAATGAATCTATATTTTTATTCATTGGTTATTCTCAGCTTTGCTTGTTACATTGTTTACTTAAAGTGCTGATCTGGTCGAAAAGTGGAATTGGAGCGGATGTAGTTCTGTGGTGAGGGGTATCGGGTGAACCCGATATTTATAGCGGCTCAGCATTTCAAGTGTCTTCCGATACCAAATACTTGTGGACGTCATCTGAATCTTTGATTGTCGAAGGGGGGTCTCGGCGGGGACCGCCGAGGGTAATTGCTGAGGCGACACTTAAGCCTCTGGCTGTCGAGGGGGTTTCGGCGGGGGACCGCCGAGGGCGTATGCTGAGGCGGTAACTCGTGTTATAATATTTTTTCCTCTTTTTAACAAGCACATATGTTTGTCTATTTTAAGTATAACATATTTTTTGGCATCAATGTTATTGATTACCTGATAGATATTGGGCATTTTTATATTTTCTTCTTTCTTATTTGGGTCATGAAATTTTTCACCTGCGCAGGTATTTTTCTGTCTTGTTGAAGATCTTGTTGTGACCTTTAGTACTATTCATTGCTTTAAGTTCTCCGAGGGTTATTCGGGACAAAGCATCTGCAACGTGATTATCCTTCCCCTTGAGGTATTCTACTGTGAATTCAAACTCCTCCAAGTCTAGTCTCATTCTTGTTAATTTTGAAATGGGGTTTTTCATCGAAAAAAAGTATGATAGTGGCCTATGGTCACTTTGTACTAAGAAATGCCTACCATATACGTAAGGTCTGAAGTGATTTATTGCGCAGTGAATAGTGCTAGCTCTTGTTCTGTAGTGGACTTATTACTTTCGCCTTTTGTGAAGCTTCTTGAAGCGTATGCCACTGGTAGCTGTTGACCCTTATGGTCTTAAGCTAATACCGCTCCACATGCCTGTTTACTGCATCTGTGGTTATGCAAAATTGTTTGCTGAAATCTGAGTACTGCAGAAGTGTTGGTTTCATTAATTCCTTTTTTGAGATATTCGAATGCTTCATTGCAGTCGCTTCTCCATTCAAAAGGAACTTTCTTTTTACAAAGCCTTGTTAAGTGGCGTGATTTCTCAGAGAAGTTCTTAATAAATCTTCTGTAATAATTGCAAAATGCGACGAATCTTCTGGCTTCATCTGCACTTACTGGTTGGGGTAATTTTGTATCACCTCATATTTAGAGTCATCTATATACCTTTTTCATATACCTTTGTCAGTACACTTCTGACCTAAAGAAGTAACCTCTTTCATAAAGAAAGTGCATTTTTCTGGATGTGGCTTTAAATTATGTTGCCTACATAAAGTGAAAACGTCGGTTAAATTTTTAAGCATGTGCTTTTCAGAACAACATATGACTACTAAATCATCCATATACAGAAATGCTTGCGAAGGCGCTTAGCCTGAAAATGCAAGAGTCATCATTCTTTGGAAAGAATTTTGGGCTATTTTTAAGCCAAATGGTAATCCCGTGTAGCGGTATGCTCCTGTTGAAGTTGAAAATTATGTTATATTTCTTGACCTTTCGTCTAATTCTATTTGATGAAATCCTGACATCAGGTCTACCACGAGAAATATTTTGCTCGACCTAATTGATCAAGAATATCTTCTATTCTTTGAAGTGGGAATTTATCTGCTAGCAGTTTTTTATTTATTTGACGATAATCGACTACTAATCGCCATCTCTTTTCCACCGAGTTAGGCAGTAATTTCCTGGGTACCAAGAGAAGTGGGCTATTATATTCTGAAATAGACGGCTCGACAATGCCATCTCTTATTAATTTGTCAACTTGCCTTTGAATTTATGGCTTTTTACTTTCTGGCATTCTATAGTTTTTGATGTAGACTGGAGTTTTGTCATTTAATCTCACTTTTTTCTTATAAAAATTATTAGCTGATATGGTTTCTGTTTCAAGACCAAAAATATCGCTATATTCGGTGCATAATTTTGTTAAATCGCTTTAAAATAACGATGGAAATTTAAGAAGTTTTAATACTTCTGAAGTTCTTTGTGCACTATGTTCTATACTTGCATTGTAAACATCATAATCATCTAATGAATTGCTTTTTATATTTGCGCTTTTACTGTAGCGTCATTCTCAGTTTATAATGCGAATCAAGACGTTCTGAGTGTCTACGAGTGCACTTGCTATTATTATGACAGGTTGCAATTGCTGGTTGGGGATGAGGACATGTGTGTCAGTAGATGTTAGTTGATCTTTTGAATCACTTCTGATATAGCTGGCAAAACTATTTCGTTATCGTATGATAGGAATGTTTATATTCCTGAAATTTTTGGACCTCAAAGTAAACCAATCTTCTTGGTCGTGGAATTCTAAAATACATTTTATTTCTTAATGAAATCCAGGCCAATTATACCATCCCCTGGTAAAGGAAAATTGTCAGGTACGATATGGAATTTATATGGTATTGCTGCATTATCAATACACATTTCTTTTCCCTTGCCCTATTCCTGATATATTTTTTGTGTTTCTTGAATTTAAATCGTTTAGATTATTGTTTCTGCATTTAAGCAGGGAAATTTCTGCACCTGTATCTATTAAAAGAGTTACCCATGAATTGGTACGAGTATGAGTAATTGTATAAAGATGCTTAAACTGAGATTAATTTTGTACAGTCTTACTGCTGAGTGTTGCTCAAGGGGGCATGCTCGTTTTCCGTTTAAATGTTTTGGACACTGTTGTTATAATTTGCGTTGTTATTATTGTTTTAGTTACCTTTTGAGTAACATCCACCTCTATTATTATTTTGGTTACCTCTTGAGTAACCTCGGCCTCTATGATTGTTATTATAGAAATTATAATTTCTTCGGCCATTACGTATGTTTTGGAAATTTCCTCGGTAATTATTTCCTCGATAGTGTCTACTATTATTATAGAATAATACACTATTTCAATTGCCGCTAATTTCTGTACAGTAGTGTATGTATTTTTCAATCACGCTATTCATTGTGTTGGAATTTCCAGCTTTCAGTATGGTGTTGAGCTTATCGTGCTTACAATTCTTAGTCATTGCAGAGATTGCTTCCTTTGTAGCGAATTTTTCTGCATCTAAACCATCATCTATGTAAGCTGCCTCAAGCGACCTACGTAGATTCTCTATCCGTGGTATATTGCGCTGCAGTTTTGCCACGCTGTTGTGTTTTAAGCAGTTTTGCTTTAATGACATCAGGCGATTCACCTTTAACTGATACCTTCAATACATTTATTATACCGATAACGGTCCTTTCATTTCCAACTTTTTATGATAATGGACCAAGTATCTTTGTCTTGATTACCTCTACGGCAAGCATCTCCTGATATCCTTTTGTCAGATCTGTTAGTCGGAGAGCCGTGAGGAATTAGGTTTATTAGGTTTATTATTATTATTAGTATAGTTTATTATTAGGTTTACCTCTTTGCCGTCAAACTCAGGTATTGTGGACGAAATTGGTCGCACATATTCCCTTGACGTTGCGGCAGAGTCAGTCATTTTGGCTATTTGTGGTATACTTGAAGTATTTGAATCTTCTTCTTCGAGTAATTCGGTTAATGTTATTACCGCTGGAATTGAAAGATCGTGAAGATCTTCTTTTTTATTGTATATTTCAGATTCTCCTAAACTTTCGATATCCTCACCGATTTCAGCGACTATAGGTGTGCTTAAAATCGTTGGAGTAGTTACCTTTAAATTGTGTCTTGACTTGACATTTAACAAGTTCTCACGGAACCTGCTTAGAAATTTGACTGATTGTGTTAAATGACTTTTTGTTAGTCTTTTTTTCTCTCTATGTATTAATTGGTGTGCTTCATTAAAGCAATATACCTTTGCCTTTTCTATTGTGGAGCAATGGAATAATGGACTTGCTTACAAGTCGAAGGTTTCCCTGTATTCCTCTTCAAAATCATATACGCTTATAAACGTATGCAATTTACTTAAGATCTGTATACATAGATCTTAGAATGAATAAGGGTTCCCTCATTAGAGTCTCTTCAATGAATTTTTCCGTTTTTATTATTATTTTTTTTTTTTTTATATTTTTTTTAATGATTTTAATTATAAATATATCCTGTTTGTATTGTCTGTTTAATTCTTTCTTTTTGTTTTAAATGTTTTGTTTTATGTTTTTAACTGTTCAAAAATATAACTTTGTTTGTGTTTCTTTATTTATTCAATATATCTTTATTTATTATTTTACAAAACTTATTTTTTTTTGTATCTTCTTAAATTTTTTTTTTTTTTTTGGTTTTGTTTTACATTATTTTATTTTATTAATCTTATCCTATTATATTATTATTATTTTTTTTTATACATATATTTCTATTTAGGTTTTCCGAACCTCCTATTTCTGCCTTATTATTTTCGATTTTTATGTGATTTACATTTTCCTACCTAGCAGTTCTGTGGACTATACATGTCCACAAGCTTATCGGGCAGTAAATGTACCGCTCAATATTACAATTTTATGTGTATTATATTATTATATCTTAAATATTTTATTAAAAAAAAATATCTGCTCGATCTTGATCTCTTCGTTGCCCTGTGTCAGCTGGTCGTCGCTGGTGCTGGCACGCTGACACTCCCTCGAAGACAAATCGCTGCTGCTGCTGTCCGGGGCCTATGGACTCTGGCGGTACCGGTGCTGGTAATTGCACAGGTTCCTTGGCAGAAAGGGCTCCAAATTCCCTCGCAGTCCGCTGGGCATAACTTCTTCTTTGTTGGGAGTTGTTTTTTAGGAGGCGGTTGAAATTTGTTAGTTGATTTGTTTGTTAATGTCTTTATATTTGAGTAAGTTTTAGTGTGGGGCTTGTTTTTATTTTGCTTTATTAAATTTTGCTTTATTCCTGCAATTTTTGTGCAGTTGACCAGGCGGGTGGTGGCTTTTTTGTGAGTATTAGCCACTTAATATGGTTTATTCTTTTATTTGCTTTATTTTTTTTGCCTCCGCGATTGCCCATATCACACTTAAACTTTACTCACCCAGTTCATTTTTGCCATCCTTTTTGTATTAGTTGTTGGTCCTTCCAGGAATCCTTCCTTATCCGAAGATCGGTCCTGTCACGGTCGCCATGTAAGCTTTTCCCCTTATTCATTCTACTTTATTAAATGAAAATGATACATTTGATGTATTGGACATTGTCTCCAAATTTTGTCTTTATTATTTTCACGGTCAAAAGTTTTTTCTGTGTTTTTTACTTAATGGACTAACTTAATATACTCACGCTCCTGACAGCAATGTGCTGACACTAACAAAAACAGCAATATTTATGTATGAACGTCCTTCTTGATAACCAATGGGAGTCAAGCGCAACCCCTAAAGGCGTACATGCTGAATTTGCATATTAAGCTTAGGGTGGACTTAAGTTTACTTATTAATTGTCTTATTATTATGTTGTATATGTGTAATTTTATAATTTGTATAATTATTATACATGTGTATACTACATCTCCCTCCTTTTGAAAAATAACGTAATAATATGAAGTTATTTTCGAGTATACAATATATAAATTTTTTTTTTTTTATATATTTATAATTAATTAATTAATTTTTTTTTTAATATTAATAATTGTAATATAGTTATGTTTTTATTTACTTTTGAGTCTATTAAATGGACCGTTGTAATAACTAAGACCAACGCTGTAACCGAAGTTTTGTCAAATAAAAGAAATAATAAATCGAATTGGATTATGATCTTTATTGTTCAGTGTTCAGCTTAAGACTAAAAATTAAATGTAAGTGAAACTGAGGAGAAGCCTTTGTGCTTAAGAAATATGTTAGTGTATTTTGGGAGAGCATTGCTCTTGAATTCTGAACTCAACGAGAAGCCTCAGAGAGAGCAGGCAAAACTGCTTAGGTTAGGTTTTGGGATTTGTTTACATGAATGGTTAGGGATCTGTTTACATAAATGGCTAAGTGCTGTTTAAGTGTTTTATTGTTCACGGAATCAATGAAACTGGCCGGTTTGGGTGGCGCGAATACGTCACTATATATATGAAATATGTATATTGGCATTCAAAATGAATTAAGAAAGAAACATTAAAAAAATATGTTTATTTGACTTTTATTTAAAATTTAAAAGTTTTGAATTATAATGGTTTTATAAGTATTTATTTTATTGTTGTTATTGGCCAACCAAACAAAATATATTAGGAATTAAAAATTTTTAACTTATCTTTATGGACTGTTTTTTATTTTTATTTCCTACAATTGTAATGTTGTCATTATCTCCTATTTCTGAAACTAAATATGGTCCTAAATAATTATTGTCAAGTTTATGACCTGTTTCGTTTTTAAGTAATATCTTATCTCCTGTTTTCAATTCAAAGTTACTAACATTTCTATCATATTTTGTTTTTCTATCGGCTTTTGCCTTTTCTAACAAATTTTTAGCTCTTCTATATTTCTAATCTTAGCTTAACTTCTTTTGAATAGTCATCCATAGGATCTATTCTGTCTATCCTGTTAAAATCTATGAGCTGTCTTGGTAATCTTCCTGCGCTATTTATAAATTTTTTAATATTTTATTGCCCTTTTCTTTAAAATTCTCTTTAGTGGCAAACTCGAAGATTTGTTCACTTGGTGACAATTGTGTTTGAATGATGTTATTTATTCTTGCTTCTTCATTAAGCATTTGAAAAAATTGATCTAAATCCATTATTTCATTAGAATAAAAATTAGTCATATTAAAACGAGAGTTATGATAAGTAGGTTCTTATTAGGTTGCAGGGAGTTGCAGAGTGTCTTAAGTTGGGTATTTAATTTGGGGATTTTAAGTAGAAACAATACGTCCGTTCGGTTTGCCTTCGATTTTCAGAATGAATCTATATTTTTATTCATTGGTTATTCTCAGCTTTGCTTGTTACATTGTTTACTTAAAGTGCTGATCTGGTCGAAAAGTGGAATTGGAGCGGATGTAGTTCTGTGGTGAGGGGTATCGGGTGAACCCGATATTTATAGCGGCTCAGCATTTCAAGTGTCTTCCGATACCAAATACTTGTGGACGTCATCTGAATCTTTGATTGTCGAAGGGGGGTCTCGGCGGGGACCGCCGACGGTAATTGCTGAGGCGACACTTAAGCCTCTGGCTGTCGAGGGGGTTTCGGCGGGGGACCGCCGAGGGCGTATGCTGAGGCGGTAACTCCTCCCTTCTCAGACTGAACTACCGACCATAGCGGGGACATAGTTGCTGCAAACGTAGCAACTGGAGCGGTGGTTGGTGTGAAGGTGGCAAGTGGTGTGTCCGCCGATGAGAAGATGGTTGTCCTCTTTGAGAAGCATGCCACCGCAGATACCATTATCAGTAAGATGCCAATCATCGTGTATGTAGTTGTCGCGTGGACAGTGGTTCCCCATTGTATTTTGCTGATCTGTATTTTGGTTTCGAGATCTTCCATTCTTAACTCGTGTATCCCCAACTCCTGGGTTGTCCTGTTTTTCTTGATCGTCTCTATCCGTGGTATATCCAGCTTTAATTCAGCTGCGCCAAGCTTCTCCACTGCCTCGTATTGGACGTTGTTCACCATTGTCTTGCAATGGCTAAATTTTATTAAGGCCGATCCATTCAATGTCCTCTCCGGTCCGCAATCTGTTTGTAGTTTCACGTTTTCTCCATTAAATATCGCGATGTACCCAGCCTCTGGTTCAAATATCGCGGTGATGAATCCTGCATCCTTCGTCTCACATTCCGCCTCTCTTCCACCTATCAGCCTTCTTATACATTTTTCATTAGCTTGGTTTACAATCTTGTCGTTCTTACATATATATATATTCCTTATAAACTGACATTTTTCCTTATAATAATACATTTCGTCTTCATGAATCGCTAAATAATTTGGTGTTATTACAAATTCTGTGTTATTCATTGGGAGTGCGATTATTCTTCGCAGCGAAAATATTTCTTTCTTAAAAATGGGTAATCTAATTGAAAATATGATATCCGTTCTGTTCATTATGGCTCTTAGGTCTAAGAATTCATACATGTGTTCCTCTGAAATTAAATGTACATCCTGCTCTTCTAGCTCTTGCATACATTTGCTTGCTTCTTGCCTGTCGAATATGAATCTTGAAATTACACCTATCTTAGCCAATAATAAGCTCTCGGCAACATCATTTAAGTTTAGCCCTAGCATATCAATCGTTAATGAAATTCTATCAATGTATTCTAATCTATAAATCCTCTTGTCTTCTTCAATAAATATCCTGCTTATTCCGTTTCTACAATTATTTATGAATGTATTTACCCTAATTTGCTCCTCATTTATATATCTTGTCAAGTTCCTGAACATAATGCTAACCTTGCTACTTGTCTTTTCCTGCGAACTCATGCTTTCTCTTAATCTCTCTTCCTCTTCTTTCATTTTCCTTATTTCTTCCTCTAACCTTATTGCGTCTTCCGCATCTAAGTTTCCTGTTACTGATTTTATAACTGACCCTAATCCATTGATTAATCCTCTTGCTTTCCTACGTTTGGGACATATGCTTTCTAATCTTGCTTTTATCATCTGCAGTTTGTTCTGCAGTGATTTAACTAAGTCTCTGGTTTCGGCTTCTTCTACGATCTCCCTAAGTGTATTTTCCATCCTCTCTATCGTTTCTTGATATTCCTGTAACCTTACAATATGGATGAATGTCTTATGAGTTTGAATTACTCTTGCTGCTCCCAGTTGTATTTGAGCCAACGGTTCGTTCCCTTTCAACGGTATAACTTCAAACTTGTTCTCTTCGGCCCCGGCCATTGACCACCTGTAATTAATGTTATTCGTTTGGTTTAGTAATCCGTCTGATTTTTTCTTTGTGGATTTTCTGAGGTTTGGTTGTTGTTATAGTTAAATTGTTATCCTCCAGCACCTTGTGTTTTGAGAACCTTGGATTGAGTTTATCTCGTTTGTTTTCCTTTCTAAATACAGTGTTCCCTATCTGTACTGGATCCGTTTCCTGTCTGTCTGTATTAATTGACTCAATTCTTTTGATTTTTTCATTCTCTACCCTTTCTTTAATCTTCGGATATATTTCGGCTTGGAATGCATTAATTTTCTGTAAATAATCGTGCTCGTTATTAAATGTCGTATTATTCAGAAAGTTATGCGTTCTGCCTGTAAAGAGTTCCTGGGGTGTCAGCTTTGTAGCCGAATGAATAGCGTTATTATATGTTATAAAGGCCTCGCTCAATACCTCGTCATGTTTAATATCCATCCTACTTGTCTTCTTGTAGTCTGTAATTATCCGATATATTTCTGTTATGGTGGAGTGTAGTCTTTCGACTGTAGAGTTACTCGAGGATTGCTGAAAGGATGTTGTATGCAGTTCGATTTCGTACTGTCTACAAAAATCCTTAAAAAGATTCCATGTGAACTCTAGTCCTTGGTCACAGATTACCTTTTTGGGAATTCCAAACAAGGCCATAAAGTTCTTCATTGATTTGACAATGTTAATACTTTCTTTGGCTGGAATTGTCACTCCCCATGCATATCTTGAAAATTTATCAATAATTGTAAAAATAGTTTTCTTATTGACAAAGTATAAATCAATATGCATTATTTCCATGGGCCTTTCTGGGGTTTCTGTTACGCTGTATTTTATTTTGTGGGGTCTCCTGTCGTACTTCTGGATTTGACAGATATCGCAATTGTTGATCGTTTGTGTTATCACTTGCTTCATATGCGGAAAAAACACCTTCCTTTTTATATGCGTTACTGTCTCCTCTATTCCCCTGTGGTTACTTTTCATGTGGTAATCTTTGACAACTTCCTCTTGCTGTTTTCTGTCTATTATGTCTGGCAATAATATTGTGCACCTTATTGCCCTATATAACCTACTGTAAGCAAAATATTTGCAATACACCTCTTGAATAGTCAACACCAAGTCTTCCGGTATCATCACGCCACCGTTCTCTTGGGTTTTAATATCTCTTTTAGTTTTCGTCCAATTGTTTCTTCGTCAAACTTATTTTCTGTCCAAATTATCCTCAACTTATTCCTAAATGGAATCTCTTTCACTACCTTAGATATTCCTCCTTTTTCTATTACCACCTGAATGTTGTATTCGTTTAGTGGTTTTTCCGAAATTGGGAATCCTAATTGTAGGTCTTCTACTGCGGAGTGGATCGTCTCTCCATTTGTTGCTACATCTGATACTCTTTCTAAGATATTTAGCTCTGGTTGGTCTCTGCTCAGCGCGTCTGCTACTACGTTCAGGGACCCCTTTTTATAAACTATTTCGTACTCGTACTCTAACATCTGGAGTCTCCATCTTACAAGCTTAGAATCAGGTTCTTTCACACTCATCAACCAGGTCAATGGTCTATGATCCGTGACTATTTTGAACCTGGTGCCAAACAAATAGTGTCTGAAATGCTTTACTGACCAAATGATGGCAAGCATTTCCTTCTCTATAGTAGCATAATTTATTTCTGACGTTGATAGGGTTCTACTCGCGTATGCTATTGGTCTGTCTGTTCCCAAGTTCCCTTGCGATAGGACTGATCCAATAGCATAATTGCTGGCATCTGTGGTTAAGATGAATGGTTTCTCAAAATCGGGAAATTGTAAAATTGGGTCGTTGCACAATAAGGTTTTACATATTTCAAATGCCTCTACATACTCATCATCTATTTGCACTGCCTTGTTTCCTTTCAACTGTTTGGTCAGTGGTTTCGTTATTGCCGCAAAATCTCTAATAAACTTCCTGTAGTAGCCCAATAACCCTAGGAAGGATTTAATCTGTTTCCTAGTCCTTGGAGTAGCGAACTTTTTTATCGCCTCGATTTTTCCTGGGTTGGGTTTAATTCCCTGAGGGGTCACTACGTGTCCTAAATATTCTACCTCTGTCCTCAAAAATTCTGTCTTGTCCAATTGTAATTTAAAATTTGCTTCCGTGAGTTTTTTGAAAACCTTTTCCAAGTCCGTGACGTGTTCTTGCAGGGACGCTGAAAACACCATGATATCGTCCATATAAATGAGGCAACATTTGCCCAAATATTCCCCAAAAATGTTATTCATCAGTCTCTGGAATGTCGCGGGTGCATTATTTAACCCAAACGGCATACGTACATATTCGAAATGGCCTCCCTCTGCAGAGAATGCTGTCTTTGGGATGTCTTCTTCTTGAACCTCAATCTGATGATACCCACTTGCTAAATCTAGCGTGGAAAAGTACTTAGCCCTTCCTAAATTGTCCAATACGTCACTTATTATCGGTAACGGGTATCTATCTTTAATCACCTTTTCGTTCAACTTCCTATAATCCACTACCATCCGCCATTTCCTTTCTCCAGAAGCATCCTTTTTCTTCGGCACCAACCATACCGGCGCGCTCCAAGGCGAATGGCTATGTCTGATTATTTTCTGTTCTAAAACCTTCTGTAACTGTTTCCTCACTTCCTGTCTTTCTTTAAACGCATATCTATATGGTCTGGCATAGATAGGAATATCATCTTTGGTCCTTATCTGGTGTTTGACAGCACTCGTAAAAGACAAGTTATCCCCTTCTTTATGAAATACTCCTGAATACTTTCTACAAATTCTGAGTAATTCTCTTAGTTCTCTGCTCTGTCCTGATCTTATGCAATGGAATGCTCCCACTGTCGTTTTTCCTTCCCTCTATGTTATTCAACTCGAAATGTTGCGTGGTCTTAAATTCAACAACATTCATCGGCTCTTCGAAGAATATCTCTTGATCTGTCTCTGCATAGTTTACTACCTCCACCAGGCTCTGTCCTGACACTGCCCTGTACATACGGAAAGCTCAACATCCTCTTTTATTATAGTTTTGTTTAGAAAAAAATCTCCGTCCTGCAGTTGTACCGGCACAGATATAACTCTTTTTGATTCGGCCTCTATTGTATACAGTTCCGATGGTCTATACGTGACAAAATTAATTTTTTGTTTCCTATTCGCCACGATAAACCAACCGTTCTGCATATCAATCACCGCTTTCAATTGTTGGAGTACATCAATTCCGATCAAACCCTCGAAGAATTGGTAAAACCTAAAGAGAAACATTCTTATTTTACCAAATCCCCCCAGTTCCGAGAACATTGGTAAAAATGCCTCCCTCTCAAGTTCATGGGACTGTGTAATGGTTTTAATAGCTATTGGGTCTTTTAATTTCCTTATATACTGAGGTCGTGCTAACTCGGGTCGAATAAATGAAAAGGTGGATCCTGTATCTATTCATAATTTTATTGTTTTTCCCGGTTCAATTTCTATCACTAAATAAGGCAGCGTCGAATGACTCTTCCTGGTTCCTAAATATCCTGTGGGTTGTTCGAGGCTAGTTGGGAAAAATTTGCCTCATCCTCTTGGATATTATGTAGTTGTCCCCTAATCGATGCTTGATTACCCTTTCTATCGGGGGTATTATTTGGGTTAAAAGATCGTCCTGAGTTGTTTGAATTGTTCGAGTTGTATGAACTGTATGACTGTCTGGACTGTCCTGAATTATTCGAGTTGCTAAAGTTCTTGGACATTCTTGACTGTCCGCTGCCCTCTGTGTTTTTTGGTGCTTCGATTGCTAGCTGACCTCTCTCTCTGCCATTGTTGTTATTATAGCCATAGTTGTTCCATGGTCTGTCCCTGTTTGCCTGACCCTGATTCCATCTCGGATTCCTATTCTGATAACTACGATATGGCCTTTGATAATTTGAAATCTCCCCTTGGTTAAAGTTACCTGCTCTAAATGGATTACCCATCATCGGGTATGAGAACCCAAATCCAGGCCATCCATTCATATTTGGCATGGTAAATGGCATCGGAAACGGATGTTGGTTGTTTCCTCCCCACTGGTACTGCGACCAAACGCCTGTTTCCTTGTGGGTTTCAATTGACTGGGGCTCTTCTTTCTCTACTTGTTTCTGAACTTCTTCAATAGTCTTATCCTTTGATTCTGGAGACTCCTGTGCTTTCTCATCTGCGTTGATTTCTGTCAAGGCTCCCAAGTTCTTTTCCCTGCACACTATTTCATAAGCTTTTGCTATGTTTAGCCCTTCCATATTCCTAATGGTCACCCCTATCGGGCCTTTTAATGCTGACACGAAGGCATTTAACACCATTTCCTCATACCATTTAATCTTCTCTCCTTTCATCAACATGTTATGCTCGCTAGACTTAACAAGGCTCACCAGCGCCTTTTTCAATGTCATTACCTTGGTATACAAGGCCTCCACTTCTAATTTCTTTTCCTTAATATGGGTCAACTCCATTATCAGGTCTTGCTCCGACCTCTTGTCCTTAAAATGGGAAACTAATATCTTTTTAATCTGGTCCCAATTTAATTCTGTTTCATCTAGATCTACAACCCTATCTGCTGCTCCTACTATCTTGCTCCTAACTGCTCTGAGCGTTATAAGTCCTACATTCGACCTTTCCTCTCCTTTGATCAAACCTAATACCTGTTCTACCGCAGCTATAAATCCTTCTAGCTTACCTCCTTCTCCATCATATTTGGGGATAATCTCTACCAAGTCGATCACCTTGATCGCTTCTAATACCCCTGTAGTTGCCATTTTCTGCTAAGTTAGCTACCTTTTCTGCTTGCCTATATATTTTCGAGTGTGTTTGTTTGTGTTATGTGTTACTTAATCTAATATTGTCTTATTAATAATTAGTAATAGTAATAATAGTTAATAAAATGTATTTGCCAAAACCGGATCTCCGTGTATGTATATGTATGCCAGTTATATGGTTATTTAATTAGTGAGTCCTCAAGTGTCCGTGTGTGAAATGGAGCTTCTGTAATTAATTATCATGAATAACTCTTCAACATTGAATATTACTTCAACAAAATGGGGTTTCAAAATAAATGTCGCTTGCTTTATTTGTCTTTTTATTGGGTGGTGTTTAATATGTACTATTTTGTTATTATTATATTTTATTATTATTATTATTATTTTTATTATTATTATTATTATTATTATTATTATTATTATTTTTTTTTTTTTTTTTTTTTTTTTTTGTAAATTTATTTCTTTATTATTATTTATTTTTCTCTTTAAAATACCCTGCATGCTGAAGCTAGCTGTTCAGCTGTGCCATACAGCTTCACAGCCAATTGCGGACAGTCATTGCTAAGGCATCCCCGTCTTGTCTATTCCACCGTGCATGCTGAAGCTAGCTCGTCGGCTGTGCGATACAGCCTCGGAACCAAATGCGGACAGTCATTGCTACGGCATCCCCGTCTTGTCTATTCCACCGTGCATGCTGAAGCTAGCTCGTCGGCTGTGCGATACAGCCTCGGAACCAAATGCGGACAGTCATTGCACTTCGGTGTTTCCCCTTTTCTCTCACGTACTGTGTAATTTTTCCAACCCCCAGCCATACCTACGCTAGGCAGCCGCCCTGTGCGTTACAGTGCGCCGCCCAATACATGTGCATGGCCGGGTTGCTTAATTTCTTTTATTATTTTGTATGTGCAGTACTTTGTATTACTATTTTTCCGATATTTCCAAATTTATTTATTCCGTTGTATTTTACTTTATTTCGCACCTTTAATTTTTCTCAATATACGAATATCCATTCCTACGCTAAGCGGCCGCCCTGTGCGTTACAGTGCGCCGCCTAATACATGTGAATGGCTATCCTATTCTTTAATTATCTTGTTTTGGTCTCGTCCTCACGCTAAGCAGCCACCCTGTTTGCACAGCGTCCTGCCTAATACATGCGAACGAGCCCCTAATTAATTTAATTTTCCTACTTCAGGGCCCGCGGCGTTTTTCGATTCGCCCCTGTACTTGTATGCAACGTTCGATTCCATCGAACCGTTACATACGACCGTTCTCCTACCGCATCATACCATCGAACTTCTGTTGCACCGACCTTCCAACTCCGACCGCCCGAACCGTCTGGCCTGACGTCGACCGACGACCGTTCGCTCGGCGAACTTCTCGTTGCATCGAACCGCCGACAACCATTGTCGCTTGCCGACGGTCGTTCGTCTGCTTGAGCCGTTCGACGCGAACCGCCTGCCAGCATCCGACACTGACCATTCGTCCGATCGAACCGAACTTTTCCCGTGCATTTTATCGTCGACCGTAACTTTAAATTGCTTTATTTCTTCCACAATTTCTCTTTGTATTTTTATTTTTTTCATAATGAATTTCGTTTCCTCAATTTCTTCTTGATTTTATATTTCCGAATTACTTCTCTTCTACTCCCGTTCACCTTGTTATTTTAACTTATTATTTCCATTTAATTCTTTTTTTTTTTTTTTTTGTTTTTGCTTTTATTCTTTTCCATGTTTGTATTATTTTCCTTTAATTGTGATTTTACAATTTTTATTTCTTCTTGCATTTGTTTGTTTTATTCATTTCGTTTGCCATATTTGTTTTACTTGCGATTTATTATATTTTTCTAAAAACCTCCATTTCACTCACAACACTCTACTCACTGTTTTTATTTCTTCCTTACAATGCTATTGTTAAAATAATTTTTCACATCCTTGGTCGTCACGAATCCCTCGTTCCTGTTGAATCCGTCCTTAGGCCAAGGGCTACCGACTGCGCCAGTTATGATAAGTAGGTTCTTATTAGGTTGCAGGGAGTTGCAGAGTGTCTTAAGTTGGGTATTTAATTTGGGGATTTTAAGTAGAAACAATACGTCCGTTCGGTTTGCCTTCGATTTTCAGAATGAATCTATATTTTTATTCATTGGTTATTCTCAGCTTTGCTTGTTACATTGTTTACTTAAAGAGCTGATCTGGTCGAAAAGTGGAATTGGAGCGGATGTAGTTCTGTGGTGAGGGGTATCGGGTGAACCCGATATTTATAGCGGCTCAGCATTTCAAGTGTCTTCCGATACCAAATACTTGTGGACGTCATCTGAATCTTTGATTGTCGAAGGGGGGTCTCGGCGGGGACCGCCGAGGGTAATTGCTGAGGCGACACTTAAGCCTCTGGCTGTCGAGGGGGTTTCGGCGGGGGACCGCCGAGGGCGTATGCTGAGGCGGTAACTCGTGTTATAATATTTTTTCCTCTTTTTAACAAGCACATATGTTTGTCTATTTTAAGTATAACATATTTTTTGGCATCAATGTTATTGATTACCTGATAGATATTGGGCATTTTTATATTTTCTTCTTTCTTATTTGGGTCATGAAATTTTTCACCTGCGCAGGTATTTTTCTGTCTTGTTGAAGATCTTGTTGTGACCTTTAGTACTATTCATTGCTTTAAGTTCTCCGAGGGTTATTCGGGACAAAGCATCTGTAACGTGATTATCCTTCCCCTTGAGGTATTCTACTGTGAATTCAAACTCCTCCAAGTCTAGTCTCATTCTTGTTAATTTTGAAATGGGGTCGAAATCGAAAAAAAGTATGATAGTGGCCTATGGTCACTTTGTACTAAGAAATGCCTACCATATACGTAAGGTCTGAAGTGATTTATTGCGCAGTGAATAGTGCTAGCTCTTGTTCTGTAGTGGACTTATTACTTTCGCCTTTTGTGAAGCTTCTTGAAGCGTATGCCACTGGTAGCTGTTGACCCTTATGGTCTTAAGCTAATACCGCTCCACATGCCTGTTTACTGCATCTGTGGTTATGCAAAATTGTTTGCTGAAATCTGAGTACTGCAGAAGTGTTGGTTTCATTAATTCCTTTTTTGAGATATTCGAATGCTTCATTGCAGTCGCTTCTCCATTCAAAAGGAACTTTCTTTTTACAAAGCCTTGTTAAGTGGCGTGATTTCTCAGAGAAGTTCTTAATAAATCTTCTGTAATAATTGCAAAATGCGACGAATCTTCTGGCTTCATCTGCACTTACTGGTTGGGGTAATTTTGTATCACCTCATATTTAGAGTCATCTATATACCTTTTTCATATACCTTTGTCAGTACACTTCTGACCTAAAGAAGTAACCTCTTTCATAAAGAAAGTGCATTTTTCTGGATGTGGCTTTAAATTATGTTGCCTACATAAAGTGAAAACGTCGGTTAAATTTTTAAGCATGTGCTTTTCAGAACAACATATGACTACTAAATCATCCATATACAGAAATGCTTGCGAAGGCGCTTAGCCTGAAAATGCAAGAGTCATCATTCTTTGGAAAGAATTTTGGGCTATTTTTAAGCCAAATGGTAATCGCGTGTAGCGGTTGCTCCTGTTGAAGTTGAAAATTATGTTATATTTCTTGACCTTTCGTCTAATTCTATTTGATGAAATCCTGACATCAGGTCTAGGCACGAGAAATATTTTGCTCGACCTAATTGATCAAGAATATCTTCTACTCTTTGAAGTGGGAATTTATCTGCTAGCAGTTTTTTATTTATTTGACGATAATCGACTACTAATCGCCATCTCTTTTCCACCGAGTTAGGCAGTAATTTCCTGGGTACCAAGAGAAGTGGGCTATTATATTCTGAAATAGACGGCTCGACAATGCCATCTCTTATTAATTTGTCAACTTGCCTTTGAATTTATGGCTTTTTACTTTCTGGCATTCTATAGTTTTTGATGTAGACTGGAGTTTTGTCATTTAATCTCACTTTTTTCTTATAAAAATTATTAGCTGATATGGTTTCTGTTTCAAGACCAAAAATATCGCTATATTCGGTGCATAATTTTGTTAAATCGCTTTAAAATAACGATGGAAATTTAAGAAGTTTTAATACTTCTGAAGTTCTTTGTGCACTATGTTCTATACTTGCATTGTAAACATCATAATCATCTAATGAATTGCTTTTTATATTTGCGCTTTTACTGTAGCGTCATTCTCAGTTTATAATGCGAATCAAGACGTTCTGAGTGTCTACGAGTGCACTTGCTATTATTATGACAGGTTGCAATTGCTGGTTGGGGATGAGGACATGTGTGTCAGTAGATGTTAGTTGATCTTTTGAATCACTTCTGATATAGCTGGCAAAACTATTTCGTTATCGTATGATAGGAATGTTTATATTCCTGAAATTTTTGGACCTCAAAGTAAACCAATCTTCTTGGTCGTGGAATTCTAAAATACATTTTATTTCTTAATGAAATCCAGGCCAATTATACCATCCCCTGGTAAAGGAAAATTGTCAGGTACGATATGGAATTTATATGGTATTGCTGCATTATCAATACACATTTCTTTTCCCTTGCCCTATTCCTGATATATTTTTTGTGTTTCTTGAATTTAAATCGTTTAGATTATTGTTTCTGCATTTAAGCAGGGAAATTTCTGCACCTGTATCTATTAAAAGAGTTACCCATGAATTGGTACGAGTATGAGTAATTGTATAAAGATGCTTAAACTGAGATTAATTTTGTACAGTCTTACTGCTGAGTGTTGCTCAAGGGGGCATGCTCGTTTTCCGTTTAAATGTTTTGGACACTGTTGTTATAATTTGCGTTGTTATTATTGTTTTAGTTACCTTTTGAGTAACATCCACCTCTATTATTATTTTGGTTACCTCTTGAGTAACCTCGGCCTCTATGATTGTTATTATAGAAATTATAATTTCTTCGGCCATTACGTATGTTTTGGAAATTTCCTCGGTAATTATTTCCTCGATAGTGTCTACTATTATTATAGAATAATACACTATTTCAATTGCCGCTAATTTCTGTACAGTAGTGTATGTATTTTTCAATCACGCTATTCATTGTGTTGGAATTTCCAGCTTTCAGTATGGTGTTGAGCTTATCGTGCTTACAATTCTTAGTCATTGCAGAGATTGCTTCCTTTGTAGCGAATTTTTCTGCATCTAAACCATCATCTATGTAAGCTGCCTCAAGCGACCTACGTAGATTCTCTATCCGTGGTATATTGCGCTGCAGTTTTGCCACGCTGTTGTGTTTTAAGCAGTTTTGCTTTAATGACATCAGGCGATTCACCTTTAACTGATACCTTCAATACATTTATTATACCGATAACGGTCCTTTCATTTCCAACTTTTTATGATAATGGACCAAGTATCTTTGTCTTGATTACCTCTACGGCAAGCATCTCCTGATATCCTTTTGTCAGATCTGTTAGTCGGAGAGCCGTGAGGAATTAGGTTTATTAGGTTTATTATTATTATTAGTATAGTTTATTATTAGGTTTACCTCTTTGCCGTCAAACTCAGGTATTGTGGACGAAATTGGTCGCACATATTCCCTTGACGTTGCGGCAGAGTCAGTCATTTTGGCTATTTCTGGTATACTTGAAGTATTTGAATCTTCTTCTTCGAGTAATTCGGTTACCGCTGGAATTGAAAGATCGTGAAGATCTTCTTTTTTATTGTATATTTCAGATTCTCCTAAACTTTCGATATCCTCACCGATTTCAGCGACTATAGGTGTGCTTAAAATCGTTGGAGTAGTTACCTTTAAATTGTGTCTTGACTTGACATTTAACAAGTTCTCACGGAACCTGCTTAGAAATTTGACTGATTGTGTTAAATGACTTTTTGTTAGTCTTTTTTTCTCTCTATGTATTAATTGGTGTGCTTCATTAAAGCGATATACCTTTGCCTTTTCTATTGTGGAGCAATGGAATAATGGACTTGCTTACAAGTCGAAGGTTTCCCTGTATTCCTCTTCAAAATCATATACGCTTATAAACGTATGCAATTTACTTAAGATCTGTATACATAGATCTTAGAATGAATAAGGGTTCCCTCATTAGAGTCTCTTCAATGAATTTTTCCGTTTTTATTATTATTTTTTTTTTTTTTATATTTTTTTAATGATTTTAATTATAAATATATCCTGTTTGTATTGTCTGTTTAATTCTTTCTTTTTGTTTTAAATGTTTTGTTTTATGTTTTTAAATGTTCAAAAATATAACTTTGTTTGTGTTTCTTTATTTATTCAATATATCTTTATTTATTATTTTACAAAACTTATTTTTTTTTGTATCTTCTTAAATTTTTTTTTTTTTTTTGGTTTTGTTTTACATTATTTTATTTTATTAATCTTATCCTATTATATTATTATTATTTTTTTTTATACATATATTTCTATTTAGGTTTTCCGAACCTCCTATTTCTGCCTTATTATTTTCGATTTTTATGTGATTTACATTTTCCTACCTAGCAGTTCGGTGGACTATACATGTCCACAAGCTTATCGGGCAGTAAATGTACCGCTCAATATTACAATTTTATGTGTATTATATTATTATATCTTAAATATTTTATTAAAAAAAAATATCTGCTCGATCTTGATCTCTTCGTTGCCCTGTGTCAGCTGGTCGTCGCTGGTGCTGGCACGCTGACACTCCCTCGAAGACAAATCGCTGCTGCTGCTGTCCGGGGCCTATGGACTCTGGCGGTACCGGTGCTGGTAATTGCACAGGTTCCTTGGCAGAAAGGGCTCCAAATTCCCTCGCAGTCCGCTGGGCATAACTTCTTCTTTGTTGGGAGTTGTTTTTTAGGAGGCGGTTGAAATTTGTTAGTTGATCCAAATTTTGTCTTTATTATTTTCACGGTCAAAAGTTTTTTCTGTGTTTTTTACTTAATGGACTAACTTAATGTACTCACGCTCCTGACAGCAATGTGCTGACACTAACAAAAACAGCAATATTTATGTATGAACGTCCTTCTTGATAACCAATGGGAGTCAAGCGCAACCCCTAAAGGCGTACATGCTGAATTTGCATATTAAGCTTAGGGTGGACTTAAGTTTACTTATTAATTGTCTTATTATTATGTTGTATATGTGTAATTTTATAATTTGTATAATTATTATACATGTGTATACTACATCTCCCTCCTTTTGAAAAATAACGTAATAATATGAAGTTATTTTCGAGTATACAATATATAAATTTTTTTTTTTTTATATATTTATAATTAATTAATTAATTTTTTTTTTAATATTAATAATTGTAATATAGTTATGTTTTTATTTACTTTTGAGTCTATTAAATGGACCGTTGTAATAACTAAGACCAACGCTGTAACCGAAGTTTTGTCAAATAAAAGAAATAATAAATCGAATTGGATTATGATCTTTATTGTTCAGTGTTCAGCTTAAGACTAAAAATTAAATGTAAGTGAAACTGAGGAGAAGCCTTTGTGCTTAAGAAAAATGTTAGTGTATTTTGGGAGGGCATTGCTCTTGGATTCTAAAGTCAAGGAGAAGCCTCAGAGAGAGCAGGCAAAACTGCTTAGGTTAGGTTTTGGGATTTGTTTACATGAATGGTTAAGTGCTGTTCAAGTGTTTAATTGTTCATGGAATCAATGAAACTGGCCAGTTTGGGTGGCGCAAATGCGTCACTACCCTTCCCTTAAAGAGAAGCCTATACTTGGGCTGGGATTGATGGATATAGTACGGGCAATGGGGCTTCTTCCAGTTCTATTTGTCGTGGTGTGTTTTGATTTTTTCTTAATTCTTATTTTGCGTACAATATTATGAATAGGTTAAACGATACGTATCTTAAATACGTGTACAATAAAATAAGTGTAATGATGACAAAAGTCAATAATATGTTAAGTGTAACATTGTTTTGTAAAATCATTTCATTAATGTCGTTGTGTTTTACAGTTTTTATTTTTGTTATGGTAAGTGGTGTGTATAATGGAGTCAAATCTATTTCTGGTTTTAAGAGATTTTCACTTAAAATTATACTATTGATATCTATTTTACATTGAGTCACTCTTATCATTTTGTTTCCTTCTATGTTTATTTTATTAATTGGGATTTGTTTGAGACTTGTTTGGGTTAAATTCGAAGTTATAATTTTGTTTGGTTCTTTGTATTTTATTATTTCATCTGTGGGAACTGACTCAAAATTACAAATTGGTTTTAAATGTTTAATGATATTGGTGACACACTCATTGTTTATTTCTTTATTTTCGTTATTGTAAACTTTATTTTCTTATTCAAAATATGATTGTGTGTCGGTGTACTCTAGCTGAGAGTCTGGGTAAGGTATTATTTTGATTGTGCTTATTAATGAAAAGTTAATGGGTATGTGGGATATGATTAATAATTGGTTATCTTTGTAATTAGTCCTAGTGGATGTTTTAATGTTCAAAATATTTTGGTTGTTTACATTCTCAAGCTTGTCGTAGCTTAGTAATTTGGGTCCGAGTCCGAGTCTGCATTCCCATTTCCAGGTCCCCATGTATTCTGTAAACTGCATAAGTTCGTATAAAAGGGTGTTAACGATGTTGTCGTCTTTTTCGTATTCCTGTATCTTCTGCATTCCGTCGTTTATCAATCGTATAGCGTCATTAAGTTCATGTAACTTCACTGTGTCATGGGAGTGTGTCTCAAGTTTTTTCTGTATTTCTGCTCGATCATTTTCAACAAGTGTGCCAAATAGGTATTTAAAAACTGAGCCCACAATGTTGCAGGGTTATTCCAGTTAGTTCTCTTTTCATCTTATTGTACATAAATTTGATTTGGGGTGCATGCTAGTCGGTACGCAGCCTTTGTTCAAAATAGTCAGCTACGGTGTCTATTTGGGTTAAGTTGATCTTCAAACAAGGAGGATGGTATTTGGACTGGTGTCAATATTATTAATTTGAATTTGCTGTCCATGAACTGTTGTGATCAACATAAGCAAAAATGTCATCAAGCTCCTGGCACCTGTGGAATTGAAATTTGATTATTTTTCTTTCGTTTTTTGAATTGTGTTTTGTAGTAGTAGTAACTCTATTTCTGTTAGTGATTCTGTAATGGTCGGAGTCCGTTTGCTCCCTATTGTTGGTTGGCTTAAATGGATTTTCTAATTTGCCTTTCTGTAGTGGGCCTTTTCTGTATCTCGTGTCGACTTCGTATACCATTCTGTCACTCTTTATTTTGTTTATTTCATTTTCTTTATTTTCTTGTTCAAAATATGATTGTGTGTCGGTGTACTCTAGCTGAGAGTCTGGGTAAGGTATTATTTTGATTGTGCTTATTAATGAAAAGTTAATGGGTATGTGGGATATGATTAATAATTGGTTATCTTTGTAATTAGTCCTAGTGGATGTTTTAATGTTCAAAATATTTTGGTTGTTTACATTCTCAAGCTTGTCGTAGCTTAGTAATTTGGGTCCGAGTCCGAGTCTGCATTCCCATTTCCAGGTCCCCATGTATTCTGTAAACTGCATAAGTTCGTATAAAAGGGTGTTAACGATGTTGTCGTCTTTTTCGTATTCCTGTATCTTCTGCATTCCGTCGTTTATCAATCGTATAGCGTCATTAAGTTCATGTAACTTCACTGTGTCATGGGAGTGTGTCTCAAGTTTTTTCTGTATTTCTGCTCGATCATTTTCAACAAGTGTGCCAAATAGGTATTTAAAAACTGAGCCCACAATGTTGCAGGGTTATTCCAGTTAGTTCTCTTTTCATCTTATTGTACATAAATTTGATTTGGGGTGCATGCTAGTCGGTACGCAGCCTTTGTTCAAAATAGTCAGCTACGGTGTCTATTTGGGTTAAGTTGATCTTCAAACAAGGAGGATGGTATTTGGACTGGTGTCAATATTATTAATTTGAATTTGCTGTCCATGAACTGTTGTGATCAACATAAGCAAAAATGTCATCAAGCTCCTGGCACCTGTGGAATTGAAATTTGATTATTTTTCTTTCGTTTTTTGAATTGTGTTTTGTAGTAGTAGTAACTCTATTTCTGTTAGTGATTCTGTAATGGTCGGAGTCCGTTTGCTCCCTATTGTTGGTTGGCTTAAATGGATTTTCTAATTTGCCTTTCTGTAGTGGGCCTTTTCTGTATCTCGTGTCGACTTCGTATACCATTCTGTCACTCTTTATTTTGTTTATTTCATTTTCTTTATTTTCTTGTTCAAAATATGATTGTGTGTCGGTGTACTCTAGCTGAGAGTCTGGGTAAGGTATTATTTTGATTGTGCTTATTAATGAAAAGTTAATGGGTATGTGGGATATGATTAATAATTGGTTATCTTTGTAATTAGTCCTAGTGGATGTTTTAATGTTCAAAATATTTTGGTTGTTTACATTCTCAAGCTTGTCGTAGCTTAGTAATTTGGGTCCGAGTCCGAGTCTGCATTCCCATTTCCAGGTCCCCATGTATTCTGTAAACTGCATAAGTTCGTATAAAAGGGTGTTAACGATGTTGTCGTCTTTTTCGTATTCCTGTATCTTCTGCATTCCGTCGTTTATCAATCGTATAGCGTCATTAAGTTCATGTAACTTCACTGTGTCATGGGAGTGTGTCTCAAGTTTTTTCTGTATTTCTGCTCGATCATTTTCAACAAGTGTGCCAAATAGGTATTTAAAAACTGAGCCCACAATGTTGCAGGGTTATTCCAGTTAGTTCTCTTTTCATCTTATTGTACATAAATTTGATTTGGGGTGCATGCTAGTCGGTACGCAGCCTTTGTTCAAAATAGTCAGCTACGGTGTCTATTTGGGTTAAGTTGATCTTCAAACAAGGAGGATGGTATTTGGACTGGTGTCAATATTATTAATTTGAATTTGCTGTCCATGAACTGTTGTGATCAACATAAGCAAAAATGTCATCAAGCTCCTGGCACCTGTGGAATTGAAATTTGATTATTTTTCTTTCGTTTTTTGAATTGTGTTTTGTAGTAGTAGTAACTCTATTTCTGTTAGTGATTCTGTAATGGTCGGAGTCCGTTTGCTCCCTATTGTTGGTTGGCTTAAATGGATTTTCTAATTTGCCTTTCTGTAGTGGGCCTTTTCTGTATCTCGTGTCGACTTCGTATACCATTCTGTCACTCTTTATTTTGTTTATTTCATTTTCTTTGTTTTTTTTGGTGTCTAATATTGGTTGTCCAGCGTAGAGAAATATGTGTGCAGGGGTCTGTCAAGCGGTTTCGTGTTTGGTCTTGTGATTGTATAAGTTAGCTACAAAATTGCACAACCTAACTTAGCTCGCTACCTTGTAATAAAAAGCTGATCTAGCGTCTGGATAACTTCCTCACCAAGGCGCGTGCAACATAAGTTCCCCTTCTACTGCCTCTGCAGCGATCACGCCATCCGCAGCTGACAATTTGCCAAAACTTCTCACTCAGCAGTTTCTTGTAGCTGCAGCTTTGTCGCCGCTACAACTGTCGCCCGTTAACAGATAACTTACTGACGGCTTCACAGCTAAAAAAAAAAAGTTCGCGTGGTGGCCAAATCGCGGTTAAATTCGAAAAAGTGACTCCGGTACATTAAATTGGCCGTCGTGAATTTGATCGCAGCAATTTAAAATTTAAATATTTAAATTGCCCATCGGCGGACCGCAAGCTTTGTTGACCAGTTCGCAGAGCATATTCACGGAGTATGGACAACGGACCCCCAGTAGGACCACCAAAAAGGAACACCTCCTACCCATCAGGAAAGGCGGCCGCAGCAGCAGTAATAGTATCGTAAGTTAGTGAATAAGAAAAAGTTAAACACAAAACACATCAAAGAAAAATAAATTGAATTAGTGCTAAAGAAAAAAAAACCTACTAAATAGTTAAGTTACCCAAACAAAAATTAAAAATGTTAAATAAAATAAAAAATGTAAATACAAATCTTCGCACTATTATGCAAATTTTTGCACAATTATACAAATTTAAAATTTACACACACAAACACAAAAAAAAAAAAAAAAAAATTTTTTTTTACACCCACACAATTACATTTATATAATTCTAACATTTCTTCAACTAAAGTTGGTCACTTATGCCGACACCGAATATTATTTACTCTTCCATTTTATTATTTTTTGAATTTAACAAATTACAAATTTTTAACTTTTTTTTAAAAATTACACCTTTTTTAAGAAAATACAATACCTCACGAAAAAAAAAAGTTATTTTTTACTTTTCAATTTTGACCAGAAATAGGGTTAATGGCGAACCAAAATAATTTATTAAGACCACCCATGTTAAACCCAGAACAACCAATAGACCAGCAACAACAAAACGAATTACACGTTCATAGACAACAGAATAGGCACGAACAAAGACATTTAGAATACCAACAGAATAGAGTACCACAAGAAACTGGAAACATGGAAGCATTAGTGGGGCAGCTGATCGCGCAGCAATTACCGAGGTTGCTGCAGCAACTTAATAATAATAATTCAACTGACTTTGCAAATGAAACGGGGCAGGTCATAGCAGAGGAGCATCGTAATAATCTGGCCGATTTAGACCGAGTGTCAGATATTGTTAAATGAACTAGGGAATTCTCGGGAAATCCCGCTGAATTCAGCTCCTGGAAGAAGGGCATCGATAGGATTTTTGAGACATATAGCAGCTATAACGGAACTCCAAAATATTTTGCTATTCTGCACACAATACGTCTTAAAATAATAGGACACGCTGACAGTGCCCTGAATCATACAATGTACCCCTTAACTGGGAAGCTATTTCTAGGTGTTTGACCCTACATTTCGCGGATAAACGAGACTTGGGAACACTCGAGTATCAAATGATTACAATCATACAAGGTAGTCATCAGTCTGTGGAAGAATTTTACCAGGTTGTTTATAAACACCTATCTTTAATTCTGAACAAAATTGGTTCTTTGGGTCTAGGCAGAGAAACGGAAATGGTCATGACAAAATCTTACAGAGATAAAGCTCTGGATACTTTTGTCCGAGGACTGCGAGGTGACTTATCTCGTTTACTTGGGATTAAGGAACCCACAGATCTCCTAACTGCGCTACAGCTGCAACTGCAAAACCAAATCAATATGCCTAGATACAATAATCCTAATTACGGACAACAACAAAAAAAAATTATAAGCAATTCGGGTACCAATTATCCCCAAGGCAGAATCCTAATCTGCAATTACGGCAAGCTCGGCAAGCTCGTTGCGCCCAACAGCGCCTAAGCCAATGCCACGACCAGAACCAACGGAAGTGGATCCCAGTATTCAAACTAGAATGGTAAATTATATCAACAGACCACAGTTTGAAATTGGCAAACGATGACCACCACCACAGACAAAGGAAGTGGACAAACGTCAAAGAAATTTTAATATCCAAACAAATAACGATGATCAACCAGTGCAAATGACAGCCGAAGCATATGCTACCATAACTGATTACGAACAAGCAAAAGCCGACCATGAAGCACAGGATACATTGATCCATATGACGGGACCGAAGACGAAAATAACTATGACTACTCAGCCTTAAATTTTTTTAGAATAAAAGACTCCTCAATTCCCTATTTTGAATGTAAGGTGAGGAGTGCTCAAATATTAAAAATACTTATTGACACCGGATCAAACAGAAATTACATGAAACCCGACCTGCTAACAAATCCCATACCCAATAAAACCAAGTTCAATGCTGTCACTGTAACTCATCATAAAATAGCCAACCTTTTCAATCATCCGGATAAAAATATAAAATTTTTTCTACTACCCTCCCTGACATCCTTCAATGATATTTTAGGAAATGATAGCCTTAAGGATTTAGGGGCAGAAATAAAAATAAGTAAAAACCTAATGACAACCAAATATGGGATTAATGTGCCGATCAAAGAAAAAAATATGAAGCAGTCAATAGCATTATCCCAAGAACAGACCATTTAACCGATAAACAAAGAAAAGACTTGGACCAACTAGTAAAGAAGTATCCGACACTGTTTGCTAAAACAGACGAAAGACTTACATACTCCACAAATGTCAAGGCAGAGATCAGAACAAATACAGACACACCAGTGTTTCCCAAATTTTACGAATACCCTATGCCTTTCAGAGATGAAGTGAACAAACAGGTCAAAGAATTATTGGATGACGGAAAAATTCGTCCATCCCGAACACCATACAACTCACCAGTGTAGGTTGTTCCAAAAAAAGCAGACGCATCAGGTAAAAAGAAATATCGTATGGTCATCGATTATAGGAAACTTAGCAAGGTGACTATAGCGGATAAATACCCCTTACCCGATATAAACGAGGTACTGGCCCAACATGGAAATAACAAAATTTTCTCAGTTTTGGACCTTAAAAGTGGGTTCCATCAAATTCCACTTAAGGAATCTGATATAGAAAAAACAGCCTTCTCCGTAAATAACGGAAAATATGAGTTTCTACGACTCCTATTCGGATTGAAAAATGAGCCTTCAATATTTCAACGCGCGAGTTATACAATTGCTCCCTCTTACCCCTTCCCCTGCATTTATAAGCAACACATCCCCAATAACACATAATTCACAATTGTCCCATCAGTGTGGACTGCGATCCACTTTAATGTAAAATAAACAAAGAAGAAAGTATCAAATGGACCAAAGAACACTTTGGCCACCAAAGCCGCAACCATATTATATAAACAGAGAATACACTTAAGCTGAAGAAACCACATACATATATATACCCCAATAATGTAAACAGAGAAACACTCAAGATATACACTTAAGCTGAGCTAAGAAGAAACCACATACATATAAGTTAACACAAGCCAACGAACTAGAACAGTTGGCTCTGTGTATGAAACATAATATCAAAATGTCAAAGTGCTGACCCAGCATTGGGCCGGAAACCCGTGCGCAGCCGGCAAACACAGCATATTTGCGTGGCCGCTGCGAGTCTTTGTTAGCTTTAAGAATCATTTTAAGCTTCAGTTTGAATTTGCATTTACCGGAATAAAGAGCGGCAGCTCGTCAACTCCGACTAAAACGTCGTAAAACACATTTTTATTAATTACTCTGCCAGACCATAAGGCTGGCAGTTAAAAGAGGAAGGTTCTTCTCAACGTAAATACTAATCTTCTCCTGCTCCCCGGATCCCCTGGAGCAACCTTCAGCCGGAAAATATAAATAAGTGCAAACGAAAATTTTTCCGCACAATAAATTTTCTGCCTGAAACAAATAGAGAAAATCGCAATATTGTCACAAACCAGTCGAGACAATACAGTGTGTATAGTGAAGTGCGACAATTAAACAGGGAATTCAAAAACCCTAATAAAAGTCGTGATAATAGTCGAAAATTTCCAAAAACAACAAACCCCAAAGTTAAAAACCAAAACTTCATTAAAAAAAAAAAAGTTACAAAGATGGCAACAGAAAATCAAATTCAGTTGTGCATTCAAGCACTCACCCAAATTATAACAAATCAGCAAGTGGAGAGAGACACCAACAACCCTATGACGAGGAGAAGAAATAATATTGAAAAAGAGACTCGTTATCTTCCGACCTTCACTGGACAGGAGGGAACACTTCATGGATTCATAGCTTCGGTAGACCAGGTGATGAGAGAATATGGAGACGACGCAGACCAAGTCTTCAGCGTGGTGCTCAACACACGTGGTGTTCTGTCCAAGCCAGAACAATTCTCAACATAAACACACCAACAACATGGGACCAGTTCAAGGAGAAGCTGAGACACCATTATCGCCCCAGACTGGATCAAATGGGACTGACAAGGAAGATCAACAACCTAAGGGTCACTAGCATCACAGATCTGGACATAAAAGTGAGATTCATTGTAGAAGAAATAACAGATTTTGCGGTTTTTGAAAATAACGAAAACCTTGTTAACATTTTAAACTCCTTACTAATACAAAGAATCAAGGAATTGGCAGCAGGGTCAATGGCGGTTTCGCTAATGTCACTTACAACAGTGCAGACAGTTAGGAATGAGATAGCCAAATACATGGGCCTAAATTTCGGAAACTTAAACCACAAACTATTAATCAGAAAAAACATAGACAACAATAATCCAAGCAATAACACTGAACAAAATAACGGAAACCAACAGCAGACAGTCATAAGAAATAACTACAGAGACAATAACAGACAACGAAGCCAGAATACAAGACAAACGAATAACGGACAACAGAACCAAAATCGAAACCAAAATTACAACATCCAACAACGGAACCAGGGATATTTTAATAATTATCAACAGCCTCGAAACCCAAGTAATAACCAAATAAATAGGAACCAAAGCCAAAATATAAGATATGACAGTCCCCCAGAAGCCATGAGTGTGGACAACTTGACAGAAGAAAATAATGAGGGCACGGAGGAGGAAGATACTCAAGCACTTTTTACCCAGTAGCCTCGGACGAACGTAAAATGTACATAGAAGGAACCATAGAGGGACGCAGATTTTTATTTCTAATAGACACAGGACCCACAATTGGCATAGTAAACACAAAAAAGGAGAAGAAGACCTTTATAAAAAAATAAAAAAGTATACAAAAACCATTCATACCATTAAGTCGGAATTTGAAGCCAACAGCTTCTTGGTAATGACAGAAGCACCAAGTGAATTTCAATATTCACAAAAAGTACGTTCAAGGTGGGTAGCCTTGCCCCTAGACAAATCATACGACTTCCTATTGGGCATGGATTTTATCCAAAGAAATGTAAAAAGTATAAACATGAAAGAAAAAACAATAAAGCTAATAAATGATGTCGAAATTCCATTCCTGTCTAAGGCCCCAGAGGTGGCTTGTGTACTGGAAGTAAGCGAAATTGAAGACTTCAACACAGCAGAATTAAACACAGAGGAAAGTGAAATAGTAAATTCACTAAAGAAAAAATTTAAAAAAGTATTCTATAATGAGGGAGATCAGTTGACAAACACAAGCACAGTAGTGCATAATATAAGAACAATAACAGAGCAACCAATAAACTCTAGAATTTATAGGTGTTCTCCAAAAAATGAGGAAGAAATTAGAAGGCAAATAATAGAAATGGAAAAAAACGGGATAATAAGAAAAAGCAGAAGCAAGTACAGTACACCCATATGTTTGGTACCAAAAAAAATGGACAAATTGGCGTGCAAAAGTACAGATTCTGTGTAGACTATCGTCGCTTGAATCATGTGACGATTCCTGACAAGTATCCATTGCCATTGATGGACTCAATATTGGACAAGCTTGGCAGGGCGCAATATTTTAGTACAATAGATCTGGCAAAGGGGTATCATCAGATTTTGATGGCTGAAGAGGTCATAGAAAAGACAGCATTTGTTTCACCAATGGGACTATATGAATACGTTAGAATGCCATTCGGATTAAGAAACGCACCGGCAACATTTCAGAGATTAAAGAATGAGATTTTGAGGGACTACATAAACAAGATTTGTGTGGTGTACCTTGATGATATATTGATCTTTTCGACAACCTTAAGCGAGCACAGGAATGCTTTAGAAAGCATATTTAGGAAACTCCAGGAACACAATTTAAAGATACAGGCAGGCAAGTGTTCATTCATCAATCAGGAAACAGAGTTTTTGGGACATGTTCTTACAAAAGAGGGCATAAAACCGAATCCAAAGAAGATACGAGATATTCTGGCTATTCCAATGCCAAAAACAGAAAAACATCTCAAGGGATTTTTGGGCATGAGCGACTTCTATAGGAAGTTTATTAAAGACTACTCAAAAATTGCATACCCAATGATTAAATATTTACAAAAAGGAAATCCCATTAACCAGAAGGATCCAGAGTATATTGATTCATTTGAAAACCTAAAAGCTCTTGTCAGTTCACACCCAGTGTTGAAACTCCCGGAATTCGACAAAAAATTTAGTGTGACAACGGATGCAAGACAGTTTTGGCACAACAGGGCCACCCAGTACCGTTTGTATCAAGAACCTTAAATAAACACGAAAGACTTTACAGTGCAACAGATAAAGAGTTTCTGGCCATCGTTTTTGCGGTGGACTACTTTAGGCACTATTTGTTTGGTTCACAATTCCAAATAATAACAGACCACCAACCAATAAGCTACTTAAGCAGAAAATAAAAGGGAAAAGACATAAAAGATAAACATTAGAGATGGATCTTAAAACTCCAAGAATTCGATTACGAGATTCATAATTTAAAGGGAAAAGACAATAAAGTCGCAGATTTCCTGAGTAGACAAGAGACAGCATTGTTGATAAACAAGACAATGCTGAAGAATCAAATTTAGAAATGACAGACACTATTCATTCGGCAGACGAGAACGAGCCAATAGATTTTTTCATAAAAGAAGATATTGTAAACAAATACAAGACGCCAATTATCGTCACCCATTCGGCAAGGGATGATGTGGTCAGTAGCCATGGTAGAAAAATAATAGAAATAAACCCAGCAGACACAGCATTGGATATTGAACAAAAATTACAAAACAACATTGGAAAAGGGAAAATCGGAGTGTACTCCGAGGTACCATACTCGATATATTATAAAATACAATGCATTTTGATTGACCTTTTTAGGGACGCAAAACAAATCAAATTTATAAAGTGCACAAAAAGAGTTGTAGAAATAGAAAGTGATGAAGAACTTCACAAATAGATTGCACTTTACCACACAAAAGAATCACTACACAGCTGCATGAATGGCATTTTATACTTTAAAGAAAAAACTTATTTCCCAAAATTACGAGATCACATTAATTTGGTAATATCAAACTGTAGAAGATGTAGAGAAACAAAATACGATAGAAACCCAATAAAACCCAAATTCATAATTACAGAAACACCACAACATAAAAACCAAACAATACATTTAGACATTTTTCATATCAAACATAGATAATTTGTTACAATAATAGACAAGATAACCAAGTTCGCAACAGCATACAACATAAAAGATAGAAATTGGAGAGCAAAAATTCAAATTATCATAGACCAATTCGCCAAATTTGGTAAACCCAGCAAAATAATTATGGACAATGAATTTAAAGCAGAACAGATATTGAACTTTTTAAATAAGGAAGATGTTGAAGCTCAAAGAAGCTGGGTTCGACAAAATGGAATTTTTGAAATTTGAAAGCTGGATTCGTTTGTCCATCGTTTGCCCATGTTTGCCCACCAATTAGTTTTTTTTGCCCACGTCCAGTTTTCGAGATATGAAATTTCGAAAATTTTCGAAAATCAAAAAGTTGATTTTTTTGAACTTTTTTTTTTTTAAATCGCAATAACTTCGTTTGCCCACGTTTGCCCACCCTTTAGAATTTTGAAAAAACTTTTAGTTTAGAAAATATACGCCCTTAAGCAATTGTACATTTTCCACCTATTAAAACTAAAAATTTTAAAACAAAATCGTTTGCCCACCCTTTAGAAATGCTTTTTATCGTTTGGCCACCCTTTAAAATTTTGAAAAAACTTTTAGTTCAGAAAATATAAGCCCTTAAGAATTAAGCATTTTCCATACCTCAAAACTCATTATTTTCAATCAAAATCGTTTGCCCACCCTTTAAAAATTGTTTTTATCGTTTGCCCACCTTTTAAAAAAAAAATATTTTCGTTTGCCCACCTCTTAAAACTAAATATTACATCAGTCCTTGCGAAGAACTCATCAACAAAGGGGAGCACTACCTCCTGGACTTCGAGATGGCCAAATTCATCGACATTTACAACCTCCAGCCGATGGTGGATAGATTTTTGGTTATTGCAATCATTGTTGTTTTGTTTATGGATCCGATGACTTGACGCACTGGGTACTCCATTAAGTGCTTTCTCAATAAAAGACCCAATATTTGCGTGGCATTGTATTGTCTGGTGTTTTTCATCAAAAAAACTTTTCAGGACCAGACCCCTTTCGCGGTACAGACTAGAAGTAACTCCCTCGACGGCATACTTTTTTACCAATTCTACCGTTAAGTTGTCAGCGTAGAAATTATCCAGTTGGTTTTTGTAATAAAAATTGTCGATGTACGCGGTCGACAATATTTCCACGAGGGAGTCAAACGGACAAGTATTTTTAAATTGCAATAATTGTTTGCCAATCCAGAGAGGTCCCATTGATCCACCATTATGCAATATTTCATCCCGTTTTCTTCGAAGAGGTCGATTGTATAATAATTCCACGTTAGGGCATTTTCTTAGATATTTTCCTCTTGGTTTTTCTTTAGGCTGTGGCACTGATTCCATATCCTTGTTTGTATCATTATTTGCATTGTCTTCTTCGACATTTTCCTCCTTCGGCTTTATCGTTTTATTCTTTACCTTCCAGTTTTCTTCTTGTAAAAGGTATTCCACTTCGCTTTCTTCAAGGATTTTCTCCAGAAATTCCTTGGTTTCCCCACGGCACAATTTTTTTGGTGGGTTTTCATTTATAAAGCTGGGCGTATTAACGGTCTTTCGTTTCATTGCGGCTCGTTCCAGCTTGCAAACAGCTTCGATGCAGCGAATATGTTGCACCACGAATTTATCCGCTCGCACTGGTCGGTGGAAGATACTCATATCCGTGTTTTTTAAATCCTTAAAATAGGCTTCCACAAGTGCCGAAGAGCCGACATCATATTTCGAGCAGAACTTTTCCTTCATCACGTTTGTCCATAATACAAAATATTTGCACAACTTTATTAATGGTGGCATCAGATCAGGCAGAAAATAAGGATTTGGCCGACAGCGGACAGAATTGCATTTCAACGCTTCTTCTTCGGCAGTGTTTTGAATATTCAGGATAAACTCCGAAACGTCCTCGTCAATTTCCTCCTGGTCCTCTGGTATGTAATTTTCATCATGTTTCTCATTATGATCCGGGGCAGCAAATGTAGCTATTCTGGTGAGCAGGTTCTTTTCGTTCCTGTAGCTCGAAAGAAAGTCTCCTTTTTCGTCTTCTCCTGAGGATTGGCTTAGTGCGACAATCAGCACTGATTTTATAGTTTCCGCAAAACTGTCCTTTGTCTCACACGTTGTTGCTAGACCAATGCATCTTATATAAAAATCCTTTAGGTTCGGCAATTTACCTTTAAAAACGTTCTTCCGGCATATCATTTTAATGAGGTGGGCGATGTCAAGTCGAATATAGCAGGGTGGCAGATCCGTCCGTTCCTCCGTCAAAAGGCTTTGAAAACATTTTTGTATATACGTCCTAATGCGGCACTCATTAAAGCTTAAGCTTATTCCATTAAGCAATGCCAAGGAAAAATCGGACACAACCTCCAGTGGAAAATGTCCTGATTTCGATATAAATCTGCTTAGCCAAAACTGTATGCTCGCTGTATCATGTTTAGCTGACAGCATTTGAAAAACTGGAAATATGCTGTCGTCACCTTCCATCACAATCTGGTATAAAAAAACATAACTTGAGTCGCCGTTTGGTTTTTGAATGGGTAACACAACGCTTCCAGTTGCATCGACAGAAATTTTTCTTATGTTTTTTATCCTTGATGCATATGTTTTTATTTGGGCTCCCGTGCAGTAAATGCAAAAAAATTCATCTAGTCCAATATCAAGGATGCATCCAGCCAATTCACCCTCGTACTTTTTAAGGTATAATGATGAAACTGGATCACGATCCTTGTTGATTCCTAGGTGCCTGTTGGTAGCCTCTTCACGAAGTTTTCGAAGAGTCGGTAACTTTGGGATAAAACTTGGTTCTGGGTCGTCATCCTTCATATTGTCGGTGGCTTCCTTCCTCCACAATGCAGCTTTTTTTAAAAGCAATTCGTTCCCAATTTCAAGTCGTCTGGATCCAGTGCACCGTCGTTTTTTATTATGGGGAATATCTCGTGTGTCCGGTACCGAAACGGATATCGATATGCCGCAATGATCATCTGGTTTCACAAGGCAATGTCCCTTTAAAATTGAGCTGCACTCATTGCAATAGCCTTCAATTCTAAGCCAGATATTATCCACTTCGTCGGAAAGTTTTGCCTTTTTGAAGTTAAATGCACATGGAAGGGGAACTTTTTCGTATATTAGCTTGGCTATTATATCCGTCCAGTTACGTTGCAGATAGCTTTTTGATCTCAATTCCGTTTTTTGGTCCATTTTAGGGGCAATCGATTTCCACAATTCCTGATCTAATTCAAGGGTAATATATAAAATAGGCAAGGGTCCATTTTTAGAAGCTTCTATTATCTGGAACTCTGGGTCATCATCGGGAGATGTGCTATTTAAAGTGTTATTATTGTCAGTGCTATCCAGCTGCTTAATGCCACATCGTTCTTTCACCACCGTTATAATGCCATTCCGATTGATTCTGGCGTAGAAATTTAGCGTATTCGCGCTGATTGTTCCTTGCAATTTGTTACTAATGTCAGTCCAAACATTATCGCTTCTTGGCTTAAGAGCTCCAGTCTCCGTAAAAATATTCACGCTGCAAAGTGCATCCACTAAGGCGGGGACATCGACATTCGGTTTGGCCGGCATCCTTTCAATAAAACTTATTTTTTATGCAGTAAAAAAAAAATTGTCCACTGATTTACACGTTTTACACTAATGTTTGATTAACACTTTACACAATTGCACTGCAAATGTATAAGGGAATACGCGAAAAAACACCGATAAAGCGTACTATTTAAAAAAAATAACCTAATTAATAATTTTGCAAGTCTTTAAAAAGACTGTCAACAAAATTCACAAGGGTTGAAAAATTAGAAAGCAAGCACTCTCACTTTTCTTAACAAGAACACGACTTTGACTTTTTCAGCACCAAACGTAGTTAAAATCGCACACAACTTGTTCACTGCTCACACAAAAAAACATTAAAATTATAATTTTTTGGATGACGACATTTATACCTAATATGAGGTCTTACAGTGTCCATTCATAAATTTGGATTCTTAAAAGTACCTGCAATGTAAAAAACAAATTACCTAAAAAATTAACCCTAATAACTACCTGCTGAAATGTAAATTAAAAAATGTTCAATTTCAACAGGTGGTTATTATTATTTGCATAATTTTCAAACCTTACTTTATTATAGGGTCTGCATTTGTACCTGTGATAAAGGGTTTTTTTTAGGTAAATAGTTTTTTACATTACAGGTACTTTTAATCATTTGCATTTCTGACAATGCAAATGATAAGAGGATAGGAATATGGATATGTACAAAATAATTGTTGTTTATTTTTTATCTTTTTTTGTTTATCTTTAAGTCGTGGACAAATAAAATTAATTATTTTTAATACTAAAAAACATTTTTATAGGGTGGGCAAACGATTTTGTTTGAAAATATTTAGTTTTAAGAGGTGGGCAAACGAAAATATTTTTTTTAAAGGTGGGCAAACGAAAAAATCAATTTTTAAAGGGTGGGCAAACGATAAAAAGCATTTTTAAAGGGTGGGCAAACGATTTTGTTTGAAAATATTTAGTTTTAAGAGGTGGGCAAACGAAAATATTTTTTTTAAAGGTGGGCAAACGAAAAAATCAATTTTTAAAGGGTGGGCAAACGATAAAAAGCATTTTTAAAGGGTGGGCAAACGATTTTGTTTGAAAATATTTAGTTTTAAGAGGTGGGCAAACGAAAATATTTTTTTTTTAAAGGTGGGCAAACGATAAAAACAATTTTTAAAGGGTGGGCAAACGATTTTGATTGAAAATAATGAGTTTTGAGGTATGGAAAATGCTTAATTCTTAAGGGCTTATATTTTCTGAACTAAAAGTTTTTTCAAAATTTTAAAGGGTGGCCAAACGATAAAAAGCATTTCTAAAGGGTGGGCAAACGATTTTGTTTTAAAATTTTTAGTTTTAATAGGTGGAAAATGTACAATTGCTTAAGGGCGTATATTTTCTAAACTAAAAGTTTTTTCAAAATTCTAAAGGGTGGGCAAACGTGGGCAAACGAAGTTATTGCGATTTAAAAAAAAAAAAGTTCAAAAAAATCAACTTTTTGATTTTCGAAAATTTTCGAAATTTCATATCTCGAAAACTGGACGTGGGCAAAAAAAACTAATTGGTGGGCAAACATGGGCAAACGATGGACAAACGAATCCACCTTTCAAATTTCAAAAATTCCATTTTGTCGAACCCAGCTTCTTTGAGCTAAATGTTGAAGTACATTTGACAAAGCCGAATGCACATACAGGGAATGCTGACATAGAAAGATTACATTCAACTCTAATTGAGATAGTAAGCGGGGTAGATGAACCCAAAATTCAGATTTCTATAAGCATATACAACAGAAGATACCATACGACAATTCAATGTTCACCAGAACAGGCAAAAAACGAAAAAAAATGCAGAAGAATTACATAAAATACTAAATAAATATAAAGAAAAAACAAAAGAAATGAAAAAAGAGAAAATTATGCAGAAAAAAGAAATGAAGGTCCAATAAAAAACTATAAGCGACTTAGACATAAGGACGAACCTTATTTCAGGCATGCAGGGCTTGAGAATGTTCACCCTTGCAATATTAAGAGACCACTAAAAATGGAAATGACAAGCAAAAGAAGAAATGAGGAGAGGGAAGAACAGGAAGAAAAAAAAAAAAAAAAGAAAAAATCAACATGTCAGTAATAATAACTCCACATTCGCAGTGCGTTGCAATGATTTTCCTAACAATGATGGCAGGATACGTGACGATACACATGTATGCAACGGAAATCGTAATCGAAACCATAATTATTTTACATATTATAGACGTTAATCAGATCACTAACATTATGGATAAGGTAGAAAATAATATAAAAAACGTAGAAATAGCAGACAGAGAATTGATTACGGATGAAATAAACTTGATTAGAGCAAAAATTAAATCAATCACACCATATACCAGAGAACGAAGGGGACTGGTGAATGGTGGAGGCACAGTATACAAATGGCTTTTTGGACTAATGGACAATGAAGACAGAGAAAGTATAATTGATCACTTGGACATACTAGATAAAAACAATCATGCACTTATACAAAATATAAACAAACAAATACATATCAGCAATAGTACAGGACAGAAATATTATACAAATTGCAACAGCAAAAATGAAAGAGGAAAACAAAGAAACAATAAAGAGACTACTGTACAACGACCAAATGCAGAAACTAAAAAAAATAGAAGAACAAATTAATTACATACAGGAAAATATAGCATCCACAAAAAATAATATATTCTTACCACAAATCCTAACGCAAGAAGAGATAATTAAATTCGAAATAGATTTCTACAAAATAAAATTAATAAGAATGGGCATCCTTAAATACAAAAACGATAAAATAGTTATGGCAATCAAATTACCTAAGAACTTTATAAAAGCAGACGTAAAATTAATTACTCCAATTCCTAACAAAACCCATATTCAAATTGATCAAGAAAATGTACTTATTACCCAGATGCAAGCATAGAACAAATAGATGATAAAACAATAGTCATAAGAAACAGCAAAAATAACATTTTACATCAAGATTGTGATAAAAGAGATATCACACTAAATGACAATTACTTAATACAATTTGTAAATTGCAAAATACAAATACTAAACGAAAAATTTTCAAACAAAGAAATAATATTTCTGAAAGATTCTACTACCCAACAAATATGTTAAACCAATCATAAACAAACACTCTAAACTTTGAACAGTTCACGCTAAAAAATTTTGAGAATATAAAAGAAATGAAGGAACTACAATTCCATAAAAAACCCAATTATGGCATGGCAATAGCATTCATAGTAATCAAACTTGTAGGAGGAATATACCTATATTGCAAACAAAAAAATAAAAATATTCATATTAATGTAAACAGAATTCAGGAGAATTCAAACTCTAGCGGAGGAGGATTTATACAATTGCTCCCTCTTACCCCTTTCCCTGCATTTATAAGCAACACATCCCCAATAACACATAATTCACAATTGTCCCATCAGTGTGGACTGCGATCAACTTTAATGTAAGATAAACAAAGAAGAAAGTATTAAATGGACCAAAGAACACTTTTGGCCACCAAAGCCGCAACCATATTATATAAACAGAGAATACACTTAAGCTGAGCTAAGAAGAAAACCACATACATATATATACCCCAATAATGTAAACAGAGAAACACTCAAGATATACACTTAAGCTGAGCTAAGAAGAAACCACATACATATATATACCCCAATAATGTAAACAGAGAAACACGATACAAGATATAAGAACTAACCATAGAGAATTAAAGAGAGCGATTAATCGCATAAAAGAAATCTAACTTAGAAATAAGCGGGCAGTTTTGAAATAAATCTCAAGCTAAGACGATCTACTCGGACTCGAATTTGTTCTTGGTTCGGTACTGTATCTAACTTTTGAAATACGTGTACATAAACACGTAATTCGCGTGCTATCAAAAGACGTTGCACGAGGAAGGCGCCATTAGCCTACAGTCATCGGCAAATGTGGCCAACATAGATTTCCTGTATAGGCTTACGTCTGGCTGCGGCATATCGTGGCTATACAGGCAGTTAAGCAGGGGGCCGAGGACACTACCTTCTGGAACTCCAGCTGCAACATTATGTTCGGTGGAAAGTGCTGAATGGAAACGCACAGCGAATCGCCTTCCTTCCAGGTACGATTTCAGCAACCCGAAATATGGAACAGGTAGCGTCTGTTTGATTTTTAGCTGGAGTCCGATGTGCCACACTCGATCAAACGCTTCTCGAATGTCTAAGAAGAGGCTGTTGCAATATTCCTTATTGTCGTAGGCAGTCAGAATATGCTCGACGACCCGATGGAGCTGCTCGACAGTACAGTGGCCAGCACGAAAACCGAACTGGTGCTCAGTGGTAATTCCCTGGGCTTCCATGATCGTTACAATCCGGGCAGCAATCAGTCTCTCAAACACCTTCGAAATTGAAGGGAGAAGACTGATCGGCCGGTAGGAGGCAGGCTCCCTTTCTGGCTTGCCAGGTTTGTGGATCATGGAGATTATCCCGAGCTTCCACTGATAAGGGAAGTATTGCAACCTCACGATAGCATTGAAAACGAACGCTATGTAGAGGATCGCATGACTGGGCAGTGCCTTCAATGTGGCGTTGCAGATAACGTCCTGTCCTGGTGCTCTGTTGTTACTCTGGTTCGCAATGACATCGGCTATCTCGCAAGGTTCAAACGTCGTGATTGGTGGGTCCATTTGAAGCGCTTGATTCAACTGCTCCTGAGTTTCTTTAACCTGTTGCAGGCTGGCAAGATTGAATGGTTGAAATCGCTCGGCGAGGTGCGCAGCGAATACCTCCGCTCCAAGTCGGTCCGACACCATGTACCGTTACTGTAGGCCTTCCTCGTGCAACGCCTTTTGATAGCACGCGTGGCCTTCCAGAGTGAATGCGTCGCTTCACTTTCGACTCCAGTGTTGGAAAGCCTTTCGTCAAACCATTCTGATTTGCGCAACGCCAACGCGCAACGGAGCCTACTCAGCGCTCTATTTCATTCCGTCTTGTCCAGCGGGTGGCGAGACCTCATCCACCTAGTGCGTAAGCACCTCTTCTCAGCTATGAGTAGCAGGATCTCCCTGGATATTGGGATTCGATCTGCCGCGTGCTGACGGCATATGTGACGACAAGATTAAAAACAAGTCGAGTAAAATAGAAAGTAAAAACACTCTTCCATTAAGGGAATACATAATAAAAAAATACTTTGACAACCAAAAGGTGAATACCACAGAATCAATTATCGTAGAAGGAAGTTTGAGTAGCTCGGGATCGGAGTGTCCTGAGCAAGCCAGCGTTGAATTATCCGCTAACAAGAAAATTAAAAGTTTGGGAAAAAATAAACCCAAACACGCCGACGATGATAATTCCGTCAAAACACAATTGAAAATTTTGGGAAACAAAAAACCCAAACACGCCGACGATGATAATTCCGTCAAAACACAATTGAAAAGTTTGGGAAACAAAGAACCCAAACACGCCGACGATGATAATTCCGTCACAGGGTATATAAACAACTTAACAACTTCAAATCAGTCTGAAGATTTGGGGTGTAAGATTGTAGAAATAATTGAAAAAGAACATTCTAATATTGATATGCAAATTCCTTTTCGGACAGACATTAGGGGTGAAATAAATTCTGTCCATGAGAGACCTATTTATAGTAAACAATACCCTTACCCAATGTCCACCTCTGATTTCGTCAATAAAGAAATACAGAGACTACTAGACGAAAACATTATAAGGCCGAGTAAAAGCCCTTATAATTCACTAGTACTAGTGGTGCCCAAAAAAGGTCTGAACGAAGACGGTACTCCAAAACACCGTGTAGTTCACGACTACAAAAAAGTGAATGAGAATACCATACCCGACAGGTACCCGATGCAAGATCCATCGGTGATACTATCTAACCTAGGAAAATCCAATGAATCAGATATTGAAAAGACAGCCTTTTCAATAAATGGCTTAACGAATGCTCCAAGAATTTTCCAGACGATATACATTTTCCAATGGACGATATACTGAGAGAGCAGGTTGGTTAAGCTTGCCACGTATATATGGACGATATAATCATTTTCTCGAACACCATCGAGCAGCATTATACCGATCTAGTCCGAATAATCGAAATTTTACAAAAAGCCAACATGAAGATTTCATTAGAAAAGTCCAAATTCTTTAAAACTGAGACCACATTTCTTGGTTACGTTATCTCTCACAAAGTAATCAAAACAGATCCGGAAAAAATATCTACCATAATGAGATATCCCATTCCCCAAAGCATAAGAGAACTTCGCAGCTTTTAAGGTCGAACAGGCTATTACCGCAAGTTTGTTCAAAACTACGCGAAAATAGCCAAGCCTCTAACAAAATATCTAGGAGGGGACAACAGAAAAATAACTAGAAAAATGTCATCTAAAATCAAAATCCAATTAGACGAACCAGCCATAAAAGCTTTTAATGAGCTGAAAAACAACCTAGTAGCACTGGTAGAATTATTTCAACCTGATTACAATAAAAAATTCACTCTGACCACTGATGCGTCAGATGTAGCCATTGGAGCGGTTCTATCTCAAGACAATAGACCGATAACCTTCATCTCCAAAACCCTCAATAAAACTGAGCAACTATACGCTACCAACAAAAAAGAACTGTTAGCTATAGTTTGGGCTCTAAAAACCATTAGAAACTACTTATACGGTGATATCGGAATAGAAATCCAAACCGATCACCAATCATTATCATTCACAATATCGGACAAAAACCCCAATGTAAAGATGAAAAGGTGGTACTCTTTCATTGAAAGTTTCACCCCTAAAATAATTTACTAGCCTGGAATTACCAACGTTGTAGCCGATGCGCTATCAAGGATCCAGCTAAATAATATATCAGACAGAGATACCGAACAATCAAGCTCAGATCAAAACACCCAGCATTCTGCCGAGAGTAGTTTTGAGAATGTGATTCACGAGACCCGTAAGCCTCTGAACCAGTTTCAACAGCAACTGCTGATAGCTACGGGGAGGTTCACAATACATGAGTCTCTGAAAATTTTCGACAAAACCAGACACATAATTGAATACGACACGACTGAAAACCTAGTAAATATATAAAAGAAAATTTACCACCGGACGTAGTGGTGGGAATTCACTGCACCCTAGAGGACTTATATCACATACAAATTCCACTTAAAAACAACTTCACTAACAAATTTCTCTTCACGAGAATATTTTTACAAGACGTAGAAAATGACGAAGACAAAGCAATCATAATAGAAGAAACCCACAGCCGAGCCCATAGGGGACTCGAAGAAAACCACAAACAAATTAACTGACTATACTATTGGCCAAATCTATACATAAAATTAAAAGAATATATAAAAAACTGCACCATTTGTAATGAAAAGAAATACAACAGGCACCCAGTCAAAATCCCTATTGGAGAGGCTCCTAGCGAAGGAGAAAACCTTCACATTGACATTTATTACGCACAGAGCCTTACCCTTTTTAACTTGCATTGATTCATACTCAAAATTCCTGGCAGTAAAGCAAATACAGAATAAATTAAATATTAAAAACAGCGTAATGGAACTACTCCAACAGTTTCCCCGCGAGCCGAGCTTTACTTCTGCTCAATTCAAATCCTTTGCGCAGAGATGTGGCTTATCTTTGCATTACACCGACCCCACACATAGCACTTCAAACGGACAGGTAGAACGAGCACACTCGGCATTGACTGAACTAGAGCGCTGCATAAAAGAAGAATTCAAAATATGGGGAACGAAATAAACTAAAACCAAAATATAAAAAGCAGGTCGTCAAAGAAAATCTAGCAAACAAGATAGTAATTAATAACAGAAACAGAATTATACACAAGGACAATATTAAGTCATAATAAATTTTACTTTACAGAAAAATGCACCTTGTACTACACTTAATATCATTCATACTGGCGGTCAAAACAGAAATAATCGACTACTCGAACCATGTATTCTTCCCATACAAAGACAAAAAAGATGTACTGACGTACGAGACATACGCTGACCTATTTCATGTTACCAATTTGAGCCTGTACAGAGAAATCATCGACTTAGAATCAGACTACACAAGTAAGCACAAAAACATAAGGTCCCAATGGGAAATAAAATATGACTTGCAAGTAATAGAATTATTTTTGGCACAATTATTAACATCTCGACCCAAAAGGGGAATAAACGAGCTAGGCACCATTTGGAAGTGGCTAGCGGGAACCTCAGATCATGACGACTTTATTCGAATTCAAGATTATTTATTTATTTATTTATATATTTAACAAATTAAATCTAGTATACAATACTAAACCTAATAAATTTAATGAGTACTAGCTACGGGGGCCTTCGACTCGAAACTTGTGGGTTATTACTTATATAATGCAGTTAGCTTTTTGGACAAATTTGTTAATTTTTAAGATATTTTCAAAACAATTTGAGGGACTATGTGTACCAAATAATAGAGATCTAACTGAGCGTAATCGACTGCAGGCGTCCAGAATATGGTCAACGGTGAGCTCGTCCCCGCATAGTTGTCAAGTTGGTCGCGCCGTTCCCGTCAGTATGTGTTGGTGTGTGGATTGTGTGTGCCCGATGCGTAAGCGGATGAAGGTCGCGCATTTCCGTTTGTGTACGTGTGGTGGTGGCTTGAAACTGATGCAATTTGGGTTTATGATCTGGTACCTGTGCATGAAGAGTGCCCATTCGGAGTTTCTTTTCTTTGAGGTATAGCTGAATACGACTTTGTATATCCTTGCAGTTAAACGGAGTGAAAAGGATTCATGGTGTAAGTCTCATCTCTTGTGCGGCCATGTCAGCGAGTTCATTTCCATGGATTCCTTGATGACTGGGAACCCAGAGTAAGGTGATTTATGCTGGATGAGAAATTAGAATGTGCCTAATTTCTTATGATGTGGGGTCATTGTGATTCCAGTTGCGTATAGCGGAAAGAGAGGAGAGGCTGTCTGTGCAGATAACAGATTTACCAGCGTTTTTGGAGGCGACTTGGCATGCTTTGAGAATGGCGAAAGCTTTAGCTATGAATATGGATGAGCTGGGGATTTGAAGGACCTCCTGGGCTTAGGAAGGGGGAAGTCAAGTTCCTTGATGTAGTTTGCGCAACGTCTTAGAGTGGATATGCATTTAAATTTCCGTTTTTGCTTGAAAATAGCTCCGAGGTCTTTGGGTAACAGGGAGTACGACGTGATGTACAGCTTCGGGATAAGCATCATTTTAGTTTCTTCTACGCGTGATTGGATACTCGGTAGACCGGATTCTGCCAATGTGCACGCTACTGGAGATGTGGGAAAAGCGTGAGTGGCGGGACGAACCGCTCCGTGGTATGGGGCTTGTAGCTTTTTTAAGTGCGATTTAGCACACCAACCGAAGATTGGCAGACCATAGTCAATTTTGGATAGCATTAAAGTGCGCGTAATATCTATGAGAGTCTTAATGTGTATGCAAGAATATTAAGATGATAAAAATTTAATGATGTTAAATCTAGTTTCCAGTTGTTTTCTTAAAATCTGGCAGTGCTGTTGGAAAAGTAATTTGGAGTCGAAGGTTATCCCCAATATATTTAAAAAGTTTACCTCTTCAACTTTGCGGCTGTTAAAGTCTATGTCGGAAAGGTTACAACGTTGTTTGCGACACATATGTAATAGTTGACATTTGTCAATGGCAAGAGAGGCCCCAGAGGTTGCTCCCCATAGGTTAATTTCTTGCAAGATTTCTGAAAATTTTTCTCTGACTGTAACAATATTTTTTATTTTTGTAAAGATGATAGCATAGTCTGCATATAGTGAGATGTAAATATATTTATGCCGAGTTACAATGCTATTTATTTCTTCAATTGCTATCATAAATAAAACTACAGAAAGTGGCGAACCTTTTGGAGTTCCATTGTGTAAAATGTAGGAGTTCGATGTGACATTGTTTATACGAACCCTGAAAAACCGATTGGTCATGAAGGCTTTAATTAGGTCGACAAAGTACCGCATGAATCCCCACGCGGTCGAAGGCTCTTTCAAAATCCGTCGCCAAGATAGAGACGTGATTTTTGGTCGAAAGAGCGTTCGACGCGAAGTGTTGGATACGCAATAAGGCGTCCATCGTGCTGTGACTTCTTTTGAATGCTACTTGATTTTGGGAAATTAGATTTTGGCGTTTAATGAACTAGAGGAGTCTTTGTGCTATTATTTTTTATTTATTTATCTATCTTTGAAATACGTGTACATAAACACGTAATTCGCGCTCGATGATATACTTCATGAACATATTGGTAAAATATGTTACATATTGACGATATTATTATCTTTACTGAAGATAGTAAATCGCACACCCAAAATCTCGAAAAAATTTTCAGAACCAGTTAGACAAATGCGAGTTCTTCAAACCCAGAGTAGAATTCTTGGTTTTTGTCATATCAGACAAAGGCATCGAGACAAATCCGAATAAAGTGTTGGCCATATACTCAGCCTAAAACGCTGAAAGAACTACGAGCATTTCTTGGCTTAGCTAGTTATTACAGAAAATTCGTTAAAGATTTCGCTAAGATGGCAAAACCACTTAGCTTCCTTTTAAGAGGGGAAGATGGACGTGTGTCCAAGAGAGAGTCTGCAAAGAAATTAATTGACCTTAATCAAGAAGCGTTAGAGGCATTTAACAAACTAAAGAACGCACTTGTATCTAAAGAAGTATTACTACAATACCCTGACTATAATAAAGAATTTCAGCTAACAACGGACGCATCCAATAACGCAATATGGGCGGTTTTATCACAGAATGACAAGCCAATCGCTTTCTTGTCCAGATCACTTTCAACTCCAGAAGAGAATTACGCAACAAACGAGAAAGAAATGCTAGCGATAATATGGGCATTAAAAAAATTCAACAATTACCTGTACGGTAAAGCAAAGGTGAAAATTTTCACGAGCCCTTAACGCATTCTCTTAGTAACTGGAATGGAAACGGTAGAGTAAAAAGGTGGAAAAACTATCTCGAAGAATACAATTATGAATTACTTTACAGACCCGGTAAAGAAAATGTTGTAGTCGACGCGTTGTCAAGGATCAATGAAATAAATTCGGTTACTACTCAGCATAATTCAGAAAGTTCTGGAGAATATCTGATTCCGAGTATTGAGGTACCTATAAATGCGTTTAAAAATCAAATCTTTATAAAAATAGGGACTGACACTGACTACAATTTCAGCATACCGCATCCCACATTTCACAGACATACTTTAAGCCAACCAGAGTACGATAGTGAAACACTTGTTAAATACTAAAAAAATATCTTAATCCATCAGTTATAAACGGAATCTTTACTGAAGAAAAAATAATGGGAGAAATACAGAAAATCTACCCTCAACACTTTAGAAACGTTAAATCGAGATTTACATCTTTAATTGTCAAAGACCTCGCAACAGAAACAGAACAGGAGGAAATAATCCTCCAAATTCATAATAGAGCTCATCGAAATAACCTAGAAAACAAGCAGCAACTATCAGACAAATTTTACTTTCCCAAGATGAAACAGAAAATAGCGGCTCTAATAAAACAGTGCAGAGTTTGTAAAGAAGAAAAATATGATAGACATCTCACTAATCCCGAAATATCTAAAGCACCTATCCCTGAATATCCAGGACAGATAATACACATAGATATCTATTCGACGGAAAAGAAATTATAAATGATAAATTTTCCAAACTTGCACAGGGCAAAATAATAAAATCAAAAGCCATCGAAGACATTAAAAAACCATTGCATGATATTTTATTCTATTATGGTGTGTCACAGTAAGTTGTAATGGATAACGAAAAATCCCTTAATTCCGCTACAATAACTTTTATACTCAGAGACCAGTTAGGTATTCAAATCTTTAAGGCCCCACCTTACAAAAGTTCCGTAAATGGACAGGTCGAGAGATTTCACTCGACCATGTCAGAAATTATGCGCTGCCTAAAAACTAAACAAGGACATAAATCATTCGAAGAATTAATCGATAGAGCTATCTACGAATACAATTATACCGTTCACTCAGTGACGCGAAAAAGACCACTGGACGTATTCTTTGGAGGAAATATTACTACAAACCCCGAACAATTTGAAAAAAGGAGACAAGATAATATAGACAAAAGCAAACAAAAACAATTAAAGGACCTAGAACCTTACAATAAGGCAAGGAAAGAAATAGAAAGTTATTTACGAGGACAAGAAATTTTCGTAAAAAAGAATACAAGGCTAGGGTCTAAGCTAACTGATAGATTTCAAAAAGAAACAGTAAAAGAGGATAGGAACACAACAATTCTTACAGAATCGGGAAAAATAGTTCACAAAAGTAATATAAGAAATTCATAATTTTTCAGGTTATTATTAGTACTAGGAAGCCTGACCACAACAGATGGATTCGTAGAAGTAACCAATTATACTGATGCCCAAACAATTTCTATCTGCCAAGGGATAGGAAAAATAAGAACCTCCACCATAAAAATAGTCCATATAATTGATCTTAATTTCATAGAAAATACACTTGACAAATTATTCTATTACATTGAAAATGAATTAAAACCTACACTACACTATGAAATAAAACAAACATTCACTGCATACCACACTATTACTTCAAATTTTAATACACGTCATACTAGATATATTAATTGGGATATGTTCGGCCTGGAAGTACGTGGCAGGAAGCCCTGATCACGATGACTTAGTTACAATAGAACAAACACTTAACAATATAATTTTAGATAACAACGAACAGGTTATAATCAATAGGCAGCTTGAGCAAAGACTTAATAGACTAACAAAAATAACAAACGATCTTACAAATTCAATAAAAAAGGACAGTTTTCTAAGTAATGAAATAGCGGTAAGCTTACAAAACCAGGCTAGGCTTAAAAAGGAAGAAATCAATAATATTAAATATGCAACACAATGGGCAAGATTGAATATAGTAAATACATTGCTTTTAAGTAAAGAAGAGATGCTGGAATTTTCAGATGTATCGATTTTCCATAATAAAACTACACTCATTTATATTGTAAAAGTACCCAAAATTGAAGAATTAAATTATCAGAACATAATACTAAAACCTGTTGTAAAAAATAATGTCATAGTGCATCTAAGCGGAAATGAAATTTTCCTTTTTGATAAAGAACTATACGGAATACAAAAAGATTGTAAAACATTTAATAACATAAAAATATGTAATAAGAACCAAATTGTTAATTTCAGTAAAACAGATTGTATCCCCAAACTAGTTCAGGGCAAGAAAGCAGCATGCAACTTTACCAACGCTGACCATATACATAAACAAGATAGAAAGAGTTGGCGACGGCATAATAATACTTAACAATTTCAACGGAACAGTCACTTGGAAAGACACCCAGTTAGTGGGCACATACTTAATTCATTTCTCAAACGACACTGTGTTTGTAAATGATAAGGAGTTTGAAAATATAGAAGTAACTGTAATGAAACCGGGAACCCCGATCATCCAAATAACCCCAGCAGAAGTTGAACGTCTAAAAATTCTATCACTTGAAGCACTAGAGGCACTCCACATCAACAACACTGAACATCTAAATCACCTAAATGTTCAAACCACAATAAATCGGGTCACCCTCATCTCGCTATTTGGAATGGTTTTATTAATCAGTTGGACATTTCACGACTACGGTCGAAAAAAGAAGAATATTATACTACAGATGGCCCCTAGTTCGCAGATCAAGGACCTTGACCAAGGGAATAAACCAAAGAAGGTACAACAAAAAAACTTCCGGAGCTTGATCCACAAATACAGTTCAACAATATTCCATATTTCTGATGCCTGCTTGAGGACAAGCAGAAATTAAGGAGGGAGGAGTTAACTACAAAATTGCACAACCTAACTTAGCTCGCTACCTTTTAATAAAAAGCTGATCTAGCGTCTGGATAACTTCCTCACCAAGGCGCGTGCAACCTAAATTTCCCTCCCACTGCCTCTGCAGCGATCACGCCATCCGCAGCTGACCATTTCCCAAAACTTCTCACGCAGCAGTTTCTTGTAGCTGCAGCTTTGTCGCCGCTACAACTGCGGCCGCTTAGCTTAGGTATAGCATTGATCTAAGTAATCACTCACAATCTTACATCTAAATAAAGAACACCGAAATTACTTTGAAGTGTTTAATTTATAAATTTTTAACTTATATGTTGAGTATTGTTTCTATTTTGCTTAGTTTGATTTCGTCTTCATTAATTTTATGTAGTCTTTCTATATCCGCCACACCGGTCTTTGTTGTGTTAAGCTGCAATTCGATTTCCTCACTCTCCAGCCCAGCCATCGTTTGAGGGCCAAACTGGAAAACGCGCCATCTCTGTCTGCTTTTTGTATTTTTGGCCTATCCTAGTCCTTTGTTTTTATTTCTTCTAGTGTGGCAAATTTCGAATAAGTGTCCATGCAACTAACGTAATGTTTGCCTTCAGATGAGTAAACGTCTATCATGAATTTGTCGCGGCAATGTTCTGGTCTGGGTGTGGTTTTCATTGGCATATCTGTGTTGCGGTGCTCTGTCTTTGTAATGTACAGCCCTTCCAATTGTATTAAAAAAAAATTAGATTTTGTTGAAACACGCCTAACTCCAAAATAAGCAATGAATTTGAATTTGAATTTTCGGGAAAAGATAACACGGTTACTATCTCGATAATTCGAAGTCATTATCAGCTGATCTAATGCAATTTTAATCACGGCAAAGCTCCACTTAGAGCTTTAAGTTGCATGGTAGCTTTGCACTGCGCTTACACCCTTATGGAGTTCTTTTTTCTTCTGGCAGTCGCAATGATCAGCAGTGGAGTCTGCGAGAAAAATTATCTTCTATTATCTTCAAGAAAAACGAGACAAATCTAGCGTATATAAGTGAATTTATTATTTTATTTTTATTTACACTTGCGTATGCGAACATATACATACATATACATACATATACAAACATATACATACATATACATTTATATACAAACATATACATACATATACAAACATATACAACAAATACATACATACTTAATACCCTATAAGATGCAAAATCCCTACATAAAGGAAATTAAAGAATTGACAGGAGAAAATTAAAAGAGAAAGACAAGAAAATGAATTTTACATTAAACAGAAGTTTAGTGAAATTGAATTAATCAAACAGAATTAAAAGATAAAATTAAACAAAATTACCGAAATTTAAGAAAGAAATAAGAAAAAAAACCATGAATTAGGAAAGAAAACAAATTAAGTAAAGTATTAAATAAATTCAATTAAAGTTAGCAACCGAAACCGGAAATAGAAATAAAATATTGAATAGTTAAAAATTAAAGAAACAAAACAAAATGGAACCAATAGCCTACCAATGGCCTTATATACGATATTTTATCTTATTATTAAATGAATAAAATTGTTATAATGTTTGGAGAAATAAATATAGATTTCCTTATGTGAAAAGGCATGATGATGAAAGGGTAACACATAAATTAGGGATTTACCATATAGTGTCAAAGGTAAATCATGGAGGGTGGGTACAGAGGCGGGTTACTATACCATCAGTGTAACCTCATTTCCATTAGATAACTGGCATAGCGGCAGCATACACCCATGAGCTCTCCGAATTTCGTTCTTTCTATTAATATTTTTTTGAATTAATTATAAATCTTAATCAACTACGTAATAGGCACGGGACTATAAATTAAACTCAATGTGGTTTTCTGATCGAGTCAGGGCTTTATTATTTGGCCAACGAACCCCTCCCCCAATGCCGACTATAAGCTAGCTGCAACCAGGGTCAAAACGGCCAACAATTAAGCGAACATTGTACCACTCAATCTACTATGAAAGCTTACAACTACAGAATTTGGCGCCAACGTGGGGCCACGCAGAAACTACTAGGTACTTTTAACTAGAAGGCGAAATCCATCAATCCTTTATTTATACCGAGTTTGTTAAATCGCAAGTTAACGTCGGATAATAGACTGTTAACAATAACTTGAAAAATGAAGCGATCGCGGATTCACTTAACCCAAGTGCATATGCTATAGTAGCAAACTGATTTAGTTTTCGAAGCTGAAGAATAGGAAAATGTTTTTTGGCGTTGACCGGAAAAATTCGCACACTCTTTCGTTCCGAGATGTTTAAATTAGTTGTCGGGAAAAGATATCCGTTTTATTTGCATTGAGTTATGTCTGGAACTATATTTCTAAGAACCGTGTCTCAGAGAATATCCGACGGACCTGCAATTGCACAGTGATCGGAAATAATTAATCATTTTAAAGTAAATTCTGGAAATTAATTCACTAGACCTTCCAGAATGGGATTATAAAATAGAGCAGGCCAACTCTTTTGCTAAAGTTCCTATTAAGGAAGTAAACTTACCAATAGACTAACGCATTCACAATTATGAAGAGAAACCTTAATACTGAATCGAACTTTCTAATTAGGATATCGAAGTCACTAGAATGTGATGAGTCGTTGTCTATTGACCTTCAAATAAGTTTTCATTGTTGGGTTCTTCAGCCGAGTAAACCGGCCTAATATGGAATGTGATAAGTTCAGCTCGGATAAGTGGACTGCTGTTATTTTAGTAAAAGAAAATTGAAACTACCCTTTCATCAACTTCCCTGAGTAGCATAAGGAAAACAAATAACTTATGAATTATTAAACATAAACATAAAAAAAAAATTAAATAAACATTTTATGATAAACTAACAAAAAAAAAACTTTAATTATACAATTTTTCTGAACATTTAAAGAACAAATATGCCTTTAGCACGCTGTAGAGAGGACATGCAGGTACATGCATCTGCAGGAGAGCTTGAAGGTACTTGCAATCTTTGTTTAGAACATCTGCTGACAACAGAAAACATAGTTAATACTGCATGTGGACATAGATAGTGTATCGTGGCACATCTAGAAAAATATCAAGAGTGTCCTGAGTGCAAAGCACCTGGTGTAATACAGGACATGCATTACTCAGCACAACTAGGGCCTGGAGCAAGCACTTGTAAATGTGCTATTCCAAAAATATATAACACACGACGTAAAAGAAAAGCCCGACTCTGGGGTGACCCTAAATTATCAAGTAGCTGAGGAGAGGGGGGCAACTGACTTAAATGAGTCACAAAGCCAAAAAATTCAAAAAATTGTGGAGGTCGAAATAGAAATATTCGCTATCAGCCGCGAAGTTCCGATCCGCCTGCATATCATTTTAGAGAAATCGATTATGACAAAATTTTTAGTAGGATCATACAAGCCAAATTTGACAACTTAAGCCTATCAAACGCTTACATTCTCCTAGTATTGCTCGGCAACTTCCATCTCCACGTGTGTCTCACATTAGTGCAGCTTCGGCAAGGCCGAGTGACACGCGCTCGAACACAATGTTGAGTCCAGAGAAAGTAACCCAGATCATTCAGGGTCGGTCATTAAAATATGACGGAACAGTAAATGGCCCTACAGTTTAGGAGTTTTTATACAGAGTAAGAGCATTGACCAGAAGCAAGAGAAAGAGCATTGACAAGTAAAGCAAGAGAATGGTATTGGAGATACCGCAAAGAGGTCCCTGACGTAGTATGTGAGGATTTTTGTGCAGCACTAAAAAATCAGTATCAGGACCATAAAGACGATGATGTCCTTATGAAGAAATTCGTGCACGAAAGCAGAAAGAGGGAGAGCTCTTTGACTCGTTTTATGAGGACATTATGACAATCGCTTCACGACTAACTATTCCTCTAGACGAGTACAGACTTGTTCAGCAGCTACAAAGAAATTTAATTCCAGAGCTAAGACAAGTATTACTATACAAATCCATTCATTCGGTAGCTCATCTGCGACAACTGGTCCAGAAACGTGAGATGCTGCTAGAAGATGCGGATTTTAAGCAATCCAGCAAGGTCAATCCACCGAGGGTCATTAAAATAGCCGTTGCTGCTGTGGAGACTGAAGAATCCTTACAGTCGGCCTTAGAGACGGATTCTGTATCTGTAGAACTGTGATCAGCCAGGACACGCATGGGACATGTGCCTCGCAGAACGAAGAATATTTTGCTATGGTTGCGGAGCAGAAGATTTCTATAAGCCGCAATGCCCAACATGCCTTAAGAGAGCGGAAAACTCCAAGAAGGGTTCATTCGTAGACGGCAGGCGAATGGCCCAAAACTAGAATCTGCAAATGAATATCAATCCGAGAATATGAATCGAAGAGTTCTTGAAGCTCTCCGATGAGGCTCGTTATTAAGACAAGCAAGGTACGCCTTTGTTTAGATGCACGACGCAAAAACGAGTGCACTAAAAAAGACGCGTACCCGCTGCCAAATTTAGATGGCATTTTTTCTAGGCTTCCCAAAGCCAATATCATAACAAATTTGGATCTGAAGGATGCATTCTGGCAAATACCCCTCACAGATGAGGCTAAAGCTATTACAGCTTTTACAGTGTTAGGCGACCACTATATCAATTTACAGTGATGCCGTTTGGTCTCTGTAATGCTCCACAGACCATGTGCCGGTAAGTCGATGAATTGATCCCTGCAGACTTGGTTACCTTTTTTGGTTACCTTGATGATGTGTGTGTAGTGTCAGAAGACTTTGACACACACGTGTCCATTCTTATCAGATTAGCAGAACAATTTCGTAGTGCTAATTTGACTTTGAATGTGGCTAAAAGTCGTTTTTGCGTTACAGAAGTTGAATATCTGGGACACATTATAGGAATTGGTGGTATCGCGACTGATCCTAACAAAGTCGAGGCTATAAAAACATGGCCAACCCCTAAGACGATCAAACTAGTGAGCAGCTTTTTAGACCTGGTTGGATGGTATCGAAGATTCATCAGTAACTTCTCTGAACTAGTCTTCCCGATTACCGAAGTCTTATCAAGTAAAAAGAAATTTTTATGGACAGACGCAACGGAGACTGCTTTCCAAAATTTGAAGAATGTAATCACATCGGCACCGGTCCTTCAAAACCCGGATTTCTCTAAGAAATTCTTCGTACATTGCGACGCAAGCGATTGTGGGGTGGGTGCTGTGTCAGTGCAGCTATCACATGACAATGTTGAACGCCCAGTGGCATTTATGTCCAAAAAAATTAAGGACGGCACAACGCAATTATAGCGTTACCGAACGTGAGTGCTTGACGGCTGTGTTGGCAATTGAAAAGTTTAGGTGTTATTTGGAGCCCCAACAGTAGCTCATAATAGACCATGGCTTACGATGGCTTATGCGACAGCCGAATCTTAAAGAAAGGTTGGCTAGATGGTCTATGCGTTTGCAGGGCTATAGGTTCTCTATAAGCCATAGGAGAGGTAGCAAAAATATAGTGCCAAACGCCCTTTCAAGAATGCACGTAGAGGAAGTGTCAGCCGTGAGCTGATTGTGATTGTGTGAGCTGATTGAGCCAGAAATTGATCTCGACTCTGCATGTTTTGATTGGGAAGATTATGAACGAGTGCGAAACGAATCGGAAACTTCGGAAGGAAATTATCCAGATACAAGAGTATTGGGTAAATATTTTTATATTTGAACTAAACATGAAGATGGCACAGATTTAGGTATGCAGCAGGCATGGAAGTTATGGATACCCAAAGGATTAACAGAAAGTGTCATTCGTCGGGCTTCACGTAGTGAAAGGCCCCAAATCAATCCTTAAAGCCTCCTATGGTTAAGCCAGCCATATCTGACAGGCCATTTGAAGGTTTATATGTAGATATTTTAGGTCCCTATCCGAGGAGCAAACGAGGATATATTGGTTTGCTCATAGTGGTTGATCAAAATTTCATTGGCTGTGCCTATTCTGCAAGATTATATATTTTTGACATATGGAGTACCGCGCTGCATTATAAGTGACAATGGAGTTCAATTTAAATCGTCTGATTTTAATGCTTGGCTGACTTCATTGGGCTTTATATTCTCCCCAATCAAATGCCTCAGAAAGGGCTAATAGATCCTTAATTGCAGGCATTAGAGCCTTTCTTTCGGATCACACCGAATGGGATCTGCACATTCACGCTTTTAGTTGTGCATTGCGAAACGCTCACCATCAGAGCATTGGTTGTTCTCCGTATTTTGCCTTATACGGATTCGATATGGCTACTCATGGTAAGCATTACGAACTTTTTAAAAATTTTCAGCTGTTAGGCGAATCTGAAAATATATTGGCCAGAGCAGATCAGTTAAATTTGATTCGAAAAGAAATTAAGGCAAAAATTGCTAAAACCTACGATCAAATGTAAGGCAATACAATCTCAGAACAAGAGAAATCTCATTCAAGGTCGGTCAGGAAGTATTTTGTCGTAACTTCTCTCACAGTAATTTTTCTGAACAAATAAATGCCAAGTTAAATCCACAATGGTTAAAGTCACGCGTAAAAGCGAAGCTTGGGAGTTCTTATAATGTTTTAGAAGAACTACAGGGACGAGAACTTGGTACTTATCATGCCAAAGATATCAAACAATGAGAACCTGTTACTTTAGCGATCAGGGCTTCTTTTTTTCAAGCCATTTCCCGGCCTGAACGACTTACAAATAGCTTGTGGTGTAATGTACAGCCCTTCCATTTGTATTAAAAAAAATAAAATAAGATTTTGTTGAAACACGCCTAACTCCAAAATAAACGATGAATTTGAATTTTCGGGAAAAGATAACACGGTTACTATCTCGATAATTCGGAGTCATTATCAGATGATCTAATGCAATTTTAATCACGGCAAAGCTCCACTTAGAGCTTTAAGTTGCATGGTAGCTTTGCACTGCACTTACTCACTCATGGAGTTCTTTTCTCTTTTGGCCGTCGCAATGATCAGCAGTGGAGTCTGCGAGAAAAATTATCTTCTATTATCTTCAAGAAAAACGAGACAAATCTAGCGTATATAAGTGAATTTATTATTTTATTTTTATTTACACTTGCGTATGCGAACATATACATACATATACATACATATACAAACATATACACACATATACATTCATATACAAACATATACATACATATACAAACATATACAACAAATACATACATACTTAATACCCTATAAGATGCAAAATCCCTACATAAAGGAAATTAAAGAATTGACAGGAGAAAATTAAAAGAGAAAGACAAGAAAATGAATTTTACATTAAACAGAAGTTTAGTGAAATTGAATTAATCAAACAGAATTAAAAGATAAAATTAAACAAAATTACCGAAATTTAAGAAAGAAATAAGAAAAAAAAACATGAATTAGGAAAGAAAACAAATTAAGTAAAGTATTAAATAAATTCAATTAAAGTTAGCAACCGAAACCGGAAATAGAAATAAAATATTGAATAGTTAAAAATTAAAGAAACAAAACAAAATGGAACCAATAGCCTACAGTTAACATAATTACTTAACGATAAAAATAATTAAATGAAATTAGGTTGACTAAAATTAAATTCTAAATTTTTTTTGCTCTTATCAACTATAAAACATGGCCTTATATACGATATTTTATCTTATTATTAAATGAATAAAATTGTTATAATGTTTGGAGAAATAATTATAGATTTCCTTATGTGAAAAGGCATGATGATGAAAGGGTAACACATAAATTAGGGATTTACCATATAGTGTCAAAGGTAAATCATGGAGGGTGGGTACAGAGGCGGGTTACTATACCATCAGTGTAACCTCATTTCCATTAGATAACTGGCATAGCGGCAGCATACACCCATGAGCTCTCCGAATTTCGTTCTTTCTATTAATATTTTTTTGAATTAATTATAAATCTTAATCAACTACGTAATAGGCACGGGACTATAAATTAAACTCAATGTGGTTTTCTGATCGAGTCAGGGCTTTATTATTTGGCCAACGAACCCCTCCCCCAATGCCGACTATAAGCTAGCTGCAACCAGGGTCAAAACGGCCAACAATTAAGCGAACATTGTACCACTCAATCTACTATGAAAGCTTACAACTACAGAATTTGGCGCCAACGTGGGGCCACGCAGAAACTACTAGGTACTTTTAACTAGAAGGCGAAATCCATCAATCCTTTATTTATACCGAGTTTGTTAAATCGCAAGTTAACGTCGGATAATAGACTGTTAACAATAACTTGAAAAATGAAGCGATCGCGGATTCACTTATCCCAAGTGCATATGCTATAGTAGCAAACTGCTTTAGTTTTCGAAGCTGAAGAATAGGAAAATGTTTTTTGGCATTGACCGGAAAAATTCGTTCACTCTTTAGTTCCGAGATGTTTAAATTTGTTGTCGGGAAATTATATCCGTTTTTTTTGCATTGAGTTCTGTCTGGAACTATATTTTTAACAACCGTGTCTCAGAGAATATCCGACGGACCTGCAATTGCACAGTGATCGGAAATTATTAATCATTTTAAAGTAAATTCTGGAAATTAATTCACTAGACCTTCCAGAATGGGATTATAAAATAGAGCAGGCCAACTCTTTTGCTAAAGTTCCTATTAAGGAAGTAAACTTACCAATAGACTAACGCATTCACAATTATGAAGAGAAACCTTAATACTGAATCGAACTTTCTAATGAGGATACCGAAGTCACTAGAATGTGATGAGTCGTTGTCTATTGACCTTCAAATAAGTTTTCATTGTTGGGTTATTCAGCCGAGAAAACCGGCCTAATATGGAATGTGATATGTTCAGCTCGGCTAAACATCACCCTACTATGAAGTTTCTTCTGAAAAGCTACAGCGTGAAAAGTTTATAAATTAAAGAGTCATCGCAAGTGTATGACCCAAGCGGACTGCTGTTATTTTAGCAAAACAAAATTGAAACTTCCCTGAGTAGCATAAGGAAAACAAATAACTTATGAATTATTAAACATAAACATAAAAAAAGAATTAAATAAACATTTTATGATAAACTAACAAAAAAAAACTTTAATTATACAATTTTTCTGAACATTTAAAGAACAAATATGCCTTTAGCACGCAGAAGAGAGGTCATGCATGTACATGCATCTGCAGGAGAGCCTGAAGGTACTTGCAATCTTTGTTTAGAACATCTGGCTGGCAACAGAAAACATAGTTAATACTGCATTTGGACATAGATAGTGTATCGTGGCACATCTAGAAAAATATCAAGCGTGTCCTGAGTGCAAAGCACCTGGTGTAATACAGGACATGCATTACTCAGCACAACTAGAGCCTGGAGCAAGCACTTGTAAAGGTGCTATTCCAAAAATATATAACACACGACGTAAAAGAAAGCCCGATTCTGGGGTAACCCTAAATTATCAAGTAGCTGAGGAGAGGGGGGCAACTGACTTAAATGAGTCACAAAGCCAAAAAATTCAGGCAACAAATAATTCACGATCCACCCAAGGTCGACAGCCTAGGGGTTGTGGAGGTCAAAATAGAAATATTCGCTATCAGCCGCGAAGTTCCGATCCGCCTGCATATCATTTTAGAGAAATCGATTATGACAAAATTTTGAGTACGATCGAACATATCATACAAGCCAAATTTGACAACTTAAGCCTATGAAACGCTTACATTCTCCTAGTATTGTTTGGCAACTTCCATCGAACACAATGTTGAGTCCAGAGAAAGTAACCCAGATCATTCAGGGTTGGTCATTAAAATATGACGGAACAGTAAATGGCCCTACAGTTTAGGAGTTTTTATACAGAGTAAGAGCATTGACCAGAAGCAAGAGTAAGAGCATTGACAAGTAAAGCAAGAGACATTATGACAATCGCTTCTCGACTAACTATTCCTCTAGACGAATACAGACTTGTTCAGCAGCTACAATGAAATTTAATTCCAGAGCTAAGACAAATATTACTATACAAATCCATTCATTCGGTAGCTCATCTGCGACAACTGGTCCAGAAACGTGAGATGCTGCTAGAAGATGCGGATTTTAAGCAATCCAGCAAGGTCAATAGTCCACCGAGGGTCATTAAAAGAGCCGTTGCTGCTGTGGAGACTGAAGAGTCCTTACAGTCGGCCTCAGATACGGAGTCTGTATCTGTAGAGGCTTTGCAACTTTCCAAACGACCTATGGTCTGCTGGAACTGGGACACGCAAATTTTCAAACTGTTTTGCGATTGTTTAGCTATTACTGCAAAACATAAAGAAATTTTAAAATTCATTTATTTTCTTTTTTTGTGTGAACACATTTTTTCAAAATTTTAACAATTTACAACTCTGTTCTGACTTTAAACAAAAAATTAAAGGCAACGAGGGATAGATAGAAAATTGTAAATTTTTATATGTTTCGGAAATTTGAAGACTTGTTAAATATTTGCACACTTTAATACAAGAAAAAAATGAATATTAATATTATGAGCTAACGAAATTTAAAAGCACATTTTAAAAATTTCAAGAATTTCCACTTCAATAAGATATACTCTTAATCAAAATCATTTCGTATACTTTTGGTAAATTAAACTGTACGCAAATAAATTAAATTGTAAGTTAAATGTGTGCGTAGTTGTGCTTTTAATTTATATTATTATTCTCGTTACTCGTAGAGTAAAAGGGTATAATAGATTCATCGAGAAGTATGTAACAGGCATAAGGAGGCTTTTCCGACCATATAAAGAATATATATTCTTGATCTATAGCCGAGTCGATCTGGCCATGTCAGTCTGTCCGTATGAGCGTCAAGGTCTCAGGAACTACAAAAGGTAGAATGTTGAGATTAAGCATGCAGCTTTCAGAGACATAGACGCAGCTCAAGTTTGTTTCCAAATGTTGCCACATCCACTCTAACGCCCACAAAACGCACAAAACTTTTAAGGCCCTACCTTTGAAAAATGTGATATTTTTTCATTTTTTTATATATTTTGAAAATTTCTACAGATTTGCCAAAATACTGTTTGTCGCGCACACAACATTTTTCACCACTGTATGACGGATCAAGATTATTATTATCGTTCACTACATCGATACCGTCGACGCCACGGGCAGCGCTTTTCCTAGGCAATGACATGCTGAACTTTGCGTCGCAGTTCACTTGAATTCAGGCCCGAAACTACTAGAAGCCCGGTGCCGCACTTCTTACAGTCATGTCGCGCCTAGGCTACGCAAAACAGAAACAGCCGTTAGCCCAGGCGTCGAACGGACACAAAACGAATTCCAGAGAATTCTGTGAATTGCTTTACATTTCATAATTTTTTTTTAAATGAACATTAACATGGTATAATGCTTTAGCATGACAAATATAATATAAAGCAGCGACATATAATATAAAGCGGCGACACGGCCATCCTGACCAGCACACGCCCTCGTGTGTTACAAAAGTTTTTCTTTTCGCGTTTATTATAAGTATTATAAGTATAAGTATTATAAGTATTCATAAGTATTAGTAAGGTTGTTTGAATTTATTAATATTTAGGTTAATTTGACCAACTCAATGACAGAAGTGCTGTGGATCATGATTTTTTTTGTTTATACTTAAATAATTCGTTATACAATTTTCAACAGCCGGACAGTGAGTTCCCAAAAATTGCAATGTTGCAATGTACTCTGACATTCAGGAAAGAACCAAAACGGCCTTTTGCCAAACGTCAGTTGGCAGACATCTATCAAGCCAACACATTAACTCGTGTTCCTGTTACCACTGCCAACTCCACGTCAATAGTGTCTCTTTCAACACTTAATCTAACACCTCTTTCAACGTTTTATCGTCTCTTTCTACGATTTAGCGTTTCTTTTAACACCTTCTCTAGTTCGAATGCACGAACATGTCTGTAACGTCTCTTTTAATGCTTCACTTAGTAGCTTCTGTCATTATGTGATAAGAATCTATTTCGAAATTATAAATTAAATATTCGGAAGTTGTATGCACCATTATTATCTGATCTTCATTTCGAATTGGCACTGGAATCAGTCTGAACAATTTAGATGGATGTCTACTAAACAGAGGCACCTTTCCACTAATGATTAATTTGTCGTCGATAAATAAACCTCTGGCTGTTAACAGTGTATAAGTAAATAACTGTAGTTATTTTCGTTTTCTTTATTTCTTTCTTTCTATTCTGTTCTGTTCTCTGTACAGTTTTCTTTACAGTTTTTCGTTTTTGATGAGTCGCAAGCGACCCTTTACTTGAATTGATTAATTGAAACTTAAACTAAAAGAGACAAAATATTTCCATAAGTCCCTAGCAATCAAGTGTGTGCGTCGGCAGCGTCGCAGCAGGCGTCGGCAGCGAAACAGTGGGATGCGGGACAACGACGTCCTAATCGACGCTTGTCCTCGAGCGGTCATTAGAAAAACGGGATGTTGTTGAGACGCATCGTTGTTGGGATTATCTGTGGTAGTTTGGGCACCACATCGATGGTTTGAATGCCAGGTGCGTCGATTTGAAGAACCACCTTTTTTCTCTGCGGCAGCACCAATTTGTCGCGAAGATCAGGGCAGCAATCATCATTAGTATTGCTGCGCCGAACACTCTGTTTATTGTTGAGTGCGTTCGAAGTTTGCGCAACTCGGATGTGTTATTCAGATGAAGCTGCTCGAGTGCTTCTAGCGAGAGAATTCGTAGGCGTTCCACCTCGTATGGAGTCAGCTGTATCAGTGGTGGCGCAGTTTTGTTAAAGCCACTTCATTGTTGCTGAACTCTCGGTCGTTGATTTTCAGGGTCTCGTTCAGGAACGTTATCAAGAGGTGCCGCTCAATCTTCTCTCGATGTCCCTCCAGTTCACCGTGCCATTGAAGTCGTTGAGCAACATCAGCCCATCGTCTATTTCATCTATTGCGGGGATATGTTTTGCATTGGCGAACTCACACCTTAACTGCTTTTTATTTAGAAGTTCTGGTAAACAAAGGTCTTTGCTTAAATTACTAATGAATTTATTTTTACATATTTTTAAACCGTTGGCACTTTTGCAGAAGGCATTAATATATTTCGTCTTTAAATTTAAAAATTTCTTTAGTTGGTAAGTTAATGATTTTATTGTTTTTCTTTACTGATCTTATTTGGTAATTTAGGAAATTAATTGATTTTAATATTGGAATTTTAATGACATACCAAATTGTAGTTCCGTTGTGCAAAACGGAAACGTCTGAAAATTTTAACATTTCCTCGACCGTTAAGGCAGAATCCGGCATACTATTGCTTTTAAGTAGGCTGCTGATCTCTTCCAACTCGATCTCGCTCATCAGAAATATGTTCACAACACCCAGTCTCGCCCATTGGATGGCAAATTTAATGTTGACTATCTCCTCTTTTACGAGCCTAATCTGATTCTGCAACCCTATGGCCAACTCATCCCTCAAAGTCTTTTCTAATTGAATTTTATAACGTCGGTCAGTAAGTTCATTCTATCCTCTAACTGTTTATTAATGATTACCTTCTTATTGTTATTATCTGTCAAGTCGTTTATCCCGTTGTAAATCGTCACAGTCTGTGCACCGGTGTAGTTAGTTATCTCAATGAGTCCGTTTGTCGAGGCGACCACAGCAAGCATCCTGAAAGTACAATTTTTCCTGATTCTGTTAGTATTGTAGTACTTCTATCTTGCTTAACTATTTCTTTCCTAAATCTATTTGATAGTTTAGACCCTAATCTGGTATTAACCCTAACGAAAATTTTTTGCCCCTTGATGTAGGTTTTTATGGGCTTTCTTCTCCGGCTGTAGTGTTTAATGTCAGTTTCTTGTTTCTTCTTAAGACGGTCTATATTGTCCAGTCTAGCTTGTTCGTATTGTTCTAGTGCCACGGTAGCTACCCTACGGAAGAACACCTCTAGGGGTCGTTTTTTGTGACCGAATGGACAGTGTAGTTATATTCATAAATAGCTCTGTCGAGAAGTTCTCCGAAGCCTCTATGTGTTCCATCTCCTTTCAAACATCTCATTATTTCAGAGAGTGTGGAGTGAAATCTTTCTATCTGTCCATTTACCGCATTCTTGTACGGAGGTGCTTTATAGAGCTCAATGCCCAAGCTGGTTTGTCAACATGAATTTGACAGAGGCTGAGTTGAGGGACTTTTCATTGTCCATTACTATTAGTTTAGGCACTCCATAATAAAATACGATATATCTTAAGGGTTTCCTAATGTCCTCTTCAGCTTTCGATTTAATGACTCTTCCCAGAGCCAGCTTGGAAAATTTGTCGATTGCTGTGAGCACCAGATGTCGTTCTGTCGAGTAGATGTCAATATGGATAATTTGTCCGGGGTATTCTGGCAAGGGAGTTTCTTTGATCTCCGGACGTGTGGGATGTCTGTCATATTTAGAGGCCTTACACACCAAACACTGGCTCAGTGTATAAGTTAATACTTTATAAATTAAACACTTAAAAGTAATTTCGGTGTTCTTTATTTAGATGTAAGATTGTGAGTGATTACTTAGATCAATGCTATACCTAAGCTAAGCGGCCGCAGTTGTAGCGGCGACAAAGCTGCAGCTACAAGAAACTGCTGCGTGAGAAGTTTTGGCAAATGGTCAGCTGCGGATGGCGTGATCGCTGCAGAGGCAGTGGGAGGGAAATTTAGGTTGCACGCGCCTTGGTGAGGAAGTTATCCAGACGCTAGATCAGCTTTTTATTAAAAGGTAGCGAGCTAAGTTAGGTTGTGCAATTTTGTAGTTAACTCCTCCCTCCTTAATTTCTGCTTGTCCTCAAGCAGGCATCAGAAATATGGAATATTGTTGAACTGTATTTGTGGATCAAGCTCCGGAAGTTTTTTTGTTGTACCTTCTTTGGTTTATTCCCTTGGTCAAGGTCCTTGATCTGCGAACTAGGGGCCATCTGTAGTATAATATTCTTCTTTTTTCGACCGTAGGCGTGAAATGGCCAACTGATTAATAAAACCATTCCAAATAGCGAGATGAGGGTGACCCGATTTATTGTGGTTTGAACATTTAGGTGATTTAGATGTTCAGTGTTGTTGATGTGGAGTGCCTCTAGTGCTTCAAGTGATAGAATTTTTAGACGTTCAACTTCTGCTGGGGTTATTTGGATGATCGGGGTTCCCGGTTTCATTACAGTTACTTCTATATTTTCAAACTCCTTATCATTTACAAACACAGTGTCGTTTGAGAAATGAATTAAGTATGTGCCCACTAACTGGGTGTCTTTCCAAGTGACTGTTCCGTTGAAATTGTTAAGTATTATTATGCCGTCGCCAACTCTTTCTATCTTGTTTATGTATATGGTCAGCGTTGGTAAAGTTGCATGCTGCTTTCTTGCCCTGAACTAGGTTGGGGATACAATCTGTTTTACTGAAATTAACAATTTGGTTCTTATTACATATTTTTATGTTATTAAATGTTTTACAATCTTTTTGTATTCCGTATAGTTCTTTATCAAAAAGGAAAATTTCATTTCCGCTTAGATGCACTATGACATTATTTTTTACAACAGGTTTTAGTATTATGTTCTGATAATTTAATTCTTCAATTTTGGGTACTTTTACAATATAAATGAATGTAGTTTTATTATGGAAAATCGATACATCTGAAAATTCCAGCATCTCTTCTTTACTTAAAAGCAATGTATTTACTATATTCAATCTTGCCCATTGTGTTGCATATTTAATATTATTGATTTCTTCCTTTTTAAGCCTAGCCTGGTTTTGTAAGCTTATCGCTATTTCATTACTTAGAAAACTGTCCTTTTTTATTGAATTTGTAAGATCGTTTGTTATTTTTGTTAGTCTATTAAGTCTTTGCTCAAGCTGCCTATTGATTATAACCTGTTCGTTGTTATCTAAAATTATATTGTTAAGTGTTTGTTCTATTGTAACTAAGTCATCGTGATCAGGGCTTCCTGCCACGTACTTCCAGGCCGAACCGATCCAATTAATAGATCTAGTATGACGTGTATTAAAATTTGAAGTAATAGTGTGGTATGCAGTGAATGTTTGTTTTATTTCATGGTGTAGTGTAGGTTTTAATTCATTTTCAATGTAATAGAATAATTTGTCAAGTGTATTTTCTATGAAATTAAGATCAATTATATGGACTATTTTTATGGTGGAGGTTCTTATTTTTCCTATCCCTTGGCAGATAGAAATTGTTTGGGCATCAGTATAATTGGTTACTTCTACGAATCCATCTGTTGTGGTCAGGCTTCCTAGTACTAATAATAACCTGAAAAATTATGAATTTCTTATATTACTTTTGTGAACTATTTTTCCCGATTCTGTAAGAATTGTTGGGTTCCTATCCTCTTTTACTGTTTCTTTTTGAAATCTATCAGTTAGCTTAGACCCTAGCCTTGTATTCTTTTTTACGAAAATTTCTTGTCCTGGTAAATAACTTTTTATTTCTTTCCTTGCCTTATTGTAAGGTTCTAGGTCCTTTAATTGTTTTTGTTTGCTTTTGTCTATATTATCTTGTCTACTTTTTTCAAATTGTTCGGGGCTTGTAGTAATATTTCCTCCAAAGAATACGTCCAGTGGTCTTTTTCGCGTCACTGAGTGAACGGTATAATTGTATTCGTAGATAGCTCTATCGATTAATTCTTCGAATGATATATGTCCTTGTTTAGTTTTTAGGCAGCGCATAATTTCTGACATGGTCGAGTGAAATCTCTCGACCTGTCCATTTACGGAACTTTTGTAAGGTGGGGCCTTAAAGATTTGAATACCTAACTGGTCTCTGAGTATAAAAGTTATTGTAGCGGAATTAAGGGATTTTTCGTTATCCATTACAACGTACTGTGACACACCATAATAGAATAAAATATCATGCAATGGTTTTTTAATGTCTTCGATGGCTTTTGATTTTATTATTTTGCCCTGTGCAAGTTTGGAAAATTTATCATTGGCAGTTAGAACTAATTTCTTTTCCGTCGAATAGATATCTATGTGTATTATCTGTCCTGGATATTCAGGGATAGGTGCTTAGATATTTCGGGATTAGTGAGATGTCTATCATATTTTTCTTCTTTACAAACTCTGCACTGTTTTATTAGAGCCGCTATTTTCTGTTTCATCTTGGGAAAGTAAAATTTGTCTGATAGTTGCTGCTTGTTTTCTAGGGTATTTCGATGAGCTCTATTATGAATTTGGAGGATTATTTCCTCCTGTTCTGCTTCTGTTGCGAGGTCTTTAACAATTAAAGATGTAAATCTCGATTTAACGTTTCTAAAGTGTTGAGGGTAGATTTTCTGTATTTCTCCCATTTTTTTTTCTTCAGTAAAGATTCCGTTTATTGCTAATGGATAAAGATATTTTTTTTAATATTTTAACAAGTGTTTCACTGTCGTACTCTGGTTGGCTTATGGTGTCTCTGTGAAATGTGGGATGCGGTATGCTGAAATTGTAGTCTGTGTCAGTCCCTATTTTTATAAAGATTTGATTTTTAAACGCATTTATAGGTACCTCAATACTCGGAATCAGATATTCTCCAGAACTTTCTGAACTATGCTGAGTAGTAACCGAATTTATTTCATTGGTCCTTCTTTATTATAGTCCGGGTATTATAGTATTACTTCTTTAAATACAAGTGCGTTCTTTAGTTTGTTAAATGCCTTAAGCGCTTCTTGATTAAGGTCAATTAATTTCTTTGCAGACTCTTTCTTGGACACACGTCCATCTTCCCCTCTTAAAAGGGAGCTAAGTGGTTTTGCCATCTTAGCGAAATCTTTAACGAATTTTCTGTAATAACTAGCTAAGCCAAGAAATGCTCGTAGTTCTTTCAGCGTTTTAGGCTGAGAATAATTGGCAATGGCCAACACTTTATTCGAATTTGTCTCGATGCCTTTGTCTGATATAACAAAACCCAAGAATTCTACTCTGGGTTTAAAGAACTCGCATTTGTCTAACTGGCATTTTATGTTAGCTTATTGCAAGGTTCTGAACATTTTTTCGAGATTTTTGGTGTGCGATTCACTATCTTCTCGTCAATATAAATTTAACATATTTTACCAATATGTTCATGAAGTATATCATCGAGCGCGCGTTGAAATATTGAAGGCGCATCTTTCAATCCGAATGGGAGTCGTAAAAACTCATATTTTCCGTTATTTACGGAGAAGGCTGTTTTTTTAAATCAGATTCCTCAAGTGGAATTTGATGGAACCCACTTTTAAGGTCCAAAACTGAGAAAATTTTGTTATTTCCAAGTTGGGCCAGTACCTCGTTTATATCGGGTCAGGTAAGGGGTATTTATCCGCTATAGACACCTTGTTAAGTTTCCTATAATCGATGACCATACGATATTTTTATTTTTACCTGATGCGTCTGCTTTTTTTGGAACAACCCATACTGGTGAGTTGTATGGTGATCGGGATGGACGAATTATTCCGTCATCCAATAATTTTTTGACCTGTTTGTTCACTTCATCTCTGAGAGGCATATGGTATTGGTAAAATTTGGAAAACACTGGTGTGTCTGTATTTGTTCTGATCTCTGCCTTGACATTTGTGGAGTATGTAAGTATTTCGTCTGTTTTAGGAAATAGTGTCGGATACTTCTTAACTAGTTGGTCCAAGTCTTTTCTTTGTTTATCGGTTAAATGGTCTGTTCTTGGGATAATACTATTGACTGCTTCATATTTTTTCCTTTGATCGGCATATTAATCCCATATTTGATTGTCATTAGGTTTTTACTTATTTTTATTTCTGCCCCTAAATCTTTACGGCTATAATTTCCTAAAATAGCATTGAAGGATGTCAGGGAGAGTAGTAGAAAAAATGTTATATTTATATCCGGATGATTGAAAAGGTTGGCTATTTTATGATGAGTTACTTGAATACTGCCCCCAACAGTGACAGCATTGAACTTGGTTTTATTGGGTATGGGATTTGTTAGCAGGTCGGCTTTAATGTAATTTCTATTTGATCCGGTGTCAATAAGTATTTTTAATATTTGAGCACTCCTCACCTTACATTCAAAATAGGGAAGTGAGGAGTCTTTTATTCTAAAAAATTCAAGGCTGAGTAGTCATAGTTTTTTTCGTCTTCGGTCCCGTCATATTGATTAATGTAGTCCTCTAAAGTTTAGTCATAGCATTCCTGTGCTTCATGGTCGGCTTTTGCTTGTTCGTAATCAGTTATGGTAGCATATGCTTCGGCTGTCATTTGCACTGGTTGATCATCGTTATTTGTTTGGATATTAAAATTTCTTTGACGTTTGTCCACTTCGTTTCTCTGTGGTGGTGGTGGTCTTTTGCCAATTTGCCAAAACTGTGGTCTGTTGATATAATTTACCATTCTAGTTTGAATACTGGGATCCACTTCCGTTGGTTCTGGTCGTGGCATTGGCTTAGGCGCTGTTGGGCGCAACGAGCTTGCCGAGCTTGCCGTAATTGCAGATTAGGATTCTGCCTTGGGGATAATTGGTACCCGAATTGCTTAAATTTTTTTTTGTTGTTGTCCGTAATTAGGATTATTGTATCTAGGCATATTGATTTGGTTTTGCAGTTGCAGCTGTAGCGCAGTTTGGAGATCTGTGGGTTCCTTAATCCCAAGTAAACGAGATAAGTCACCTCGCAGTCCTCGGACAAAAGTATACAGAGCTTTATCTCTGTAAGATTTTGTCATGACCATTTCCGTTTCTCTGCCTAGACCCAAAGAACCAATTTTGTTCAGAATTAAAGATAGGTGTTTATAAACAACCTGGTAAAATTCTTCCACAGACTGATGACTACCTTGTATGATTGTAATCATTTGATACTCGAGTGTTCCCAAGTCTCGTTTATCCGCGAAATGTAGGGTCAAACACCTAGAAATAGCTTCCCAGTTAAGGGGTACGTTGTATGATTCTAGGGCACTGTCAGCGTGTCCTATTATTTTAAGACGTATTGTGTGCAGAATAGCAAAATATTTTGGAGTTCCGTTATAGCTGCTATATGTCTCCAAAATCCTATCGATGCCCTTCTTCCAGGAGCTGAATTCAGCGGGATTTCCCGAGAATTCCCTGATGCATTTAACAATATCTGGCACTCGGTCTAAATCGGCCAGATTATTACGATGCTCCTCTGCTATGACCTGCCCCGTTTCATTTGCAAAGTCAGTTGTATTATTATTATTAAGTTGCTGCAGCAACCTCGGTAATTGCTGCGGTATCAGCTGCCCTACTAATGCTTCCATGTTTCCAGTTTCTTGTGGTACTCTATTCTGTTGGTATTCTAAATGTCTTTGTTCGTGCCTATTCTGTTGTCTATGAACGTGTAATTCGTTTTGTTGTTGCTGGTCTATTGGTTGTTCTGGGTTTAATATGGGTGGACTTAATAAATTATTTTGGTTCGCCATTAACCCTATTTCTGGTCAAATTGAAAAAGTAAAAAAAAAAAAAACTTTTTTTGTTGTATTTTCCTCATTACATCCTCAGATGTGAAAATTTAGTTAATCACGGATGGGTTAAGGTATTTCTTCAAATCTGACAAGAGGCTATCAGGTGTGAACAATTTACGGTCCACTAAATGCCTATGGAATGTCGGGAATGGAATGCTAACTGAGTAATTATCCGACTCTGATTTCCTGAAGAAAATTTGATTTTTAAATGCACTTATTGGAGCTTTAACGCTAGTTATCAACCCATGGCTCGAACTGTCAGAGCTGTACATTGTTGAGGCTACTGAGTTTATTTGCGCGACTGTCGGTCCTCTGGACACAGCGTCGGCCACAGCGTTTTCTCTGCATGGTTTATAAAGAATCTCATACTCATATTCATCGAGGTATGATTGTCATCTTTTGATCCTCGCATTTCCATTCCAGCTCCTGAGGGAATGGGTCAGAGGCTGATGGTCCGTAAAGATTATCGCCTTTGCTTTACCGTAAAGGTACATTTTGAGCTTTTTTAGAGCTCAGATAATGGCTATCGCTTCTTTCTCCTTTGTGGCGTAGTTTTCTTCCGCTTTCGAGAGTGTTCTCGATAAAAATTAGATGGATCTGTTTTCTTGTGAAAGAACAGCACCTACTGCGAAATTGGAAGCGTCCGTTGTTAGGTGAAATTCTTTTTTAAAATCCGGGTAATGGAGTACCACGTCTGGGGAAATCAAAGTGCTCTTCAATTTCTTGAAGACTTCCATTGCTTCCCTATTGAAGGAGACTTATTTTTTTAACGATAATGTCTTGGAAATTCGTCCATCCTCCCCTCTCAAAAGCGAGCTAAGTGGTTTTGCTAACTTAGCGTAGTTAGGAATAAATCTCCTGTAATATCCGGATAATCCCAAGAATGATCTCAGTTTTTTGAGTGTTCTTGGAGTTGGAAAGTCTGAAATTGCCTGTACTTTAATTGGATTGGTTTCTATTCCCTTGTCGGACACGACGAAACCCAGGAATTCTACCTTCCTCTTCATAAACTCGCATTTATCCAACTGACATTTCATGTTGGCTTGCTGCAAGGTCCTGAAAATCAGGTCCAGGTTTTCGTAATGAGTTTCATCATCTTTGCCAAAGATGATGAGATCGTCGATATAAATAAAACATATTTTGCCAATATGCTCATGAAGAATATCGTCAAGTGCGCGTTGGAATATTGATGGTGCATTTTTCAGACCGAATGGAAGTCGTGTGAACTCGTATTTTCCATGATTTATGGAGAAGGCGGTGCTCTCGATATCGGAGTCTTTTAGTGTGATCTGGTGAAACCCACTTTTAAGGTCAAGCACTGAGAAAACTTTGTTGTCGCCAAGTTGGGCTAAAACCTCGTTAATATCGGGGATAGGGTACCTATCCGCCACTGTCACCATATTAAGCTTTCGGTAATCGATCACGACTCTGTATTTCTTTTCACCAGAGAAGTCAAGTTTTTTTGGCACAATCCACACGGGTGAATTGTAAGGGACCTTGATGGTCGGATTATACCGTCACGCAAAAGCTCCGCTATTTGCTTATTTACCTCATCCTTTAGAGACATGGGGTATTAATAGAATTTCGAATACACAGGTGTATCCGATGTGGTTCGAATTGCTGCTTTTACATTTGTTGTGTAGGTTTGTTTTTGGTTTGGGTCTGCGAAGAGACCTGGATAGTTATCAATTTCGCGATTCAATCTTTCCCTTTGTTCTTGTTCCAAGTGATCTATTCTGGGGCTGATCGTGCTAACAGCCTCGAATCTTTGTTCCTTGATAGGAATCCTTCTTCCGTTTCCCAGTGTCATGGTCAATTTTCCCAGACCTATCTGTGCTCCCATTTCTTTCAGAGTGTCTTTACCGAGAATTCCGTCAAATGTCGTAAGAGATGTTAATAGGAAAAATTTTATCTCCCAGTCAAAAAGGTCTGCTTTCTTATGGTGTGTTATTTTTATATTGCCACCCGGAGTGGCAGCTATGAAAGGCTTGTTGTTTGGTATTGCATTCGACACCACGAAACTTTCCACTCCTCACTCTACATTCGAAGTATGGCAGTGAGGATGCAACACTTGGTCTGTCAATTCGTCGCAATATTCGTTCATGGTGCAATTTATGTCGTTCTGGGTTTCATATTCTTGCATCGACCGTCGGTAGTCTGTCATGCTTGGACTGGGCCCAGCTATTTCGACACTTGGCTGTCCCATGTCCATTGCTTGGATGTTATAGTTTCTTTGTCTTTTGTTTATGTCTGAAATATCACCGCCCGGTCGTTTGCTGGCGCCAAAATGTGGTCTGTTTATGTAATTTACGTTTCTGTATACTGCGGTCCACGTCCATTGGTTCTGGTCATGGTTGTGGTTTGGCCGCGAAAGGACGGGGTGGAGCATTATATAGTTGCCACTGTTGTTGATAGTTTTGTTGGGGTGCGGCAAACGGTGCATTACCGAAATTAGGCATGTGTTGTCTTGGCGCAGCGAATTTCTGGCCTAAGTGTTGTGGTGGTCTCCTCACGAGGTTTCGTGGAGGGACCGGTGGAGGCTGTCGATGGCCAAAAGCACTCGACTGCTGAAAATTGCGGGGTGCCGGTATGGGTTTTTCGTTTCCCCTGAAGCCCGGCTGTTGCCCCTTATTTGCCGCATGGCTTGATCTGTATGTTTGGTTTTCGAGTTTTAGGCAATAATGCAAAGCTGAGGGAAGATCGGCTGGCTTTTGCCTTTTTGCCTGTCTTGTGCTACTGGGGATTCACGTCAGCACTCCAAAGAAGGAATGACAGGAATGTGTGTGTTCGGTATTTTCCTCTTCCGGAAAATCTTGTTCTTTTCAAACAGTTTTTTTATTACCGACCGCGAATTTTTTCATTAACTCTCGGGAGTTTCTTCGGCACTATTTTAACCAACGTATTTTTCCTAGCAAATTTTTATTTAGCTCCGCGACTTAGAATTTAGTCTGTCGCTCGCGCTTATTTGCTGGTCCCTCTTCGGGCGCCAGTAAATAACTGTAGTTATTTTCGTTTTCTTTATTTCTTTCTTTCTATTCTGTTCTGTTCTCTGTACAGTTTGCTTTACAGCAAAGAGACAAAATATTTCCCTAAGTCCCTAGCAATCAAGTGTGTGCGTCGGCAGCGTTGCAGCAGGCGTCGCCGCGAAACAGTGGGATTCGGGACAACGACTTATACACCTCCTTAAGCTCCGTACCTGATCGTTTTCCTGAAATTACTACATTCTCCGAGAGACTTTGGTGAATTTTTACTATTTCATTTTTAAGCTGATTTGGCCTAAGAATATTTGTATTTAACCTACCGTGATTAATATCAATCAAAAGGTTTATAATTCCTGCTTGAATTTTTTCGCCTTCTTCGATCAAGGAGTGTAGCTCTTTCGTAATCATAAAGAATTTTTTCGATATCTTATAAACGTAATAATTTTCTTTAAGAACTTCCGTCATTTTTTCAATTCTTATTTGCATCTTCGGTTGTCCTTTTCAAAAAAATAGTAGTTGAATCAACCACTGATGTTTGTTTTTAAATTAGTTTATCAAGGTTGTTCTGGTTATCTAATAAATTTTTCTTGTTTTCTTCTAATTGCTCTCTGTCATCTTCATCCATTATACCAAATAAAATATGGTACAATGAACCCATAAATTCTAACGGAGCACGTTTGCTTCTGGATCTAGACTGCATCATAAACAATTTATTGTTTTCTTCAAGTTCCACTAACTGACCTTGCATATTATCTAAAACCAAACTACATTGCTCTTCAAAGCTATGTAGCCTTTCGCAAACCTTTCTCATATCCCTTATAAGAGCCTTTCCTTTTGTAATCATTTTAAAATATGGATCCATTTTATAATAGATCACCAAATTCCAAGAAGTACTCACAATCTCCACATCTTCTAAAGGCCATCTTGCTGGATGACAATTCTCATCTTTTAATAAAACTATTTGCCCTTCTTCTATATTAGGAATTTCTCTTCTCCATTTATTCCTTTGCTGGAGTGTATGCAAATATTCATTTTCCAATTTAACCCAGAAATTTTTGCTCAGAAATCTTCTGAGGGCAGCTAAAAATGCGTCAGAAGTTAAATCGCTTACCATTTCTAAATGTATGGCTTTGGTGGCCATACAAACAAATACGGCAACGTATCCCTTAAATGTTTTTTGTCCGCGATTTTTCGAACACTTAATAAAATAAGGATCTTATCCCGTATTTAAGAATGGAAATGCCATAGTAACTCGATATTTTGGTAAATTTCCCATTATTTGCTTAGCTGTATTTTGTCTATATCTTGCACACTTGACGCATTCTCTTAAATACTTCTTTAACGAATTTCTTAACCCAAACATCCAATACTTTCTTTGAATACAATTACGCATGAGGTTTATTCCTTCATGTAAGTTTTTCTTATGAGCATCTTTAATTATGAAGTAAGATTTATGACATTTATCTAAAATAATTGGCTGCTTAAGTTCGAATTCTGCATCGGAGTTTTGTAGTCTTCCTCCTACTCTGAGGAGTCCATCCTTATCCAGAAACGGAGTCAGTGACAATGTTCTGTTAGTTGTACTGATTTCTTTGTTGTTTTGCAAACACTTTATCTCTTGACTGAATTGAAGTTTTTGTTGCTTTTTTATGACTATCCTTTCAACTTTAATTCTTTTAACTGAAGGTAGGAAGAATACGATTCATTTTGTGTTTTTATTTTAATAAATCTGATTGTGTAGTTTTTAAAAGCAGGAATACCTCTCCAACAAATTGCAAATAGGACCATCGGTTTTATTATTTATTTTTGTATTTATAATTGTCGTTTTCTCTTTCAATTGCTGCCGAGGCCAATGCTCTTTTGCATCAGCTAGCCATTTTGGACCTTTCAACCAAAGATCACAATGTGTCAATTGTTTTGAATCAATTCCCCTAGATGTTAAATCTGCTGGATTTTCTTTAGACCTTACAGTATTCCATTCAGTGTTGGCTAGTTTTCGAATGTCATCTGTTCTTCGTCTGATAAATTTAACCTTACTTTTACCACTCCTGATCCATGCTAATAATCACACCAAGCATAAATTTCTACCTTACTGGTCAATGACTCCTTTATTCTTTGGATCAGTAGGGTTAACAATTGAGCGGCACACAGTTCTAGTTTAGGGATAGTTTTTCTATTTTTTATAGGATTGACTCTACTTTTGCTAGCTATTATAGTTACAGCATCTCCTACTTTAGCATACACTACTGCAGCATATGCTTTTTCTGAGGCATCAGAAAATCCATGTAGCTGAATACTTATGCCATTTCTAGAATTAATCCATCTTTGGATTCGAATATTTTCTAAATATAATAAATTTCTTTATATGCTTCCCAGTATTTCAAATCTTCTGCTGCTAATTCCTGATCCCATTCACTTTTGCTTATCCAAAGTTTTTGAATGAGAAGCTTTCCTAAATTAGTCACAGGAGCCAACCATAGCCAACCATCCCTTAGGAAGGGATCATATATTTTAGATAATATTGATAGTACTATCCTTTTGTTTGTCAATTTGGATGACCCGCAACTTACTTTAAGCTCAAATAAAGCCTTTTGTGGTTCCAATTGAAGTTCAAGAGTTTTAACTCTCTCATTTTCAATAATACTAAGAACCTTGTTATCCCCAGTATCCTCTACTGTTGATAGTATTTCTGAATTATTAGATATCCATTTTCTTAAATTCTGTCCTCCTTTCTGTAATTCGTTTGAAATTAGTTGGACAACATTTTTGGCGTCTTCTAAAGAATCGACTCCAGTCATTAGGTCGTCCATGTAAAAATCGTTCCTTATTATTTCACTTTTATTTTGACATTTATCTGCTTGTCCACCAGATCCCTAGTAGCTAAGTATGGTGCAGATGACGTACCATAAGTGACTGTTGTTAGTTTATATTTTTTAATTTTTTCTTCTGAAGAATTTCTCCATAAAATATATTGATATTTTGGTCATTTTCATTTATTTTAATCTGACGGTACATTTTTTCAATGTCCGCAGAAACAACAAATTCCCATTTCCTCTACCTAACAATATTGTCAAAAATATCTTTTTGAACTCGTGGACCAACCCACATTATATCGTTCAAACTTTTATTATTAGAAGTTTTTGCTGAAGCATCAAAAGCTACTGTCAGCTTGGTCGTCAGGCTTGAATCTCTGATAACAGCATGGTGTGGTATTCCATTTTTCCTGATCAATATTAATTGTGCTGACTGGAAGTGCTTTCATGAGTTTTGGAAGAATGATTGCTTCAATTTTCAAATTTTTTGAACCGTTTATCTTTGCTTTGAGAACCGTTATCAATCAAAGCTCTTAATTTTTGAAAGGTGAAGTAACGTGTGATGAACATTATTTATTAAACGGATGCTTCAGACATCTTAGGCAAATCCGATTTTTTCCTACCCAGTCAGACCGTTTTGCTGGATTCATTATTTTAAATTTATGACATTGAATTAAATAATGCCCCGGTAGTTTACAATATACACAATTGTCACTATAATATTTGTGAATGTTCATGTTAATAATTTTCTTTACAGGCTTAACTTCTTGTAAAAATTAAGATATTGAATTGAGCCTTTGCTCTAAGAAGTCCATAACATCAGAGAGAAGAGATACAGGCCTCTTTTGTTTTTTGACATGGCTTTCAAATAAGTTGAGCGACTCTTCATTAAATTTTCAAAGAATTATGTAAGCAAAATTTGCATCCACATCTTCCGATAATTGTGTGTTTAATTTTATGATATATACAGACTCATTAATTGTGTCAATAAATGTTTTCATTTGTTTATTGGACTCCAAATTTAAACTTGGCCTATTCATATGTTCAGAGAAAATTTGTCTTTTATTCTCATACCGCTTGGTCAAAAATTCCCAGGTGGCTTCATAATTTTCCCCAGAGCCAAGCAATAAATGAGTTACCACATTCCTTGCTTCTCGTTTTAATGCTGATTTGAGGTAATTAAACTTGAGAGAAGGACTGAGATCCTCTCTCGTATGAGTTCTGTGAAGAGCTCATTAAAAAGATCCCATTCTTTGGAATCACCAAAGAAAGTGGATATCTGAATTTTTGGCAACTCCTCTGTCTTAACAACTGTCGACATTTCAGCTTTCTTAGCTGTTCCACTGAGTCGACTATTTATGGCTGTTAAAATATTTTGCTTGTCAAACTCAAGTTCACTAATTTCATCCTCAAATATCGATTTAATTCCAAAGAAATTCTATTTTGTTTTTTCTTATTTGAAGGAAATCTAGACTATTATCTATTAGTTTTGACGTCTCTTCTAGATATATTCTAAATTGCCCAACATTTCTACAGAATGCCTGCTCTACTTTCGACGCGTTGTCACTCGACATACCCTGTGTCTCCTGAGTACCCATTTTCTCAGGATTTTCTTTAGGGACTGGGTTATCTACGGAACTACCTTTATTCTTTTTATATTTTATTTTTATCTGTGTCAACGCCATCATTATTACATCATACTGCTTGGTGTTAAAATATTCATGATCGACCATGCCGATCTTTAATAAATTGCTATGATTAGCAACGAATAATTTTCGCAGTTCTTCTAATTTAAAAAATTCTTTCTCACTTAAAGTGGGTTTATTTCCAACTTTCTTATTTTCAAAATAATTTCGGACTGCTTTTTTAGACACTCTAGTTTTTTCTGACATCATAATGATCTTTTTTTTTATGAATAATATTACAGTAAAATTAAAAAAAAGGTTAGCTTATCCTTTGGCGATGGCGATGCGTTCCTGAGTTGTGTCGTTGGAGTTGTCGTTTGCGAGGCGTCGTTGGCATTTTCCTGGTTTTTTCTTTGTTACCCAAACATGGGAACGGATTGTAATTGCGGGAATTTTCCACTGATACGATCGCTTGCATCGTTGTTTAAGCGATGAACCCACGCGGGAGTTCGTGGTATTTTTATCTCTAACGCTCAAGCGCTGTTTATTTTTAAATATACAATACATGTGCTGCAGCGGTCCAATCGTTTAACGTACAATATATATACATATAATATTATTATATTATATACATTTTATATTATATGTATATCCGTGTTCAACACTTTACAATAAATGTTTTGTTGTGTTCCTAAGAACAACAGTTTTATTAAAATCTAAATTGTGTAACTTCGCCTCTGGCTTAGAATAAGCATTTAACCCGTTCTGGCATTGATTTTAACAAATTTGGGGAGTGTTCTCGGGAGTGACACAGTCTTGCTACTTAATTTTAAGGGCGGAAGTATTTCATTGTGGCTAATTTCAAAGCTTTCGTTTTATGTGCTATCAAATATTATCTATGTCGAATAGAGTTTCCCTATTTGATGGCCAATCTTGAGCCTCCGTTCAATAAAATGCAGTTTTCTTAATCCTTTGCCAAACTTACATCACTATTGCTTGCAGGAAACTGTCCTTTTCAGGCACGACTCAGTATGCCATCTGTATGCCAGTGGAGACCCTCACCACGGAGTACGGCGTATGTCTTGTAGTAAAAGGGAGTTTTGGCTCCTTCTTCCTTTGCTCAGCATACTGCCAATTCGATGCACCAATGGTGCATTAGATACATGGATGCGATCCTGCTGCAGGCCACATAGTGAGTGACCACAACATTATTACTGTTGTGGCCGAAGCAACCACCACGAGCGCAGTTGAGAGCATAGCTCCTGTGCCGTCCTGGAACTTCTCCAATGCACGTTGGCGATTGTTCGAGGAGGAGATGGTGAGTAGAGCAGCCGAACTTCCGGAAAGCTTCTCTGAGTCGCCGTTGGACCAGCAGGTTTCCACCCTGCGCAGTATGGTACATGATGTGTGCGATATTGCGCAGGGTAGAAAGTCGCCTAGATCGCCCAGCAGGAGAGCTCGTTGGTGGACTGCCGACCTCTGCGCTGCGAGTCCGGAGACTTCGTCGCCGACTCCAGGATGCACGGCATCGTGATGACGATGTTGCTGCAGGGCCTTTAGTAGTCGAGCTGAGACGTACCTCAGCCAACTACAAGAAGCTCATTGGGAGGGCGAAAATGGACGATTGGATACGCTTCGTGGGAGATCATTTCGATGATCCATGGGGGCGCATCTACAAGATTTGCCGAGGTCGAAGGAAGTGCACGGAGATTGGGTGCCTCCGCATGAATGGCGAGCTGATCACTGATTGGAGTGATTGTGCGTGAGTGCTCCTTCGCAACTTTTTCCCAGCACCGATTGCCATCGTGGAGGAAGACCCACCGCCCCTTGAAGCACTCGAGGTTGATGTCTGTGTTGCCCGGCTGAAGAGCAGTCGCACGCCCGGCTTGGACGGCATCAATGGGACTATCTGCAAGGCAGTCAGGCGCGCCATACCTCAGCACCTGGCATCGTTGTATTCCCGATGCATCGGGTCGAGATACTTTCCCAGCGAGTGGAAGTGTCCACGAGTAGTGGCGCTACTCAAGGGACCCGAGAAGGATAAGTGTGAGCCCTCCTCATACCGGGGAATTTGCTTGCTGCCTGTTTTTGACAAGGTGCTTGAGGCAATCATGGTGAATCGTGTAAAATAAGTTCTTCCGGAAGGCTGCAGATGGCAGTTCGGATTTCGCCAAGGACGATGTGTGGAGGATGCTTGGAGGCACGTTAAGAGCAGTGTTGGCGCCAGCCCGGCGCAATACGTGATCGGCATATTCGTGAACTTCAAAGGGGCATTCGACAACGTCGAATGGAGTGCTGCACTGTGCCGACTAGCCGACTTGGGATGCCGGAAAATAAGCTTGTGGCAGAGCTTTTTCGCCGGCCGAAGAGAAGTGATCCAAAGCAGTTCCGGCAGTGGATGTGCCGGTAACTAGAGGTTGCCCGCAGGGGTTAATCAGCGGCCCATTTATTTGGGACATGCTGATGGATGTTCTATTTCAGCGCCTTGAGCCGTATTGCCTGCTAAGTGCGTACGCGGATGACCTGCTTCTTCTCGTCGAGGGAAATTCCCGAGCCGTGCTAGAGGAAAAAGGAGCGCAACTGATGTCCATCGTTGAAACGTGGGGAGCGGAAATTGGCGTTGCCGTTTCGACCAGCAAGACTGTAATAATGATGCTCAAAGGTGCCTTGAGACGAGCGCCTACGGTAAAGTTTGCAGTATGTGCGTAGCTGTCGGTACCTTGGCATCACGGTCAGTGAAGGAATGAAATTCCTCACGCACATAGCTTCGCTTCGCCAGCGGATGACCGGAGTCGTTGGAGCATTGGCGCGTGTGCTTCGAGTCGACTGGGGTTTCACTCCTCGAGTCAGGCGGACCATATATGCCGGACACATGGCACCTTGTGTGCTGTTTGGGGCCTCGGTATGGTATGACACCGCCGTACAAGTAGCTGCCAGGAGGCGCCTGGCCTCCTGCCATAGGATGATCCTGCTTGGATGCCTATCGGTATGCCGAACAGTGTCCACCGCGGCACTGCAGGTTCTTGCTGGAGCCTCACCGCTTGACTTGGCTGCTAGGGAATTTGCGGTCAAATACAAGCTGAAGCGTGGATACCCGCTGGAGGAGAACGACTGGCTCTATGGCGAGGACATTGCGAGTCTAAGCCTAGAGCAGAAAGAGATTCGCCTAGAGAAATGCTTGCTACTGAGTTGGCAGAGTCGATGGGATGACGACAGCGAACCAGGACGGGTGACGCACAGGTTCATCCCGGATGTCACTCTTGTCTATCGGGATCCAAATTTTGGTTTCTTGATGATGGCGTCTTTCTTGCTCACTGGGCACGAGTCGTTCAACGCATTTCTGCACGGGAGAGCCCTCAGCGATACCACTGTTTGCGCATTTGGTGATCCATACGAAGATTGGATGCACGTGTTGTGTGCTTGCCCCCTATATGCAGACTCGCGAGACCTCGATGGACTTGAAGTGCAGCGAGTTGGCGACGACTGGACTTTCGAAAGAATCCTGGAGGATCGGGAGAGGACCCAACGGCTGGAAGAGTTCTCTAAGGAGGCATTCCGCAGGAGTAGGGGCATATAGCCTGACGCTTCGCCGTGTGGTTAGCGGGCGAGAATACTGCCACAGCTTGCCGTAGCTTGTCGTAGGAGGCGACTAATACGGCCATAGGTCACTCCGCCCGTGCTTGTCGGAGCCAAAGAGTGAGGCCGACCGAGCCTCTAATTTTCGGTACCACGGGTTGAGCAACTCCAAGACTGCTCATTGAGGTTGGCCCCCTTGTGGGAGTATCGTGGTGGCTGTGGTTGATACCCATATCGCGGGTAGAGCCTTCGTGCTCGACGTTTGAGTTACGGCGCTGGTTGCGTAACACTCGGGTGCTGTGACCCATAGAACAGTAGAGATTTTAGGTAGATCTCGCTCCTCAGCAAGGGGGAGTGTTTGCCCGACAAGCAAGCACTCGAATAGCTACCGGGGTGGTCGCTATGTACATAGCTATAGCTTCCAGTCCGGGACGTTTGTCTAGCGTATCTAGACACATGCATCATATGCTCACTTGTGGCTGTATAAGGTGCCGTGGTTGTAATCCCTTCAATGTGGAACACGCCACGTAAAACAAGTTCGGAGGGATCCGTTTCATACACTGTCCTTTTCAGGCACGACTCGCCGACACTAACATCAAAAAAGAGAGAACGATATAGTCGGGTTTCCCACTCAGATAGTGGGAGTGCGAACAACAATCGACAATCTTTTTGGCATATCGATAGAAACTGGCACAAAAATTAATTAAAAGCAAATCAAATAAATCTCAAAAGTGGGGCGTGGGGGTTATGTTCGGCTTGTGGGCGTTACAGTAAGCGGGCCAACATTTTTGTAACATTGATACAATGATAAGAACAATAAAATGAGAAAAAATATTTTTTTAAAGTCATTCAAAGCTAAAAACATTTGTAAGGTACAGAATTCCTGAAATACTCGATGATGTTCGACGCAATGCATGGCATCATGTAAATGTTTTTTTTTTCCTTTTACGTTTCCCGTGTACTAGATTCGTTGAGCGTTCCAAATCATATTAGTCTAGAAGCTAAGACGGTATCGATGTTGTGAACGACAATAATAATCTTGATTAGACATCAGAAGTGGGATCGCCGCCACACCAAGCCATCACCGAAGACCGTTTGTGTTCACTCTTGGAACTACGGCATCGCAATCTGATTGAAGTCTTGACTGCAGTAAGAGGCGCGCAGTCAACACAGAATCCACCTAAAACTGTTGCCCTTCCCAAATTTAATCCCGACTCCGTTATGAAATTTCGGTATCAACTGTCATGGCACATGCGGAAATTGCGGCAACTACTATCAAGACACGCAATGAGCTACAAAATAAATTGCGGGCGTTTTTATGCCACAAACTCGCCGAACGCCATTCACGGAAAAACAGTTCTAAACCACGTCCGTCTAAAGGACAGAATGCAGCAATTTCGTGTTACAAGTGTGGAAAATCTGGGCACATCTCTTCACCAAATTGCACGACAACTGTCAACAACTTACAACAAAAACGAAGAGAAGCGTGTTAACTTGTGTCAAGAAGCAGAGCCAATTGGTACCCTAATCTCATCCGGTGAGTCGTATCCATTTTATTTCGATTCTAGAGCTGAGTGCTCGCTTGTGAAGGAATCTGCATCTTCCTAACTAGCGGGCACACGCATCAACAACATTGTAGTGTTAAGGGACATTGGAAATAATAGCGTAACTAGCACACTACAAATTCTATCGAAAGTCATTATTAGTTGATACCCGGTTGAAGTCATTTTCCATGTAGTCCTAATAGTTACATTAATAAGAAATTCCGAGAAACAAATTAATGAATTGTTATTATCAAATATTATTCGTCCTTGCAGTTCTCTATTTGCAAGTCCCGTACTACTAGTTAAAAAGAAAAACGACTATGCGTGGATTACCGTGATTTAAATGCAAAGACCATTCCTGAAAATTACCCCTTGTCGCAAATAAGCGACCAAATATCTAGGCTACGCGGCGCTAAGTATTTTTTTTGCTTAGGTATGTCTAGCGGTTTTCACCAGATCCCTATTTACCCAATTCTATTGAACGTACAGATTCGTTACTCCGGAGGGACAATTCGAATTTTTAACCATGCCATTCGGGAAGAAAGAAGAAGCCTTTGAAAGATTAAGAATGGTTTTAAGAATTCTATCAAAAGTTGGATTTTCATTGAATATCGCAAAATTCTCGTTTCTAAAAAACTGCGTCGAATATCTCGGTTTTCAAGTTAAGGGGGGTGAAATTCGACCCAATCCGTGTAAAATACAAGCATTAATTAAATTACCTCCTCCACAGTCAATTTCCCAAGTAAGACAGTTTATTGGTCTTGCGTCATATTTTCGGCAATTTGTGCCAAAATTTTCAGAGTTAATGAAACCGTTATATGGTCTTACTTGTAAAAGTAAAATATTCGAATGGGAACCAGAGCATGAGCAGATCCGTAGCAAGGTTATGAAAACACTGACAGATGAGCCAGTTCTTATTATATTATTATTGCACACTGATGCTAGGGAGCTATTCGTCTTATAGCAAGCAAACATGTTTTACCGAATCTATATACATATACAATTCCATGAAACTCTTTCGGCATTATTTACATGAACGACATTTTACTGTATTTACTGATTGTAATTTGCTTAAAGCGACACGCAGTAAAATTGATCTTACGCAACGAGTTCACCGTTGGTGGGCGTATATGCAATCTTTTGATTTTGATATCTAATAAAGACTAGGCTCATGTTGATTTTCTTTGTTTTTCCCCTATGGTAAGGGACTCAAAGAAATGCCAGCTCCTTTAAGCGTTGCTAAGTTTATCTTGCAGTTGAAGGTAGCAAAAATAATTAACTCTTGTTTCCCCCTACCAAAGGTAAGGAACAGAGTAAAAAATTAAAAAAGCAAAAAGATACACAAGAATCTTTTATGTTTTAAAATAAAACAAGCACCTTATAGTCTAAATAGCTAAAGGCTGCTTTGTAACCATAATGAATTATGGTTTGGCGTGCTTGAGGCCATACATCACCAAGTGAAAAAAGTGCTTATACGAACTCAACTCAACTCAATAAAAAAAAACACAAAATCATCGTTAGTCGTCACCAAGCAGTATGGTGTAATAATGATGACGTTGACACAGATAAAAATAAAATATGTATAGAATAAAGGTAGTTCCGTAGATAACCCAGTCCCTAAAGCAAATCCTGAGAAAATGGGTATTCAGGAGACACAGGGTATGTCGCAGGGTATGTCGAGTGACAACGCGTCGAAAGTAGAGCAGGCATTCTGTAGAAATGTTGGGCAATTTAGAATATATCTAGAAAAGACGTCCAAACTAATAGATAATAGTCTAGATTTCCTTCAAATAAGAAAAAACAAAATATAATTTCTTTGGAATAAAATCGATATTTGAGGATGAAATTAGTGAACTTGAGTTTGACAAGCAAAATATTTTAACAGCCATAAATAGTCGACTCAGTGGAACAGCTAAGAAAGCTGAAATGTCGACAGTTGTTAGGACAGAGGAGTTGCCAAAAATTCAGATACCCACTTTCTTTGGCGATTCCAAAGAATGGGATCTTTTTAATGAGCTCTTCACAGAACTCATACGAGAGAGGATCTCAGTCCTTCTCTCAAGTTTAATTACCTCAAATCAGCATTAAAACGAGAAGTCAGGAATGTGGTAACTCATTTATTGCTTGGCTCTATGACGGTATGAGAATAAAAGACAAATTTTCTCTGAACATATGAATAGGCCAAGTTTGGAGTCCAATAAACAAATGAAAACATTTATTGACACAATTAATGAGTCTGTACAATCATAAAATTAAACACACAATTATCGGAAGATGTGGATGCAAATTTTGCTTACATAATTCTTTGAAAATTTAATGAAGAGTCGCTCAACTTATTTGAAAGCCATGTCAAAAAACAAAAGAGGCCTGTATCTCTTCTCTCTGATGTTATGGACTTCTTAGAGCAAAGGCTCAATTCAATATCTTAATTTTTACAAGAAGTTAAGCCTGTAAAGAAAATTATTAACATGAACATTCACAAATATTATAGTGACAATTGTGTATATTGTAAACTACCGGGGCATTATTTAATTCAATGTCATAAATTTAAAATAATGAATCCAGCAAAACGGTCTGACTGGGTAGGAAAAAATCGGATTTGCCTAAGATGTCTGAAGCATCCGTTTAATAAATAATGTTCATCACACGTTACTTCACCTTTCAAAAATTAAGAGCTTTGATTGATAACGGTTCTCAAAGCAAAGATAAACGGTTCAAAAAATTTGGAAATTGAAGCAATCATTCTTCCAAAACTCATGAAAGCACTTCCAGTCAGCACAATTAATATTGATCAGGAAAAATGGAATACCACACCATGCTGTTATCAGAGATTCAAGCCTGACGACCAAGCTGACAGTAGCTTTTGATGCTTCAGCAAAAACTTCTAATAATAAAAGTTTGAACGATATAATGTGGGTTGGTCCACGAGTTCAAAAAGATATTTTTGACAATATTGTTAGGTAGAGGAAATGGGAATTTGTTGTTTCTGCGGACATTGAAAAAATGTACCGTCAGATTAAAATAAATGAAAATGACCAAAATATCAATATATTTTATGGAGAAATTCTTCAGAAGAAAAAATTAAAAAATATAAACTAACAACAGTCACTTATGGTACGTCATCTGCACCATACTTAGCTACTAGGGATCTGGTGGACAAGCAGATAAATGTCAAAATAAAAGTGAAATAATAAGGAACGATTTTTACATGGACGACCTAATGACTGGAGCCGATTCTTTAGAAGACGCCAAATATGTTGTCCAACTAATTTCAAACGAATTACAAAAAGGAGGACAGAATTTAAGAAAATGGATATCTAATAATTCAGAAATAATATCAACAGTAGAGGATACTGGGGATAACAAGGTTCTTAGTATTATTGAAAATGAGAGAGTTAAAACTCTTGAACTTCAATTGGAACCACAAAAGGCTTTATTTAAGCTTAAAGTAAGTTGCGGGTCATCCAAATTGACAAACAAAAGGATAGTACTATCAATATTATCTAAAATATATGATCCCATCCTAAGGGATGGTTGGCTATGGTTGGCTCCTGTGACTAATTTAGGAAAGCTTCTCATTTAAAAACTTTGGATAAGCAAAAGTGAATGGGATCAGGTATTAGCAGCAGAAGATTTGAAATACTGGGAAGCATATAAAGAAATGTATTATGGCATAAGTATTCAGCTACATGGATTTTCTGATGCCTCAGAAAAAGCATATGCTGCAGTAGTGTATGCTAAAGTAGGAGATGCTGTAACTATAATAGCTAGCAAAAGTAGAGTCAATCCTATAAAAAATAGAAAAACTATCCCTAAACTAGAACTGTGTGCCGCTCAATTGTTAACCCTACTGATCCAAAGAATAAAGGAGTCATTGACCAGTAAGGTAGAAATTTATGCTTGGTGTGATTATTAGCATGGATCAGGAGTGGTAAAAGTAAGGTTAAATTTATCAGACGAAGAACAGATGACATTCGAAAACTAGCCAACACTGAATGGAATACTGTAAGGTCTAAAGAAAATCCAGCAGATTTAACATCTAGGGGAATTGATTCAAAACAATTGACACATTGTGATCTTTGGTTGAAAGGTCCAAAATGGCTAGCTGATGCAAAAGAGCATTGGCCTCGGCAGCAATTGAAAGAGAAAACGACAATTATAAATACAAAAATAAATAATAAAACCGATGGTCCTATTTGCAATTTGTTGGAGAGGTATTCCTGTTTTTAAAAACTAATACGTATTATAGCCTACACAATCAGATTTATTAAAATAAAAACACAACCCTTTTATGGCAAATAGAAGCATGTTGAAATTCAAGACGATTATACACTATAGGTAATGAGATGGAACAACAAGAAGCTTTAACGCCAGGTCATTTTCTGATTGGAAGACCGCTTTTAGAAATAGTCGAACCGATGGAGGATCAAAGAATCCGAAATTTGGATAGGTAGAGACTTATCCATAAAATGGAGAAAGATTTCGGAGTAAAATGGAACAATGAATGTTTGCATACACTCCAGCAAAGGAATAAATGGAGAAGAGAAATTCCTAATATAGAAGAAAGGCCAGCAAGATGGCCTTTAGAAGATGTGGAGATTGTGAGTACTTCTTGGAATTTGGTGATCTATATAAAATGGATCCATATTTTAAAATGATTACAAAAGGAAAGGCTCTTATAAGGGATATGAGAAAGGTTTGCGAAAGGCTACATAACTTTGAAGAGCAATGTAGTTTGGTTTTAGATAATATGCAAGGTCAGTTAGTGGAACTTGAAGAAAACAATAAATTGTTTATGATGCAGTCTAGATCCATTTATGGGTTCATTTTACCATATTTTATTTGGTATAATGGATGAAGATGTCAGAGAGCAATTAGAAGAAAACATGAAAAATTAATTAGATAACCAGAACAACCTTTATAAACTAAAGAAAAGAAAATTATTACGTTTATAAGATATCGATAAAACTCTTTATGATTACGAAAGAGCTGCACTCCTTGATCGAAGAAGGCGAAAAAATTCAAGCAGGAATTACAAGCCTTTTGATTGATATAAATACAAATATTCTTAGGCCAAATCAGCTTAAAAATGAAATAGTAAAAATTCAAAGTCCCTCGGAGAATTAAGGAATTCGAGGAAAACGATCAGGTACGGAACTTAAGGAGGTTTATACACTGTTAACAGCCACAGGTTTATTTATCGACGACAAATTAATCATTAGTGCAAAGGTGCCTCTGTTTAGTATTGTTCAGACTGATTCCAGTGCCAACTCGAACTGAAGATCAGATAATAATGGTGCATACAACCTCCGAATATTTAATTTATAATTTCGAAATAGATTCTTATCACATAATGACGGAAGCTTATGAGTGAAACATTAAAAGAAACGTTACAGACATGTTCGTGCATTCGAACTAGAGAAGGTGTTGAAAGAAACGCTAAATCGTTGAAAGAGACGATAAAACGTTGAAAGAGGCGTTAGATAAAGTGTTGAAAGAGACGCTATTGACGTTTGCGGTTCAGACACTATATCTTTGCCAGTGCACATAATGGAGTTGGCAGTGGTAACAGGCCACAGTTAATGTGTTGGCTTGATAGATGTCTGCCGACTGACGTGTGGCAAAAGGCCGTTTTGGTTGGTGTCCTGAATGTCAGAGTACATTGCAACATTGCAATTTTTGGGAACTCACTGTCCGGCTGTTGAAGATTGTATATATACATGCAAGTATAAACAAAAAAAAAACATGATCCACAGCACTTCTGTCATTGAGTTGGTCAAATGAACCAAATAAACCAATCAAATGAATTCAAACAACCTTACTAATACTTATGAATTGCTTTAAATAGCTGAGTACTACCTAATCTGCTATCTAATAAATGAAATAATAAACGCGAAAAGAAAAACTTTTGTAACACACGAGGGCGTGTGCTGCTCAGAAGTGCGGCACCGGGCTTCTAGTAGTTTCGGGCCTGAATTCAAGTGAACTGCGACGCAAAGTTCAGCATGTCATTGCCTAGGAAAAGCGCTGCCCGTGGCGTCGACGGTATCGATGTAGTGAACGATAATAATAATCTTGATCCGACATACAGTGGTGAAAAATGTTGTGTGCGCGACAAACAGTATTTTGGCAAATCTGTAGAAATTTTCAAAATATATAAAAAAATGAAAAAATATCACATTTTTCAAAGGTAGGGCCTTAAAAGTTTTGTGCGTTTTGTGGGCGTTAGAGTGGATGTGGCAACATTTGGAAACAAACTTGAGCTGCGTCTATGTCTCTGAAAGCTGCATGCTTAATCTCAACATTCTACCTTTTGTAGTTCCTGAGACCTTGACGCTCATACGGACAGACTGACATGGCCAGATCGACTCGGCTATAGATCAAGAATATATATTCTTTATATGGTCGGAAAAGCCTCCTTATGCCTGTTACATACTTCTCGATGAATCTATTATACCCTATTATACACGAGTAACGAGAATAATAATATAAATTAAAAGCACAACTACGCACACATTTAACTTACAATTTAATTTATTTGCGTACAGTTTAATTTACCAAAAGTATACCAAAATGATTTCGATTAAGAGTATATCTTATTGAAGTGGATATTCTTGAAATTTTTAAAATGTGCTTTTAAATTTCGTTAGCTGATAATATTAATATTCATTTTTTTCTTGTATTAAAGTGTGCAAATATTTAACAACGTGAAGTCTTCAAATATACGAAACATTTAAAAATTTACAATTTTCTATCTATCCCTCGTTGCCTTTGATTTTTTTTTAATGTCAGGACAGTGTTGTAAATTGTTAAAATTTAGAAAAATGTGTTTACACAAAAAAAGAAAATAAATGAATTTTCAAATTTCTTTATGTTTTGCAGTAATAGCTAAACAATCGCAAAACAGTTTGAAAATTTGGTATTGTTCGTGTTATGGCATAATTAGAAATGTGGATTAGCTTAATTACATCCAAGAAAAGTTTACCCTGCTTGTCTGAATAAATCACATTAAATTATGATTTAATTGTATTATTTTATATAAGCTGTATCAATAATGATACCGCATAAATATCAAAGATGTAATATTAATTCTGTCCAAATAAACAAAAATAACGTACATATATAATTTGGTACAATCGAGTTTTTTTTTTTAATTTGATCGTATAAATAATTTCAACTCATACAAAGCATTACTTAGGTTCATTGTTTTAATAAACTTTTTTAAAATTTTTGTATAGATCTCAAATATTTTGACGTTAATATCCCAATATTACATACGTTTCTTACAACAGGTAGCCTAAATATTAGTTAATTTTAAAATAAATAAAAAAAATGAATGCATATTACGAACATCACAAAAAGTTAAGTTCCTATCCTAAGAAAATTATTAGAGCCATATCGGAATCGGAGGTTATCTCAATTTAGCAAGCCTTTTGGGTAAAAGCCCTAATGTGAGATCGGAGAAAATTACGATAAAAGTGACACTAATGGAGCAATTGTTTTTACCATATAAGTTAACTGGAGTCATTTACATATTGCTTATGCCCTTAGCTTAATGCAAGCGCATCGGAGCTTGCGAGAGAAGAGCTAAGCTTTGCTGAGGAACGTAGGGTAAAGATAAGAGATCTATTCTGTAATAAGCAGTCGATATTTGGAGATCAAAAGCGTAGGTCATCGCCACGCACAAACATAAAAATTCGTCTCATTAAGTGCAGACCGCACAAATTCTATATTATATATTCTATTATATTCTATACATACAAATAAAATAATACAAAAACATCTAACGATATTTGGCGCCCAACTAAATCTAAAACCCACGATATCAAAAGGAGGCAACTAAATCTAAAACCTACGATGTCAAAGGGAGACAACTAAATCTCAAACGCACGATATCAAAAGGAGAAACACAACAGCTGGAGCAGACCTACTCAAACAGCGATTAAAATACAAAAAGCACTATTTTAAATCATCACTCAAGTTGTAAGTACAACGCCCCTTGATTAATTATTAAAAAATAAAATAAAAATTTTCATACACACGTGAAGGTTATTGAAGGTTGTAAATAACACATTGATGAGTGTCAGTGATAAAGAGATAGACGACTTAATATCAAGTTGAAATAGAATATTAAAAGAGATTAGATACCGCAAGCAAAAGAAACGCGAAAACAGAAAAGAAAACAAGTGAAATGGAGTTATCAGCGAATCAACTGAAAGCAATAGGAGAAAGTGCCGTTGCTGGCGCGCTTGCCAGCCAAAAATAATTATTTGACAAAGAGTTACAAGCGATTAATAAGCGCATAGCAAAATTTACAGTGAACAACTCAGAAGTTAAAACTTACACAGATGCTGAAATCATACCAGATGTAGTGTGTAATGAATTTCTAGACATAATAAAGTCGCTGCCAGACTTTGAGGGCGAAAGTGATACATATGTGTCGTGGAGAAAAGCGGCTCATGTCGCTTTTAAGATTTATGAAACATACGAGGCAGAAAAACGCTTAGTTGATACGGTAAATCTCATACTTCAAGCAACCGTGGAATACAACAGAACAGTACATTCAGTCACTAATAAAAAGCCGATCGACATTATTCATGCAATGCCGAGGAAATCTCAGAGAAAATTGACAGAGCACAGGAAATACAATTAAGAAGAATTAATAAATCATGATGTAAAAGAACTTTTCAGGTCGGGGACACTGTCTTTGTAAAGCAAAACAAACGGATCGGAAATAAACTTACCCCACTCTACAAAGAAGAAAAAATTGAAGCAGACATTGGGACAAGTGTCTTAATAAAGGGGAGGGTAGTACATAAAGATAATTTACGTTAGGATTATTATTTTCTTTGTCTAAGTCCGTCATTTATACTTTAGTAGTGTCAATTCGCCAAGAGTTTACTCACCTAAACATTTGTTAAAGTTAGACAACTACCACAAACTTTCAGTACAATATAAAAAATCGTCAACTCCTTAGGTACAGCCTAAAAGTAAATCTTGAACGACCGTCTCTTATGATTTCAAAACTTTAAAGTCACGTAACAGGAACCTTTCGACTCAAAAATTAAGCAGCAAAACAGCAATAGACATTACAAATAAAAAGAACAGATAACAGAAGAATAACTCAGAATAAAAAACAAAAACCCATTAGTGTTATTAATTGCCTTCTTCACACCATTCCTATATCATAATAAAAAACAAATTTAATCAACGAGCGTTGTACATTATTTTATATTATCACTATTGTTAACTATCAACGTACTTGCAGTGCATATCTCTTGTATTCTATAATAATTTAAACAAAGCGTTAAAGAAAGCTCTTAAATCCTACTGGCATAAACGACATATCCGATTGCGGCAACCTGAGAGAACAAATCGACAACTCAATCACCAAAATACATTGGCAGAGAGCCACCAACTACTCTATCCAACGTGCGCATTGTAACGACACTACAAGACCACCAAGGCCAACGTCAAACAAAGCACGGATCGCCAGGATTCCCGTTCATCATCAACCGTATAATTTGAAAAGACTGAGGACAGCCTTCATTCTAGTAGGGAAGGAGTTAACTGGAGTCATTTACATATTGCTTATGCCCTTAGCTTAATGCAAGCGCATCGCAGCTTTTGAGAGAAGAGCTAAGCTTTGCTGAGGAACGAATGGTAAAGATAAGAGATCTATTCTGTAATAGGCAGTCGATATTTGGAGATCAAAAGCGTCGGTCATCGCCACGCACAAACATACAAATTCGCCTCATTAAGTGCAGACCGCACAAATTCTATTATAATCGTATACAAATAAAATTATACAAAAACTTCTAACGATAATTTATATTTTCCATTTACGCAATAAATTCTTACAAAAATGCTGTCGTCGATATGCCCACAAATAAATTTAAATATGGCATTCAGTTCTTCCCAAGCTAGCGTGCGCCACACAATTCTACTTGGGCCGCATTGCTAATCGAGAGGTTGCTACCTAAAAATATAATTTCCGCGAAAAGGCGAAAAAATGCGCAAATTATGACTATATGTTTGAATAGGAAATTAGTCACTCTACAAGATGGTCTAACCCACTTACTTAACAAATTTTAACAATTTTTTAAAACTCTATTCAAAGTTGAAATTTGATTTTTAAAGTTACACGAATTGTTAGGTTTAAACGCACAAATTAAGCAACAAAATATTCATTTCAAATTCGATGAGTTTAGGCCTTGTGGTTCAAAAGATATGAATTTTAGTATTCACTAAAAATAGAGGCTCACCGATGGCACGTGCCTTATGTCTGCAACAGCTGACTTTACGCTGTAATTTTTTAACATAAGACTGTTAGTTTACAATTTCTGTTACATAAGATAAAGCTTTGATCAATTCTTAACCCCTTAAGAACGAAATTCGAAAAAGTTGGAAAAACACATTTATGCCAAAAAGCAGGTCAAATTCCCCATAGTGCATTGGGCTCCAGCCGGCTTGATGCTCGTGCGCAGTCGGAAAATGCAGCATATTTTTGTGGGCGCTGCGAGTCTTTATTAGCTTTTAAAAATCTTTTAGTTCAGTTTGATTTCATATTCTTGAATCTTCATCAACTCCGATTAAAATCGTAAAATCCTATTTCTTACTATTACTCTACCAGACCACAAGGCTGTTAGTTAAAAGAGAAAAGTTCCTCTCAACATACACGTTGATGACAATTCTATACCCTACCCCCTGTGATCCCGGAGCAGCTAACAAAGGATCCCCTCAACTCTAGGGGAAGCTCAACAAGTTACAGTGCGGCCACCAGCAGCCGTTCACCAGCTCCTGGCACAGCTAGGAGACATATAGGACGTGCACACACGTATGCTCATGTATTGTTAATTTGAAAAAAATATTTCATTCACTTTAAAAGCTTATAGACTTTAAATCTATATTATTTTTGAAAAAAGATCTAGTTTTGACAATTATTCGAAAACAGCGTAGAAATATTAAAAGCCGATAATACATAACACATTTTATAAATTACTTTATACTGGAATAATTGTCCTTCAGCATTCAGCTTGTGAAGTGGAAAAAATTTTTGAAGTCAGTGATTCTTAGGTGCTTTTGTCCGCTCGTCGTGCTTCAAGAAATCAATTTTACAAAGAACAGGTTCCATGTTTATATACAGTGTAACAAAAAAAAATAAAATATATAATTTAGTCTTTATTTTTTTTAATTCATATATACATATAAGTATATTTCACAATAAGGAACAAAAATATTTTTTTTATCTTTATATTAACTAAAAATAATTAACTTCATTTTTGGCGAGTGTTAAAACCGTAGACACTTAACTCTGAAAATTTCCTAGGTATGTTCACAATATACACGCACGATCGTCCTTCCAGGCGGGAAGGTGAAGGTGCGGTTAGGTCTACCCTCACCGTAGGGGAGGTTTTTTTTATGAGTCCCGTGACGTAGAATTGTCTACGTATATTACATATCGTCGTACGCCGTCTTCTGAATATACAGAATATCTTAACCATTTGTCCGATATCCAATCCGTCTCAAATAAGCTGTCCGATAGGGTAGTTCTGCGTAATTTTAATATACCTGGCACTACGTGGTCCACAGAAGAAAAATCTAATATCCTTCCCCCTATGGCACAAAACGACTTTATTGACGGCTTATCGTTTTTGCAAGTTAATTATATTCGAAACTCTCTTGGTCGATTATTGTAAATATGTCTTGTATCAAGTCCTGAAAGTTTCTGTTTAGAGTAGCACCTCTTACTCAACCTAACGATCCATATCATCCAACTTTTGAGGTGACAATCGACACTGGTACCGTAAAAAAAGAGAAATCAGAGATGTCAACCAAACGAAATCATTGTTTTCGCAAGGCAAACTTACTATCGGTCTATCTCCAACAAACCTCCTTATTTAAATAAATAGTTGACACACCGAAGAAATGTAAAGTCCAGACTTTATTCAACTCAAAAAGAAAATCTATTTAAACCCTTGTAAGTTATAGTTCGCACAGGATTTGAAAGAGTTTTATAATTTCGTTAACACTGAGCGCATAACAGTTTCTTACCCTTCTTCGTTATTTTTTGAAAATACTTCTACGTTACCTCATTCAGAACAGCCTTGTCATACTATAAACGAAAGCTCACTGCTTTACAGGGCTTCAAAAATAGTTTTCAAACATACACGTATGTCATCTACATTCTAAAAGAATTTGACTCTTGTAATCATTCACTTTTGGTTAGAGAACTTTATTTATTAGGTGATCTTTTAGGTTACCTTTTATTATCTGACGATCTTTTAAATTGGATTTTAAGTTATCTAAATGGCAGGACGCAACGGGTCCTTTTTAAAATTTTTCTTTCATGTATTCTCCGAGTCACATCCGGGGTTCCGGCAGAGGAGCCACCTTGGTCCGCTCCCATTTACCTTATTTATTAACGACCTTCCCTGTTAAATTATGCGTGCAATATAAGGACATTTCTTGTCACTCGGACTTACAATCCGATCTATATATCTTTCAAATATGGTGCCGTGATACCGTACTAAACTTAAATGGCTCCAAGTGTATAGTTATGACATTTTGCCTTGTCAACATAAGACACGCAACTTAGTGGGTGCTCTTTGGACAGAATATCATGGGAGAATGATCTTGGTGTTCTAGACCTTAAACGCAAATTTTTAGACCATATTTTATTCATTGTGCTTGGTTTTAAATAAAGGTGGTCAATGGAATTTTACGAACCTTACATGACCAGGTTCTTATTCATTTCGCTAGTTCGTCCGATTCTAGAGTATGGATCACCTTTTGGGAGTGCACACTATGGAGTTCACTCGAAAGGTATTATATCGGTTCAAAAAACTTTTTACTGGTTCTATTACAACATTTTTTACTGAAACCAATTTTGACCTAGGGCTCAAACATTGACATCAAACAGCGAGCACAATTGTGAGATCTTGAGAACCATAACTGGGTCACAGTGAAACGTTCGGAAGGAAAGCATCTAAAGAGATTTGAACCAGTCATAAATGTAATCTCTGAACGCTAAGAATAATAGAGAGGTCTAACGCAGCTCACCATTTCAATTCAATAAATAAATGTAAAAAAGTTAAATTATTAAGAAAAACAAAAAAGGCGAGTCCCCTACTATTAGATGCCCGTTCCTCAGCTAACAATTAAAAACTTTTCAAAAGTGTGGGCGTAACAGGTTTGGGCGTTTTGTTGCCTATAGAACTGTACAAGGCTAATAAAAAAATGAAAAAATATCAAAACAATTTGTCAAAAGTGTGGGCGTGATCTTGATCTTGATCCTGATGAAGAATATATATACTTTATATTCTGCCTGTTACATACTTTTTAACGAGTCTAGTATACCCTTTTACGAGTAACGGGTATAATTATTAGCATACAGCCTCGAGGGTAGTACGAGCACGTACGAAATCGTTCGGAAGGCGCAGGCTATACTTAGTCACAGCAGCTTCGGTCCACACTGGTGCTGCGTAGAGCAGATGAGCTGTTACTACGCTTGTCAGTATCTTCCGTGTGTCTTGCTTCAGGACTCTCGTATAGCGTCCTTGACAAAGAGTCTTATTTGCGCTGGCCTTTATGTGGGCGTACTCGAGGTGCACTCGGTACGACTTGAGCGAGTTCAGCAGAACTCTAAGGTACTTTGTGAAGCGTTTCGACGTGACTGTGGTGCCCCAATTCGGATGCGAGCTGTAAAGGAGTGCAGCAAGTGTCCTAGAACATTAAATGCTCTCTGTGACTCAAGCGTCCTTGCCCAGTCGACAGTGTTGAACGCGTTCCGGATGTCCAGCGTTTCCACCATCTTCGTATCACCCTTCAACCTTGAGCCTGCTCATGTCTGCCCAGGGCTAATGACAGACCGACCCCTTGGAAACAGGGCGCTTGCTGACTTTTATAGCCTTTTCTAGTGCTCTTTTTACGTCCTTGTATTTCGCATTGCATACATTCAGACGCAAAGTGCCACGAGCTCTCTGGACGAGCCTTTCAGTGCGTAGGAAGGTGCTGCACTGTGCGACAATCTCCTCGCTCCACCAGAAATCAGGAGTGTGCTCCACCCTCTCCCCCGTTTTTTTCGCTGCTACTTGCGTACTGGCCGCCATGTCGAACTGGTTGTTACCCGTGTACAACTCCTTGATGCTCCAAAGGAAGTGGGGTGCCATCGTTGAGGAGGGCTACGTCGAGCATAGAAAAGATTTCGAGGATTGTTCTATATCTGGGATTTATATGAAGATACTCCCATTTCAAAGCCCAGGCGTTAAGGTCCGACCAAGAATTAGAAAATATGCACATAAATATGTTATATTAATATTTTATATACAAGGTTGTCAAATATCTCCCATCCGCTTTTTTGCTCTTTATTCAAATATGCGCCGTTTTGTTCGATAATCTGTTTTCATCTAGACGGCAACTTCATAATACCTTCCTCGTAGAAGCCCCCCTCCATATTTGCGAAGAACTCGGACAGCCACTTTTCACAAGCCTCTTTTGAGTTCAACTTTACACCACCAAGGGCATTCGCCATGGACAGGAACAGGTGGTAATCACTTGGCGCTATGTCCGGGCTATATGGTGGATGCGATAAAACCTCCCATCCGAGCTCCCGTAGCTTCTGACGACACACCGAAGTTTGTGGTCTGGCGTTGTCCTGGTGGAACACTACACCCTTCCTGTTGGACGCTTCTGGTCGATCGCCTGCTTCAAGCGGTCCAGTTGTTCGCAGTAGATGGTAGAATTAAGCGTCTGGCCATGTGGAAGCAACTCATAGTGGATGATTCCCTTCCAATCGCACCAAACACACAGCAAAACCTTCCTGGCCGTCAATCTCGGCTTGGCCACTGTTTGGGACGATTCACCGGCCTTCGACCACGACCGTTTTCGCTTGATATTGTCGTATGTGATCCATTTTTCGTCGCCAGTCACCATCCGCTTCAAGAATGGGTCGAGTTCGTTCCGTTTCAGCAGCATATCGCAGGCGTTGATTCGGTCCAGCAGGTTTTTTTGCGTCAAATCATGCGGCACCCAAACATCAAGCTTTTTTTGTATACAGCCTTCTGCAGATGGCTTAAAATGGTTTGGTGACTAACTCCCATCTCCTGGGCGATGTCACGAGATGCCACATGCCGGTCTAACTCGATGTATTCCATGATTTGATCGGTATTTGTCGTCACAGGTCTTCCGCCGGCTGGCTTATCCATGGTGTCGTTTTCACCGGCTCTGAATCGTCGAAACCATTCCTCCGCGGTTCGAAGTGATAGAGTACCATCCCCCAAAACACCATTAATCTCACGGAAAGTTTCTCTAGCGGATTTGCCTTTAACGAAGGAAAACTTTAAAATAGCGCGAATTTCGGCGTTAGTGAACTCCATGTTTACAAAACGACATAACCTATAATATAACCTATAACCTACAAAACGACGCTATGCATGATTAGTTTGGATATTGCGTTCAACAGTTATAGACGTGTAAACATGGAATAAGGATGGGGGCTTCTACGAGGGAGGTATTATAATATTCGCTACACAAAAATACTAAAAAATACTGTAATATTCAGAGAACTTTTTGGTTTGTGTCTTAAAATGTCATTGGGAAAGCTTCTGATAGACTTTTCTTCCACCAACTATTTATTTTTATTATTTTATTAGCTCGGGTAATAAATAATTGTGCTGCTTGTAAGAAAAACTGTAATGTTTGAGGTCACAATTGATTTCTAAAGAGGTTAAAATATAATTTATTTTCCTGTTTTCATGTTCTCAACTAGGGTTTAATAGTTCCTATAAACAACAACAAAAAAATGTGTAAATAGATTTTCCTTAGCTTCAAATCTTAGACTAAACTTACGTCCTAGTTCTAACTTTATCTGCATACTTCGGCTATGGGCTATGAGCTTTTGAACTTTCGAATCAGAGTATCCTCAAGTGTGGGAACGTGTTGATAATGTGACGGCAGATAGCTGTTAACGCTACTTGCTTGCGTGTTCGTCACACCATAATTAATGTTTTTGTGTGATTGCACGACCGATTATTTAAACATTGATGCCGTGACGATTATTTTTTTAAACAAGTTTTTTTTAATATTCGTTTGTTAAAATCGCCGCTCGAACTAGCTTACATATCTATATTTATATGTAACACGAGTATGTAATATATGTATATGGTACCCAGAGGATACCACGGGGTGGCTATTACAATTGTAATGGGATCGTATATTTACATAGCCTTCGAGTCGACTTAAAATATTTAAATTATAAAAACAAGAATATTTCCAGGTTCCCCAACTAATCTAGTCGTTTTTTATTAATTATATAATATTTTTATACTATTTAATTTTCAGTCGTCAAATATTTTTCACTCATTTTTAATTTATGCTGAGTTAAGCGTACTTTCGTTGTCCATCAGCTAGCATAGTCCACTTTCAATGCTTAAAGAGTAAAACTTTAATAAGTTTGTTTATAAGACATATATGCACATAATATTCATTATTGGAGTGAAACCATATCTTTATTATATTTTGTGCACTTAATGCATATTTAAAAATATTTTCAAAAACTTGTATGTGTATTTTGCAGATATTAAAATAAGATCAGGTGGTGCCCTTAATTTACGAAACTCCGATTCTATCAGTAGTTTTTCTCATGTATGAAAAACTCTGATAGAGCTGTTAAATGTTCGGTTTCGTTTAAAATCCACGATTTGCATTCATCGCAAATGGATCCCTTAGCAATATATTAAAAAAAAATAAACTCGAAAATTGGTATAAAAAATACATAATACTACATGAAAATTCATGATAAATATATTTCATTACATACTAGTAATTTGTAGTAATAAATATACTAAATAATTAAAAACGTCATAGGCAACAAAAATTATTATTGGAATTAAATACAAATATTAAAAAAAAAAAAAAAATATATTTTATGAAAATAGTTCATATTTAAAAATTAATATTTATATAATACACATACATACTTGGTAAAAGCGTCTACTTGAACAATTACATACTCCTTCTGGTCACTCTTGCCGCTTAATTTTCCTTTTATATTGATGTGGATAGTGTGCAAAGGAATATTGACTTTTGGGATTGAATGCAATTCGGCCAGAATTTTTCCTCAGTTTGATTTGGATATTTTGCAAGTAATATTTGCAACAAATTTTTTAACATATTTTGACATATTGTCAAACCAATAAAAATCGTAAACTTTATCTAGGGTCTTTTCCCAACCTAAATGCATGATCGATGTACTTGATTTCTTACATACCATCTAAAGGAACGTGGCACCACTGGTAAACAGCGTGTTCTGCCATTTCTCTGTATTTTTCGGTAAAGAGCTTCTGTCCATAGTTCATAGGTTTTCGCAATATCTTCAGCCAGAGAAAAATCTTTTAATTTGCTCACGATTTCAGCTATGTCCGAGTCTCGACGCTGTTCAGCAATGAGCATATTGCTTGAAATTTCGGCCAAGTTAACTCTCTTCTCTTCAATCTCCTTTACAGCAGAAGTAGACTTTGGTAAGGTACGATTTCTCGACAAAAAGTCAACATGAGCCATTCTTTTCCCTTCTCTATACTGAATTTCAAATGTAAATGATTGCAAATAAGCCCACCAACGTTGCGCTCTAGGGGTCAAATCTTGTTTATTTCTTGACGCCTTAAGTGAGTTTCAATCGGTAAAAACGGTGAATTTCCTGCCCAACAAATAATGCCGAAAATATTTAATGGAGTTTACAACAGCTAAAGTTTCCAGCTCGTACGAGTGGTATCTTGACTCTGCAGGTGAAGTAGTTTTGCTATAGTATTCTATTACCTGGGGCTTGTCATTAATTTTGTGTAATTAAATTGCACCATAGCCACTGCAACTTGCATCCGTATTCAACTCAATTGGACATTTTCAAATTGGACAAAAATAACAAGGACTGGTTATTCAGTAAGAATAAAAATAACATTTTTCCGTATCTGTTCATGTTCCGTTTTCCAAACAAGTTTATTTTTGTCTGACGTTAAAAAATATAACGGTTTCATCAGCTGTGAAAGTCCTTCAATAAACTGTTTGAAATAAGTTGCTAATCCAATAAATTGCCTAAGCGATGTAACTGACTGTGGAGGCGGAAGAGCAGTCAACGCAAAAATTTTCTGAGGGTTTGGGCGAATTTCACCAGCACTAACATTGTAGCCTAAATATTGAACCGATGTTTTCAAGAAAGAACACTTTGTAATGTTGAATGAAAACCCGGCCTCTGTCAGAACATCTAGAACAATTTGTAATCTTTCTAACGCCTCACATTGTGTGGCCGCAGTTATCACGATGTCGTCCATATAGACAATAACATAGGAATTTTCAAGATCTTAATCTATATGGCCTTCCTTGAACTGTTTTCTTGGATCAATTAATCTTATTTTCATTTCCCCAACTTTAACCTTAGTACATGGAATACCTTTATGAAAGAATTTGAGTACTTTGCCAACAATGAATTAAGTTATATTTTATCCTGTTCATAAAGTTCAGTATCAATATCGGCTGAATCACTGCCGGTGCATAAAATAATTATTTTGGTTCTTGAAATTTTAAATTGGTTTGAAGAAATGACAATATCAAAACCCTGATTTAGTATTTCGCGACCAATGACAATATCGTTTTGCATATGACCATCGCCTATTACATAAAACAAAATTTCAATGCAATAATCATCAATTTTTACGTTACTTACACGTCTATAACTGTTGAACGCAATATCCAAACTAATCATGCATAGAGTCGTTTTGTAGGTTATAGGTGATATTATAGGTTATGTCGTTTTGTAAACATGGAGTTCACTAACGCCGAAATTCGCGCTATTTTAAAGTTTTCCTTCGTTAAAGGCAAATCCGCTAGAGTGTTTTGGGGGATGGTACTCTATCACTCCGAACCGCGGAGGAATGGTTTCGACGATGGAGAGGCTTGTGAAAAGTGGCTGTCCGAGTTCTTTGCAAATAAGGATGGGAGTAATGCAAGCGCTAGGGGATCTTGAAAATTCCTATGTTATTGTCTATATGGACGACATCGTGATAACTGCGTCAACACAATGTGAGGCGTTAGAAAGATTACAAATTGTTCTAGATGTTCTGACAGAGGCCGGGTTTTCATTCAACATTACAAAGTGTTCTTTCTTGAAAACATCGGTTCAATATTTAGGCTACAATGTTAGTGCTGGTGAAATTCGCCCAAACCCTCAGAAAATTTTTGCGTTGACTGCTCTTCCGCCTCCACAGTCAGTTACATCGCTTAGGCAATTTATTGGATTAGCAACTTATTTCAAACAATTTATTGAAGGACTTTCACAGCTGATGAAACCGTTATATTTTTTAGCGTCAGACAAAAATAAACTTGTTTGGAAAACAAGTCGAGAAATCCTACCTTATCAAAGTCTTACTTGCAAAATATCCAAATCAAACTGAGGAAAAATTCAGGCCGAATTGCATCCAATCCCAAAAGTCAATATTCCTTTGCACACTATCCACATCGATATAACAGGAAAATTAAGCGGCAAGAGTGACCAAAAGGAGTATGTAATTGTTCAAGTAGACGCTTTTACCAAGTATGTATGTGTATTATATAAATATTAATTTTTAAATATGAACTATTTTTATAAAATATATTTTATTTATTTTTTAAATATTTGTATTTCATTCCAATAATAATTTTTTTTGCCTATGACGTTTTTAATTATTTCGTATATTTATTAGTACAAATTACTAGTAATATTATATACTAGTAATAAAATATATTTATCATGAATTTTCATGTAGTATTATGTATTTTTTATACCAATTTTCGAGTTTATTTTTTTTTAATATATTGCTAAGGGATCCATTTGCGATGAATGCAAATCGTGGATTTTAAACGAAACCGAACATTTAACAGCTCTATCAGAGCTACATGAGAAAAACTACTTGATAGAATCGGAGTTTCGTAAATTAAGGGCACCACCTGATCTTATTTTAATATCTGCAAAATACACATACAAGTTTTTGAAAATATTTTTAAATATGCATTAAGTGCACAAAATATAATAAAGATATGGTTTCACTCCAATAATGTATATTATGTGAATATATGTCTTATAAACAAACTTATTAAAGTTTTACTCTTTAAGCATTGAAAGTGGACTATGCTAGCTGATGGACAAAGAAAGTACGCTTAACTCAGCATAAATTAAAAATGAGTGATAAATATTTGACGACTGAAAATTTAATAGTATAAAAATATTATATAATTAATAAAGAACGACATAAATATATCGAAAAGAAATAGTTAGAAAACTAGATTAGTTGGGGAACCTGGAAATATTCTTGTTTTTATAATTTAAATATTTTAAGTCGACTCGAAGGCTATGTAAATATACGATCCCATTACAATTGTAATAGCCACCCCGTGGTATCCCCTGGGTACCATATACATATATTACATACTCGTGTTACATATAAATATAGATATGTAAGCTAGTTCGAGCGGCGATTTTAACAAACGAATATTAAAAAAAACTTGTTTAAAAAAATAATCGTCACGGCATCAATGTTTAAATAATCGGTCGCGCAATCACACAAAAACATTAATTATGGTGTGACGAACACGCAAGCGAGTAGCGTTAACATTCGTGACCACAATAACAGCTATCTGCCGTCACATTATCAACACGTTCCCACACTTGAGGATACTCTGATTCGAAAGTTCAAAAGCTCATAGCCCATAGCCGAGGTATGCAGATAAAGTTAGAACTAGGAGGTAAGTTTTGTCTAAGATTTGAAGCTAAGGAAAATCTATTTACACATTTTTTTGTTGTTGTTTATAGGAACTATTAAAACCTAATTGAGAACATGAAAACAGGAAAATAAATTATATTTTAACCTCTTTAGAAATCAATTGTGACCTCAAACATTACACTTTTTCTTACGAGCAGCACAATTATTTATTACCCGAGCTTATAAAATAATAAAAATAAATAGTTGGTGGCAGAAAAGTCTATCAGAAGCTTTCCCAATGACATTTTAAGACACAAACCAAAAAGTTATCTGAATATTACAGTATTTTTTAGTATTTTTGTGTAGCGGATATTATTTTTTAGAAACCTGTACTTTTTGCGAGCGTTTTGTTTTAAAGAAAATATAATAAAATATTTTATCGGAGTTAAAGAAATATGTTTACTACAATATAATGATATTATACATAAAGAATAAATTTCTCTTATATTCAAGAGCTTTACGAATTGCCCAATGTTAGAATCATGCGCATACCTAAACTTTTACAATGAAATCGATAAATAATAAAAATATGCACAATGTATTTCCGTGTTAAGTATTGAGAGTTTAAGGTCAAAATGCGTTTTCATAAAAGATCCAAGTTTAGCAGATCATAATAGTAATATATTTGAAAAATTTACTGAAATCGACGAGTAAAGGTGAGTTTGCGATTTTGTTAAAAGGAATGAAAAATAAAAACGGGTGTATGTCATACAATTACCATTATATACATATATATATCTATATATATATATAAACAAACATATATACAAACATTATTATTTATTAAATATACAAAAATATAACATTTTTGCTTATCTTAATAACCAATTACGGATGTTACCTGTTGAAATATGTATGTGCAAAAAAAATACACAACGGAGTTGTATGCAGTCTTTTCAAAGTGATTTGGGCGTGTAATTTAGATCAGGGTTATAGGGCCACTTGGTTTTTGGAGTTCATTTTATGCGATTTATATATTGCTACCGAAAGTTAACTTGAAGACTTTAGCTTTAAGAAAACAAAATCACAAGCGACAGAATTACTGTAGATTTAAGTATAACTTTTTAGTATTCCAAAATATAATAATCCGACTAGTTTATATGGATATGGAAAATTGGAAATCTCCAGGGGTTGACCGATCTTATTATAAGAATCTTATTATCTTATCACAATTAAAAAGCAGCACAAAAAAAAAGGGATTGCATAAATTAATTATATAGTTCTAGACAAATATCAGTGAAAATGTAAACATACAAATTTTAACATTTGGAGTTGCTTAAGCTTGTAGAAGATAATGTCCCTACAAAAATATTTAATAGTTTTTGCTGAAATTTTGCAACGTTTTATTTTTGTCGCGCGAATTCCACTGCCACACCTCCCACCCAACCGACCGAGGGTCGCTGCCGAGCATCGTACGGCTCGATTCGCGTGAAGATAGACGCAAAATAGTAAGGGAACGAGGAAATATGTAAGTATTCTGTGTTAAAAAGTTAGTATTGATAGATTTAAGAGCCGCAGAGAGTCAGGATTAGATATAATAGAATAAAGTCTATTATAGTCAGAACATAATACCAAAGACACTAGAATAATAAGATGCGTAACGCCATACGATTTTTTTGCACACGATTTTTTCGGGCTGGCTCTAGATCTGGCTCCAGGCTCTCTCGAATTTTTGTGCAAGAGCCAGAGAGAGAGCGCTCTAGAGTCAGCAGCTCTCTTGTACGCATACAGCGACAGCCGAGCACTGTATGTATGCACACGTATGCTCATATATTGTAAATTTGACAAAATATGCCCTTCACTTCAGAAGTTTAAGTATAAGTAAATTCTGTGTTAAAAAAGTTAGTATTGATAGATTTAAGAGCCGCAGAGAGTCAGGATTAGATATAATAGAATAAAGTCTATTATAGTCAGAACATAATACCAAAGACACTAGAATAATAAGATGCGTAACGCCATACGATTTTTTTGCACACGATTTTTTCGGGCTGGCTCTAGATCTGGCTCCAGGCTCTCTCGAATTTTTGTGCAAGAGCCAGAGAGAGAGCGCTCTAGAGCCAGCAGCTCTCTTGTACGCATACAGCGACAGCCGAGCACTGTATGTATGCACACGTATGCTCATATATTGTAAATTTGACAAAATATGCCCTTCACTTCAGAAGTTTATGGACTTCCAATCTATATTATTTCTACTCTGGCAATGGACTACAAAGTACTCGTAAGTAAAAAGTAAAAACTAATTTTGCATTGCCTTAACATGATAATTATTTAATTACATCATAGAAATGGTAATAGGTGAATAAATGTACATAATACCGAATTATTTTAATAAATTACTTTATATGTCGTTAGAGTATATTTATTAGTACAAGTTACTAGTAAACAAGTAAAAAAATATGCATACTTCTGTAAGTGATCAATTTTCAGTATTTGAAATGCAAATATTATTTTGTTGAATGTTTTTGTTATATTCTAATTTGATATTTGTAAAAACCGCGCAATTTTGGGTGGGTAAAAAAGCGCGCCAAATGTATTCTTTCTTCTTTTAGTTCCTCTAAATTCGTTTGCTTAAAGCTGACAAATACATAGTACAACAATTTAATAAAATGAATTTTAAAAAACGAGCAAATTATATCGAAGAGCAATAGTTAGAAAACTAGCTTAGTTGGGGAACATGGAAATATTTTAATGTTTAACATTTATTATTTCAAGTCGACTCGAAGGTCATATAAATATACGACCCCATTCCGTGGGTACCAAAAATTACATATATTACAGATAATTAAAAATATTTATATGTAAACGGTAGCTAATTCGAGCGGCGATTTTAACTAAATAATATTAAAACAACTTCTTAAAAAAAATAATAGTCACGGCATAAATTTTTAAATAATATTTTATTAGCTCATATTACAACAAAATTTACCAAAACATGAATCAAACTCGTTTCTTAGATCAAAATTGATTTCGGACCGAAAATCGTCTTTTAGCACAAGTACGCACACATGCACACTTTTTTGTTTACTGTTTTCACTCACACAAGCAAGTGAATTCTATTTTTAGATTTTTATGCTCTCAATTTTACGCGAGCGGGAAGAGAGCAATTATTGCCGCCACCAAAAAAGTGGCTGCATAGTGCAAAACCAATGTATGGCCGTTACGCATCTTATTATTCTAGTGTCTTTGATAATACTCTGTAGGGGTTATGTAAATCATAGTTAGATCTACAATGATCTAAAATTAGGGGTAAGTAGTTTCTAGTGAATCTGCTTGGAACAGAAAAGTTTAGCAGACTAACCAATTCGGGACTATTAACTTCACCACGAATCAGATTACTTATAAAGACTGTTCCAACATTGTTCTACGGTTAGCTAGGGAAGGTAAATTAATTAATATTAGTCTACTGGAATATAAGGTTTGCATCCCAATTTAGGTGCCGTAAGGCAAACAGTAAACTTTTTTTTTGTACCGATTCAGTGCGGTCCGAGTGAACTCCGTATTGCGGAGACCAAACGGGTGATTCATGCTCAAGAATTGGATGGACTAGCGAAGTGAATAAGGTTTTGGTCATGTAAGGATCATTAATTTCCTTTGACCACCTCTGGCCCTATTAACAATATACGAAATATGGTCTAAAAATTTTAGTTTAGGGTCTAGAAGGACACCAAGATCTGTCCAAAGAGCAAGGTTACTTTAAGCAATTTAAGTCATTTAGATGGTAAGTCCGAATGACATGAAGTGTCCTTATATTGCAGACATAATTTTACATCGTCCGCGTACAAAAGTACAAGCGAATGTTTTATTACCAAAGGACGGTCGTTAATAAATAAAGTAAAAAGGAGCGGACCAAGGGAGCCACCCCTTGTCGGACGCCGCATGTTACTCGGAGATTACAAGAAAGAGAATTTTTAAAGAGGACCCGTTGCGTCCTGCCATTAAGATAACTTTAAATCCCATTTAGAAGATCAACAGGGAAACCCAATAAATCAAGTTTCCTAAAGTGGAATGATTAACAGATGCTTAACAAATACTTTACTAAAGTCAGTGTAGATAACATATGTTTGAAGATAATTTTTAAAGCCTTGTATTAGGACGGATGTTAGCTCTAAAAGATTAGTGTTCGTTGATCTGCGTTTCATAAAACCGAGCTGACACGGTGATGTAATTGATCTACAAAGGTGTTGCAAATGAGGAGTGATACCATTTTAAAAAAAGCGTGTAGGGATAGCCGACAATTTAGAGATTCCTCTGTAATTTTTTGCATCCAATTTGTTACATTTTTTATGGAGAGGGATCACGAAGGACTCCTTCCATATATGGGGGATCTGTGAGGATTACATAGATAATATAAACAGTTTCAGAAGAGGCTTGTACAGGGCTTCCGCACAGGACCTGGCGAATAGAATAGGACAAAATATTAAACTCGATTTTGATACCACGTAAGAGTAAGGCTCTTCGGAATGAGGTAACGTAGAATATTTTGTTTTGTAAAAACTGGGCAAATAGATCGGCTATAGTGATTCGATGATACAATAGTATTTTCAAAAAATAACGAGGAAGAGTAAGGTGCGCTAAGAGTTAACGAAGTTATAAAACTGTTTCCTGTGCGAACTGAACTTACAACGGTTTAAAAAGTTCTTGTAACACTGAGCATTAAGCACGGTAAAATTTAATCGAGCACTTAAATATTTAGAAAAGAAAGACTGAGAACCGGTATTTTTAAATTTTGAATAAAGCCTGCAGTTTACATTTATTAGGTGTTTATTTAGCCAAGGAGGTTTGTTGGAGATAGACGATTCGGAACACAAAAGTTGCGCTATAAACAATTTTTATGGCATCGGCCAACTTGTTCCAAGAGTAAAGATCGGAACAATTAAAGCCAGATATACAATTGTTTAGTTTGTTGTCTTCTCTGATTTCTTTTTTATTGTTTCGATTGTCACCTCAAAAGTTTGGTGATATGGTTCTTCAGGTTGTTCAAGACATAGATCCAATAATCGATCAAGAGAATATCGAATATAATTAACTTGCGACAACTATAGGTCAAGCATGTCAAGTCATGTTGTGCTTTAGGAAGAAGAATATTCGATTTTTTTTCTGTGGACCACGTAATGCCAGATATATTAAAATCACATAGAACTACCAATTGGTTCCTATCAGACAGCTTATTTGAGACGGACTGGATAGCGGACAAATGATAGATATTCTGGGAATTCAAAAGATAGCGGAAACTAGGAGCACGTAATAAAACAGAGCCTTCGGAAGAGAAAGCAGTGGTTTTGCCACGTGAGGGAATTCCCACGGGCCCTTTTTTCCTATATTTATACCCGTTACTCGTAGAGTAAAAGGATATGTAATTGGCAGATGGATGTGATATTTTTTCACTTTTTTATATATCTTGTAAATTTTTATAGATTTGCCAAAAAACTCTTTGCCACGCCCACTCTAACGCCTACAAGCCGCCCAAAACTCTAACACTCTTACACACTTTTAAGAATTTGTTTTATATATTTTATTCATTTTATTAATTCTTCCCCACTTTTTATATTTCAGAAAATTTTGAAATTTCTTGTTTGCACTTCCACTAGCTGAGTAACGGGTATCTGATAGTCGGCGAACTCGACTTTAGCATTGTATCTTGTTATTAATCATATTATATTTTTGTACTTTATATTAATTTTCTGCCGTCAAAAATTTATCTCTAATTTTTAATGGTGAGTTTAGTGTGCTTTTTTGTCTATCAACTATCACAGTCCATATTATTTTTCGACTATAGAATTCTATCTTGTTGATCTTAGCTTCGAACTCTTTCACTACCACACTATCTAGCCAAATATCACCTGAACATATGGTCGAAACAGCTCATTAGAGCAGTTATCTTGAACGATGAAATGTCCACAAAGATTTCCCATTTTATGTTATCAGTTTTTGTTTTGTCTTGTATATAATACAATACATCAAATGATGTTTGATCAGGGAAAACGAAAATTTGCTTCCTTAGTGTGACCACCTTGAGGGGTTTTGGCACCGCAGATTGTGTTTCTAAAGGGCAAACTTGCACCGGTTTTCCGGACTCAATATTCTGCTGTGGAGTAGAAAAGAGTTTCCCAAAACAAGGATTTTAATGAAATTTGAAAATAAGGTTTGTTGTATGTGTTTTGTCTTTTTGTTTGTTTATTAGAAACAAAATGTTAGTTACGTATCATAAAAACTTTTGATGTGTTAAAGAGCGAATTCCTTGGAATATTCTAATTGAAACTATTATATTACATCTGAGAGGGCCTTATTTAGCCCTTATTTAACACAATTTACTCTTTATAGCTTAAGCATTTTGAATTACTCAAAAGCTTAGTATAAGATATTTAGTTTTACGACTTTTTAAAACAACGTATTAAAATAGATAAATTTTATACTGCAATAGATTTCGAGCTCCTTAGGTAAGAGACTTGAATTATACATTATGGGAAGGGTATTTAAAAATGTCATATATGATTTTTTTTAAATTCCATAACTTGCAAATTTTTTACAAAATATATAACAGTTTTTAATTAAGTTTGTGAGAACGAAGTGGGGCACTAGTATTAATATGTACAAGCTAACACGCGCAAGCTTGAGTTTGCTGACAAGGCTGCTGCGCCGGATGCCGTCGCGGCAAAGTTTCAGTCGAAACCCGAAACTCACACGCGCAAGCTGCCTGATCGACCGCTGCAGAAGCTGACGCAGCATTCAGCCGATATTCCAGCGGCAGCGCCGGCTTCGTGGTCCGATGAAGCTTGCCCTAAGTTTCAGTTTTAGATTTGTTCTCCAAAGGTTCTCATACCGAAATAAAAACAAATAATTGCAAAATTAAACAGTCTTATTTTAATTTACATAAACCAAAGATATTGAAATATAAAGATTACCCTCTGTACTCTCTGTTTTTTTGTTTTCATGATTCCTTATAATCTGTAAACGCCATTCATAATGAGGCAAATGTGTGACATTTATTTGAGGATTAGCAAGTAACTGCTTATACGGTATATATAATAAGTATATAAGTATATATATGTGCTTATATAAGTATATATAATAAACTTTTTTGGTGATTGATTTAATACAAAAAAATATTAAAATAATATTAATATTATTATTTCTTTTTATAATCTTTATTTGATAAGTTTTTCACCAGAGGTCAGCTATGAACTGATTTAACAAAATTATTCTTTCGGCCCAACAAACCTTTTACAGAGGATTAACATAAGCCTTTTAAGTTCTACTTAGCTTTACATTTCAATCTTATCGGATCATTAATCTTGGTACCGTTAAGCGGTAGGTGTCTTGGGAGAATGTTATTTATGAAGCTTTTGAAGAGTGAAGCTTTCCAAAAGATCGGTTTTAGTTTCTTATATAAAGAGTGAATATGTAACTATATAATCTTAATGAGTATCAGCAGGCGAGTCAATATAACCATGTCCGTCCGACCATATGTACTCAAATTAATCTCTCAGTTTTAATGCTATATGCCTGAAAATATCTCAGTCTTCGTTCTACTGCAGGTAGTATATAAGTCAGAACGGTTGGGTCCTCATGATTATCTTCAGCTAATCAATTTTTTTCCTGGGTTGTGCTTAACATCGCAGCTAAATTCCTGAAATTTCATCTAAATTCTGAAAAGTAATGCAGAATGTCGTTAAAAATTATTGCCTATAATTGCCGAAATTTTCTGAGTGCCAAACAAATGTGACGTTCGGCCTTCGACGTAAAGGTGTATCCGGTCTTGGAATATTTGATTAAAAAATCTTATAAATACAGCTGGTGAACTTTCAAGGCCATAAAGAGTCTTATTACACTGAAAATTCCTTCTTCAACTGCAAAGTGAAAAAAACGTTCTCCACTAAAGAAAATACTCTTGTCATGAACGGCACTGGAAAACGACTGATCGCTTTGCATTGTCTGAACAATGCCATGCTGTTCAGTTTGCTGTAGTCAATAGAAACGCGTAGACTAACTTCATTCTTTTTGTCTACTACGACTCTACCGGCTACTCTTGATTCCTTGGAGAAACCATTAATCAACTTGTTTTTGACCGCCTTCATTGACAAACGAGATAGCGGGAACGGAAGCTCATACAATACCTAAAACTTCTGCTTTACAAGGCAATTCTCAAGGCGATCTGGACTTACGGAATAAAGCTGTGGGGCATGGCAAGCGTTTCAGACCGATTAAACAAACAGGGGTTCCAGAATAAATGCTTGAGAATTGTCTCCGACGCACGTACCATGAAAATTCTATTATCTACAAGGAACCGTTAATCCAGTAGCGAGGAGATTTTAAGACTCAGCGTGAGATGCGCAAGCAGGCTGGAAAACCACCTGGCATTTAATATCCTGGACAACAGTCAAACCGTCAGACGGCAGCGAAAAAGACATCCACTTGATCTCATAACTGGCAGAATAAAGTGAATCTTCCCCAAACAACTCCTAACTGCATCCCTTAAGTGAATGTACCCCCCACACCATTTAATAATTGTCCACTTAGATCTTAAATAATAAATTATCTGCTATACAAAAAAAGTAGAAACTCGTAGACTTACTTTATTTTAGAGAATAGCCTTGTGCCCATTCTTCACACTAACTATTTTGTTAACGATGTAATGAAGAACAGCTGATTCCTCCACCTTTCCAACTGCGGCGCTATATCGTAATTGCAGCAGGGGAAGCACTGTAGAGGTGTGCACGAATGGACTCAAAATTTTCAGTTATTTGAGTACTCACAAGCTTAAGTCGCAATTCGGCGTGCCGAAACGGTTTCAACAGAGTGCATTGCGCATTGGTGAGCGTTGGTTTTCGTTGTGTGCGAAATGAGTGTAATGTAAACCAAAGCGGAATGGATAAAATGAGTGAATGCAGAGTAAATGTTTAGAGTACTCGGATAAAATTTTGGCATTCTCGTCTTTCATGGCTTGCGGCAAATTTAATGATAACAATGCAGAATTCGGACGAAAGCGTAGGTATTTTAGTAAATTGCCTATGTACAACATAAATGTTGTAATGTAATGTAAAGATAATGCGTGGTATAATAAGTGACTTTGGTTGCTGCCTGAAGGAGGAAAAACCTGTCATAGTGACCGTGGCTCCAATGTGATATCAGCCTTTCCGATCAAATTTCAATAATTATCCTTCCATATATTTCTAACTACTATAAAACAGCTCTTCCTTTTTCCACCAACTAATAAACTAGTGCAATGCTCAGCGACTAAAAAACTAGAAATTATAGAAGACTGCAAAAAAATTATTAAAACATTTTCGTTAACCTCTGTAAATCTATTGTAATAATTCTTTAAGCCTGTGTGACGATTCATTTTCTGATTTTATTCAAGACCGAAATCAATTCAATGATATTGACCCCCTAAAGCATGAAATTTTACAGCTACATGAACTTAACAGTAAATTATACAGATTAATTGCCTTGAATGGTGGCACAAAGGCAAAAATATTTTTCCCTTAAAGGGAAAAAGACCTTATAAATACCCCCAAAGTTTTGATGAATAAGTCGAAAAACAAATGAAAAACATGATGCCACAAGGCATCATAAGAAGTCCAAGTCTCCGTATTGCTCTCCCATTTGGGTAGTACCAAAAGCAGAAGACGCATCGGGAAAGCAAAATTTCGCATAGTCGTTGACTATCGCAACCTCAACGAGATAACCGTCACGACAAATACCCTATACCAGTAATAAATGAAATATTAGACAAGCTTGGTAATTGCCAATATTTCACTACCATTGACCTAGCAAAAGGTTTTCATCAAATACAAATGGATGAAAATTCAATAGCGAAGGCAGCTTTTTCCACTAAAATGGTCATTTTATACTCGAATGCCATTTGGTTTTAAAAATTCACCTGCAACTTTTCAGCGTTGCATGAATAATCTCTTAAAAGATTTCATTTACAAAAAGTGTCTCGTATACACGGACGACATAATTGTGTACTCCACTTCATTGGAAGAGCACATATTGTCCTTGCGAAAGATATTTTTTAAGCTTAGAGAAGCAAACTTAAAGCTACAACTTGATAAATGCTAATTTTTAAGGAAAGAAACTGAATTCCGATAAAATTTAAGCCATTGTAAACTTCCCTATACCAAAGACCACTAAAGACTTTTCAAAGACCTTTCCAAATGTGGAAAACCAGAATAAATGAATTTGACTACCACATAAAATATCTCCCAGGTAAAGAAAATCATGTAGCTGATGCGATTCAAAAGTAAAAATTGAAGAAAATCTCTTGGGAGAAACTTCGAGTGAAATCTCCTTACCAACATAAACTACCATTTATAGCGCTCAATCAATCAACCAATCTTATATAGAGAATGATAAAGAAGAACTTAAACAACAAATCATTAATCATTCCCAAAACTCAGTTTGCACTAATGAAATAAATGAAGTAATAAAAGCAGTCAATAGAGGTATTGAAGTAATAAATCATTTAAGCGCAATTTATGAAGGTGATCAAAGGCTAGAACTTTTAATTGCAACATTTCACGGAATACATTGAAGACACTGAACTCGATATTTTTCACCCCAAAATATTGAAACTCGACCTCTAATCACATGTACATTCTGAAAAATTGTTGAACATTAAAACTTCGGCCTGGTAGTTATCGGATTTAAATGAAATACTTATTATTTCCCATGTTCCTAAAGATATCATTAAGACAGAACTTTTAAATATTATACCATACCCAGACAAAGATAACAATATACTAATAAAATAATAATTAAAATAATCATGTTTATAAGCAATACTTCAGAGGATTAATATTAATACATAATAATAATATTTCCATAATAAAAACTTTTAATTGTTCTATTCAAATAGATAATACGTGTATCTTAATAACAAGCATCTTATACTCAAACCATTTACATAAACAATAATGAAACAAAATTAGAACCATTATTTACAAACAAAAGAAATAACACAAGATCATACAATTACAGACAACACATTACAGATTGTAACATTAACTACACTTATAATTATTATACGTGCACTCACAACATATTTTATTTTCAAGTATAAAGGCATTCCCCGAAAAATAATTGTAAAATATAAAAAACGAAAATGCCAGACAGATACAACAACCAAATAATACACCAATAGAAAATGTAACAGAAAACTAAAATAATGTAAACTCTATTTTGTGTCCCAGATTTTCCATCTGAGGACAGGCTAATTTCTAAGAGTGGGGTAATGATATACATATGTACCATTGAACCACTTGACAACACATACACACACAGAAACATAGTACATACATACATATGTACAGCAATAAAAGCACATAATATCAAACTGACTAGCAACACATAGGTCAGACCCAAAATTCTTGGTGACAATAACAACTTCGGCCGCGTTAACATAAATAATTGACTTATAGACATAAACATCCGCCGATACCGAATTCGTTATTCCCACTAAGCAACCAAATTGCTAACGCAGCACAAATCCCTGCCTGTTAATTTTTCATGAACATAGAAGAGAGCCACTTGTGCTCCATATAAGCAAATTCAGCAAAGGGTTTGCTAAGAGTCCGAAGTAAAATTTTGATTGGCGAGCTTGGAAAGATAACAAAGATATCAAAGATTTTGAAATGACAGAAACAGAAAAAAAAAATGTAGCAATATGCATCAATGGTAAAATGTATCAATACATAAAAAATATCAAAAATATGCTTAAGGACAGAATTTATAATTTAATAACAATTCAAACAGATAGATCTTTTAGATCTCTTGCTACTTTTCCAATATTTAAAGAAATCAACGGACTGGAAAACGATCAGACAATACCATTGTCGGTTTTCGCAGCCGCCAGCAGTTACTAAATTGAATTGACAACATTGGAGACACAATTTATCTCTACAGCTCCTAGTCAATGGCACCGTAGTAGTGAAAACCCGTTTAGGAACCTTTGTTCCTTGCCGTGCTTTTCTCGACTCTGGGTTTCAACTGCAGCTTATAACATCCCGATTCGCAGCTAATTTGCGTGATTTTTTGTGATTTTTTGATATGGTTCGTCAGTAAATATTTTAATATGATCTCGAATGTCTAACTACTCGACCGACTTCACTGCTGTTATAGCCTCCAATATTATCGAAAATCAGCCGTGCTCAAACATCTACTTTTGCACGGTAAACATACCCCAAAATCTGTAGCTCGCGGATCCAGAGTTTCATCGTTTTCAATACATAGATTTATTAATTGGCTCTAGTCTCTTCTACGAACTGCTGTGCGTCTGCCCGGATGGCACGGACCCCATAACTTATTGGCCATTTACGGCATTAACAGAGAAACCAGTATTGGAATTTCGTCGAAGAGTCTTTCTCCTTAGAAAATCTCCGTATACTAAAGGATTAGTACAGCCTTCTAGCTCACTTGCCTCGCTTTCATCCTTTGTTGACCAATATGGCCTTCGTCGAGTATATGGTCAGCTGGAGAAGTCTTCGTTGGATTCAGGAATCGAAACCAAATAAGCGAGCAGTGAATGAGGTGCGTTGCTACCCCTTAGGGATTCTGTTGAAAGCCACGCTTCCAACGGGGGGAGTACGTCTGGTTTCGCATCCACCAGCAGTTACTACATTTTTTTTTGTTTATTACCAACATTGGAGACAACTTATATATTTCTATTATCTTTCTTTATCTAAGCTCGTCTCTCTTGTTGGCTATTTTGTTTTATATAGTCAATAGAAACGCGTAGATTAACTTCATTCTTTATGTTTACTACGACTCTATCGGCTATGTTTGATGCTGACTTAGGTATTATTCCTTGAGCCAATATTTACGTTTTCTAGAAGCCTTGATTCTGTGGGCGTGGTCCGATTACTCGGGACTTACGGCAGTTATATAACTGAACGCTGCCAAAAGTATAGCTAGGGTGGTATTGGTACATCTTCTAGCCGAAGGAATATACGGCTACGCGGCTGGCTATGGAGTCTCAGTGCACAGCTCGCGTCTTTCGCATGTGTCTTACCGTTCGCCAAATAGGTGATGTTTGTTTCATTCTCCGGTCTGTTTTGTGCATATAAATACACGCTGAACTTGATTCACAAGTTAGTGAAATAGATTTGCGCTTGACTTCTCTTTATTCGTCATCGTATTCTTCTTTGATAGGAATCAGATCCACGTGTTTTTTTTTTACTTCGAAAGGAACAAGAATCCAATATACAACTGGAATCAAATTTACTGATTTCTCCCTTTCCACTATTCTTCTCGACAAGATTCGAGCTAACGACTAATAGAGAGAGAGAGATGATCGAACTACCTATTAATAACAGCCATAAAGCCGCAGGTGCTTTGAAAAAGCGCACTGCCAACAATTCTAGTGTTTGTCAGGATAAAGGCTGGGACGGCTCAAACGCCTCAAAATTTCATTTACATTAGCAAAATAGTAAGGGGTTCGTAGATTTCAATTTAGAAGACTCTGACTATCATTCGTCGGCCCCAGTCGATATTCTTTTGGTTAGCGATTATGTCTGGACCGTGATCACCGGTCAAAAGATGTTCGACAGCCAGGGCCTATTTTCCTGGATAATGGATCGTAACTTCTTTTGTGACTTGCAGAGATTCAAGGGTAATAAACGCCTCATGGAGCAGGATCCCGATCTTCACTATTTACATTTACATTTAATGCGAGAAATTTTTAGATTGGCTCACAATCTGGATGGCTGCAAATCGAAAATAAAACCACTTTAAACACAATGAGCTTTCCACGGTTAGGGCACCGTTCTAAGCAGTGAGGGTTCTACATCAGTTAGCAAACTCTTTTTTTTTTTTTTTTTATTTAAGCTTTATTGAGGCGTACGGGGAAATCTGGGAACCCCTTTATGTCCTTTTTTTCTATGGATTCAGCCCATTTGGGCGCGCCGGCTAACTATAGTCTAGTTAGCTTTATCAATTTAACAAAATTTTAACAAAAACAAAACAATCACAGATAACAAATAATTTATGAGAAGAGTCAGCTTCTGCTGGCCCTTATTAAAGGAGATCGGGAAATGAGATCCCTTGGTTGCCTTCTGTTGAGCCTCCCTGGTGGGCAAGATCTGCTTAGAGCGCTGGCAAGTCGATTTCTGTGGCGCTCCAGCCTGTCATGGTATCGACTCGAGTGCTGGTTTATCTCGTCGAATGCCGTCGCGAGTTTGAGGTCTCTGTGCAGGGTGGTGTTTCGCACAAACCACTCGCAGCCGGTGATGAGTCTTGCGACCTTATTTTGGATGGCCTGGATCCTTTTGATTTGGCTGTCACATGCCAAGCCCCAGATTTGCACCCGTACTTCCAGCTTGGTGCTATGATCTGTTTGTAAATTGTCAGCTTGTTGGAGAGTGACAGTTTACTGCGCGGGCAGAGTAGCCAGTAGTGCTTCGCCACCTTAGCACGTAAGCTTTTTCTGATGGCAGTCACATGCTTGGCAAATGTGAGTCTGCGGTCAAGCAGAACTCCAAGGTACTTTGCTGCGTTCGGCTGTGGTACGGGGGCTCCCTCGATATGGACGGTCGGTGGCGTTCTTCGCTTTAGAGTAAAGCAAACGTTGGTAGATTTACTGCTGTTTATGCCGATGTTCCAACGCTTTGCCCATACCGAGAACCGATCTGCAAAGTCCTGGATACCATCGGCTGCGTCGTGCTCGCATCGGGACCTGTAGGTGACGCACACGTCATCGGCAAATGTGGTCAACATAGATTTCCTGTATAGGCTTACGTCTGGCTGCGGCATATCGTGGCTATACAGGCAGTAAGCAGGGGGCCGAGGACACTACCTTCTGGAACTCCAGCTGCCACATTATGTTCGGTGGAAAGTGCTGAATGGAAACGCACAGCGAATCACCTTCCTTCCAGGTACGATTTCGGCAATCCGAAATATGGAGCAGGTAGCGTCTGTTTGATTTTTAGCTGGAGTCCGATGTGCCACACTCGATCAAACGCTTCTCGAATGTCTAAGAAGAGGCTGTTGCAATATTCCTTATTGTCGTAGGCAGTCAGAATTTGCTCGACGACCCGATGGAGCTGCTCGACAGTACAGTGGCCAGTACGAAAACCGAACTGGTGCTCAGGGGTAATTCCCTGGGCTTCCATGATCGTTACAATCCGGGCAGCAATCAGTCTCTCAAACACCTTCGAAATTGAAGGGAGAAGACTGATCGGCCGGTAGGAGGCGGGCTCCCTTTCTGGCTTGCCAGGTTTGTGGATCATGGAGATTATCCCGAGCTTCCACTGATGAGGGAAGTATTGCAACCTCACGATAGCTTTGAAAACCAACGCTATGTAGAGGATCGCATGACTGGGCAGTGCCTTCAATGTGGCGTTGAAGATAACGTCCTGTCCTGGTTCAAGCAAGGTTCAAACGTCGTGATTGGTGGGTCCATTTAAGCGCTTGGTTCAACTGCTCCTGAGTTTCTTCAACCTGTTGCAGGCTGGCAAGATTGAATGGTTGAAATCGCTCGGCGAGGTGCGCAGCGAATACCTCCGCTTATTCCAAGTCGTTCCGACACCATGTCCCGTTACTGTAGGCTAATGGCGCCTTCCTCGTGCAACGCCTTTTGATAACGCGTGCTATCCAGACCGAATGTTTCTTTGCATGCACGATTTGATAAAATAAGATTAAATAAAAAAAAAGCAAAAATTATAAAACCAAAGGTAGGTGATGATCACGTATTGTTAAAGAATGAAGAACGCCATTAAACTAAACTTGGTGCAAAATTCGCTGTTCTCTTAAAGATAGTCAAAGTACTAGATAGGGATCGATAGAAATATGATAGTTCATATAATAGTTTCAATAGATCCTACGAACCTGTTATGGCGGGGGACAGGAAGCCAATCTTATATAGTACCGGCTATGAAGAAATATGAAAAAACAAATGAAAGTAAATGTTCATAATCTTGATATAAGTGAAATTGAATAAGAGGGATATTTTGAATAGAAACAAGGTAGAATGCTGTAGTCGAGTTCCTCGACTATCAGATACAAGTTACTCAGCTAGTGTAAGTACGAACGAGAAATTTAAACATTTTCTGAAATATTGGTAGACATTACGAAAAAAATGTAAAATAGATTAAAGTTTTTTTAAATGTTTGGGCGTGACAGTTTTAGGCGGTAGAGTGGGCGTGGCAAAAAGTATATATTCTTTATATGGTCGGAAACACTTCCTTCTGCTTGTTGTTGTTGTACTTTTCAACGAATCTAATATACTCCTTTACTCTACGAATAACGGAGAGTATAAAATATTTGTAAAATAGTTTTAAGGATAATATTCTAATTTATTATTCTATAAAGGTTGAGAAAAATTGAGAATATGTAAGCTTCCAGTTCACACACGATGGCCTGCAACAGAGAATAAAATTTGAGACTCTGCCGCTGAGTGAGGTCTGATCGAAGGGAAATTAAAGACAAAACCAAAAAAATGACAAAGGCACTAGCAAGCAAAATTGCGAAACAACAGAACTGACTGCTTGCCACGATCGTAAGACAATGAATCACTCTTTGAAATATGCTTGTTTGTGTGTCTTGTAAGATCATCGATACGTCTCGAATTATCCACCGAATCCAGCACAAATACATTTCTGCCATCGTTTTATGGTTCCTTAATTGTAAATTTTTCTCTAGGACTATGGCAGCACTTGCTAGCGATGAAGGAAAGATTTTGGAAACGCTTCAGTTTGGAAACGCTTTCATGAGGAATAAGTGAAACAGCTAAGAGTGAAAAACTGCCGTTGACAGTTGACCCTAATCTTCCACTACCAGCTTGGTTTCTACACCGAGTATTATTGAGTACCAAATATTGTTATTGCAGCCGTGATTGTTTTTAATTATTCGGATTTGAAAACTCGTCCAATCCCACTAACGTTGACGAACAGCACTATCGACGACACCTCCGCGAGTCTTAAATTTAGCTCGGAAAAAACTTAGCCTGTAGCATATTGCTTGAGATCCAATATCTATGGACAAAATCTTGAAATTTCTGCCCAAAATTCCTTCTGAACGATATGACTATCAAAGTCGAGTAGGCCGTGATGTCCCTGTAGTTTTTAAATATTACCGTCTGAGTTCGGTTTATTAAACAAGAGTTTTTCCATATTATCCTATAATCCAAATCGATCTCGTACGAGTATTACAGAAATTAAATCTAGTACCTTCGATATTCCGTAAGAATCTATTTTTGTTTCAGAAGATTACCAGGACCACAGATTTTTTAAAGGTTTCGAAATTCTACATGCCTGCTGTGAAATGTTCCTCACTATATTTTATATATTTAACAATATACAAAAGCGTTCTTTTATTCAGCAAAAAGTAAGTGGGGAGCGGTGGCAAGTTATTTATTTATTTCTACGGCATCTAAGCTGTGCGACTCTCTTGCACCTTTGGGTTAGCGAATTGCTGTTCGCTCTGCATTTAAGTCGCTCACATTAATCGCCTTCGTAACTTATGCATATGTGCATCGATTCAGACTCCATCTAAATCTATTCGTTAGAAATCGTTAAGTACCTAATAAAAAAGCTTATTAGTTCAACATTTGGTGACCCCGACGTGATTTGTGCATAAATAATACATAAAGCAAATCATACAAACCTCTTTAAAGCTTTAACTTTAATTAAATCGCTTAACAACAATTTGTGTCAGCAATATTCAGAAAAGATTAAAGGCAGTGAACATTAGAAGTAATTCCGTTGGTTTTCGTGCGCGTATATAGCCAAATAACGGAAGCTGTCGCTAAATTTCTTTGCGCTCATCTTCCCGCTTCGAGTCGTTGCTCCTGCCGGTTTGTTGATGTTGCTATTGCCATGGCTGCTTAAAAATATGGAAACGTTACCGGTTCCCGAAGCAGGGTGACATTTTTAAGGAGCCTTTACAATTTTTTTTTTAGTAGAGTGGAGCGGTTAGCAGACTCCTTGTCAAGCTCTGCGCTAATTTTGATTGCCGAATATGAGATTGAAGCTCGCAAAAACTGGATTTTGATGACACTGAAGGTAATCTGAGTGAGAAATTTGATGATGTTCTTTCTCCTCCGTTCGGGGGAATATTTTAACCTTTGCTGACGGCATTTCTCCTCGCGATTGTGACCATCAGCAGCGTGCACTCAGGCATAAGGCACGGTCACTGCCCCCTCTTGATCACCTTAGCTTGCAAAATTTTTATTTTATGTTTACTACGACCAAGCATAGTCATCCTGACCTCACAATTAGAAAAGCTGCAGCATCTACGATCATGTCTGAGGACACTGCGTTGAAAACTATTGGCTTACTGAAAATGTCAGATGGAAACTAAGCAACAACGTTTAAATTGTTACAAAACAGATTTGCTAATCGGCGTTTGGTTTCTCAGGCTAATGTTTCTAAGATTCTGGGGCTAAGCGCAGTGCAGAGTGGTTTCAATGTTTTGTGAAGTGTCAACAACGGAATAAGTCGCTGGATGCGATGCATTATCGCCTACGCACTTGTTCAAAATCTGGATCCGGCGAGTCAAGCGAAATAGGACTCTTAAGACTATGGACTTCGCCATGGCAAGCCAGGCAACCATGTGCGAAGTAATTGTATATTGTCTCAGCACTCACAATATTAAAACCTTTAAAAACCTGACCCCGGCTAATCGCTTTAGAGAATCAAAGAGGCTCGCACTTTGCATAAGGACTGGTTATCAACTGAGGCAGTGCAACTCCGACAGCTGCCGTGCATATCGATCTAAGCATCATACCCTGCTACTAGTGAAAAACCGTTCAGGAACCTATGTTCCTTGCCGTGCTACTCTCGACTGTGGATCTCAACTGTACTCCCGATTGCTGTTTATGCAAAAGTCTCGGTTAGGCTGGGTTGTTTCTGGAGGTTGCAGTCGCTCGGATGTCACGGACACCTTCGTTGCCCAATATGGCCTTCGTCGAGTATATGGTTAGCTGGAGAAGTATTCGTGTCGCAGCAGCCGGAGGTGCCTATCATTTTGTTCGTATTCATTGCCTACATTAGAGGCACAATTTATCTCTAAGGCACCTCAGCTGTGCGATTATCTTTCCTTATGTAAGTTCGTCTATCTCGCGCTTGCACCTTTGGCTTAGCGATCTGCTGTTCGCTCTGCACTTAAGTCGCTCACATTAATCGCTTTCGTAACTTATGCATATGCGCATCGATGCAGACTCTCGCTGTATCAATACAAATAAATCCAATCGTTCGAAATCTGTATGGCTTATTTTGTGTAGATTATTTTCTTCTTTTACTAGCCTAATCTGGTTTTGCAAAATTATGGCCAACTCGATCCTAACCGAACTGCTTTTTCAATAGAATTTTGAAGAACGTTAGATACTGAAGTAAGTTTATTCATTCATTCTTTTAGTTGTTTAATTGTATTCTGTTCTGTTATTTCGATTTTTTTCTTTCATAACCAGGTCGTCGATTTGCCTAACCAATTTAAGGATCTAGTCTTTTGTGACCTGGGGAATTTTTGAGTATTGGAGTAAGCTTGGAATTCAGTATTAGCATTAGCCATTATAAACACTTCTTGTCAAGGTTGGGAAGTCCGAATTTCATATCAGTTTTTTTTTAGGATTTAAATGATTGATTTTGATTATTTTTAAGTTTTTCAATGTTTTCCTGTCTAGCTGTTTCATATTCGTCTGGATTTGTCAATACTCTCCTACCAAAGAATACTTCTAATGGCAATGGTTATTATATTCGTAGACTCCTCGATATAAAAGTTCTTTAAAATTTCGTTCGGTGTCACCTTTCTTTAAGCATCTCATTATTCCTGTCCGATAACGGTCCTTTTGTATGGTGGAGCGGTATTGACTTCTGTCTACACCTGTTAGGAGTTGACTCTTTCGTTGTCCATAACGATGTGCTTAGGACTCCAAAGTAAAAGATAATGTCAAGTAAAGGAGTTCTTATGTCTTCTGTAGCCATTGAATTTAGATAATTTATTTATTTCAGTGAATACTAAATTTATTTTTAATTCAAAAACATAGAAAACTTTATTTTGGTTCTGCGATGGTTATTTTATTAAGTTTACGGTGATTAATACTTCTTTTCGCCTGGCGCATCTACCGTCTTCTAAAAGATTTTTTACTGCCTTGTTTACTTATTCGTTCAATGTCATGGGATATTGATTGAATTTTGAGTAAACCGATCTGTTGCAGCCGACCGATAAAATCGGCGAAATCGATTTTAGTACCACTTTAATGGATCTGATCAGGCGCTCCCACGCTCCGCCCATTTGGGGCGCTGCAGGTGGATTGAAGTGCCATTTAATATGGTCATGTTTAGGAACAAGTTTTCCGAAGTCCACTTTTTAAAGTTATTCCTTCACCACCTTCTTCTTTGAAACTTGTGAGACACATTTAACACGAGCTAGTATCCAACGTTTTTCCTTGTGTCGTCCCACGGTCACGAGAATAGGTCCATAAAATCTACTCATCCATTGCGACCCTGGCAGGTGGCACTGGTGCCATTTGCGGTGGTTCCGGGACGGCGGAATTGTTTTGAAATTTCTGAACAATTTTGAGCATTTTACGCAATTGAGGAATAAAATAATGGCTTCGTATTAAATAAATGGACCCCTCATGAAGTATATGATGATTTATTTTGTGAAAGTCCTTTAATATAAAATGAGTGATGTGATGGCGCTTTGGGAAAACAATTCGATTTAAGTATTGGTTTGTGGAATCTGACCGGCCTTAGGTGCGTAATACTCCGAAATCATCGATGTAGACGTTTACTTCGCTTAAACAGCTCGCCTTTTTTTGGACTCCCTTTTACTGAATTATGTCGATTTGGTCCTTTGGTTGTCGAAAAAACAGCGGGCCATTAACCCATTTGGCGACGTTGGACTTAGAGATGAACTTCGTTGCCGAGTCTGCTACGTTTAGCTTCGTCGGAACCCAGCGCTATTGATAATCGTTCGTGGTCTCTATAATTTCTGCAAATCGGTGCATTACATAGGAGTAAAAGTTGCGTAATATCGTCGAACTTTTTCATGCGAAAATAGCAAACAGCAGCATACACGAACTCGCTGTCGTCCACAAAGGGTAGTAGTTCAATAGTGTCAGCTATTTGGAGTATTGGAGAATGTCGTGGAACTTGAATTTTTGCGGCTTAAAAAAGCAGGACTTTCCATTTCGTGCAGAACACAGGCTGACTTGCCGGTAGGATTTCATCCCAGTCTATTCCTGTACGCCAGATTTCTTGAAGCAGGTGAGGCAGGACATGAGTCCTAAAGGGTCAAATATAGACATCAAGATCTACAGAACCTCTCGTTTCGTTGGGTAAGTTGCTTCGGAAGAACGTTTCTTTTCATTCGTGCAAACCTGAACAAATATTTAAACATGTCTCCGAGCCCCTTGAGTGTTTGCTTATCTGTCGAAGAATCCTGTAAATGTTGCAAGACTTCGAGTGAGTTAGACAACGAGTTGTCTATATGAAAGCATCCGGCAGAAGCTCAATCTGAGTGTATAAATCAGGTTCTCGGCTGATTTTTGTTTTTAGACAGTTTAGTCTCTTCAGAGCGGTGTTATAGCTTTCCGGTAGGAGGGTTGGTATCGCGTCAAAGAAGCCTGACTTCATACTGACCATCAATCTTTGTGTAGGTGGCATCTAGTATGCTAAGATCATTTTCGTCATCGATGAAAAAAATGTTTTTGGATAAAAAGAGTCGACGTTATAGCTCTATTTTATGGCATCAATTTCGTTCCTGTTGCATTGACTGTGATGCATAGAAAATGCATGGGGTTGTTTAATTGGGCATCGAGAGGACAGCCCTGCTAAGTCGCAACATTCTAGCTTTAGTAGTTCCTGAGATCGAGGACAGACGGACATGGCCTAATCGACTCGGCTATTGATCCTGATCAAGAATAAATATACTTCATATGGTCGTAAACACTTCCTGTTACATACTTTTCAACGATTCTAGTATACCTTTTTACTCTACGAGTAACGGGTATTAAAATCGGTTTAGTTTCTGCTAAAAAAACATCTCCAAAATACTATGGGCCTTTACTGCTACCTAGTCCGATTCAGATTTTCTATGTTAGGGCCACTGCTTTTACCTTATTTAGTGAAAAATTTAAGTAATGTTATGGAAATATATAGGTTTATTAAAAAAATATAATTTTTGTTTATAAGCAGACTTTTTCTATTTTGAAAAAAAAAACCGGTCTGCTTACCTACAACTCCTAGTTCTAACTTCATCTAGCTTTTGAATTTTTTAAAGGTGCGTTTTTAGAATGATCTTTCGATTTCGTGACAAATTTGTATTTTCCTGTTTTATGACCCGAAGTTGGTTATGCCTGCAGTCGCAGTATGTACGTATAGGTGTTGCGACAATACAGGATTATATATAAGTCACTCCCCCATTAGTTTAATTTTGCCTTTCTTCAGGAGGAAAGTCTAGGGTGTAGCATTATGTTTTCTTCCACTCTAATTTGGTTCGGTAGATAGATATAATTAGTGGTTCTCTCTTATCTCGTGGAAGATACGCCCTTCCGCGGATTTTAACGCAGCGCAAATGTTGCCAATCCCACTCTAGCGCCCACAAAACGCCTAAAACTGCCACGCCCACATTTTAGAAATGTTATATTTTTTCACTTTTTTATTGGTCTTGTAAATTTTTACAGATTTGTTAAAAATTGTTTTGCCACGTCCAATGTACCGCCCAAAACTGTCACGCCCACTATTAAACTTTTTTTTAAAATTTACTGTAATATTATACATAAAAAAAAAGATCATAATGATGTCAGGAAAAACGATAGTGTCTAAAAAAGCAGTCCGAAATTATTTTGAAAATAAGAAAGTTGGAAATAAAACAAATTTTAAGTGAGAAAGAATTTTTTAAATTAGAAGAACTGGGAAAATTATGAAATTTCCCGTTCGCACTCCCACTAGCTGATTAACTGGTATCTAATAGTCGGGGAACTCGACTATAGCATTCTATCTTGTTTATTTTATGAATTAATATTTAATTTCACAAACAACATTTTTAAGAGCTTTAAAAATCTTCTTTCCTTTAAGGTCGTACTACAACTATCGATCCTTCTCGATATGTAGTGGTGGCCGCCCATTGGCGTAGTTACGAATCAGTCAAGCCAATGTGTGATCGATATACACTTAAGATTAAAACAATATAAGAAGCAAGATAGCATTCTATCGCTATAGTCGAGCTCCCCGACTATCAGATACCCGTTACTCAGTGGAAAAGCTAGCTACTATTGGAAGTGCTATCAATAAATTTCCTATTGCTAACTTATGGGCCACGACATCGGCAGATTTTATGCTAATTGCCTATTGGCATTCTTTGTGGATTGTGAGCGAAAACGTTTGCAAAACAGATTGGGAATTCTATTGGTACATCGGCGCGTGCAGGATATCGGGCAGACGCAGGCTTACATAATAAAGTGCAGTGGAATTGGGGCGCATTGTTGTTGGCTTGCTTATTGGTTATTTATTATTCCAAGCTTTTATAAACATATAATAAAAATAGATAAAACACTTTATATGCCAAAAAAAAAAATAATTATAATTATACTTATTTAATATATTTTTAGGAACGAATATATTGGTTGATTAATATAATATAAAACAAGATAGAATGTTACAATCGATTTCCCTGACTATCAGATACCCGTTACTCAGCTATTGGAAGTGCAAACGAGAAATTTCAAAATTTTCTGGAATATCGGTAAAAATTGGGGACAAAATATTAAAATAAAAAAAACTTTAAAATTTTTTAAAAGTGTTGGCGTGAGAGTTTTGTGGGTTTTAGAGTGGGCGTGGAAAAAAGTATTTTAGCAAATCTATAGAAATTTACAAGATACACGTATATAAAAAAATGAGAAAATATCACAGCATTTTTCAAAAGTGTTGGCGTGACAGTATTGGGCGGCTTGTGGGCGTGGGAGTGGAAAAAGGTTTTTTGGCAAATCTATGGAAACTTACAATATATTTTTAAAAATGAAAAATATCACAACATTTTTCAAAGTGTGTTTTGTGCGGTTTGTTAGAGTTGACGTGGCAACATTTGGAAATAAACTTGCGCTGCGTCTAAGTCTTTGGAAGCTGCGTGCTTAATCTCAACATTATCTCTCAACATCTCAGACGGACATGTCCAGATTGACTCGTCTATTGATCCTGATCAAGAATATATGTATATACTTTATATGGTCAGAAACGTGTCATTCTGCCTGTTACATACTTTTCAACGAGTCTAGTATACCCTTTCACTCTACGAGTAATGGGTATAAGAATACATACATTTGAATTAATATTTATAAAATAATAATAAGATACATGAAAATGTTGAGCTCGATTCCCTAGGCGCTGCGTCTAGGTCTCTGAAAGCCGCGAGCTTAATTTCAACATTCTAGCACTTGTAGTTCCTGAAATCGAGGCGTTCATACGGACAGACGGACATGGCCTAATCGACTCGGCTATTGATGCTGATCAATAATAAATATTCTTCATATGGTCGTAAACACTTCCTGTTACATACTTTTCAACGATTCTAGTATACCCTTTTACTCTACGAGTAACGGGTATAATAAGGAAAAAGATAATATGAAAATAATATAAAAACATATACACGATGTTTCGGAGGAGGTTCGGATAATAGCCAGCGAACAAATCTGGAAATGCCGTTCAGCAATTTCCTCAGCTTGACTTTCCGTTCATCTGGCAAGTGCGGTGTTTTGGCAACAATTGTCCCTGGTACCTCGAATTTCATCTCTTTAATATGGGTTCTAGTACCGTTATTAAGAGTAATTTAATTTTTGTAAGCTTTAATTTCAGCATGTAATTCTCTTAAACTACCTTTGCCCAATTTGCATTCAAAGGAATTTAATGTGAGCAGCAGGAAAAATAGTATTTTAACGTCTGAAATAATTAAAATGTTTGCTGGTTTATGGTGGGTTACTAGAGTATTGCATTGAAAGGTGACTCGTTTTGGATTGAGATGTCTACAAATTTTGGGTTAATGGAGTTTCTGTTGGAAGCAGTTTATATTCTGTTTTTAATCTGTTCTTAATAATTAATATAGTCATATAGTATTTCGCCATGGCTTGTTGATATCCTATCACTGACGGTTGCTGCTGGTAGAATTGGTGCCTGTCTATTTTTGAATGGAATGCTTCTAGAAGCAGGTAAAGGCCAGGTGATGTGGTTCCCTAAGTTTCTTGCCTGTTCCATATTCGTTGCGTGCCTCTTTCAACATTTATGATTGTTTAGACTAGTTATCTAGTTTTGTCTAGTTTTAGACAAATCTGTAACACTGAAGGCAAAATAGGTTACTTAACTCACAAATCCTAGACAAGTCTCCATGCTACCCTAATGAAATGGTGCCCAGAGACTCTGTAGTCTCTCTAGTTATTAACGGCTTAGGATTAGGGACAGGTGCTTATAAACTGTTTGGTGGAAATCTTCCACTGATTGGCTAGCATCTTGGATTAGCATAGACATTTGATATTATAAAGATTTATGTCCCGTTTCCCCGGAGCAGTTTGAACTTTGCTATGCAGTTGACTCTGTCATGTTGGCATGGCGAGTGGAGCATGCCATATTATTTCGGTGTACCCTGGATGGATCTCCTAATATCTTAAGCATTGGTCTGACTAATTGTTTCGCGTAATTCTAATTTAATAACTGGATCTAACACATTAGGACGATATAATTATCGTCTTAGCCTGGCCTTTACTGTGCTAAATGTTCGCTTATTTTAGTAGAGCCCTGTCTGTGCTTCTTACTGCTTCTGCACTTGGTATTGTAGGCCTTATTAGATTGGTTGCGTTAGCCATAAATAAAGCAGTACATTAATTTGAATTAAAGAAAGGGGCAGGTGTCAAAGGAGAAAACAATTGAGCTTATTTCTAAAGCGGTTTTGTTGGTTTTCAATCCTTTAAATTTAATCGATTACCAAATTGTTAGTTATGCTTAATATAAAATATGTTTCTATGATAGTGAGCTAAATTTATTTTATTTTCTTTTGTTCTATAACCAATAATTTCTTTCTAATTTAGAGTGTCCCTTTGGAAAGCCTATAGTGGGATTTAATAATATCACCGTTGTGATACACTTTTACAGTATTTTATACGTGCTTATGTGTAGTAATTGTTGACTTGTTGACTTGTTTTCATTGAAAATTTTAATAGTTTGTTAACTTTTACAGTACTATAGATAGTTTCATAGATGTGGCTCCTCTCTCCGCCGATCCGGATTTCATCCTGTTTGTCGTAATAAATACTTGGGATCTTGTGGTGAGTATTATATTGGGGGTAGTCCTGCGGCTAAACCAAAAAGGAAATAACTACCTAAGCTGGCCCCAAAAAGCTGTCTGTCTTAGCAGAAGTCAACTTTGGGTACGCTGATGTTGGTGGCAGCGGATCCACGACATCGGCAGATTTTATGCTAATTGCCTATTGGCAATCTTTTTGGAATGTGAGCGGAAACGTTTGCAAAACAGATTGGGAATTCTATTGGTACATCGGCGCGTGCAGGATATCGGGCAGACGCAGGCTTACATAATAAAGTGCAGTGGAATTGGGGCGCATTGTTGTTGGCTTGCTTATTGGTTATTTATTATTCCAAGCTTTTATAAACATATAATAAAAATAGATAAAATACTTTATATGCCAAAAAAAAAAATAATTATAATTATACTTATTTAATATATTTTTAGGAACGAATATATTGGTTAATTAATATAATATAAAACAAGATAGAATGTTACAATCGATTTCCCTGACTATCAGATACCCGTTACTCAGCTATTGGAAGTGCAAACGAGAAATTTCAAAATTTTCTGGAATATCGGTAAAAATTGGGGACAAAATATTAAAATAAAAAAAACTTTAAAATTTTTTAAAAGTGTTGGCGTGAGAGTTTTGTGGGTTTTAGAGTGGGCGTGGAAAAAAGTATTTTAGCAAATCTATAGAAATTTACAAGATACACGTATATAAAAAAATGAGAAAATATTACAGCATTTTTCAAAAGTGTTGGCGTGACAGTATTGGGCGGCTTGTGGGCGTAAAAGTGGAAAAAGGTTTTTTGGCAAATCTATGGAAACTTACAATATATTTTTAAAAATGAAAAATATCACAACATTTTTCAAAGTGTGTTTTGTGCGGTTTGTTAGAGTTGACGTGGCAACATTTGGAAATAAACTTGCGCTGCGTCTAAGTCTTTGGAAGCTGCGTGCTTAATCTCAACATTATCTCTCAACATCTCAGACGGACATGGCCAGATCGACTCGTCTATTGATCCTGATCAAGAATATATGTATATACTTTATATGGTCAGAAACGTGTCATTCTGCCTGTTATATACTTTTCAACGAGTCTAGTATACCCTTTCACTCTACGAGTAATGGGTATAAGAATACATACATTTGAATTAATATTTATAAAATAAATATAAGATACATGAAAATGTTGAGCTCGATTCCCTAGGCTATTTGATGCCCGTTACTCAGCTAGTGAAAGTGTTAGGAAGATATTTATCATTTTGTTGGCAAATGATCGCTATTGATATAAATATAATATTATATGAAATATAATATTATATCTCGTAGAGTAATGTAGAAAAGTATGTAACAGGTAAAAGAAAGCAAAATCTATGGCCCGTATAAATCGGAGACAGACTTCAAATAAAACGCCGAAGTCCCTCATCCTAGTCCGCAAATAAAAATAAAAAAAACGTTAATTTAATTTTTATTTCTTAATTATTTCAATATGTATTATTTAAATAAAAATGTATGCAAAATGTGGTACAAACATTTCATAGTAAAAACAACATTCTAGGAATTAAAATGCATTCAGTGGGCATTCATTCCGCAATGGCGATCAAAAGGCAACGGAAACGTCGAGATGAACAAAAAAGGGCTCGGGAAAGACGCTACAGCACTCAAAGTTCTGAGAGCGGCGAAACATTTCATTCTCCAACAGGATCCGTGAGACGAAAGTATCACCACCCTCGTCATGCAGTTAGTCCCGGAACCGGAATGCTTGACAGCCAGGTTTATGTTTAAGAATATCAAAATAGGAAAACAACAGTAAACTTTATGTTATTTATCGTTTAAATATAGGTAGTTACTAGTATTGGCATGTTGCATATAGGTATTGTATTCGTTGTGTTTGGAGTTTTTCTTTGCGGCGCTGGTATTATTCCAGACGAAACTATGTCATGGAACGTATTTAGTAAGTAATTTTAACACAATTTCCTTGTTTTATTTGCTGCATCTAATCGATTTATTAGGCTCAAGTTCAGCCTGGTGGAATGAAGTTACTTGCACTGGATTATTTTCTCTTGGATTGGGACTGTTTTTACTAATTTTAAACTGTCTTATAAGTCGAAAAGAGGAGGAGGATCTTGAAGACTATGTGCAACGTCAACTAACTCGATCTCGATCTGGTAATATAATATTACATTGTAAAATATTTTTCCAAATAAATACATAATTTTCAGGACACCGACTTGAAAGAGATGTTGAAACTGGTGTTTTGACAACGCGCCATGCTCGAAAAGCGGTTGCTTTACAAAAGGGCGGACGTAATAACTCTCCTACAGATGTTTCCGTCGTAAATTGCGGCTCTGCTGAAAATATGTGCAATGGACCGATAGTTGGCAATAATGGTAGAACACTTGGTATCAGCTTATTGAAAACAGTAATTAATAATGTTTTTAGTCTTAAACAGCTCTGATGCTTTCCTCGAAAAAATTGTGGAGGAAGATACTTCTTATCTAAACGACCGGAGCTCTGGAATATCTCCGATTGATCTAGAAAATGATAAGAAGCTGTTATTAAGAAGAGAATCTATAAATGACGCAATCAATATAACACGTATTTAAGGAGCTTCATTTTTTACGCCTTACAAATAGTATTTGAACTGATGGAAATCACTTTTTAAAATCCAAATGTTTTACAATACAATAATCATATATCTTCTTTGTCACTATCGATTAAAATACATCTATAAACACTGCATAATCAATGTAACAAAAAACTTAAGGAAAAGTTTTAGTTATAAAAATTAAATTACGATAAATTAAAATTAAATTAAAAATTACGTTAAATTTCATTACTTATAACTCGAAGAGTAAATGGGTTACTCGTAGAGTATAAATTAAAATAAGACTGTTTTATTTAGCAATTATTTGTTTTTATTTCGGTATGAGAACCTTTGGAGAACTAATTTAAAACTGAAACTTAGGGCAAGCTTCATCGGACCACGAAGCCGCCGCTGCCGCTGGAATGTCGGCTGAATGCTGCGTCAGCTTCTGCAGCGGTAGATCAGGCAGCTTGCGCGTGTGAGTTTCGGGTTTCGACTGAAACTTTGCCGCAACGGCATCCGGCGCAGCAGCCTTGTCAGCAAACTCAAGCTTGCGCTTGTTAACGTATACATTCATTAAAGAGTAACAGATAAGATATAAGGATAAATATCCAAAACGATCTAGCCACGTTTGCCTGTCCATCCGAATAAACATAGAGTTTTAGGGAAAGCAGATACGTTAGCGCCCCAAAACCCGAAAAACGGCGCGCCCACTTAATAAAAAATGTTCAGTTTTTAACATTACCTACCGAAAAATGTGCCAAAAACGTTGGAAATTAGATTTTTATTTTAAAGTCTATGGCTTAGAAGATATAGAAGATTAGATTATGATTTTATGATTTAGGTAAGATTACGTACGAGGGTACGTATAAAAATTTTAAAATTGATTTTCTGATATTTAATTTGTGAGGCACTTGTCTGTGGTGATCCTACATTTTTATTTTAGAATGGCTTTACTATAATTTTATGTAAAATAATGGAAAACGTATTGGTTTTATAGAAAAATACAAAGCGAATAAGCCGTTCTTATTATTTCGATTTCATGATTTCCTGTGTATCACATGCCCACACAGGTAAAAATGCGAATAAAATTAAAAAATTAAAAAAAAAATTTTTTAAAAGTGTGGGCGTGACAGTTTTGGGCGGTACATTGGACGTGGCAAAACGATTTTTAACAAATCTGTAGAAATTTACAAGACGAATAAAAAAGTGAAAAATATAACATTTCAAAAATGTGGGCGTGGCAGTTTTAGGCGTTTTGTGGGCGCTAGAGTGGGATTGGCAAAATCCGCGGAAGGGTGTATCTTCCAAGAGAGAAGAGAGAACGACGAATTATATCTATCTACCGAACAACATTAGAGTGGAAGAAAACATAATGCTACACCCTACACTTTCCTCCTGAGGAAAGGCAAAATTAAACTAATGGGGGAGTGACTTATATATAATCCTGTATTGTCGCAACACCTATACGTACATACTGCGACTGCAGGCATAACCAACTTCGGGTCATAAAACAGGATAATACAAATTTGTCACGAAATCGAAAGATCATTCTAAAAACCCACCTTTAAAAAATTCAAAAGTATACCGAAGTATATTGTAGATGAAGTTAGAACTAGGAGTTGTAGGTAAGCAGACCGGTGCTTGTCGGAGCCAAAGAGTGAGGCCGACCGAGCCTCTAATTTTCAGTTCCACGGGCTGATCACGTTACTCGTAAAGTAAAGGGGTTTACTAGAATCGTTGAAAAGTATGCGTTTCCGTATACTAGAATCGTTGAAAAGTATGTAACAGAAAATGTTTACGACCAGAGTCGATTAGGCCATGCCCGTCTGTCCGACTGTCCTCGATCTCAGGAACTACAAAAACTAGAATGTTGCGACTTAGATGCAGCTTCAAGAGACAGACCTTCTAAATCTAAATTCATACATCTTACGTTATTAAGAAGAAGCGACAGGTGTTATTAGGTATCTTGGTGACATTTGCCTACGGATTGGTAGACACCTTGTCATATCGATTTGACATATCAAAAGAAATTGGCCAAAATTAATAAAATTAAAAACTAGATAGAATGCAATAGTAGAGTTCCCCGACTATGAGATACCCGTTACTCAGCTAGTAGAAGTGCGTACGAGAAATATCTTAATTTTCTGGAATATCGATAGAAATGACAGTTTTGGGTGGTAGAGTGGGCGTGCAAAATTATTTTTGGCTAATCTAAGACTAACAAAATAATTAAAGATATCAAAACAAATTCTTTGAAAACGGGTGCTGTTTTTTTTGGTAAATGCTATGTACGTTAATTGCAGTTTTAATTGAAGTTGGGTCTCTTAGGTTAATTTGGTCTAAATGGGAGACCAATTGTGGGTTTGCGAATGACATGGTCGCCCCTATGTCTATCAAGAATTTTAGAGAGTATCCAGATGGGTTATAATATATGGTAAGGGACTCCCGGTGTCTTTTTTAACTAAGTATCCTGTTTGTTCTCAAGGCTCTTTGTGGAAAATTTGAGTCCTCGTCTATATTATGCCATTGAGCATTATGTCCGAATTCGGTTGAATTATGTTCCAAATTGTGGAATGAACCTTTTGCCTTATTGGGTCTTGAATTTTCAGGTCTTCTTAGTTCATAATGGCGGTTAGTTTGATAGTCTTTTGGCATTATAGCCGGTACGTTTTTCCTTCCGTGTTGAAAGTTATCCTTTTCTTTCGGGGCATATTATCGATAGTGCTTTTTCCTTCCGTAATCTTTTGATTCATAACCGAAGTTCAGATTGCCCTGATATCCTCTTTGATATCCACTACGTGGATTAGTTTTCCCTCGAAAATCTAGCTGCCTGGTTTCTTGTTGCCTCTTACTTTCTTGGAGGTAAATATCTCTTTTATCGCCCATTCAAAGGCTTCCTGGAGGTTGGTAGGTCTCATGGATCTTACTGCTAGTCCAAGTGGGCATCTAATGCCCGTAAGAAATGTGCTCAAGCAAGTGTTAGCAAATAATTCCTTGTTGGTCTTTATAAGTATTAATTCGTGTTTCTTAGTATTTGTCAACTTGAAGAGGTTCGTTTTGATTTCGCATTTTTGAATTTATGCGAAGCATAATTATTGAATTGGCAGTTGGGAGTAAGCGAGATTGTGTAGTTCGAACATAAGGGCTTGTTCGTCTCGCTTGTCAGAACCATGCAAAATTAATGCATCCTTAATTTCATCCCAGTTAAGGTCAGCTCCAGATGTGTGAACCGCGTCATCGGCCTTGCCTTCAACTTTCTGCATGATTGCCCTTGGGAGCATTTTCCCATAGTGTCTTATCCGTTCCTCTAATCAATATTAGAACTTAATTGATGAAATCACCGTCATAAGCTGGTAGAAGGCGGATCACATCCGGAATTTTAAGAAAGGAGACTAAGTCTATCGATTGGCCGGCATGGCGGCTTGAATAGTTAAAGGTGAGCTAGATGTCGAATTCATTAATGGTGTTGAAGGTAATCTTCTAACGGTTTCTAGTATTAACTGCTCGAGCTCTTACCTAATATCTATAAGGCGGGTGCTAGCTCTGATCTTAGTCCCAGTGTTTGGGATAAGCCTCTTAACTTTCAAAATAGTAGACAAATATGGTAACTTAAGTAGTTACCGCGTTATTTAATTAAGAGATACCATGGAAAGTTAATTTGATACCGTAAGCTTGTTGCGCGGCAAAGCTGAAGTCGAGAGTGGCCAGTCTGACGATATCAGAAGATATCGTCCTACTCAAGGTCTTGGCGTTAGTCAATCAGATCGACGTGAATGTGCTCGAAACGATTGTCATGAACATCGATCTTCTCCACCGGGCTGCGTGTGTGGCGATGGATTTTGGACCGCTGCCAAGGAACGCACTGTCGGGACCAGAGGGTGACATCACGGTTAATTCCTGGCCAGACAAACCGCTGCTTAAGTAACTTTGCAGATGTACGGCCGCTGGGATGCGCCAATCCATGTACTGCATCAAAGCTTGGCGTCTCAGACGCCGAGAGCAGCATCGATCGCTGTATCGGAGGCGTCCGTTTTAAGGGCGAGGTGAGCCGATGGGGAAAGGAACGAAGAACACACAGCAAGTAAAAATTCCTTGCTTGCAGGCCTGGAATGCATTCTCCGCAGGGCCGGTCCAGGTTATTTCGCGCTTGTCATTTTTGGTTGCGCCTTTAAGGTAGTCTGTGAGCGGGATTTGAGCCTGAGCTGCGTGTGGTATGAGGTGTCGGTAATAGTTGACCATTTCCAAAATCCGGCGCAATTCCATGATAGTTTGAGGCTTGGGAAAATTGTTGATTGCTTGCGTGCGCTCAATAGGGGGCTTGAGTCCGCTCGCGTTGACTTGGAACCCTAAGAAAATTACCTCACTTTGACCAAATTGGCACTTTGAGGGTTTATTTGGAGGTGTTTCCTCTGCAAACTCTAAAAGATTGTCTGGAGGTGCCTCAAATGCTCCTCATGCGTTGTGGAGAAGACGATGATGTCGTCCATATAGCATCCTAAGAATGGAATGCCACGGAGCAGGTTTTCCATGTGGCGCTGGAAGGTTTGCGCTGCATTGCGCAGTCCGGGTGGCATGCCGACGTACTCGAAAAGGCCGAACGGTGTAGAGACGGCTGTTTTCGGAATATCATCTGGCGCGACTGGGATCTGGTGGTAGGCACGCACCAAATCGATTGTGGAGAAAACCGAGCATCCATGCAGACGTTGAAGAATGTCTTCCCCATGGAGAATCGGGTAGCGATCTGGAATAGTGGAAGCATTAAGTTTGCGATAGGCGCACTACTGGTGATTATCGTTGCTCTTCGTTGCTCTTCTTGGGGACCAAATGAATAGGACTGACCCATTGGCTGCTGGAGGGATGAATCACTCCTTGCTGGAGTAAGAGATCGAAATCCCGGCGTGCCGCTTTTAAATTTTCGCCTGTAAGCCATCTTGGCTTGTCGAAAACAGTTGTTTGAATGTAATGCGCAACCTCATTATGAATGCGGGTTGCTAAAGGCACATTAGGACGTGCGATCTGCACAAAGCGACTAAGAAGATTGGAGTACGTTCGATCTATTTCACTGGAACTTTGCACGCTGATTGCAGAAACGTTGTAGAGTTTTGCTTCCGCAACTTCTCCTTTGGTCGAAACAGCTTTTGAAGGATCCATAAGGCGTTTACCCTTGAGGTCGAGGATGAGGCCGTGGTTCGTGAGAAAATCTGCTCCGATGATTGCTGATTGGACGTTCGCAACGACGAACGAACAGGTGAACTTACGCCGTAGGTTGAGACCTAAAGTTAGATTTAGCGTGCTGTAGGTATCAATTGTAGACGTGTTGACAGCGTAGAGTTTGAAGTCGTCTTTGCGACGATGCATTTCCTTGATTATCGAAACAGGTATGAGTGAGATGACTGATCTGGAATCGATAAGGAATTTTACGTTGGTATTACGATCGATGTGAAGTCGATACTCCTTTGAGGGACGAGTGCTTGGAGATCTGCTGTAACCAGTCGCCTGATCAGATGACAGCTTCTTTAGTTTCCGTGCTGTGGCACCCCGGGCACAGGGCGAGGAACATTTTCGTGCAATTTGGCATGATAAAAGCAGACACGCTCGGAGTTGCTGCTCGTTGCGATCGGCTGGGCGAGAATGGCTGGGAAGCTGCATGTTCTGCAGAAGAGTTTAAGAGGCCTTGATGGCAGCGATGTCGCGTTTCAATTCGTCCACGACACTTGTGCCACCTGCCGGCGCGTATTCGCGGGTGTTGTCTCTGAATTGTACCGAGGAGGATCCAGCAGTCATGACAAAATAACCCGATTCCTCTTACATGAGATCGTTTGCGAGTGCAGTTTGCTCTTCCAAAGTTGCTGAGCGTAGGAGCTTCAAGCCCCGTTGAGAGGGCCAGCGGACTCGCAAGGCGTCTGCAGACGCGCGACCAACAGCAAGAGTTGTCATTTGCCGAAGGAGCTGCGAGGGCTTCTTGTCCACAAGGTCAATCTCTAGTGAAGCGCGCTGCAACTGTCCGGTGATTCCGTAAATCGCTTGATGATAATCTCCTTCAGGTGCTCGTATTTGTTGACTTCCGAGGGTTGCGCCAGAACATCAGATACTTCTGTCATTATATCAGCATCCAAAGCACTGATTATATGGTAGCGGGTGTTATCTGAAGAAATGCGGCTGCATTGAAATTGCGCTGTAGCGCGGTAGCTTGATGGCGCCAACCGACTCGACGACAGGGATAACGGTGCCTGCGCTGTTTCCGCGTTGAATTTCACCAGAGTCAGGCGAAGTTGGCGGTGCAGGAGCAGAACCTCCGGTATTCAGCATTTTGTTTATTGCGGGGTCACCCGCAAAGTTAATTTGGTACCGTAAGCTTGTTGCGCGGCAAGGCTGAAGTCCAGAGTGACCAGTCTGACGATATCAGAAGATATCGTCCTCCAGGAAAGGTCTTGGCGTTAGTACTTGTTTACTCCGTGTTGCCAGACTGGGCTTTAGTATTTGCACCACATATCTAATTAGCGAAAGGTAAACACTTTTTTAAATACTATTAGAATTGGTCTCGTGGTCTTATCTATTATTACTGATAATTTTTAAGGATGCTTAGGAAAATGGAAGTTGTCGCTACTGCGTGCTAAATATTATGGGTATTGATTTCTAAAATTTTATATGTATGTGGATATCTTAGATTAAACGTGTTCAGTGTAGGTTTCTTAAATTACGTGCGTGTATGTATATCTCAAGGTTGGGTGTGTGTAGTGATTTTAATATGTAACAATATCTGTAATTAGTTGACAATGTTATTGTTTCTCATATATTTCTTTGTATTATTTTCTTGTACAGCTAAATGGGTATGTTTCGGGTGGTGTAGAAAATTTAATAACGAAGTTGAATTGAGAGTTTCAATACCAGAAGGGTACGATAAATGTATGTTTATATTTATTCATTTATTTTTTGTTAACTTTCTTTGGTCCGAACTTCCGTTGGATTACGGTTCAGTGACCCATTCGAATCAATTCGTGTAGCGTCCAGCGTGTCAACTCTAGCTTCAACTTGCTTCAGTGACCTATTTAATCCTGAATTGATTTGCGTCCAGCGTTAGATAGTTTCAGCTTGGCACTTTTTCAATTCCGTATTGTTTTTTTTATTTATTTATTTATATATTTTTGTGTTAAAATTTTTGTTTTTCATGTCCACTGTACTTTGTTGTATCACATGACGTGGCTGGTACACTTATAACTTTGGACGAACTTGTGGATACAACCGTCGGACTGCCGCGATGGTTGTATCGTATACTTCAGAGACCTATTCGAACCAATTCGTGTTGTGTCCAGCGTGCGCTTGCGACTTGCCTTATTGACCTGTTCAACAGCGAACGATTCGTGCCCCGAGCACGCGCAACCCTTGGCTGACGTTAGCCAGCCAGACGGTTGGTTGTGTTCCAACCGCTTGCCCCTTCGTTGTGTACGGTTTTGTTATATTCTACCGTTGCCCTCAGGATTAGTTCTACTGTGTCATTTGTCTTTTTGTCCAACTTCAGACATCTGGCAATTTCTGTCCACTATTGTTCTGGACACCACTGGTTGCACTATTGCAAATTTTGAAAATTTGTCAACGCAAGTCAGGAATAGCTTCCTGTCGGTTAAGAAAATGTCAATATGCACCATTTCACCAGTATAACTGGGGATAGGTGTTTCCCCGAGCTCTTGCTTCTTCGTGTGCCTGTCATACTTTGCTTAAGTGCAGACCCTGCCATTAGCTACCAATTCTTTTGCTAAACTGCCCATTTTAGGAAAATAATAGTCACGAAGAACTTGTTTAATATTTTCCTGCGCAGCTCGGTGCGCACGGTTGTGTTCTGCAGTGATGATTTCTAACGGCTCGTTCCTATCTGATATATCCGACACGACATTCTTGCAGTGACGGAATTGGGTAGATGGGAAATGCGTAATGAGGTCGTGTTGAAAACTTGCTAGGGTAGGCAAATCGCAATGAATCGCGTTTACAACGTCAGGGTTAACGACTTCTTTTAGGGCTTGCAATAAATGACTCTTGTCAGTGAAGCTGATCAAGTGGCGAGTTTTGCTTCGGAACAGGACTAAGTTTCGCTTGAGTGGAAACCGTGCTGCTTCCAGAATGATCTGGTTGCTGAAGCAATTCAAGGGTTTGTCAGTGGTTTCGACCGTGTAGGTCAGGGACAGCTCGCTGGGGATGGTCGCGGCGTCTGATCGGGTTTCGTTTTGTAAGGCATTCAGATTCTGCCTACCACGAAATTTTCTTTGCCAGGTTTGTAAAAACCTTGGCATTATGCTGGTCTATATAAGATTTCTACCTTTTAATTTTGGCTTTTTTTTTTCAATCGGCAACAGCGAATGTGAGGGGTTGGTGGTCGGTAAAAATATTGATTTCCCTCTAGCCATACAGGAAGTTCTGCAGCTTACCTAAGGGCCATACAATTGCCAGCAATTCCCTTTCGTTTGTTGCATAGTTTTGCTCGGGCGGTTTAAGGGTACGAGAAATCATGGCGATTGGCCTGCCCTCTTGAGACAGGACTGCACCGATGCCACTTGCGGACGCATCTGTGGTGAGGTCAAAGGGCTTCTTGAAATCGGGGTATTTGAGTATAACATCCTCGGATGCTAGAATATTACGCAGCCTTGGAAATGCGTTCCGCTGAGTCTCGTTAAACTCAACACGAATCTTTTTGGACATGTGTCTACTCACCGAACCATTTTCCCCTTTCAGGATATCTGTAATTGGCCGGGCTATGGGGCAAAGTCTTTGATAAAGACTCTGTAGTAGCTGGCTAAGCAAAGGAAAGATCTAACTTTATAGACGCTGTCTGGTTCAGGGTATTCCTGAATGGCCTCCACCTCTTCCGGATCGGATTTTGTTCCGTCCTTGCTTACTATAAAGGAAAGATCTAACTTTATAGACGCTGTCTGGTTCAGGGTATTCCTGAATGGCCTCCACCTCTTCCGGATCGGATTTTGTTCCGTCCTTGCTTACTATAAAGCCGAGGTATTCTACACTTTCTTTAAAGAACCTAGTCTTTTCCTGGCTTGGCATCGATTAGGCATTTTAGCACAGTATCGATGTGGCGGACGTGGTCGAATTCGTTTTCTGAGAAGATTATTACATCATCTACATAGACGTAACATATCTTCCCAATCTGTTCTCTTAATACGTCGTCCAAGACTCTTTGAAAAATTCTGCTTGCATTTCTTAAGCCGAACGGCAAAATTCGTATTTGCCCCCATTTACCGAGAACGACGTCTTTTCACGGTCATGCTCCGCAAGGTATATTTGGTGATACCCTGACTTAAGATCAAGGGTAGTAAAGAAATTTGCCTTGCCCAGATTCGCTAGAATCATGGGATGAGCATGGGGTAACGGTCCGGGATGGTTCGCTCTAGAGCTTCCTGTAATCTATGAGCAACCTCTTTTTCGGGTTACCGAAGGCGTCGATGACCTTTTTTTCAACAACCCACGTCGGGCTGTTGTAGTGTGACCGTAAGGGCCTGATAATGCCATCCTTTAGCAGTTGTTTGATTTCGTTGTTCACGAAGTCAGAAATACCCATGGGGTTTGGGTAAGCTCTCGAGTACACCGGTTCGTTGTCTATTGTACGAATTGTGGCGGTGGCCGCAGTGTTGAAGGGGAGAGCTTCATATGACGTAGAGGCCTTTTTCCTTCTCAAGATTGTGTCCTTAAACTCCTTTTTAACGGAGGCAGGCACCACAATGTCATTCACGTCTGTGAAATTTACACTAGGGCAGTTGAAATAGTGAAGCTTTTCACAAACGCCCTGATACTCCAGAGAGTCCTCAGCTAGGTTCAACTTGACTCCGGCCTGTGTTAACAGGTCTAGGCCTATAATAGCATCGAACGAGTTGAGCGAATTCAATAGGAAGAATGGGGAGGTGTGCTTGAATACCTTCATAATTCATACCTTCATGCTTGAGCTCAACGAGAACGGACTGGCGACCGGCATTACATTTTTTAGCTCTTTTACGGGCTTAATGTAATTCTTTGCCGCGCCGGTGTCAATTAACATCTTTAAGGTTCTCCCAGCCAACCGTCGTTCAATGAACGGCAACCGGGAGCGTTCCCTAAAAAATTCAGTGAGTCGTCGCTTGGAGCGTACTCATTGTCACTGTCGATATCCTCGACTGCAGCCTTTGATGCATTTTTATATTCCTGCTTGGGGTCTTTTGCGTTAGGGACTTTAGACTTGGGGTTTTCTTGGACAACATTGTTGATGCGCTGGCGTCTGGTTGTCATTATTATTCTGCGGAATGGTATTACCTTTTGGTGGCCTGACAAAGTGTGGGTTTCTGTCCTGGCGTTGTTCTTCTCGGTTGTCTTTCCCTTGTCTACCCTGGGAGCGGCCCTTGCCGTTTCCAGACGTTCGCGCTCGTTCCTCTATAGCCTTGGCGTAGGAACTCGCGAACGTGCTCCTTTCAATGCTTGCTTCCGCTTCTCTGGCCAGAGCCAGGGCAGATGACAAGTCCTTGGGTTGAGCCGGGAAGACCACAGCTCTAAGGGACGTTTTGAGGCCGGAAGTGAAGGCATGCAGGGCATCGGCTCTTACTTCAGCGTTGAGTAAGTCAGTGCCCTCTTGCTCGTGTGTCATCACAATTTTGTTGGTGACGAGCGTCCATTTTTTTTCGACTTCGTCGTAGTATTGCATTAATGGCATGTCCCCTTGCCTGACCATTTCTAATCCCTGCCTCAGTAGGCGTAGGAATGTCTTGACTGAGTACGTGCAGTCTAACCTAGCCAAAATGGCATCGAAATTCAACACAGTATTGTGAGATACGAGTAGGGCCCCAGCTGCGCCTCGAATTTTGTTGCGCAGGATGGCTACGGCTTGGTAATGAGCACTGCTACCGTTATAGGGCTTGAATAGGTCGTAAGCGTATATGGCCGCTAGCCTCCAGGCCACTTGGGTGCCACTAAATTCTGGCACCGACTTGCTGATGTCTAATGGTAAGTCACACCTAACCTCAGGATTTACAGTAACCTTTTCGTACGTGTTGTGCTAATGCGTGTCTGACGGCATTTTCGACAAGTGCTTGGATCTGAACGGGGTCCATGATGCTGTTTATGGGGGGACTAGCTAACGGCTGATCTACTATCGGACTTGCTCGTTCCTCCTCCCAACTGTCATCACTCTCGTATTCAACTTGTATGTCTCTGTAAGCACCCGCCCAACTCACAACACAAATATAAGCTTTCGCCGAGCACAATCGATCGGCTTATTAAATATGGCAAGAAACGGTATGCAATACAGCTTTGCCAGCCTGCAACATGTTGAAGAAACTCAGGAGCAGTTGAACCAAGCGCTTCAAATGGACCCACCAATCACGACGTTTGAACCTTGCGAGATAGCCGATGTCATTGCGAACCAGAGTAACTACAGAGCACCAGGACAGGACGTTATCTGCAACGCCACATTGAAGGCACTGCCCAGTCATGCGATCCTCTACATAGCGTTCGTTTTCAATGCCATCGTGAGGTTGCAATACTTCCCTCATCAGTGGAAGCTCGGGATAATCTCCATGATCCACAAACCTGGCAAGCCAGAAAGGGAGCCTGCCTCCTACCGGCCGATCAGTCTTATCCCTTCAATTTCGAAGGTGTTTGAGAGACTGATTGCTGCCCGGATTGTAACGATCATGGAAGCCCAGTGAATTACCACTGAGCACCAGTTCGGTTTTCGTGCTGGCCACTGTACTGTCGAGCAGCTCCATCGGGTCGTCGAGCATATTCTGACTGCCTACGACAATAAGGAATATTGCAACAGCCTCTTCTTAGACATTCGAGAAGCGTTTGATCGAGTGTGGCACATCGGACTCCAGCTAAAAATCAAACAGACGCTACCTGTTCCATATTTCGGGTTGCTGAAATCGTACCTGGAAGGAAGGCGATTCGCTGTGCGTTTCCATTCAGCACTTTCCACCGAACATAATGTGGCAGCTGGAGTTCCACAAGGTAGTGTCCTCGGCCCCCTGCTTTACTGCCTGTATAGCCACGATATGCCGCAGCCAGACGTAAGCCTATACAGGAAATCTATGTTGGCCACATTTGCCGATGACGTGTGCGTCACCTACAGGTCCCGATGCGAGCACGACGCAGCCGATGGTATCCAGGACTTTGCAGATCGGTTCTCGGTATGGGCAAAGCGTTGGAACATCGGCATAAACAGCAGAAAATCTACCAACGTTTGCTTTACTCTAAAGCGAAGAACGCCACCGACCGTCCATATCGAGGGAGCACCCGTACCACAGCCGAACGCAGCAAAGTACTTTGGAGTTCTGCTTGATCGCAGACTCACATTTGCCAAGCATGTGACTGCCATCAGAACAAGCTTACGTGCTAAGGTGGCGAAGCACTACTGGCTACTCTGCCCGCGCAGTAAGCTGTCACTCTCCAACAAGCTGACAATTTACAAACAGATCATAGCACCAAGCTGGAAGTACGGGTGCCAAATCTGGGGCTTGGCATGTGACAGCCAAATCAAAAGGATCCAGGCCATCCAAAATAAGGTCGCAAGACTCATCACCGGCTGCGAGTGGTTTGTGCGAAACACCACCCTGCACAGAGACCTCAAACTCGCGACGGTATTCGACGAGATAAACCAGCACTCGAGTCGATACCATAACAGGCTGGAGGGCCACAGAAATCGACAGATCTCGCCCACCAGGGAGGCTCAACAGAAGGCAACCAAGGGATCTCATTTCCCGATCTCCTTTAACAAGGGCCGGCAGAAGCTGACCCTTCTCATAAATTATTTGTTATCTGTGATTGTTTTGTTTTTATTAAAATTTTGTTAAATTGATAAAGCTAACTAGACTATAGTTAGCCGGCGCGCCCAAATGGGCTGAATCAATAGAAAAGAAGGACATAAAGGGGCTTAAATAAAAAATAAAAGAAATAAAAAAAAAAACAATAAGTTTGTTGGGTATTATTATCATATAATTATAATCATAATATTATAATTAATCATACATGTTAGAGACGAGCGTTGCCCAATTTTTATTCTTTCTTCTGTGATTACTTTTACTTTTATCATTATTTTTTCTTTTTCAAACTAACTTTGCATTACTTACAATTGTGACGACCGGGTTGTTGTCCAGGATAAATTTACGCAAACCCCGATAACAATCGATACCGATGAGTGAGAAGAAGAGTTTAAAAAGGAACGCGTAAGGGAGCGCACGCAAAGTGATGGATTCAAAGCGGATTACTCAGGAATCTTGGTGAACCTGGAGGTATACATGCAAAAAGCTTGTGTGTATGTGTAGCGTCTGGTGAAATTCACAGGAGGTGAAATTCACGAGAATTGTGGTGAAATAGCGATCACCGTTGCAGACGGGCATACAGCGGTGCTCGTGGTTGCAAGATTGCGCGTAAACGATTGTAATTGTACGTACATGGGAAGGAAAACAGTCAAAGTTTTCGGAGAGGAGAGATCATTTTTGGAGATGATGGTCAAGATAGCGGATGTCAAGAGAGAGAAGAACTTGGAAGTTTCAGGCTCCAGAGCAGAACTAGTGCGAAGACTAGTGAAACACGAGAATTCGGAAGAAGTGGATTTGCCACAAGCAGTTGCAATTATGAGCCAACAAGATGAATTATTCGCAGCGCAGGCGGCTGCGATTTCACAACTACAACAGCAAATGACGACGCTGATAAAAATTATGGCACAGTTTGTCAATAATATTCCAACAGCTAATCAGCAGCAGCAACGGGAAGCTGAAATTGACATAGATGATTTTATCAACCGTAATCCTGGAGATCAAGCCGCGACAAACGTCGGTTAAGGAAAATGCGAACACCTTATCAGGTTATGACCCCGGAGATGACAATTCGATCTGGTAGATATTCGATCTGGTAGATGCGTATTAATGGGACGAAAAATTTTAGCTTCTTGCTATATACACAAAGCTGAAGGGTCCCGCCAAAATGTGGCTCGATTCCTCGCAGATTTTACACACAACAAATAACAGTTTTGCAGCAGCAATTCGAGAGGGATCCGGATCAGAGCCGGACGAGGCAGAAATTCATTTCAACATGGCAAATGCAACCAGACGATCGAAGGAAACCGTAAAGGAGTATTGTTTCCGTATGTCAGCACTTGAAGTGCGATTTAAGCTTAGTGAAGCGGCAGTCATCCGATATGTTAGAGCGGGTCTACAGCACAGAGACTTGCAAAACAGAATTGCAGCCATTAATTTTTCGTTGATGAAGGAGTTTTGGGACGCTACCGAGGCATATTTTATAAATAGAGGGAGACCCGATACAAATAAGAAAGAGTTCTTACCCAAATCCAGTACTTTTGAGGTAAAGCTGGAAACTGACATAAAGCAATCAAAGCCAAGAGAAGCTAGAGCATGCTTCAATTGCGGAGATGTCGGGCATTTTGCTAAGTTATGCCCAAAGGAGAGGTAAAAGACGCGTTGCAATGGAGCAGGAACTCAGATGTGCCACGTTGACGCGTTAAGTAGAGCGCCAGTTGAAGAATCACATGAGATGGCGACAGCATCCCTGAAGATCTCAAAAACAATAATAGATGCAACTGACTGGTTGTTTGCCATATAACTACAAGACGAGAAAATCCAGAAAATAGTTGATGATATGAAAGCCGAAAAGCAATCTGAAAATGACGAGTATGTGATCGAGCAAGATCGCCTGTTTCGCAAATATGACAACAAGATGCTTTGGGTTATGCCGAAGCAGTTGAGATTCTATATCCTCAACGAATGCCACGACAAATCCGGACATATGACCACAGATAAAACCATCAGTCGGATTTTGAATCTGTTTTGGCTTCCGCGAATGTGTAATTTTGTAAAAAGCTATATAAAGTCCTGTGTCGGCTGCGCAATGTATAAAATACCAGGTGGACGCCAGGAAGGTCAGTACCACTACGATGACATCAAGCCGATTGCATTTTCCACCGTTCACATGGATCACCTGGGATCGTTTCCGAAAAGTTCAAAGAAAAATGAACATATTTTAGTCCTCGTCGACGCTTTCACCAAGTTCACCATAGTTCGAGCAGTAAGAAGTCAGCCACAAAACACGTCCTAGATGTCCTACAAGTCCACGTTGGAATGCCAGATATAATTATTACCGATCGAGGTACCGCATTCACGTCCAAAGATTTTGAGAAATATAGCAAGTCGAACAATGTAAAGCATATACACAACGCCGTGAGAACACCAAGAGCCAACGGTCATGCAGAATGGACAAATCGAATTATTTTGACAATGCTTTTGCCTTCAAATGAAAACGAGAAAAGTTGGGACGAAATGCTGCGATCAATCCAGTGGAGCATTAATACCATGGTAAATGACACTACTAAATGCACCCCAATCCAGCTTTTATATGGTTATGAGCCCCGAGATGTCCTTAAAAACATGCTGGCGAGCGTGATCCAGAATCAAGACCAAGGCATGATGACTGATGCCGAATTAAAGAAGCTCTGAACTGACGCTGAAGACATTATTTTGGTCGAGAACGAGCCGAGCTACCTCGCCCAAATTAGAGCCGCGATACAAATGTCCTTTTATTGTATCTAAAGTGCTGCCCAACGACCGATATCTAGTTGAAGATATGTCACGCACAACGAAAACAGAGACACTATAAGTCCGTGTATTCATCAGACAAGATGACACGCTGGTGCGAAATTCACCCCGATGAGCCAGTGTTGACCAAGTGCCCAGAAAACCCTGTTGAAATCCAGAAATAACATCCATACATTCTTTTCTGTGGTTTTTATTATATTGCTCTTACAAAAAGTTCTTATATTTTAATTAGCCTAGAGCTGCTCAACTTCGCTGCCAGAGAGACCGGCAGCGGAGTGGCTGTCTTATCTATTTTAGTTATGTACTTGGTCGCCGCGCACAAACACAAGGGGTAAAGAAATCGAAAGAGTAATTCATGAAAACAGCCTTATTGTCCTTAACGACGGTTCCCCGACTCACCTCTCAACTCACAACACCTTCACTCACATCGATATCTCTCTAATATCTCCACAGATAGCCCATTACACCTATGGGTCTACATCAGAAAACCTCCATGGAAGTGACCACTTTTCCATTATCATCCACATAGATACGCCTACCCACCCTGATAATATTTTACCCCTTCCCAAATACAAGACAGACCTAGCAAACTGGAAACGCTTTAATGAAAATTGCGAAAAATCAGCAGTAAATTGGACTGACGGTTGCCTAAATCAGCAAGTAGCACAAATGACGAAAGCCATACGAGCAGCTGCAAACTGCAGCATTCCCCAAACGAAAAGAGTGATCCACAAAGCCAAAGTGCCATGGTGGAACTCTGAGCTTCATCAGCTTAGGGACCAGAAGCAGCGTTTGTTCTACTCCTACAAAGCCAATATGAATTATTCAAGCCTCATCAGATACAAAAAAGCAAACGCCCTTTTCAAAAAAGTCGTACTTTCGGCCAAGCAAAACTCTCTTGAACAATTTACTTCCAGAATCTCCCCATTATTCTCCACAAAAAAAGTCTGGTCTGATATAAAACGCCTAGCCGGCATCCCTCCCACACCTTTCAAATACATCAATTCCAACTCATGCACTCTAACTGGGTCCTTTAATATCGCCGAAGAGTTTGCCTTCTCTTGGTCTAAATACTCTTCTGACCAAAATTTCTCTACAGAATATATACGAGAAAAAAAATCGGTATCTTGCACAACCCTATCTCATTGATTTCCCCAGCCGCTACATGCTTAGATTCCAAATTCACTCTCCTCGAAATAGAAAACTCAGTAGCAAACGCAAAAGGAAAAGGTCCTGGGCCGACAGAGTATCATACCCTATGCTCAAATATTTATCTCGCCTCCTAAAAACAAAACTTTTGGATATCTTTAATCATATGTTAAGCTCTGGAAAATACCCACATACGTGGAGATCAGCTACCATTATACCTATCTCAAAACCAAACAAACCTCCTTCCGATATTAGCAGCTACCGTCCTATTTCCCTGTTATCCTGTATAGGAATAACCCTATAAAAAATAATAGCACAAAGACTCCTCTAGTTCATTAAACGCCAAAATATAATTTCCCAAAATCAAGTAGCATTCAAAAGAAATCACAGCACGATGGACGCCTTATTGCGTATCCAACACTTCGCGTCGAGCGCTCTTTCGACCAAAAATCACGTCTCTATCTTGGCGACGGATTTTGAAAGAGCCTTCGACCGCGTGGGGATTCATGCGGTACTTTGTCGACCTAATTAAAGCCTTCATGACCAATCGGTCTTGTCACATCGTCTTGTCACATCGAAATCCCACATTTTACACAATGGAACTCCAAAAGGTTCGCCACTTTCTGTAGTTTTATTTATGATAGCAATTGAAGAAATAAATAGCATTGTAACTCGGCATAAATATATTTACATCTCACTATATGCAGACTATGCTATCATCTTTACAAAAATAAAAAATATTGTTACAGTCAGAGAAAAATTTTCAGAAATCTTGCAAGAAATTAACCTATGGGGAGCAACCTCTGGGGCCTCTCTTGCCATTGACAAATGTCAACTATTACATATGTGTCGCAAACAACGTTGTAACCTTTCCGACATAGACTTTAACAGCCGCAAAGTTGAAGAGGTAAACTTTTTAAATATATTGGGGATAACCTTCGACTCCAAATTACTTTTCCAACAGCACTGCCAGATTTTAAGAAAACAACTGGAAACTAGATTTAACATCATTAAATTTTTATCATCTTAATATTCTTGCATACACATTAAGACTCTCATAGATATTACGCGCAGTTTAATGCTATCCAAAATTGACTATGGTCTGCCAATCTTCGGTTGGTGTGCTAAATCGCACTTAAAAAAGCTACAAGCCCCATACCACGGAGCGGTTCGTCCCGCCACTCACGCTTTTCCCACATCTCCAGTAGCGTGCACATTGGCAGAATCCGGTCTACCGAGTATCCAATCACGCGTAGAAGAAACTAAAATGATGCTTATCCCGAAGCTGTACATCACGTCGTACTCCCTGTTACCCAAAGACCTCGGAGCTATTTTCAAGCAAAAACGGAAATTTAAATGCATATCCACTCTAAGACGTTGCGCAAACTACATCAAGGAACTTGACCTCCCCCTTCCTAAGCCCAGGAGGTCCTTCAAATCCCCAGCTCATCCATATTCACAGCTAAAGCTTTCGCCATTCTCAAAGCATGCCAAGTCGCCTCCAAAAACGCTGGTAAATCTGTTATCTGCACAGACAGCCTCTCCTCTCTTTCCGCTATACGCAACTGGAATCACAATGACCCCACATCATAAGAAATTAGGCACATTCTAATTTCTCATCCAGCATAAATCACCTTACTCTGGGTTCCCAGTCATCAAGGAATCCATGGAAATGAACTCGCTGACATGGCCGCACAAGAGATGAGACTTACACCATGAATCCTTTTCACTCCGTTTAACTGCAAGGATATACAAAGTCGTATTCAGCTATACCTCAAAGAAAAGAAACTCCGAATGGGCACTCTTCATGCACAGGTACCAGATGGTGAACCTGGAGGTATACATGCAAAAAGCTTGTGTGTATGTGTAGCGTCTGGTGAAATTCACAGGAGGTGAAATTCACGAGAATTGTGGTGAAATAGCGATCACCGTTGCAGACGGGCATACAGCGGTGCTCGTGGTTGCAAGATTGCGCGTAAACGATTGTAATTGTACGTACATGGGAAGGAAAACAGTCAAAGTTTTCGGAGAGGAGAGATCATTTTTGGAGATGATGGTCAAGATAGCGGAGGTCAAGAGAGAGAAGAACTTGGAAGTTTCAGGCTCCAGAGCAGAACTAGTGCGAAGACTAGTGAAACACGAGAATTCGGAAGAAGTGGATTTGCCACAAGCAGTTGCAATTATGAGCCAACAAGATGAATTATTCGCAGCGCAGGCGGCTGCGATTTCACAACTACAACAGCAAATGACGACGCTGATAAAAATTATGGCACAGTTTGTCAATAATATTCCAACAGCTAATCAGCAGCAGCAACGGGAAGCTGAAATTGACATAGATGATTTTATCAACCGTAATCCTGGAGATCAAGCCGCGACAAACGTCGGTTAAGGAAAATGCGAACACCTTATCAGGTTATGACCCCGGAGATGACAATTCGATCTGGTAGATATTCGATCTGGTAGATGCGTATTAATGGGACGAAAAATTTTAGCTTCTTGCTATATACACAAAGCTGAAGGGTCCCGCCAAAATGTGGCTCGATTCCTCGCAGATTTTACACACAACAAATAACAGTTTTGCAGCAGCAATTCGAGAGGGATCCGGATCAGAGCCGGACGAGGCAGAAATTCATTTCAACATGGCAAATGCAACCAGACGATCGAAGGAAACCGTAAAGGAGTATTGTTTCCGTATGTCAGCACTTGAAGTGCGATTTAAGCTTAGTGAAGCGGCAGTCATCCGATATGTTAGAGCGGGTCTACAGCACAGAGACTTGCAAAACAGAATTGCAGCCATTAATTTTTCGTTGATGAAGGAGTTTTGGGACGCTACCGAGGCATATTTTATAAATAGAGGGAGACCCGATACAAATAAGAAAGAGTTCTTACCCAAATCCAGTACTTTTGAGGTAAAGCTGGAAACTGACATAAAGCAATCAAAGCCAAGAGAAGCTAGAGCATGCTTCAATTGCGGAGATGTCGGGCATTTTGCTAAGTTATGCCCAAAGGAGAGGTAAAAGACGCGTTGCAATGGAGCAGGAACTCAGATGTGCCACGTTGACGCGTTAAGTAGAGCGCCAGTTGAAGAATCACATGATATGGCGACAGCATCCCTGAAGATCTCAAAAACAATAATAGATGCAACTGACTGGTTGTTTGCCATATAACTACAAGACGAGAAAATCCAGAAAATAGTTGATGATATGAAAGCCGAAAAGCAATCTGAAAATGACGAGTATGTGATCGAGCAAGATCGCCTGTTTCGCAAATATGACAACAAGATGCTTTGGGTTATGCCGAAGCAGTTGAGATTCTATATCCTCAACGAATGCCACGACAAATCCGGACATATGACCACAGATAAAACCATCAGTCGGATTTTGAATCTGTTTTGGCTTCCGCGAATGTGTAATTTTGTAAAAAGCTATATAAAGTCCTGTGTCGGCTGCGCAATGTATAAAATACCAGGTGGACGCCAGGAAGGTCAGTACCACTACGATGACATCAAGCCGATTGCATTTTCCACCGTTCACATGGATCACCTGGGACCGTTTCCGAAAAGTTCAAAGAAAAATGAACATATTTTAGTCCTCGTCGACGCTTTCACCAAGTTCACCATAGTTCGAGCAGTAAGAAGTCAGCGACAAAACACGTCCTAGATGCCCTACAAGTCCACGTTGGAATGCCAGATAGAATTATTACCGATCGAGGTACCGCATTCACGTCCAAAGATTTTGAGAAATATAGCAAGTCGAACAATGTAAAGCATATACACAACGCCGTGAGAACACCAAGAGCCAACGGTCATGCAGAATGGACAAATCGAATTATTTTGACAATGCTTTTGCCTTCAAATGAAAACGAGAAAAGTTGGGACGAAATGCTGCGATCAATCCAGTGGAGCATTAATACCATGGTAAATGACACTACTAAATGCACCCCAATCCCTGTTGAAATCCAGAAATAACATCCATACATTCTTTTCTGTGGTTTTTATTATATTGCTCTTACAAAAAGTTCTTATATTTTAATTAGCCTAGAGCTGCTCAACTTCGCTGCCAGAGAGACCGGCAGCGGAGTGGCTGTCTTATCTATTTTAGTTATGTACTTGGTCGCCGCGCACAAACACAAGGGGTAAAGAAATCGAAAGAGTAATTCATGGAAACAGCCTTATTGTCCTTAACGACGGTTCCCCGACTCACCTCTCAACTCACAACACCTTCACTCACATCGATATCTCTCTAATATCTCCACAGATAGCCCATTACACCTATGGGTCTACATCAGAAAACCTCCATGGAAGTGACCACTTTTCCATTATCATCCACATAGATACGCCTACCCACCCTGATAATATTTTACCCCTTCTCAAATACAAGACAGACCTAGCAAACTGGAAACGCTTTAATGAAAATTGCGAAAAATCAGCAGTAAATTGGACTGACGGTTGCCTAAATCAGCAAGTAGCACAAATGACGAAAGCCATACGAGCAGCTGCAAACTGCAGCATTCCCCAAACGAAAAGAGTGATCCACAAAGCCAAAGTGCCATGGTGGAACTCTGAGCTTCATCAGCTTAGGGACCAGAAGCAGCGTTTGTTCTACTCCTACAAAGCCAATATGAATTATTCAAGCCTCATCAGATACAAAAAAGCAAACGCCCTTTTCAAAAAAGTCGTACTTTCGGCCAAGCAAAACTCTCTTGAACAATTTACTTCCAGAATCTCCCCATTATTCTCCACAAAAAAAGTCTGGTCTGATATAAAACGCCTAGACGGCATCCCTCCCACACCTTTCAAATACATCAATTCCAACTCATGCACTCTAACTGGGTCCTTTAATATCGCCGAAGAGTTTGCCTTCTCTTGGTCTAAATACTCTTCTGAACAAAATTTCTCTACAGAATATATACGAGAAAAAAAATCGGTATCTTGCACAACCCTATCTCATTGATTTCCCCAGCCGCTACATGCTTAGATTCCAAATTCACTCTCCTCGAAATAGAAAACTCAGTAGCAAACGCAAAAGGAAAAGGTCCTGGGCCGACAGAGTATCATACCCTATGCTCAAATATTTATCTCCCCTCCTAAAAACAAAACTTTTGGATATCTTTAATCATATGTTAAGCTCTGGAAAATACCCACATACGTGGAGATCAGCTACCATTATACCTATCTCAAAACCAAACAAACCTCCTTCCGATATTAGCAGCTACCGTCCTATTTCCCTGTTATCCTGTATAGGAATAACCCTATAAAAAATAATAGCACAAAGACTCCTCTAGTTCATTAAACGCCAAAATATAATTTCCCAAAATCAAGTAGCATTCAAAAGAAATCACAGCACGATGGACGCCTTATTGCGTATCCAACACTTCGCGTCGAGCGCTCTTTCGACCAAAAATCACGTCTCTATCTTGGCGACGGATTTTGAAAGAGCCTTCGACCGCGTGGGGATTCATGCGGTACTTTGTCGACCTAATTAAAGCCTTCATGACCAATCGGTCTTGTCACATCGTCTTGTCACATCGAAATCCCACATTTTACACAATGGAACTCCAAAAGGTTCGCCACTTTCTGTAGTTTTATTTATGATAGCAATTGAAGAAATAAATAGCATTGTAACTCGGCATAAATATATTTACATCTCACTATATGCAGACTATGCTATCATCTTTACAAAAATAAAAAATATTGTTACAGTCAGAGAAAAATTTTCAGAAATCTTGCAAGAAATTAACCTATGGGGAGCAACCTCTGGGGCCTCTCTTGCCATTGACAAATGTCAACTATTACATATGTGTCGCAAACAACGTTGTAACCTTTCCGACATAGACTTTAACAGCCGCAAAGTTGAAGAGGTAAACTTTTTAAATATATTGGGGATAACCTTCGACTCCAAATTACTTTTCCAACAGCACTGCCAGATTTTAAGAAAACAACTGGAAACTAGATTTAACATCATTAAATTTTTATCATCTTAATATTCTTGCATACACATTAAGACTCTCATAGATATTACGCGCACTTTAATGCTATCCAAAATTGACTATGGTCTGCCAATCTTCGGTTGGTGTGCTAAATCGCACTTAAAAAAGCTACAAGCCCCATACCACGGAGCGGTTCGTCCCGCCACTCACGCTTTTCCCACATCTCCAGTAGCGTGCACATTGGCAGAATCCGGTCTACCGAGTATCCAATCACGCGTAGAAGAAACTAAAATGATGCTTATCCCGAAGCTGTACATCACGTCGTACTCCCTGTTACCCAAAGACCTCGGAGCTATTTTCAAGCAAAAACGGAAATTTAAATGCATATCCATTCTAAGACGTTGCGCAAACTACATCAAGGAACTTGACTTCCCCCTTCCTAAGCCCAGGAGGTCCTTCAAATCCCCAGCTCATCCATATTCATAGCTAAAGCTTTCGCCATTCTCAAAGCATGCCAAGTCGCCTCCAAAAACGCTGGTAAATCTGTTATCTGCACAGACAGCCTCTCCTCTCTTTCCGCTATACGCAACTGGAATCACAATGACCCCACATCATAAGAAATTAGGCACATTCTAATTTCTCATCCAGCATAAATCACCTTACTCTGGGTTCCCAGTCATCAAGGAATCCATGGAAATGAACTCGCTGACATGGCCGCACAAGAGATGAGACTTACACCATGAATCCTTTTCACTCCGTTTAACTGCAAGGATATACAAAGTCGTATTTAGCTATACCTCAAAGAAAAGAAACTCCGAATGGGCACTCTTCATGCACAGGTACCAGATCATAAACCCAAATTGCATCAGTTTCAAGCCACCACCACACGTACACAAACGGAAATGCGCGACCTTCATCCGCTTACGCATCGGGCACACACAATCCACACACCAACACATACTGACGGGAACGGCGCGACCAACTTGACAACTATGCGGGGACGAGCTCACCGTTGACCATATTCTGGACGCCTGCAGTCGATTACGCTCAGTTAGATCTCTATTATTTGGTACACATAGTCCCTCAAATTGTTTTGAAAATATCTTAAAAATTAACAAATTTGTCCAAAAAGCTAACTGCATTATATAAGTAATAACCCACAAGTTTCGAGTCGAAGGCCCCCGTAGCTAGTACTCATTAAATTTATTAGGTTTAGTATTGTATACTAGATTTAATTTGTTAAATAAATAAATAAATAAATAAATAATCTTGAATTCGAATAAAGTCGTCATGATCTGGGGTTCCCGCTAGCCACTTCCAAATGGTGCCTCGCTCGTTTATTCCCCTTTTGGGTCGAGATGTTAATAATTGTGCCAAAAATAATTCTATTACTTGCAAGTCATATTTTATTTCCCATTGGGACCTTATGTTTTTGTGCTTACTTGTGTAGTCTGATTCTAAGTCGATGATTTCTCTGTAGAGGCTCAAATTGGTAACATGAAATAGGTCAGCGTATGTCTCGTACGTCAGTACATCTTTTTTGTCTTTGTATGGGAAGAATTCATGGTTCGAGTAGTCGATTATTTCTGTTTTGACCGCCAGTATGAATGATATTAAGTGTAGTACAAGGTGCATTTTTCTGTAAAGTATAATTTATTATGACTTAATATTGTCCTTGTGTATAATTCTGTTTCTGTTATTAATTACTATCTTGTTTGCTAGATTTTCTTTGACGACCTGCTTTTTATATTTTGGTTTTAGTTTATTTCGTTCCCCATATTTTTTTCGTATACTACTTGTCCTACATGGTATTCTTTTTCTTTTCTGTCCTTGTTATGCGTCTCTAACATTTTTGTCTGAGTGTTTTTTAATACCTGTGGCATTTTATTGTATAAAATGTCGAACGGCTTCTGGTTATTAGTGGAATGAATACTTTGATTGTATTCTTTAGCCGCTCTGATAATTATTTCGGGGTAATCTAACAAATTGAATTCTTCTTTTATGCAGCGCGCTAGTTCAGTCAACGCCGAGTGTGCTCGTTCTACCTGTCCGTTTGAAGTGCTATGTGTGGGGTCGGTGTAATGCAAAGATAAGCCACATCTCTGCGCAAAGGATTTGAATTGAGCAGAAGTAAAGCTCGGTTCATTATCAGTCATTAGCATTTTAGCGCGGGGAAACTATTGGAGTAGTTCCATTACGCTGTTTTTAATATTTAATTTATTCTTTATTTGCTTTACTGCCAGGAATTTTGAGTATGAATCAATGCAAGTTAAAAAGGGTAAGGCTCTGTGCGTAATAAATGTCAATGTGAAGGTTTTCTCCTTCGCTAGGAGCCTCTCCAATAGGGATTTTGACTGGGTGCCTGTTGTATTTCTTTTCATTACAAATGGTGCAGTTTTTTATATATTCTTTTAATTTTATGTATAGATTTGGCTAATAGTATAGTCTGTTAATTTGTTTGTGGTTTTCTTCGAGTCCCCTATGGGCTCGGCTGTGGGTTTCTTCTATTATGATTGCTTTGTCTTCGTCATTTTCTACGTCTTGTAAAAATATTCTCGTGAAGAGAAATTTGTTAGTGAAGTTGTTTTTAAGTGGAATTTGTATGTGATATAAGTCCTCTAGGGTGCAGTGAATTCCCACCACTACGTCCGGTGGTAAATTTTCTTTTATATATTTACTAGGTTTTCAGTCGTGTCGTATTCAATTATGTGTCTGGTTTTGTCGAAAATTTTCAGAGACTCATGTATTGTGAACCTCCCCGTAGCTATCAGCAGTTGCTGTTTAAACTGGTTCAGAGGCTTACGGGTCTCGTGAATCACATTCTCAAAACTACTCTCGGCAGAATGCTGGGTGTTTTGATCTGAGCTTGATTGTTCGGTATCTCTGTCTGATATATTATTTAGCTGGATCCTTGATAGCGCATCGGCTACAACGTTGGTAGTTCCAGGCTAGTAAATTATTTTAGGGGTGAAACTTTCAATGAAAGAGTACCACCTTTTCATCTCTACATTGGGGATTTTGTCCGATATTGTGAATGATAATGATTGGTGATCGGTTTGGATTTCTATTCCGATATCACCGTATAAGTAGTTTCTAATGGTTTTTAGAGCCCAAACTATAGCTAACAGTTCTTTTTTGTTGGTAGCGTATAGTTGCTCAGTTTTATTGAGGGTTTTGGAGATGAAGGTTATCGGTCTATTGTCTTGAGATAGAACCGCTCCAATGGCTAAATGTGACGCGTCAGTGGTCAGAGTGAATTTTTTATTGTAGTCAGGTTGAAATAATTCTACCTGTGCTACTAGGTTGTTTTTCAGCTCATTAAAAGCTTTTATGGCTGGTTCGTCTAATTGGATTTTGATTTTAGATGACATTTTTCTAGTTATTTTTTCGTTGTCCCCTCCTAGATATTTTGTTAGAGGCTTGGCTATTTTCGCGTAGTTTTGAACAAACTTGCGGTAATAGCCTGTGAGACCTTAAAAGCTGCGAAGTTCTCTTATGCTTTGGGGAATGGGATATCTCATTATGGTAGATATTTTTTCCGGATCTGTTTTGATTACTTTGTGAGAGATAACGTAACCAAGAAATGTGGTCTCAGTTTTAAAGAATTTGGACTTTTCTAATGAAATCTTCATGTTGGCTCTTTGTAAAATTTCGATTATTCGGACTAGATCGGTATAATGCTGCTCGATGGTGTTCGAGAAAATGATTATATCGTCCATATATACGTGGCAAGCTTAACCAACCTGCTCTCTCAGTATATCGTCCATTGGAAAATGTATATCGTCTGGAAAATTCTTGGAGCATTCGTTAAGCCATTTATTGAAAAGGCTGTCTTTTCAATATCTGATTCATTCATCAGAATTTGATGAAAGCCGGATTCTAAATCAATGGTAGAAAAATATTTGGATTTTCCTAGGTTAGATAGTATCACCGATGGATCTTGCATCGGGTACCTGTCTGGTATGGTATTCTCATTCACTTTTTTGTAGTCGTGAACTAGACGGTGTTTTGGAGTACCGTCTTCGTTCAGACCTTTTTTGGGCACCACTAGTACTGGTGAATTATAAGGGCTTTTACTCGGCCTTATAATGTTTTCGTCTAGTAGTCTCTGTATTTCTTTATTGACGAAATCAGAGGTGGACATTGGGTAAGGGTATTGTTTACTATAAATAGGTCTCTCATGGACAGTATTTATTTCACCCCTAATGTCTGTCCGAAAAGGAATTTGCATATCAATATTAGAATGTTCTTTTTCAATTATTTCTACAATCTTACACCCCAAATCTTCAGACTGATTTGAAGTTGTTAAGTTGTTTATATACCCTGTGACGGAATTATCATCGTCGGCGTGTTTGGGTTCTTTGTTTCCCAAACTTTTCAATTGTGTTTTGACGGAATTATCATCGTCGGCGTGTTTGGGTTTATATTTTCCAAAACTTTTCATTTTCTTGGTAGCGGATAATTCAACGCTGGCTTGCTCAGGATACTCCGATCCCGAGCTACTCAAACTTCCTTCTACGATAATTGATTTTGTGGTATTCACCTTTTGGTTGTCAAAGTATTTTTTTTATTATGTATTCCCTTAATGGAAGAGTGTTTTTACTTTCTATTTTACTCAACTTGTTTTTAATCTTGTCGTCACATATGCCGTCAGCACGCGGCAGATCGAATCCCAATAACCAGGGAGATCCTGCTACTCATAGCTGAGAAGAGGTGCTTACGCACTAGGTGGATGAGGTCTCGCCACCCGCTGGACAAGACGGAATGAAATAGAGCGCTGAGTAGGGTCCGTTGCGCGTTGGCGTTGCGCAAATCAGAATGGTTTGACGAAAGGCTTTCCAACACTGGAGTCGAAAGTGAAGCGACGCATTCACTCTGGAAGGCCACGCGTGCTATCAAAAGGCGTTGCACGAGGAAGGCCTACAGTAACGGTACATGGTGTCGGACCGACTTGGAGCGGAGGTATTCGCTGCGCACCTCGCCGAGCGATTTCAACCATTCAATCTTGCCAGCCTGCAACAGGTTGAAGAAACTCAGGAGCAGTTGAACCAAGCGCTTCAAATGGACCCACCAATCACGACGTTTGAACCTTGCGAGATAGCCGATGTCATTGCGAACCAGAGTAACAACAGAGCACCAGGACAGGACGTTATCTGCAACGCCACATTGAAGGCACTGCCCAGTCATGCGATCCTCTACATAGCGTTCGTTTTCAATGCCATCGTGAGGTTGCAATACTTCCCTCATCAGTGGAAGCTCGGGATAATCTCCATGATCCACAAACCTGGCAAGCCAGAAAGGGAGCCTGCCTCCTACCGGCCGATCAGTCTTCTCCCTTCAATTTCGAAGGTGTTTGAGAGACTGATTGCTGCCCGGATTGTAACGATCATGGAAGCCCAGGGAATTACCACTGAGCACCAGTTCGGTTTTCGTGCTGGCCACTGTACTGTCGAGCAGCTCCATCGGGTCGTCGAGCAAATTCTGACTGCCTACAACAATAAGGAATATTGCAAAAGCCTTTTCCTAGACATTCGGGAAGCGTTTGATCGGGTGTGGCACATCGGACTCCAGCTAAAAATCAAACAGACGCTACCTGCTCCATATTTCGGGTTGTTGAAATCGTACCTGGAAGGAAGGCGATTCGCTGTGCGTTTCCATTCAGCACTTTCCACCGAACATAATGTGGCAGCTGGAGTTCCACAAGGTAGTGTCCTCGGCCCCTGCTTTACTACCTGTATAGCCACGATATGCCGCAGCCAGACGTAAGCCTATACAGGAAATCTATGTTGGCCACATTTGCCGATGACTGTAGGCTAATGGCGCCTTCCTCGTGCAACGTCTTTTGATAGCACACGAATTACCTGTTTATGTACACGTATTTCAAAAGTTAGATACAGTACCGAACCAAGAACAAATTCGAGTCCGAGTAGATCGTCTTAGCTTGAGCTTTATTTCAAAACTGCCCGCTTATTTCTAAGTTAGATTTCTTTTATGCGATCAATCGCTCTCTTTAATTCTCTATGGTTAGTTCTTATATCTTGAGTGTTTCTCTGTTTATATTATTGGGGTATATATATGTATGTGGTTTCTTCTTAGCTCAGCTTAAGTGTATATCTTGAGTGTTTCTCTGTTTACATTATTGGGGTATATATATGTATGTGGTTTCTTTTTAGCTGAGCTTAAGTGTATTCTCTGTTTATATAATATGGTTGCGGCTTTGGTGGCCAAAGTGTTCTTTGGTCCATTTGATACTTTCTTCTTTGTTTATCTTACATTAAAGTTGATCGCAGTCCACACTGATGGACAGATAACAAATAATTTATGAGAAGGGTCAGCCTCTGCTGGCCCTTGTTAAAGGAGATCGGGGAATGAGATCCCTTGGTTGCCTTCTGTTGAGCCTCCCTTGTGGGCGAGATCTGTTTAGAGCGCTGGCAAGTCGATTTCTGTGGCGCTCCAGCCTGTCATGGTATCGACTAGAGTGCTGGTTTATCTCGTCGAATACCGTCGCGAGTTTGAGGTCTCTGTGCAGGGTGGTGTTTCGCACAAACCACTCGCAGCCGGTGATGAGTCTTGCGACCTTATTTTGGATGGCCTGGATCCTTTTGATTTGGCTGTCACATGCCAAGCCCCAGATTTGGCACCCGTACTTCCAGCTTGGTGCTATGATCTGTTTGTAAATTGTCAGCTTGTTGGAGATTGACAGTTTACTGCGCGTTGAAATGAGTGTTGATATGTATTTGTTTGTTTATATTTTGTATAAGTGCATGACTGTTTTTGACTAGTATGTCCAAGTGATCAATTATACTTTCTCTGTCTTCATTGTCCATTAGTCCAAAAAGCCATTTGTATACTGTGCCTCCACCATTCACCAGTCCCCTTCGTTCTCTGGTATGTGGTATGATTTCATTTTTACTCTAATCAAGTTTATTTCGTCCGTGATCAATTCTCTGTCTGCTATTTCTACGTTTTTTATTTTATTTTCTACCTTATCCATAATGTTAGTGATCTGATTAACGTCTATAATATGTAAAATAATTATGGTTTCGTTTACGATTTCCGTTGCATACATGTGTATCGGCACGTATCCTGCTTCTTCCTGTATCGAGACCACTTGTAGTCTAGCACCACCCATTGCCAACATTGTTAGGAAAATCATTGCAACGCACTGCGAATGTGGAGTTATTATTACTGATATGTGGATTTTTTTTTCTTTTTTTTTTTTCTTCTTTTTTTTCTTCTTTTGCTTGTCATTTCCATTTTTAGTGGTCTCTTAATATTGCAAGGGTGAACATTCTCAAGCCCTGCATGTCTGAAATAAGGTTTGTATAACTCGCGTGGCCTTCCAGAGTGAATGCGTCGCTTCACTTTCGACTCCAGTGTTGGAAAGCCTTTCGTCGAACCATTCTGATTTGTGCAACGCCCACGTGCAACGGAGCCTACTCAGCGCTCTATTCCATTCCGTCTTGTCCAGCGGGTGGCGAGACCTCATCCACCTAGTGCGTAAGCGCCTCTTCTTAGCAATGAGTAACAGGTCTCCCTGGTTATTGGGATTCGATCTGCCGCGGGCTGCCGAGATATGCTGCGAGTTGCCAGTCTAGCTGCTGTTTTTTTGTTGTTGGTGAACAGATCAAGTGCATCATCAACGTCCTGTTCGGAGCTTAAGGTAGTGTTGAGGGGCAGAGTGGACTCCAGCTGCGATTGGAATACCTCCAGGTTAGTGCGAGTTATGATAAGTAGGTTCTTATTAAGTTGCAGGGAGTTGAAGAGTGTCTTAAGTTTGGGTATTTAATTTGGGATTTTAAGTAAGAATCAATACGTCCGTTCGGTTTGCCTTCGATTTTCAGAATGAATCTATATTTTATTCGTTGGTTATTCTCAGCTTTGCTTGTTACATTTGTTTACTTAAGGTGCTGATCTGGCCGAAAAGTGGAATTGGAGCGGATGCAGTTCTGTGGTGAGGGGTATCGGGTGAACCCCGATGTTTGTAGCGGCTTAGCATTTCAAGTGCCTTCCGATACCAAATACTTGTGGACGTCATCTGAATCTTTGATTGTCGAAGGGGGGTCTCGGCGGGGACCGCCGAGGGTAAATGCTGAGGCGACACTTAAGCCTCTGGCTGTCGAGGGGGTTTCGGCGGGGGACCGCCGAGGGCGTATGCTGAGGCGGTAACTCCTCCCTTCTCAGACTGAATTACCGACCATAGTGGGGGCATAGTTGCTGCAAACGTAGCAACTGGAGCGGTGGTCGGTGTGAAGGTGGCAAGTGGTGTGTCCGCCGATGAGAAGATGGTTGTCCTCTTTGAGAAACATGCCACCGCAGATACCATTATCAGTAAGATGCCAATCATCATGTATGTAGTTGTCGCGTGGACCGTGGTTCCCCATTGTATTTTGCTGATCTGTATTTTGGTTTCGAGATCTTCCATTCTTAACTCGTGTATCCCCAACTCTTGGGTTGTCCTGTTTTTCTTGATCGTCTCTATCCGTGGTATATCCAGCTTTAATTCAGCTGCGCCAAGCTTCTCCACTGCCTCGTATTGGACGTTGTTCACCATTGTCTTGCAATGGCTAAATTTTATTAAGGCCGATCCATTCAATGTCCTCTCCGGTCCGCAATCTGTTTGTAGTTTCACGTTTTCTCCATTAAATATCGCGATGTACCCATCCTCTGGTTCGAATATCGCGGTGATGAATCCTGCATCCTTCGTCTCACATTCCGCCTCTCTTCCACCTATCAGCCTTCTTATACATTTTTCATTAGCTTGGTTTACAATCTTGTCGTTCTTACATATATATATATTCCTTATAAACTGACATTTTTCCTTATAATAATACATTTCGTCTTCATGAATCGCCAAATAATTTGGTGCTATTACAAATTCTGTGTTATTCATTGGGAGTGCGATTATTCTTCGCAGCGAAAATATTTCTTTCTTAAAAATAGGTAATCTAATTGAAAATATGATATCCGTTCTGTTCATTATGGCTCTTAGGTCTAAGAATTCATACATGTGTTCCTCTGAAATTAAATGTACATCCTGCTCTTCTAGCTCTTGCATACATTTGCTTGCTTCTTGCCTGTCGAATATGAATCTTGAAATTACACCTATCTTAGCCAATAATAAGCTCTCGGCAACATCATTTAAGTTTAACCCTAGCATATCAATCGTTAATGAAATTCTATCAATGTATTCTAATCTATAAATCCTCTTGTCTTCTTCAATAAATGTCTTGCTTATTCAGTTTCTATAATTATTTATGAATGTATTTACCCTAATTTGCTCCTCATTTATATATCTTGTCAAGTTCCTGAACATAATGCTAACCTTGCTACTTGTCTTTTCCTGCGAACTCATGCTTTCTCTTAATCTCTCTTCCTCTTCTTTCATTTTCCTTATTTCTTCCTCTAACCTTATTGCGTCTTCCGCATCTAAGTTTCCTGTTACTGATTTTTTTCGATACTTTATTCTTTAAAATACCCTGCATGCTGAAGCTAGCTGTTCAGCTGTGCCATACAGCTTCACAGCCAATTGCGGACAGTCATTGCTAAGGCATCCCCGTCTTGTCTATTCCACCGTGCATGCTGAAGCTAGCTCGTCGGCTGTGCGATACAGCCTCGGAACCAAATGCGGACAGTCATTGCACTTCGGTGTTTCCCCTTTTCTCTCACGTACTGTGTAATTTTTCCAACCCCCAGCCATACCTACGCTAGACAGCCGCCCTGTGCGTTACAGTGCGCCGCCCAATACATGTGCATGGCTGGGTTGCTTAATTTCTTTTATTATTATATTTCTTTTTTTTTTTTTTTTTTTATTAATATTTTTTTGTATGTGCAGTAATTTTTATTATTATTTTTTCGATATTTTTCCAAATTTATTTATTCCGTTGTATTTTTCTTTATTTCGCACCTTTAATTTTTCCTCAATATACGAATATCCATTCCTACGCTAAGCGGCCGCCCTGTGCGTTACAGTGCGCCGCCTAATACATGTGAATGGCTATCCTACTCCTAATTATCTTGTTTTGGTCTCGTCCTCACGCTAAGCAGCCACCCTGTTTGCACAGCGTCCTGCCTAATACATGCGAACGAGCCCCTAATTTATTTAATTTTCTCTACTTCAGGACCCGCGGTGTTTTTCGATCCGCCCCTGTCCTTGTATGCAACGTTCGATTCCATCGAACCGTTACATACGACCGTTCTCCTACCGCATCGTACCATCGAACTTTTGTTGCACCAACCTTCTAACTCCGACCGCCCGGACCGTCTGGCCTGACGTCGACCGACGACCGTTCGCTCGGCGAACTTCTCGTTGCATCGAAACGCCGACAACCATTGTCGCTTGCCGACGGTCGTTCGTCTGCTTGAGCCGTTCGACGCGAACCGCCTGCCAACATCCGCCACTGACCATTCGTCCGATCGAACCGAACTTCCCCGAATTTCCCCGTGCATTTTATCGTCGACCGTAACTTTAAATTGATTTATTTCTTCCACAATTTTTTTTTTTTTTTTTTTTTTTTTTTTACTTTGTATTTTTATTTTTTTTTCATAATGAATTTCGTTTTCTCAATTTCTTCTTGATTTTAAATTTCCAAATTACTTCTCTTCTACTCCCTTTCACCTTGTTATTTTAACTTATTATTTCCACTTAATTCTCATTTTTTTTCCATTTGTTTTTTGCTTTTATTCTTTTCCACATTTGTAATATTTTTCTTTAATTGTGATCTTACTATTTTTATTTCTTCTTGCATTTGTTTGTTTTATTCATTTCGTTTGCCATATTTTGTTTTACTTGCGATTTATTATTTTTTTTTTTTTTTTTTTTTTTAAAAAAAACCTCCATTTCACTCACAACACTCTACTCACTATTTTTATTTCTTCCTTACAATGCTATTGTTAAAATAATTTTCCACATCCTTGGTCGTCACGAATCCTTCGTTCCTGTTGAATCCGTCCTTAGGCCAAGGGCTGCCGACTGCGCCAGTTATGATAAGTAGGTTCTTATTAAGTTGCAGGGAGTTGAAGAGTGTCTTAAGTTTGGGTATTTAATTTGGGATTTTAAGTAAGAATCAATACGTCCGTTCGGTTTGCCTTCGATTTTCAGAATGAATCTATATTTTATTCGTTGGTTATTCTCAGCTTTGCTTGTTACATTTGTTTACTTAAGGTGCTGATCTGGCCGAAAAGTGGAATTGGAGCGGATGCAGTTCTGTGGTGAGGGGTATCGGGTGAACCCCGATGTTTGTAGCGGCTCAGCATTTCAAGTGCCTTCCGACACCAAATACTTGTGGACGTCATCTGAATCTTTGATTGTCGAAGGGGGGTCTCGGCGGGGACCGCCGAGGGTAAATGCTGAGGCGACACTTAAGCCTCTGGCTGTCGAGGGGGTTTCGGCGGGGGACCGCCGAGGGCGTATGCTGAGGCGGTAACTTGCGTCTAGTAATTATCCGCTCCATTTTAGGGTAGCATATTGCCCCCGCATCCAGCGTAATTACCAGAGGCAGGTGGTCGGAGCTTAGCTCAACAACCGCACTTATGCTGGCGTGGATGCCCAGCACACCCCTTGTCAGCGCAAAATCAATGTAGCCTGTAGAGCCTCTACTGCCGTAGATACCCATCTTGTTGGTCCTCCTGTTGCTAGCGAGTTCACCTCTGAGCTTAGGACGAGATTTGCTAGTGCAAGGCCTCTCTGGTTGCTCCTTCCCGCACCCCAGAGCCAGAGGGACGCATTCCAATCGCCAGCAACGATGATCCTAGTGCGACACTCTTCCAGAATGTCCTTGAACTCGTCCGTAGTCCATGCAAATCTCGGGGCAGTATACCGCTCCAAAGCTTATAGGGCCAAGTGCTGTTTCGATAGTAGCCGGCGCAAGTTGTACCTTGTTAGTTGCTATAGGTGTTAGCGGGAAATGGGCAAGGCTAGATTTGATCATGATGGCTGCCCCTCATTTGGCGTTGCCGGCACTCGGATCATTGGCAGTGTAGGCTACATAGCCAAATACCTTGGGTGTCTCTGCCCCCTTGCAGTGTGTCTCACTGAGCAGTAAAACATCAATTTCGTGACGTCGTACGAAGAACTCAACTTCAGGCAACTTCGTGGATACGCCGTCGGCGTTCCACACTAGGATGCGCAGCGGCATCATTATGGGGCTTGCTGCACATGGACGGCAGTGAGCAGATAAGAATTTGCCCCTGCTGCTGTGTCTGTTTTTGCTGCTGCTTTAGCAACATCATCATGATCTCCATCTGTTTTTCTAGGGACGCTCGGAGGGAGTTGATGCTATCATTCAGCAACTTGAGGGTGGCTTCGATGTTGTTGTTGGTGTCCATCTGATGCTGTAGTGGCTCTCTCGTCTCCCTTTGTCGGCTGCGGCACCGGTCGTTAAAGTGCTGTTGGGTCGGCTGAATAGGAGACGCCGCCTTGAAGGGTAGCAGTCGGCCTGCTTCCGGCGGTGTAGCGCGGCAAACTTCTCGCATTGCCGTTGTAGATACTCCTGGTACTTGGTGCAGCCCGAATAGTTGGCTGGGTGCTGTTTACCACAATTGTAGCAGGTGCATTCCTCACTACGTGGTCGAGTACAATCCTTGGCAGGATGCTCTCCACCGCACTTCACACAGATGTATTGATTGGCTTATTTGTGGGAGACCCTATACGGTCTGTCCTCCTTAAGCTGATAGCAGTGGAACTCGTATTGCTCGTCCTCAAGCCAGCTGACGATACTTCGAAACGTGCTTTCATCCGCAGCGTAAAGTGGCATGACGCCACTTCGACCTCGCTAATGTCTACCACTCTTTCAATGCCCAACATCAGCAAAATGACGTCGTTAACGCCTTCAAGCACAAAAGGTGGTGGTTTTGGTTGCTTTTTGCTAATAGCAGCCGTCTGCTGCGCAGCAATAACAGCTTGACGGCTAGTGCTGGGCCGCTCGTCACTTACAAGGTCAGCTTCTAAATTAGCGGCGAGGAGTCCGAAACGATTTGATCGGCCGTTGTATCTAGTTTCGGAGATGTCATCCTTCTTGCCAGGGTAGGGTTTTTTCCTCTCTGGGTTTAGAAAAGCGCCTGGTTTAAGCTTGCGCTTAATGGTTTGGAAGCGGGTGTGCATCCCAGCTGGTGATCCATTGTCGCTTGAGAGAGAACCAGTAGTCGAGGGCAGAATCGTGCCAGCCTCGGCTGTTCCGTTCATCGTCTCGGGTAGATTGACTGCTTTTCTAAGCGCCTCGCCAAGAATCTCTTTGTTTTTTATTGTATTCATTCGAGCGACCGCGTGGCCGCTGGGCGGCGGAGCCCCACTTTGTATAAGTAAGTTCCCACTCTTTGAATGAAACTGGTTGAGTTCCACTATGAGTTCCACTATAATATCACTGATAGCGACTTGGGCAAGCGACTTGTGAGGAGTCTTAAAACTCCCCACAAATCGAGGTGCAGGAGAGCTGCCTAGCAACAGCGAAGAAGGCTGGAATGCAGAAGGAGTCAAGGGCAACCAGGTCAAACGGGAAATAATGGACCTTGAACCCGAGCAAAGCGGAGAGACCGTGAACTAACGGTACCGCTCTGGACCTTGGACTCAGGTCGGCCAAGGGCACAGAGGTCGAACGGTAACGGTGCGGACTTTGGTCAAGCACAAAGAGGACGCACCGTGGACCAACGGGACCTGGGTCGGACCTTGTACCGTGTGCCAAAAGGGAAATAACAGGATTTCCCCGGCCTATAAAGGGGACTGCACAAGCGCAGCTCGAGACAGTCAATTCGAATCGCGCGAAGAACCGCAGGTGTCAAGTACAAGCAGGACAGTCAAATCTAACCACGCGAAGAGCCGCAAGTGTCGAGCACAAGCGCGGAGGGTCAAGTTAAGGCACGCGAAGAGCCGTACGCACACGGATACAGTCAAACGGAGGTTCAGACTAGTGAACAGTCAGGACGAACGCGAGTGACGCAGGAGGACGATCCCTGCAAGTGGAACCTGGCACGGTCAGAAAGGTCAGTGGAGTCAGTGGTCGGTCAAGGTGGGCCTGGGAGGAGCGCTAGCTTGACCCAACGGGCGATACACCTCTCCGCCATAACATCCTAAACCTCGAGCCCGATCAGGGAACCGCTGTCGAGGATACCGCAGGACAACGAAGGCACCAGGCAGCGCACAGGAACCTGGCACGGTCGGAAGGGTCGGTGGAGTCAGTGGTCGGTTAAGGTGAGCGTGGGAGGAGCGTTACCTTGACCCAACGGGCGATACACCTTTCCCACCATAACATCCTAAGCCCCAGTCGAGCCGGCACGGGTACGCGAACCGCGCAGACGACGTCGAGGACCGAAACAACCCAGCTGTAAAGAATTCCGGTAATAAAGTTACTACATCCTAAAACTCTGTCTTCTATTTGGTCGGGCAATCACACAAACATAAATTTGGTGGGACGAACACACAAACTCTCTGAGCTAGCCGTTGCAATTCGTAGCGAGCAGAAAATAACAGAATCAGTTCGTTACATCTGGCGCCCAACGTGATTGTCAAGGCCAAAAGAACGGAGAAAAGATGGGGAAGTCGTGGTTATACAACCTAAAGAAGGATGACTTTCCAGCCATAGCGAGCGCGCTAGGGATCAAGCTGGAGGGTTTGGTCGAGGAGATGCGGAAGTCGCTGTCCGAGTTCATCGATCGGACGGTGGATGAGCCTGAAACGGTCGCCATACTGGAAGCGCTACAGAAGGAGTATGGAAAGAGACCGGCCGTAGAGGTAAAACTCACCGGCGTTGAAGGCCTGCTGCTTCACCAGCATGATGGAAGCTAGTGGAGGCAGATCCGAAAGGAAGGAGGTAGAGCATGGACGGCGGGAAGGCAGCCGTTCAAGGAGAGAGAGTCGGGAGGCCAGCCTTGATCGTCGGGATACAACAAGAACGACCCCGCAAGATTACGCAAAGGTGGCGAAACAAGTGCGAGAGTGGAGTTTCCGGTACGATGGACACGAAAAGCCGCTTGAATTCCTGGAGCAGGTGGAGTGGTCAGCAATGACGTATGGGCTGGACATCAACCAGATCCCACGAGCGATGCCAGACTTGCTAAAGGGCAGGGCCTTAAAATGGTTCATTGCCAACAACAGGCTCTGGGAGACATGGGCAGAGTTCATTCAGAGCTTCCAGGAATTCTTCCTGCCCAGAGGTTTCATGACGAAGCTGGCGGACCAGGTCAGGCAGAGGAAGCAGCGACATGGCGAAGGATTCAAGGACTACATGGTGGACATGCAGACGCTCATGAGACCCTTGGGGCTGTCGCGGAGAGAGACACTGGAGCGAATAAGGGAGAACAGCACCCCAGCCCTGCGCATGTTTGTTCGCCCGTACGAGTGCCGGGACCTGGACGCCCTGATGGCCCTGGCCGACGAATTCGAAGAGTTGGACACCCAAAGGGAACGGTTCGAGGTGGAGCGGACTCATAGGGCCCGTCACCAGCGTAATTTCCCAAGAGGGGAGCAGAACGCGGTGTGCAGGAGATGCCAAGAGGACACCACGGGCCCGGCGGGATGCCATAGATGTGGAGGCCAGGATCACTGGACGCGGGAGTGCAGGAACCGTCCGATCAGTTTTTGCTGGGTCTGCGGGAGGATTGGCCCTAGGACCGTGGAGTGCTGTTCAAAATCGGGAAACGCCATGCGACCCCAGCCTCAGAGGGGCAACCTGGGTTCGCAAGGTGCCGCCCCTCAAAATTAATGGGCAAACTGAAGGCGGAGGAAACGCAACTGTCCGCCACAGTGCTCATAGACGGAGTGGAATTAAGGCCACGATGGACACCGGAGCCACGGCTAGTTTCATTATCTAAGAGCTGGCGGACAGGTTGCAGGCGGCGGGAGAGGTCGTAACCACGAGGAGAGAAGTGCGAATGGCGGATGGACGGTACGAGGAGGTCACATACATGATCGAGTTGGATATAGGACTCGGAGAGAGGACCGTAAGGATGCAGCTGCTGATCCTCCACAACATAATCGACGCTCTAGTGCTCGGATGGGATTTCCTAACGAGAGTGGGAGCAAGGATGGAGTGCGCGGGACTGAGCGTTACGATACCAGCGGGTCCGGCGGTCCAAAGCAGGCCACACGAAAGATTGTCGGTAGCGATTGTGGAGAGGGCGCCGGAGTTCGCGGAAGTGGATGTTGACGAGCCGGTGGGGCACGGGTCTTGAGGGCCGAGTAGGGGAGAAAAATAAAGGAAGAAAAAATCAATACTGGATTTATAAGGGAAGAGTGGCACGGCACTACACTGAACAAAAAAGGTGCGATATTCAAAAGGAGGCGAAGCTGGAATGACATAGCCGGTGAAGAGGAGCAGACGGCAGCAGATGGAGGAAGCTGGAGAAGGGCGCGAGGATCAAGATGCCGAGTCGAGACGCTGAACGACAGGGTCTACTAGGCTGAGACTACCGGGCTGAGATCAAGGACGCACAGGTCGACGAGAGGAACTAGTAGCAAGAGTGTGGATGTTCGAGATGCCAAGTCAAGACGCTAAACGACGGAGTCTACTAGGCTGAGACTGCCAGGCTGAGAACGAAAGGCGCATGGTCGACGAGAGAAGGATCGAGAAAGCTGCCTATGCGAGGAGACACCGGCTCCATCTTTTCAAAAAACTTCCGAAGGAAGGGGGAGATGTGAGGAGTCTTAAAACTCCCCACAAATCGAGGTGCAGGAGAGCTGCCTAGCAACAGCGAAGAAGGCTGGAATGCAGAAGGAGTCAAGGGCAACCAGGTCAAACGGGAAATAATGGACCTTGGACCCGAGCAAAGCGGAGAGACCGTGAACTAACGGTACCGCTCTGGACCTTGGACTCAGGTCGACCAAGGGCACAGAGGTCGAACGGTAACGGTGCGGACTTTGGTCAAGCACAAAGAGGACGCACCGTGGACCAACGGGACCTGGGTCGGACCTTGTACCGTGTGCCAAAAGGGAAATATCAGGATTTCCCCGGCCTATAAAGGGGACTGCACAAGCGCAGCTCGAGAAAGTCAATTCGAATCGCGCGAAGAACCGCAGGTGTCAAGTACAAGCAGGACAGTCAAATCTAACCACGCGAAGAGCCGCAAGTGTCGAGCACAAGCGCGGAGGGTCAAGTTAAGGCACGCGAAGAGCCGTACGCACACGGATACAGTCAAACGGAGGTTCAGACTAGTGAACAGTCAGGACGAACGCGAGTGACGCAGGAGGACGATCCCTGCAAGTGGAACCTGGCACGGTCAGAAAGGTCAGTGGAGTCAGTGGTCGGTCAAGGTGGGCCTGGGAGGAGCGCTAGCTTGACCCAACGGGCGATACACCTCTCCGCCATAACATCCTAAACCTCGAGCCCGATCAGGGAACCGCTGTCGAGGATACCGCAGGACAACGAAGGCACCAGGCAGCGCACAGGAACCTAGCACGGTCGGAAGGGTCGGTGGAGTCAGTGGTCGGTTAAGGTGAGCGTGGGAGGAGCGTTAGCTTGACCCAACGGGCGATACACCTTTCCCACCATAACATCCTAAGCCCCAGTCGAGCCGGCACGGGTACGCGAACCGCGCAGACGACGTCGAGGACCGAAACAACCCAGCTGTAAAGAATTCCGGTAATAAAGTTACTACATCCTAAAACTCTGTCTTCTATTTGGTCGGGCAATCACACAAACATAAATTTGGTGGGACGAACACACAAACTCTCTGAGCTAGCCGTTGCAATTCGTAGCGAGCAGAAAATAACAGAATCAGTTCGTTACAGACTATTCGCAATTTGTGCCACTATTTTGGACTTTTCACTATGAAAAGTAATTTTTACTTTTTCTCGTTGATTTTTTGCGTACTGTCCACAGTGTTTATGGCGACAATATATACCATTCCCGTGATATTTAACGTTCTTTAGGTATTCCTGCATTTCCTTCAGTTTATTCCAAACAGTGTTGTTAAATTGAAGCGCACATTTCATGGGGTATTTGTCAGTTAAAACTCTGCTATTCAAGCAATCAAAGTAAGTGCAACAGTGTGACTAAGCGTCTGAGTTGCCAGACATACCCGCATAAGCTCAAATCTAGTTGGATTAACGTGATTTCTTGTTAATTTAGTCATTCTCGTTACTGATCTCTGATTTAATTCGTATACCTCTCGGATGACATCAAAGTCAACAAGTCCGTCACGGATTTCAAAATTAGCTTTCAGAACATTATTCCCTATAGACTTGAAAAGATGCGGAATGTCATAAAACATATAATATTTTTTATTATTAAAGGTAAAGTAAGGTTTCTCATTGGTGACTTCAAGTAGTGAGGTACATTTTCTATTGTTACCTCCTTAATCATAAACTACACCCCTCACTTTGAAACCAATATTTTCACAATATTAATGTTTTTATAAATAGGTTTTTTTTATTGCTACTTCATAACAATTTAATATGCATTTTTTCTCAGATTCATTCATTTCTTTAATTGTTTCTATAAGGGCTGAGTACAAACATTCGTTGTCTCCCGGCTGTATTTTTTTTATGCTGTTCCACTTTTGTAACGATGATGGACTGGGAAAATTTAATTTAAGCAAGTCCCTTAAAAGCGTATATGTTAAAGTGGACCTGTAATATATGTTTTGAGCAAACAATTTTTCCGAATCATTCCATCTTGTATTTGCGCCCTTTTTTTCTTTAAGAAGCATTTTCGGCAATATCTTTTCATTTCCCGTTAAATTAATTTTGTCAATTTGAGAAAGTAGGTTTTTTCCGGACTTTGATTCCAACCTAATCATCTTTCGTTTCAAATTTGAATTTTCTCTTCTCAGCATTCTAATTCGAATTTGTCTTTCATCAGACAATTTTTTATAAGCCAAACATTTTGTTTGAAACATTTTTAATGTTTTCGTGTTTTTATGGCACTGACGACAAACGTCACCAGGGGACTGTGAACGACATCTTTTTTGTGGAGGCGATCTTACAGCATTGAAATAAATATCATCATTTTTGCAACTCTCATATTTAATTAGGTTGCGATCTGGAATTGTTCCTATCCTTAGATATTTTACCACAATATCATCTGGCGAGAAATGATCTTGGCATAAAAACAGTGAGGAAGTGCTCGCCACAAAATCTTCTGTACATTGGCTCTTTTCCGCCCATTTCATTAAAATTGTTGGATCCTTTTCAGGAAACCTAAACAATTTAAGAGCGGGGCAATCGCGCCTAGATCTCTGACTGTGGGGGAGGCTGCACTTGTTCCCACTGATATTTGATCTGTTTTTGTCGGCCATAGCCAATTTTTCATAAAACAATTAACGTTAAATTCAAAAGTTTAAACCATCATCGAAAAGCAGCAGTACCAGAACAACGTAATATAGGCGCGACAAATTTGGAAAATATGTACACTTCCAAAATTTTTTTTTTTTTTGCTCTACTTAGCACAATAACTTTTCGCACTTTATCGCAATTGTGCTTAAATAAATCAGAAAATCAATTTTTTTAAATTTAAAAATGCGGTTATATTAATAAAATTTGGAGTTATCATCGTCGGCGTGTTTGGGTTTTTTGTTTCCCAAACTTTTCAATTGTGTTTTGACGGAATTATCATCGTCAGCGTGTTTGGGTTTATTTTTTCCAAAACTTTTCATTTTCTTGGTAGCGGATAATTCAACGCTGGCTTGCTCAGGACACTCCGATGCCGAGCTACTCAAACTTCCTTCTACGATAATTGATTCTGTGGTATTCACCTTTTGGTTGTCAAAGTATTTTTGTATTATGTATTCCCTTAATGGAAGAGTGTTTTTACTTTACTTTACTTCACTTTACTTTACTTTACTTTACTTTACTTTACTTTACTTTACTTAGTAAAATCGACTTGTTTTTAATCTTGTCGTCACATATGCCGTCAGCACGCGGCAGATCGAATCCCAATAACCAGGGAGATCCTGCTACTCATAGCTGAGAAGAGGTGCTTACGCACTAGGTGGATGAGGTCTCGCCACCCGCTGGACAAGACGGAATGAAATAGAGCGCTGAGTAGGGTCCGTTGCGCGTTGGCGTTGCGCAAATCAGAATGGTTTGACGAAAGGCTTTCCAACACTGGAGTCGAAAGTGAAGCGACGCATTCACTCTGGAAGGCCACGCGTGCTATCAAAAGGCGTTGCACGAGGAAGGCCTACAGTAACGGTACATGGTGTCGGACCGACTTGGAGCGGAGGTATTCGCTGCGCACCTCGCCGAGCGATTTCAACCATTCAATCCTGCCAGCCTGCAACAGGTTGAAGAAACTCAGGAGCAGTTGAACCAAGCGCTTCAAACGGACCCACCAATCACGACGTTTGAACCTTGCGAGATAGCCGATGTCATTGCGAACCAGAGTAACAACAGAGCACCAGGACAGGACGTTATCTGCAACGCCACATTGAAGGCACTGCCCAGTCATGCGATCCTCTACATAGCGTTCGTTTTCAATGCCATCGTGAGGTTGCAATACTTCCCTCATCAGTGGAAGCTCGGGATAATCTCCATGATCCACAAACCTGGCAAGCCAGAAAGGGAGCCTGCCTCCTACCGGCCGATCAGTCTTCTCCCTTCAATTTCGAAGGTGTTTGAGAGACTGATTGCTGCCCGGATTGTAACGATCATGGAAGCCCAGGGAATTACCACTGAGCACCAGTTCGGTTTTCGTGCTGGCCACTGTACTGTCGAGCAGCTCCATCGGGTCGTCGAGCAAATTCTGACTGCCTACAACAATAAGGAATATTGCAAAAGCCTTTTCCTAGACATTCGGGAAGCGTTTGATCGGGTGTGGCACATCGGACTCCAGCTAAAAATCAAACAGACGCTACCTGCTCCATATTTCGGGTTGTTGAAATCGTACCTGGAAGGAAGGCGATTCGCTGTGCGTTTCCATTCAGCACTTTCCACCGAACATAATGTGGCAGCTGGAGTTCCACAAGGTAGTGTCCTCGGCCCCTGCTTTACTACCTGTATAGCCACGATATGCCGCAGCCAGACGTAAGCCTATACAGGAAATCTATGTTGGCCACATTTGCCGATGACTGTAGGCTAATGGCGCCTTCCTCGTGCAACGTCTTTTGATAGCACACGAATTACCTGTTTATGTACACGTATTTCAAAAGTTAGATACAGTACCGAACCAAGAACAAATTCGAGTCCGAGTAGATCGTCTTAGCTTGAGCTTTATTTCAAAACTGCCCGCTTATTTCTAAGTTAGATTTCTTTTATGCGATCAATCGCTCTCTTTAATTCTCTATGGTTAGTTCTTATATCTTGAGTGTTTCTCTGTTTATATTATTGGGGTATATATATGTATGTGGTTTCTTCTTAGCTCAGCGGCGAACCTCGCTGCAACTTGTGATTTCTGGTTCCCAATTAGCTAATCCCCGAGAGAGACAAATACAAATGCCCGATAAACAGCAACAACTGCTGGACGGGATCAGAGAGCTTCAATCCCAAGTTGAGTTACCATTTAATTCAGCTACAGAATCACCGGCGACGTGCAATGGGGAACTTGACCTGTTTTTTGGCATAAATTAATATCTCGTAAACTATTTAAGTTACGATGATAATTTTTTTTTCTAGTCTTATATACACCTTAACCATTATTTTATTATCTTCAATTCGCACAACAACAATTCAGTGACTTCTCGCGGAAGAGGAAGTCGCTAATGTTTTTGAATACGACTGCCTAAATTTAGAGACGATATTATGGGGTCCGAAATTTTCAATCCTTTGTGAAACACATCAGTAAAGTGGAATTCAGCTTTGCTTGAATTAAGTTCACGCTAAGGTTGCCTTCCGCCCATTCCGGGTATTTTGCTGCAACCTTATTCAGCTTTCTATTGCATATTTTCCAGTTATGCAATAAATTTACTTTAATTATTTTCAAAAATACTGTCGTCGATATGCCCACAAATTAATTTGAATATTAAATTTAGTTTTTCACAAGCTAGCGTGCGCCACACACTTCTACTAGGGCCGCATTGCTAACCGAGAGGCTAACTAAAAATAGATGCTCACCGATGCACGTGCTTTATATTTGCAACAGCTGACTTTACAGCTGTTATTTCTTAACATAAGACTGTTCATTTAACTTTTCCGTTACATAACATAACGCTTTGATCAATTCTTAACCCGTTAAGAACAAAATTTGCAAAATTCGAAAAATTTAAAAAAACACTTTCATGCCAACAAAACAGGTCAAATTCCCCATAGTGCATTGGAAAAATGGGACGGACAACAACGCCGCAGATGGAGCGGTCATTTTGTTTTTCAACGATGACGACGAAAAATACCGGAATCAGCAGCGACACAATTATCCATACGCTGTTTGTTTTTGAGATCCCCCAGAATGTTCGTCCGATCCCAACAATCTGGGAGGAAAATGACCTTGAGACATGCCAAAATGGCAGACAAAATAGTAGAAACCGTGGTCTCTGTCAGCATTTTTGCCATCGCCCCAAACGATTCAGCCGCATGCATTTTAGTGAATGCAGTTGCGCGTCCTAGCAGCCAGACTAGTGGTGCTACATCCCAAAACCTGTTCAAATTCTCAACGGTCACTGATAATCAATCGCAGGAAAATAAACAAGCATTGCTATTATCATCACCTTTTTGGTAACGGAGCTCGGAAGTGCAGGTCTCCCTGCTCCCTTGCGTACTTTCTAAACTAACTTTTTAAACATTATCAGAAGTCCGTCTTCACATTATCGACCGCAAGTCCCTCTATAGATTCAATTTCGACTCAAGCACAGAGCACCAAACAATCCGATCTCATATTGTGAGTTGCAAACGGAACAGTCCTTCATACCTACGGAAACATGCTAGTTGACGTAAGCTTTGGACTCCGGCGCCTTATTCTCTGGTAGACACAGTGGCTGATACCGAAGTAGCCATCGCGTAGATTTGTTCACCCATTTTCATCTTCTCGTCGACGCTAAGGAGCAAAAACTGATCAATGCCGCAACGTGTATATCGTCCCTATCTTATTGCTCAGTCACTGTATCAGCACAAAAATATGCAATCGACACGATGTATAATAGTACATTGAAAAAACAGGAAGCCCAATCTCTGATCAGATGCGACGATTATCTGGTAACAAACCTTAAACCACAAAAGCAGAAATCGACTTCTTGCTTCAACAGGGCATTTGACGTCCTTCAAAAAGCCAGTGGTCAAGTCCACTGCATATGGTTAGCGAAAATGATGGAGAATGGCGTACCTGTGGTAATTATTGCAAACTCAACGCTATAACTATACCCTACAGTTACCCAATTTAAATATCCACAATATTTCAGAGCAGCTACCCTGGAAAAGATATTTGCTTTTCTCGATCTGGTGAAAGCGTAATATCGGATACCAATGGCTGAATGTTAAATTCCTAAAACCACCGTTTGGTCTGAAGAATGCCACACAGACATTTCAAAGGTCTTCTAAAGACCTTCTAGAGACGGTCAATGAAAACACATCTACATTTGTTGAATTATATTTCAAAACTGATTTTATAACGTAGCTAGATTACGTAGCTAACATGAGAATTTCAAAACTAGTGCTATCGCGTAAGGCCAATGCAGCCTAACATCTGCTTGCCTGTGAAATTATCATACAAGTGGCTTGCGACCCGCAAGTGACTTGTTTTTATCATATTACTAGCATTGATTCGTAGGGAATCAAATTACATATACACGTATGTAAACGTGTGTATAATTTACGAGCTAGTTTGTCATTCTGAAAAGGGCTGAAAAAGGTAGCGAGATGTTGTTGAATTTTACAATTTTTTCTTTATTTTTTATTCTGAATTCAAAATTAAAATTTGAAAACCATATATTATTTTATTTATTTTGATTACAATTGCATTAATATTGACCAATCCACCCGGTATAGTAATTGTAATACATATATTTTTCTTATAAAATATATAATTAAAACAATAATTATTAATATTGCCAATATCAATGACGTGTGTCCGGTAATGTGATGAACATTTAATTCCTTTAATTTGAGCTTGTGCGTTTTAATACAATTTTCGGTGTTTCATTAATCTCCGAATTATATTATATTGAGAACGTACTCCGCTCTTTGGATTTAATGCTATGCTGAGCTATTAATATTTTATCATCAGTCAACCTAAGTGTTAAAATTCCTTGCTCGGGTAAACCAACTATTTCTAATTTTGAGTCTCCGTACTGAAATCTAGCCTTGGTGTTATTTCGGACCCTTAAAAGCCAACTAATTTTTCTTTCCAACTCAACCCAATATGACATGCCCTTAACAACCGATTTATAAATACAATAAAAGCCTATTGGGTTTGAACTGTCATCGTTGACACTGCTTCAAGGCCTACTTCCTTCACCAACTCTTTTGGTTGATTGCCACTTTTGACACTTATTGTCATAAGATGATACGCAATCAATCTTGAAATTATAACTAAAATAATGAGAGTCATCATGTACCATAATCATTTTTTCGTCAATTGCAACTGGAACTCGAACAACTCTATATAAAGCTAATGCCTGTCTACCAAAGCTGATTATAAGCTTTCTATAAAAAAAAGCGCCTAGCTGTCAATAAAAAATATACTTCTTTTAATTCTGTGCCAGTCGTGACATTTCATTATTGTTCACTAGGACAGATTTTAAATCACTAAACAAAAGCAATACAAAAAAAAAAAAATTGACAAATTTTCATTTATTTTTGAAATTTAACATTTTAATTGACTAGGCTTCAAAATTTTAGTATTAAGTTGACCATGGTTGATGTCTATTAATAGGTTTATGATTCCGGCTTGTATTTTCTCGAATTTATCAATAATATTACTAATTGCTTGGTTATCATGAAAAAATTGATTGATTTCTTGTACACATAGTATGATTCATGTAAAATAGAAGTCATATTTTCAATTAGTTTAATCATTCCCATAAAATGTCATCTGTCGTTCTTTTCAGAATGCTTATGAAGTTTGTTTCTGATTTAATTCATTAAGACTTTGCTGATTGGTTAATACAAGTTATCTTTTATTTACCCTATTTATACCCTATCTTCCTCATCCATGATCCCAAATAAGATATGATAAATGGATCCCACAAATCCAATAGCTTGTTTAAAAAACGAATGCAGCTTTTAAATATAAGAAATATTAATACCCGTTACTCATTGAGTAAAAGGTATACTAGATTCGTTAAAAGTATGTAACAGGCATAAAAATACGATTCCGACCATATAAAGTACGTGTATATATATATTCATGATCAGGATCAATAGCCGAGTAGAACTGTCCCTCTGTCCGTATGAGCGCCTCGATCTGAGGAACTACAAAAACTAGAATATTCCAGAGACGCCAACGTCTATGACGCACCGCAAGTTTGGCAAATGATGTTGCCACGCCCACAACCGCCCAAAACTGTGACACCTAAACTTTTGAAAAATGTTTTGATATTTATCTATTTTTATATTAGTTTGTAAAAAAAAAAACTTGTAAAAAATCTTAAAGGTTTTTTCATTTTATTCTTTCGTATTGTACTTGTTCGGAGAAAAATGTTTAAGTATGCCTAGCGGTTTTGCGAGATCGGTTTTTAGTTTGGCTATGTGGGAGTTCCATATATATTAATAGTTGATTGTGAGGCCAGGATTTTGACGGATCCTGTTGTTGGGATATTGGGTTGGCCTGAGATAATTTTTGCACTGCAGTTATGCTTGCGGCCGATGTGGAGGATCTGACACTTGTATTTTGATAAGACTGCGCCAGAGTGGTTGTTTTAATCGTCAGTTTGGTTAAAGGTGTTGGTTAGATTTTTTTTTTGTTTTTTATTATGTTCGATAAGTAGAAGGCACAGAATTGAACTTGTCTGGAGATAGAGATATCGTTGGTCAGGAAGTTATAAGCTATAAGGAATAAAATAACTGAAATTGGGGATCCTTAAGGGATGCCATTGTTTAGAAAGAAGGAATTGGAGAGATGTTTATGCCGATGACGGTTTTTGGGGGTTTAATTATGCAGGGGATTAGACTGAATTTAAATGATTGAGGAATATGTGAAGAGAGAACTTGGTTGAAACGAATAATTATTCTAAATTTAAAGGAGATGAGAGAGCTTATGATTATTGGATAAGATAGGCGATCAAGGCGTGGTGTGTTGCCTTTCAAGGAGTTAAGGGCGGAAGAGAATTCAATGTAAAATATATCTTTTCCAATTTCAAGTGCGATTTTAGTGGGGATATAACTTTGGGTTGGGACAAGACGTTCCTTGCTAAGTGGGAATGTTGGCGAAAAGTTGTGATCGCCGGCTTCATCTGACCAAGTTTGGCCAAAAGATGTGTGACTAATTATACAATGGATGATTTCCTGTGGGAATAAGCCGCATAGCTTCTTAATATGTGACCATATTATGGGTGGGGTTGAAAAATGGTTGATATCTGAGGGAAGCTTTATCATAGATGCTTTCTTGGCTTCTCTAATTGATATTTTCAGTTTATTATTTTGTAGGACCTTACTTCCCTTTTGACTACCTACCATTTATGGGCTTTGTTTTTTGGTTTTTATCCGAGACAGGTCGTTGTTTCACCAGGGAACAGTGCGTGCTTTGGTAAAGGCGGTGTTTTGTTGAATGGGCAGGTGAGCACTTTGGTGGCTGCCTCTTGGTTAATGTTAGGATTTGAGTTGTAAGCCCTATTGAAACTGAGGATTTTATCTTTGTAGAGATTCCAATCTGCATCTTTAAGTCTGAATGAGGGTTTTGAGGTGAGGTTGAGATTTAAAACATGGATATAAGTATTGAAGTGATCGCTGGCCTGAAGATCATCAACTTCCCAGTTGATTCCAGGAGCGATATTAGCCGGGCAAAGGAAAGGTCTATGCGGGTGTATGTGTTGTGGGTTGAGAAGTGTGTTGGAGATTTCTCGTTAAGAAGGATATAGTTAGAAATGTCTAAATATTTGGCTATAGTTTTGCCCCAATACGGATGCCAGCTGTTAAAGTCACCCGTCATAAGTGTTTGAGGAAGTCAAGTTTTGGGAAGTCAAGGACGTTGGTTAAGTTATTAAAATTAAAGGGTTTTGAGGAGGATATATACATATGATGAGATTAAATTAAATTTGGTTTTGGAGTGGATGGTAGACCCAACTGCGTCGAAGTCTGAGTTTACGGGGTGTTTGTTGTGAGTTATAAAGTTATGTATAAGGAGGGCTGATCCGCCAAAACTATTTCTGATATTTTTAATGGTATAAGGAGAGTAGTTGATGGGAATGATGAGAGAGGTAAGGTTTGTGATGTGGGTTTCCTGGAGAGGAATGATTTGAGGGCTGAATGTTTTACAAATAACTTGAAGTTCTAGGTAGTTGTTTCTGTAACCTTGTATATTCCATCGAATTATTTTCAGCATTACGTTATAGGAGTCGATTTTTATGAACTGTTAAAATTATATGGTGGTTTGAATAGCTTAAGTTGTGGGGCTTGGTTTTGTTTGTTCTGTAAATTTGCTGTCTCGCAGCAGCCAGCAGCTCTCAAATTGATGTATTGTAAACATACTAACTGTTGGAGCACTAGCTTAGGTTAGAAAGAAACAATTGTTGAAATGTGTAAACTTAGATAAAAAATGTTAACATAGCATAACAGCTTACATACGAGCTTAATTTGTAGTTGCGCTCATTGAATTACTCTTCTACTGAAAAGCCTTATGCTCAGAAAATTTGGTATAGTTCGTGTGAGCAGTCGTTTTGTAAGCATAGAACCGTGAAGCTGCGCCAGCGCAATAAATTTGAAGAACAATTGCAACTGCGGACTTTATATTGGAAAATCCCCAGCTAGATCGGAGTCGCATTTTAATAATTTTTTACTTGGGAAAACTCTCCCCAGGATTCTCATGGCGCTGAAACGAGGACTACGGCTTTTTTCGTGGAAACTCGCGTCGGAAATTGAACATATTTAGTGAATTTTCGTCATCTCGGAACTTGTAAATTTTTCCGGTTTCTTATAACCTAGCTGGCGGATTTCAGTGCAGACTCGTCTGAATAAGGAATGTTTGGAAAAAACATGCCAAATAGTCAGGTAGTGCACTAAATTAATTAATTAATTAATTAAAGTTAACAACTTTTTTTTTTTTTCTCTTAAAGCTTTATTGAGGCGTACGGGGAAATCTGGGAACCCCTTAAGTCCTTTTTCTCTATTGATTCAGCCCATTTGGGCGCGCCGGCTAACTATAGTCTAGTTAGCTTTATCAATTTAACAAAATTTTAACAAAAACAAAACAATCACAGATAACAAATAACTTATGATAATGGTCAGCTTCTGCTGGCTCTTGTCAAATGAGATCGGGAAATGAGATCCCTTGGTTGCCTTCTGCTGAGCCTCCTTGTTGGGCGAGATCTGTTTAGAGCGCTGATAAGTCGATTTCTGTGGCGCTCCAGCCTGTCATGGTATCGACTCGAGTGCTGATATATCTCGTCGAAAACCGTCGCGAGTTTGAGGTCTCTGTGAAGGGTGGTGTTTCGCACAAGCCACTCGCAGCCGGTGATGAGTCTTGCGACCTTATTTTGGATGGCCTGGATCATTTTGATTTGGCTGTCACATGCCAAGTGCACTTCACACAGATGTAAGCTTTGCGGCAGTATTTGGCCGTGTGACCAACCTGCTGGCATCGATGGAATTGCACGATAGCAGTGCGCTTGCGAAGTGGTTCTATTACCACTCTCATATGACATAGAGTCTTCACTGCTAGGATCGCCTTGTTATTGGCCGCAGCGGCAATATTGATGAAGAATATATTGACTGGCTTATTTGTGGGAGTGCCAGGTTCGCTGCGCTTTAGGGGCATATGTACATCAAGCACCTTGTGACCAACTTTTTCAATCTCTTCTTTGATCTGGCTGGACAGTGTGCTATGGTGCAAAACTTTTTTGCAGACTCTACACGGTGTGTCCCCCTTAAGCTGGTAGCAATGAAACTCGTATTGCTCGTCCTTGAGCCAGCTGACGATATTTCGAAACGTGCTTGCATCCGCAGCGTAAAGTCGCATGACACCACCCAATGATGCTCTAGTTTTGACCTTCCTGAAATCTACCACTCTTTTAATGCCCAACATCAAATTGACGTCGTTAACGGCTGCAAGCACGATTGGTGGTGGATTTGGTTGCGCTTTGCTAATAGCAGCCGTCTGCTGCGCAGCAATAGCAGCTTGGCGGCTAGTGCTGGGCTTATATAGTAGCATCCATAGTTGATTGAGTGGTGAGATCTTCGCTAAATTGTTGGTCGATTGGGACCCTAGTTGCAGCTAGCTTACAATCGGCATTGGGGGGGGGGTTCGTTGGCCAAATAATAAAGCCCTCACCGAGCAGAAAGCCACATTGAATTCAATTTATAGTCCCGTGCCTATTACGTAGATGAACAAGATTTATAATTAATACATAAAAAAAATTTAATAGAAAGAACGAAATTCTGAGAGCTCATGGGTGTATGATGCCGCTATGCCAGTATATCTAATGGAAATGAGGTTACACTGATGGTATAGTAACCCACCCTCCATGATTTATCTTTGGCACTATATGGTAAATCACTAATTTATGTGTTACCCTCTCATCATACTTTTCGCCTTTTCACATAAGGAAAAATATATTTATTTATCCAAACATTATAACAATTTTATTCATTTAATAATAAGATAAAATACAGTATATAAGGCCATGTTGTCTAGTTGATAGGAGTAAAAAAATTAGAATTTAATTTTAGTCAACCTAATAAAATTTAATTTTTTTTTATCGTTATGTAATTACGTTAACTATAGTTCATATAGTTCTAGGGAAATCAATATATTTATCGACCACCAACCCCTCACCTTCGCTGTTGCCGACAGGAACACGAGTGCCAAGATTAAAAGGTGGAAATCTTACATAGACCAGCATAATGCCAAGGTTTTCTATAAACCTGGCAAAGAAAATTTCGTGGCAGACGCCCTATCTAGGCAGAATTTGAATGCCTTACAAAACGAACCCCAATCAGACGCTGCGACCATTCACAGCGAGCTCTCCCTGACCTACACGGTCGAAACCACAGACAAACCGTTAAATTGCTTCAGAAACCAGATTATTCTGGAGGCAGCACGTTTTCCGCTCAAGCGAAACCTAGTGCTCTTCCGAAGCAAATCTCGCCACTTAATCAATTTTACTGACAAAAGTTGGCTATTAAAAAACCTCAAAGAAGTTGTTAATCCTGACGTCGTGAACGCTATACATTGCGACTTGCCCACACTAGCAAGCTTCCCATCCACCCAATTCCGTCACTATAAGAATGTCGTGATAGATATAACCAACAAATACGAACAGAGTGCAACCAGTGGTGTCTAGAACAATATTGGACATAACATCACCCCTGTTTCAGATTATTAACCTTTTCCCCAATATCAAAGCGGTCTATTGTGACAATGAGCCTGCATTCAACTCAGAAACGGTCACCTCTGTGCTCAAGAACAGCATCGGCATTGACATAGTAAATGCGCCCCTACTCCACAGCTCGTCCAATGCCCAAGTCGAACGGTTCCACAGCACATAGACAGAAATCGCCAGGTGTCTGAAGTTGGACAAAAAGACGAATGACACAGTAGAACAAGTCTTGAGGGCAGCGATAGAATATTACAAAACCGTGCCTCTGTTACTCGTGAGAGACCAATTGAGGTGGTTCACTCAGGGGCCCACAAGCGCTGCCTAGAAATCAAGGTAAGATTAGTAAAGGCACAGCAAGACAGCATTGGAAGATGCAACCCATTCCAGCAAAACGTGTTCCTGGTGGGAAAACACGTGTTTGTAAAGAACAACATGAGGTTAGGAAATAAGCTAACCCCACTATGCACGGAACAAAAAGTGCAGGCAGACCTTGGAACGTCTGTTCTTATTAAGGGGAGGGTGGTCCACAAGGACAACCTCAAGTAGGCATTCCCTTTACAGTTAGTTAGTAAGTTATGTTAAGGAAATCCCGAGCACTGTTATATCACCTTGTCTTAATTTCCAGGTTCACCCTCATGATGTTCATGTCCTTGGTAGTAGCGAATGCTCGGATCACTGAGTTTTCGCATGCCAACTACATTCCTATGTTAGATGGGGATGTGCTGGTGTTTGAACAGAGTGACCTCTTGAAACATTCGAGTAACCTTTCCGAGTACGCTAGTATGATAGACGAAACACAGAAACTGTCCGAGTCCTTTCCCCATTCGCATATGCGTAAGTTACTAGAGGTCGATACTGACCATCTTAAAACCTTGTTGTCCGTCCTCAAAGGCCACCATAGGATTGCTAGGAGATTTCCTAGATTTCCTAGGAACTGCCTTAAAGGCAGTGGCGGGTACTCCCGATGCCACGGACCTTCTAAAGATTAAGATCACAGAGGCCCAACTACTAGAGTCTAATTCCAGGCAGATAATTATAAATTCCGAAGCCCAGAAACAGATAAATAAGTTAACTGACACCATCAATAAGGTGATCAGCGTCCGTAAAAGTGACTTGGTTGATACCTCGCATTTATATGAAGCACTACTGGCAAGAAATAGGATGCTGTCTACTGTAATAGATATAGATGTAATAGGTATAGATGTAGTAGATGTAATAGATTTGGTTTTGGAGCTCAGAGCATCTGCTCTGTTTGAATCGGTTTATTCGAATGAATTCATATTGCTGTTCTTGGGTACAGCTACCCGTACATGGTGTGCTTAAGACTATGTGTTTGTTATATTATATACATATACATGTGTATGCAGAGGGCATACATATGTTATGTATAGCTTGACCACTTGAGCTGCTAAGTGCATGCTCAGCATTCTCACGCTCCGCGATCGGCTTATGTATAAGCGTTAGATCGTATTTCAAGAGCTGGAGTGTTCATGTAAGTGTTGGTGGTCTATTGATATTATTTATGTTTATTATAATTTATGTGACAAAGTGTCACAATGTATATACTTTACTTACATATTAACTCTACTCTACATATTGAGGGTAGATACACTACACCTCCCTTTTTAAAGAAATGACGTAATATATGTAGTCATTTTTAAAAAATTATTATTTGTTTTTTTTTCATTATTTTATATTTTTGCTATTTTTGTTTTTGTGTTGTTTTTTTTGTTTTTTTTTTTATTATAATATACATATAATTTTTTTTTTTTTTTATTTTTATGTATATAAAATTGTATTTTGATTTGTTATTTATTTATATGTATTGTGTAGATTTAAAATAAGTCTAGGCACGAGAAGTATCTTGCTCGTCCTAATTGCTCAAGAATATCGTCTATTCTTGGAAGTGGAAATTTGTCTGATAAGAGCTTTTTATTAATTTGTCTATAATCGATTACCAGTCGCCATCGTTTTGTTGCGGAACCTGCTAATGATTTCTTCGGTGCTAGTAGCAATGGGCTGTTGTATTCAGATACGGCTGGTTCTACTATTTTATCATCAATTAATTTGTTAACTTCTCTGTGTATTTCTTCTTTCTGTGATTCTGGTATTCTATAATTTTTTATGTATATCGGTTCATCATCTTTCAATCTAAATTTTTGTTTGTAAAAATTATTGGCACTTATAGATTCGGTTTCAAGTCCGAATATGTCTGTGTAATTTGTGCATAATTTATTTAGTTCATTATTTATGTTAATTTCTTTCGTTATCTATTCTTTTTACTATTTTATATTTGTTAAGACTTTCAAATTGTATCTTATCAATATTTATTATTTGGTTTCTTTTGGTTGTGTTTATTATACGAATTACTGTGTTTTTACTAGTCGTTATTGTATTTGCAATAAAGATGCCTGTGTCTATTTCTTGATTAGGAATGAGGATCTGTTCATCGGATGTATCTAATTTAATTAGTCGGACTACTTCGGATTGGGCTGGTAATAACGTTGAGTTATTGCCTATTGTATGTGTTATTGGTACGTTTATTGGACAAGTGATATTGTCTGGTCGCAAAATTAACCAGTCTTCTTCTGTATTAAAATCTAATTTGCAATTGTATTTCTTTATAAAGTCTATTCCGATGATTCCATCGGTGGGTATTGGGAAATTAGATTTAACTATGTGGAAATTATGTGGAATTATGTAATTATTTGTTGCTAGTTCTATGTTTACTAGACCTAGAGAGGTTGTTGAACCTTCTCCAACTCCAAAAATGTTTGTTATTGTATTTTGGTCTATGTCTTGGAAATTATCTGAGCTGTTTTTGATAAGTGAAATATCTGCTCCTGTATCTATTAAAAATGTTAATTTTCTATTATTATTATGCACATGTATAAAAATGTTGAAACTAAGATTGATTGTGTGAACCGTCTTATTTAGTTTCCCGAAGCTGTAGCATTTTGTGATGTACTAGCCGTTTCGATTGCTCGGACATTGTTATTGTTGTTGTTATTTTGATTTTGTCTATTACCTCGGCTGGAATTATTCCTTCCTCGGTTGTTTCCTCTGTAATTTCCTCTGAAATTACCTCTGTTGTTGTAATTGGTATTGTAACCACCGCGGTTACCTCGGCCTCGGCCTCGGTAATGGCCGCGATAGTTGTTATTTCCCCTGTAGTTTTGTTGTCCATTGTTGAAATATAGGACGCTACTGGGACTGCCTATCATTTCAGTGGAGCAGTGTATGTATTTTCCTGCTGCATCACTGAATGTATTGTAATTACCAGCTTCGAGTATTATTCGTAGCTTTTCGTATTCACAATTTTTAGTCATTGCTTGTATTGACTCTTTAGTTGCGAAGTTATCCGCAATTTCGACTGAAAGGCCTAAGTCAATATATATTGTTTCTAATTGCTTACGCAAATTGTCAATTTCAGTGGTGTATTGGGAAGCTGTCTTCCCTTTCTGTTTAATATTTAGTAACTTTGCTTTTACAACATCAGCTGATTCACCTTTTACATTACTATTTAGTATGTCAATGATGCCTCTGATGGTTGTTTCATTTGTTACTTTGTATAAAATTGGTCCTATTATTTTTGATTTTATTATCTCTACTGCTAGATCTTCCTGAGTTCCCTTTGTTCTATCTGTTATTCTTAACGCTGTTATAAAGCGTGTCAATGATGACTTTTTGCCATCGAATTCTGGTATTGTTGTCGATAATTGTCGAACATATTCTCTATTTTTCTCAATTTGGTCTGTCATTGTTGTTTCGTTGTTTTTTATTTCAATGTCTTCTGGTAACGACTCAATATCGCTTTCGATTTCAATGTCGATATTACTTTTAGACTCCTCAAGATTTTGTAATTGGTTTTCATATATATTAACCAATGAATGCAAATCTTCAGGTATTTGAATATCTAGATTATGTCTGATGCTAATATTAATCAATCTTTTATTGAGAGATCTTAGTATTTTATGACAATGTTTCTTATGTGTTTCTGTTAATCTATCTTCTATAGTTGTGACTATTCTACATATGTTATTGTATTCTTTTATTATTATCTTTATGTGTATTTCTAGAGTCTCTACTTTAATAGGTACTCTTTGCTTACACATTTATATGATTTGTCAAATACTTCTTTATTATGGTTTATTGACGCTGCTATTTTGGGCCATTCCATATGTACCCACTGTGAATCACTCATTTGGTGTTTCTTTTATATTCGCCACAATTTTGTCTACTAAAGTGGAATTCGGAATCATATAAATGTATTTGACAAGAAGGATGTCTACCTATTGTGTTTTTCCTTGATAAAAATGGTATTCTATACTGTTGTCTATATTCTGTATAGTCTTCTAAATCATATCTATATTGTTTAATTTCGTAAGTACAGTTTATATCTTGTCTAGGCCATCTGCACGGCTTTGATATCTTTTCTTAAGTCGTTTATTATGTTCCTGATAAATCTTAAGGGTCAAACTCAAAATTGATATGACAGTCATAATCAATAACAAGATGAATATATTTTGTAGTTCATCTTTGTGATCAATTATTCTTACTTCATTAACTACATTGGCTGTTGGGTGATCTACTCTTGATTCAGTAGAACCCATTTTGGAAATATTAATTTGCAATAAAGAAAAAATGAAATCTGTTTAATCTCTCAATTTATTGGAAATAAAGTTTAAAAAGTTTTTATAGTGAATATTGAAATTTAATGAATTTACTTTAAATATTTGCAACTTGTATTAAATATATAAATAAAGTTTACATTTCATTAGAATTTAAAAAAAAATCTCCAACCACATTTGTTAGTATATAGCCTGACAGTTGTTAGTTTTTCCAAGCAGCGGTTTCCCGCCTCGGCTTGGGTTTAGTTTAAATCTATGGCAAATTGGGGCATTTGCATTTAAGCAGCTCGTTTGCGTGTCTTCGCACTTTGGCGAAGTTCTTTTTCTATAATTTCCAAACGCTCTTTGTAGCGTTGCCGGGCTGATTCCTCATTGGCCAACTGGGTCATTTCCTTGACCAGTCGGCGTTGTTGTAATAATTTCACTCTACGTCCAGAGCGTTTATGTTTCCTGGGTTGGCGCTTCTCCTGACGTGCCCGGTACTCAGCTATTGTGAGTGGGCGTGGTCCATCGGCGGGGCTTAATTCCAGCGCTTCCTCCAGCGTTGGCTGGTCCCTCTTTACCTCTGGTTGCGTCTCGGTCAATTGTGGCTCGTCTGCCATCAATTGCCGCATGTGTCTGTGCGTTTTGTGTGTTTTTGTGCGTTTGGCTGTGCGTTGTTTGTTTTAATAGAACATTTGTTGTTGTGTATTAATTTTGCATTTAAATCGTCCAACAGTAGAACAAGTAACAATCAGAATTTGCCTCCAAAGCTGCTGGTTGTTGTGGTTTGTTTCAGCTGCTGCTGATGTTGAAGTTAATGCATGTAATTGTTGATGTCAATTGTTTAAAACAAACAAAAGCAGCTACAACAACTGAACTTAAGACGCGAGAGAGCGGTGCACGTGGTGGAATCGCGTGATGGGCGGAGTGCAACGAAAGAGCGGGAGAAGCGAAACGAAAGACACACGTTTTGTTGTTGCTGTTTTTTCTTAATTTTCGATTTTTATTTTCATTGTTTGAAAAGTCACTTTGTCACGGTCGCCATGTAATAGATATAGATGTAATAGGTATAGATGTAGTAGATGTAATAGATTTGGTTTTGGAGCTCAGAGCATCTGCTTTGTTTGAATCGGTTTATTCGAATGAATTCATATTGCTGTTCTTGGGTACAGCTACCCGTACATGGTGTGCATAAGACTATGTGTTTGTTATATTATATACATATACATGTGTATGCAGAGGGCATACATATGTTATGTATAGCTTGACCACTTGAGCTGCTAAGTGCATGCTCAGCATTCTCACGCTCCGCGATCGGCTTATGTATAAGCGTTAGATCGTATTTCAAGAGCTGGAGTGTTCATGTAAGTGTTGGTGGTCTTTTGATATTATTTATGTTTATTATAATTTATGTGACAAAGTGTCACAATGTATATACTTTACTTACATATTAACTCTACTCTACATATTGAGGGTAGATACACTACACTACAGAAATTCAAAATTTAATTCTCACTATTACTTTTTTCGCTTTTCTTGTCACTGTGTGACAGTACGCAACAAATCAACGTGAAAAAGAAAAAAATTACTTTTCATAGTGAAAAGTCCAAAATAGTGGCACAAATTGCGAATAGTCGCTTGCCCAAGTCGCTATCAGTGATATTATAGTGGAACTCAACCACTTTCATTTAAAGAGTGGGAACTTACTTATACAAAGTGGGGCTCCGCAGCCCAGCAACCACACGGTCGCTCGAATGAATACAATAAAAAACAAAGAGATTCTTGGCGAGGCGCTTAGAAAAGCCGTCAATCTACCCGAGACGATGAACGGAACAGCTGAGGCTGTCGCGACTCTGACCTCGACTACTGGTTCTCTCTCAAGCGACAATGGATCACCAGCTGGGATGCACACCCGCTTCCAAACCATTAAGCGCAAGCTTACACCAGGCGCTTCTCCAAACCCAGAGAGGAAAAAACCTAACCCTGGCAAGAAGGATGACATCTCCGAAACTAGATACAATGGCCGATCAAATCGTTTCGGACTCCTCGCCGCTAATTTAGAAGCTGACCTTGTAAGTGACGAGCAGCCCAGCATTAGCCGCCAAGCTGCTATTGCTGCGCAGCAGACGGCTGCTATTAGCAAAGCGCAACCAAAGCCACCACCTATTGTGCTTGAAGGCGTTAACGACGTCAATTTGCTGATGTTGGGCATTAAAAGAGTGGTAGACATTAGCAAGGTCGAAGCTAGAGCATCTCTGGGTGGCGTCATGCGACTTTACGCTGCGGATGCAAGCACGTTTCGAAGTATCGTCAGCTGGCTTGCGGACGAGCAATACGAGCTCCACTGCTATCAGCTTAAGGAGGACAGACCGTATAGGTTCTGAATAAAAGGTCTGCACCATAGCACACTGTCCAGCCAGATCAAAGAAGAGATTGAAAAAGTTGGTCACAAGGTGCTTGATGTACATACGCCCCTAAGGCGCAGCGAGCCTGGCACTCCCACAAATAAGCCAGTCAATATATTCTTCATCAATATTACCGCTGCGGCCAATAACAAGGCGATCCTAGCAGTGAAGACTCTATGCCATATGAGAGTAGTAATAGAACCACTTCGCAAGCGCACTGCTATCGTACAATGCCATCGATGCCAGCAGTTTGGTCACACGGCCAAATACTGCCGCAAAGATCACATCTGTGTGAAGTGCGGTGGAGAGCATCCTGCCAAGGATTGTACTCGACCACGTAGTGAGGAATGCACCTGCTACAACTGTGGTAAACAACACCCAGCCAACTATTCGGGCTGCACCAAGTACCAGGAGTATCTACAACGCTCGAGGCCCAAGAGTGGACTTGGAAGCAAACCCGAAGGCAATGCGAGAAGCTTGCCGCGCTACACCACCGGAAGCCGTAGCAAAGCAGCACCAGCAGCAGACCCAACAGCACTTTAACGACCGGAGCCGCAGCCGACAAAGGGAGACGAGAGAGCCACTACAGCATCTGATGGACACCACCAACAACATCGAAGCGTCCCAAGAGCGTCCCGGCCTGCCGGCAACGCCAAAGGCGCGGCAGCCATCATGATCAAATCTAGCCTTGCCCATTTCCCGCTAACACCTATAGCAACTAACAAGGTACAACTTGCGCCGGCTTTTATCGAAACAGCACTTGGCCCTATAAGCTTTGGAGCGGTATACTGCCCCCCGAGATTTGCATGGACTACGGACGAGTTCAAGGACATTCTGGAAGAGTTTCGCACTAGATTCATCGTTGCGGGCGACCAGACGGAATGGAATACAGCGCTGAGTAGGCTCCGTTGCGCGTTGGCGTTGCACAAATCAGAATGGTTCGACGAAAGGCTTTCTAACACTGGAGTCGAAAGTGAAGCGACGCATTCACTCTGGAAGGCCACGCCTGCTATCAAAAGGCGTTGCACGAGGAAGGCGCCATTAGCCTACAGTAACGGGACATGGTGTCGGACCGACTTGGAACAAGCGGAGGTATTCGCTGCGCACCTCGCCGAGCGATTTCAACCATTCAATCTTTCCAGCCTGCAACAGGTTGAAGAAACTTAGGAGCAGTTGAACCAAGCGCTTCAAATGGACCCACCAATCACGACGTTTGAACCTTGCGAGATAGCCGACGTCATTGCGAACCAGAGTAACAACTGAGCACCAGGACAGGACGTTATCTGCAACGCCACATTGAAGGCACTGCCCAGTCATGCTATCCTCTACATAGCGTTGGTTTTCAATGCATTTATCTAGTTGACATTTTAGCGCGTTGGAATATGGAGGAAGCGTTTTTTAGTCTGAAAGGCAGTCTGATAAATTCGTATTTTCCGTTATTTATGGAAAATGCTGTTTTTTCTATGTCGCTCTCTTTTTACTGTATTTGGTGAAATCCACTCTTGAGGTCAAGGACGGAATACAATTTGTTATTACCTAGTTGCGCTAGTACTGTGTTGATATCTGGTATGGGATATTTGTCTGCAATCGTAACGCTATTTAATTTTCGGTAGTCGATTACCATTCTATATTGTTTTATATTTGAGGTGTGTAGTTTTTTGGGTACTATCTACACTGGCGAATTGTAGGGAGATCGGGACGGGCGAATTATTTAGTTTTCTACAAATACATTGATTTGTTTGTTGACTTCGTCTTTTAAGGCAAATGGGATAGGTAAAAGTTCGAAAAAACTGGAGTATCTGTGTTTGTGCAGATTTCTGCTTTGACTCTATTGGTGTAGGCAGTTTTTCGTTGGGCTCAGCAAAAGGATTGGGATATTTGGCTTTTTACAAGTTGGCTTAGTTTTGGTTTTTAAGATTCTGTAAGGTGTTCTGTTCTGGGAATTATTACGTTTATTGATTCAAATTTCTTTTCTTGTATAGAGACATTTATGCCATTTATTGTAAAAAGTCCAAAATAGTGGCGAATAGTCGCTTGCCCAAGTCGCTATCAGCGATATTATAGTGGAACTCATAGTGGAACTCAACCAGTTTCATTCAAAGAGTGGGAACTTACTTATACAAAGTGGGGCTCCGCCGCCCAGCGGCCACGCGGTCGCTCGAATGAATACAATAAAAAACAAAGAGATTCTTGGCGAGGCGCTTAGAAAAGCCGTCAATCTACCCGAGACGATGAACGGAACAGCTGAGGCTGTCACGACTCTGACCTCGACTACTGGTTCTCTCTCAAGCGACAATGGATCACCAGCTGGGATGCACACCCGCTTCCAAACCATTAAGCGCAAGCTTACACCAGGCACTTCTCCAAGCCCAGAGAGGAAAAAACCTAACCCTGGCAAGAAGGATGACATCTCCGAAACTAGATACAATGGCCGATCAAATCGTTTCGGACTCCTCGCCGCTAATTTAGAAGCTGACCTTGTAAGTGACGAGCAGCCCAGCATTAGCCGCCAAGCTGCTATTGCTGCGCAGCAGACGGCTGCTATTAGCAAAGCGCAACCAAAACCACCACATATTATGCTTGAAGGCGTTAACGACGCCAATTTGCTGATGTTGGGCATTAAAAGAGTGGTAGACATTAGCAAGGTCGAAGCTAGAGCATCTCTGGGTGGCGTCATGCGACTTTACGCTGCGGATGCAAGCACGTTTCGAAGTATCGTCAGCTGGCTTGAGGACGAGCAATACGAGTTCCACTGCTATCAGCTTAAGGAGAAGAGGGTCTGCATAAAAGGTCTGCACCATAGCACACTGTCCAGCCAGATCAAAGAAGAGATTGAAAAAGCTAGGGAGATCCTGCTACTCATAGCTGAGTAGAGGCGCTTACGCACTAGGTGAATGAGGTCTCGCCACCCGCTGGACAAGACGGAATGGAATAGAGCGCTGAGTAGGCTCCGTTATGCGTTGGCGTTGCGCAAATCAGAATGGTTTGACGAAAGGCTTTCCAATACTGGAGTCGAAAGTGAAGCGACGCATTCACTCTGGAAGGCCACGCGTGCTATCAAAAGGCGTTGCACGAGGAAAGCGCCGTTAGCCTACAGTAACGGGACATGGTGTCGGACCGACTTGGAACAAGCGGAGGTATTCGCTGCGCACCTCGCCGAGTGATTTTAACCATTCAATCTTGCCAGCCTGCAACAGGTTGAAGAAACTCAGGAGCAGTTGAACCAAGCGCTTCAAATGGACCCACCAAGCACGACGTTTGAACCTTGCAAGACAGCCGATGTCATTGCGAACCAGAGTAACAACTGAGCACCAGGACAGGACGTTATCTTCAACGCCACATTGAAGGCACTGCCCAGTCATGTGATCCTCTACATAGCGTTGGTTTTCAATGCTATCGTGAGGTTGCAATACTTCCCTTATCAGTGGAAGCTCGGGATAATCTCCATGATCCACAAACCCGACTCCTACCGGCCGATCATTCTACTCCCTTCAATTTCGAAGGTGTTTGAGAGACTGATTGCTGCCCGGATTGTAACGATCATGGAAGCCCAGGGAATTACCCCTGAGCACCAGTTCGGTTTTCGTGCTGGCCACTGTACTGTCGAGCAGCTCCATCGAGTCATCGAGCAAATTCTGACTGCCTACGACAAGAAGGAATATTGCAACAGCCTCTTCTTAGACATTCGAGAAGCGTTTGATCGAGTGTGGCACATCGGACTCCAGCTAAAAATCAAACAGACGCTACCTACTCCATATTTCGGGTTGTTGAAATCGTACCTGGAAGGAAGGCGATTCGCTGTGCGTTTCCATTCAGCACTTTCCACCGAACATAATGTGGCAGCTGGCGTTCCACAAGGTAGTGCCCTCGGCCCCCTGCTTTACTGCCTGTATAGCCACGATATGCCGCAGCCAGACGTAAGCCTATACAGGAAATCTATGTTGGCCACATTTGCCGATGACGTGTGCGTCACCTACAGGTCCCGATGCGAGCACGACGCAGCCGATGGTATCCAGGACTTTGCAGATCGGTTCTCGGTATGGGCAAAGCGTTGGAACATCGGCATAAACAGCAGTAAATCTACCAACGTTTGCTTTACTCTAAAGCCACCGACCGTCCATATCGAGGGAGCCCCGTACCACAGCCGAACGCAGCAAAGTACCTTGGAGTTCTGCTTGACCGCAGACTCACATTTGCCAAGCATGTGACTGCCATCAGAACAAGCTTACGTGCTAAGGTGGCGAAGCACTACTGGCTACTCTGCCCGCGCAGTAAGCTGTCACTCTCCAACAAATCTGGGGCTTGGCATGTAACAGCCAAATCAAAAGGATGCAGGCCATCCAAAATAAGGTCGCAAGACTCATCACCGGCTGCGAGTGGTTTGTGCGAAACACCACCCTGCACAGAGACCTCAAACTCGCGACGGTATTCGACGAGATAAACCAGCACTCGAGTCGATACCATGACAGGCAGATGCGCCACACAAATCGACTTGCCAGCGCTCTAAACAGATCTCGCCCACCAGGGAGGCTCAAAAGAAGGCAACCAAGGGATCTCATTTCCCGATCTCTTTTAACAAGGGCCAGCAGAAGCTGACCCTTCTCATAAATTATTTGGTATCTGTGATTGTTTTTGTTAAAATATTGTTAAATTGATAAAGCTAAAAAGCGCGCCCAAATGGGCTGAATCAATAGAAAAATAAGGACATAAAGGGGTTCCCAGATTTCCAAATTTCCAAAAAAAAGGGAATTAAATTAAGGTTGATATTTGATTTGCTGGGAAGGGCTCTATGGAGTGTTGGTAAAACCAATGCTTCCGTTGATGTTTTGAAGCTGCTTGGAATTTTTGGTTTGATCGTCAGGTAGACACTATTTTTTTATAATTGAGTAGTCTGGGAGATACCTTCGACCTCTATAGTACTTCTTACTCTGGGAATCCTTAATATTTGTGCTGCTTCCTCTGAAATCAGCGTCTTCTGGGATCCACCGTCAATAAGCGCCCTCAACTCGTTGTAACCTCCAGCTTTGTTTTTCACTAAAACAACAGCTGTAGCCAATAGTGTGTCTTGGCCTTGCTTAAGGCTATTGCTGTTGATACTGCGTTTTGTGTCTTCATGAAGAAGGCTGTTGTGTGTTGTGTATTGTTGCTCAATAAGCTCCAGTACATCTTGTAAGGACTGTATAGCTCTTGCCTTTTTTACATGCTGTTCATACAGCTGCAAGGCTTCTGGCGAAAATTTCCGCAGCAGAATTTCTGCTAAAATTACGTCAACAGAGCTTCCTATTTTTCCTTTTTGCTTTATGATGAATATGCTCTCGGTCGCAGTATCCAAAAACTTCCCTAAATTTTTCTAATCATGGGGCAGCAAGCACTCCAGTTCCATTAATTTGTTGAAGTGTTGGGAAAATATTTTTCTGCTATTCTCATAGCGTTTGCAGATAAGCTCCCACGCTGCTGCATAGCTAGCCGCTGATCCCGTTATCAAATGGCTAACCACCATTTGAGCTTCTTCTTTTAAGCAGGCTTTTAAATATCCCAGCTTCCTTGTGTTGCTGAGATCCTTCCTGCTGTCTATTAGTTCCATTTCCATTGAACGTTGGAAGGTCCACTTTTGGGAGTTCTGGCACATCGTTGTTAGAACTTTTGAACTGTTCCAACTTCCTCTGAAGTACCATCTCTAGTGCGGCAACATCAGATTGCAGAATGTCTGCCTCATCTTGATCAAAGGCAATTCTGTCATACTTCTTTTCAAGCAGTTTCAGTGTGTCCGTCACGTTGGACCAATGACTTTTCATCGATGCCAGCTGCTTGACTAGTTCAATCTCACTTGAACTATCCAGGGTTTCGTAGATTAGGCTTATCTGTTGCCTCACCCTGTCCGCTCTTCTGTCCACCAGTTGAAACAGATTATCAACTGGACTGGAGCTCCGATCTGATGCGGTATCAGATAATTTTGATCCACTTGGTATATTTATTTCTTCAAGTGTTTCTACCTTTAATTGCGACTCCTTGTAGGCCTTGACAGCATCCATAGTTTTAATAAATATCTTATCATTAAAATATTGATGATCGGCAACTCCCAATTTTACCAGCGCATTGTTGTTAGTAGTAAATTGGTCTACCAATGCTTCTATTGCTGGTATAGATGCCTTATCCTTGATGGCTTGCAGTATTTTGTTCTGCAGCTCTCCTTGGTCTTGCATCAATTTCACAGATCTTTCCGACAACATCTTGGGAAAACAATCACTGTGACTTGTGCTTTCTGCTTGTATTCTTTGGCGTGATCCTGATTGATCAGCCAAGGAAAAGCAAGAACACAATGTTTCACCTTATAGTCCTAGTACTTTAAGGCGTGGTCTCTTATTCTGTGTTTCTTACCACTGGTGGGGGAAACAACAGAATCACTCGAATAACTTTGCTCTTTTTACTTTGAAGCGCTGGTTTTTTTCTTCTGTGTTTCTTTCCACTGGTGGGGGAAAACAACAGAATTTCTCGAAGGACCAAAGTGTTATTCTGTGTTTCTTACCACTGGTGGGGAAACAACAGAATCCGGCTCGAAGGACCAAAATGTTCACACTATAAGCTAATGCGTACACTTAATGAGTTCAATTCGGGTGTTTGAATCTAACTGACTCGCTACTGCGAGGGCATCGCCTTTTATTCATTCTTACATAGGTTCTTATCATCTAATTATATAATGCAGCTTGTAAGACGCTGCAGTCTGCGTTGGTCAATGCAGCTGAGATTTATCTTAGATCTATGTTTGTGGCTTATGACCGCGCTAACCACCTCCCGCGTGATCATATCTCTTGACACTTCGGCAATAGACCACTGCAATCGTACTTATCTGTAGTTGCCACTTATGCTGTCCCGTGACATGTTTATTGCAGCCCTTAAATAGAACATATTTATAGTTTGTCTACTTATCATGTCTAAACACATGTTTATACAGGTAGTTTGTAATTGTTCTTGCTCCATATTTCTGTTTTGTTGAACTAATTGCTGTCTTTGTCTATGGCGTGAATTTTCTTCGATTAACTGTTGTTCTATGTTCCCTACTGCTGGTATAACTGGCTGTTTTAAATTGAGAATGGGTGGCCTGATAAGGTTATTTTGATTAGCCATACGATTAAATTCAGGGAATTTGTCGATGTTAGGGAATTAAATTAGGGTTGATATTTGAATTCACTTAAACTGATGGGTTTATCGATATTGGAGAAAAATGAAATTTGGTTTGGTGTTTAAATTTAAAATTAAAGTGTGTTCTGGGTTAATTAGTTTGTGTTTGACTTAAAATTATTATGAAAGTTTGGTGCAAAAAGGAATTGGTATTAATAATTTTGAAATGTTTTGTAAGATGGTAAGATTTTGTTAAAACTTTTTTGTGTTTGAGTTATTGAAAATAGTGCAATGAAAACCAGTAGCCGGCTTTACCCTTCTTTCTTGGAGGGCCCTTTGGTAAGGAATAACAAGATTGGGTTTTGTTATACCACTCGTTTAAAAAATTCTTTTATTTATTTATTCAGCTGCAGACTGAGTGCTGGAATTTATTTAGTTATCGCTTTACGCCTTTTTATTTTGTTATGGTAGAAAATTTTGTATTAATTTTCATTTTTAAAACAAATTATTTATCTAGTTGTTGTTTCCTTTTAGCACTCGCTTTTACTTTTATTTTTGCTTGAAATTATTTTGATTTGTTTTTACGTAAAGTTTATTCCGATTTTGTTAGTGTGTTTGTTCCTGTTGTTTTCACTTATTCACTAGCTTACAATATTTGAATGATGCGGCTACCCCTCTTGATAGTCCGGATGTTGTCCTGTTCGCTTTCTACTTGGGATCCTGCGACACACACAAAAATAAAGGGTGTTCTGCGGGCGTACCTGACAAGACTTGTAGACTACAGATAAATCAGCAAAATTTACTTTGCCTATCCTGCGTTGCTCTCCGATTTCCAATTTGTTGGAAGGAGTCACTTCGAATTACAACTGGGTTTTGTTCTTGGGCCAGTGGATTCGCACAATAACTTTTAGTTTTTTTTCACTAAACTGAACTTAATCATTTTTCCTCGCACTAGTCCCGTTCGGGCGCCAATTAAATTCCATTTGAATTAAAAAAAATAATATTATCTTGATGTAAATTTATTCAACTCCAAATTGTAACTGAACAGAAAAGACTTAAGCTAGCTGTGGGTGTTAGGCAGCTCTGCATGATCTGACCATGATCTGCAATGTCAGCGATTTGTCGTCAAGGGCCGAATGTGCGCACGCAAGACACACTGCGGACGCTGTTGGTGGCATTTGCGACGTCTTAAGCGTATGATCAGTTTATTGGACTGAAAAATGTTGCAATTCTTGTTAAACATTTTTTGATTAGTTAGCTGTTTGTATTTATTGTAGTTAACTTACATGCATAATGTTCCAGTAGCTCTTAGGGTGTATGAAATCCCTTATGGTATCCACATAGAAAATTTGGGAAATTTTACTTTTTGGGAAAAGTTTACTTTTGAATAAAACTCAACAATTGGTGACGTTACTGTTATTTATTATGTTCATTTAAAATAAAATTTGAATTTGAATACTTATACGCAAGATAAATATTTTTCGGATTTTTTCATACTGTCGCCAATCATTGTGGCACACATTTAATGTTGTAATTTGTTTCAACAAATTAAATTCCAATAATTTTTCAAATCAGTAACTGTAAATAGGCTGCAACATAAGTATTTCAAACTGAAATTTATTTCTCTAAATCATGGAGGAGTTCGTGGTATTTTTATCTCTAACGCTCAAGCCTTTTTTTTTTTAAATATAAATATATGTTTGACAATACATGTGCTGCAGCGATCCAATCGTTTTACATACAATATATATACATATAATATCATACGTATATCCGTGTTCATGTGTGAACAGTGACCCAAAGGAAGCAAATGTTAAGGAAGGGAAGACAAACATAAAATTAATATCGGCAGTGCAGAAACACGACTGGGTTTTAAGCGACATAACGCGTATGAAAACGGCATTCGAAGAAAAAACTTTTTCCTTTGATAAATTTCAAATGGAATACCGAATGCAGCTTCTTGAAGATTATTCTGAAAAATAAATGGATATTCAGGCAGACATCGATGTACTAAGCCCAAATAATACTTTAAGAGCGTCTGTTGAAGATATATGTGTTATCACTAAGGCTTTATATCAGTCCGTAACGACAGAGCGGTGGTCATCGCCATTCGTCCCAATTACCAAAGATGAGCCTTCCTAGGTTTAGTGGAAAGCATGCTGAATTAAAAAACTTGATGAGTCTACTCAAGAGTTTAGTCCACAACGATTTATCTTTAACTAACATTAAAAAATTCAACCATTTGATTTCATGTCTAAGTGATGATGCGTTAGGAACTGTGAAAGCGTTTCAAATTTCAGACATAAATTATAAAAAGGCTCTGGCCAGTTTGAAGAATGTTTTTGATAATAAATGTTTGATTTTTTTCGACACAATTTAACAATTATTTGACATCCCTCATATCCCTTTCTTAAATCCCTTCTGCATCAGGTTTGAAGTTTTTTATTGATGAAATATCGGCTCTTTAACACAATCGTTTATGCATCAATTGTCTCAATCAAGGACATACGGTAAAGAAGTGCAAGGTAGCAAAATGTCGAGTTTGTTCGAAGCCCCATAACACATTCCTTCACAGATACGGGGTAGAACAGGAAAAAACTGTTTCTGGCTCAGTGTCTCAACTGCAATCACAAGAACAAGCTTTTGATCACCATATTCAAGAATAGTCATGCAATGTTACTAGTAGTTTTTTTTTATATTTTATTTAAGCTTTATTGAGGCGTACGGGGAAATCTGGGAACCCCTTTATGTCCTTTTTTTCTTTTGATTCAGCCGGGCGCGCCGGCTAACTATAGTCTAGTTAGCTTTATCAATTTAACAAAATTTGAACAAAAACAAAACAATCACAGATAACAAATAATTTATGAATTTATGGGTCAGCTTCTGCTGGTTCTTGTTAAAGGAGTAGTAAAGGCACGAGATCGCTTTGGGCAGTTCGAATTAGCACGAGCTCTCCTAGATTCTGGGTCTCAATTAAATTTATTGGTCGAGGATTTAGCACAGCGTTTACGAATACACAGAAAGGAATCGTACTTAAATATTACCACTGTTGGGAAGAATGCGTTAAATCTCATAACTTTGCTACTGATTTTTGGGTCTTAGGATCGATTTCAACATATCAACCCGATCATGAAGTCAACTGTGCGCAATGGAGTATTCCAGTAAACATTGAGCTGGCAGACCCTCGTTTCTACAAACACGCCAAGGTGGATTTTCTGATTGGCGCAGAATCCTTCTTCGAACTTTTAAGCGTAGGCCAAATAAAGTTGGGCTCCGAACATCCACCAATGCAGAAAACGTTATTGGGATGGATTGTTTCCGGGAAGTACACTCGATACGCTTTGAATAAAGCCCAGGTGTGTAATATTCACAGACTATCGCAGACTTGCAAATAATCTCGAGTTACACGACATGTATTAGGAGTTTATGAAAGAGTACCTTGACCTCGGTCATATGTCGTTGCATTCTACCCATCGTTCGGGACACCACTACTATGTTCCTCACCAGTGTGTTCTGAGACCTGATAGTAGCACCACAAAGTTGCAAGTAGTGTTCGACGCGTCAAGTAGGACGTCAACCTCGATCTTATTAAATGAGACTTTAATGGAGGGTGCAACTATTCAATGGGAGCTTTACTCTATTTTTGCAAGATTTCGATTGCACCAATATGAAATGACAGCTGATATCTTAAAGACATATAGGCAAGTTATTGTTGCCGCAGAAGATCGGAACTTCCAACTTATCGTGTGAAAAAATCATCCCAAGCTCTCCAAACCTATCGTCTCAACACTGTCACTTACGAAACAACCTCAGCTCCGTTTTTGTCTATCCGTTGCCTCTTCGAGCTCTCAAGCCCCCCTGCTGAGTCATATCCCATAGAATCAGAGGTGATATCAAGCGACTTTTATGTTGACGATATGCTCACAGGTGCCAAGACTTTAGAAGAACTGGAGGTCATACGCAGCGACGTAAGCAAAGTTTTGAAATTAGGAGGTTTTGGTCTGGCCACAAATCATCCGAGGCTTCTGGCGAGTAGAGGTCCAGATAAATCGCTTATAAAAACGTTGGGTATGATATGGAATACTCAGAATAATGTTATATTATAGATTAATTTAATTAATTGCCACCAACTATACGCAACATTTTGTCAGTCGTATCACGTTTGTTTGATCCTTTGGGGTTGGGGTTGATCACAAGAGCAAAAATCATGCTTCAGGAGCTGATGAATCGGTGCCCATGAAGTTGCATACTAGCAGGAACCAATTGAAAGAGAATTTGCTAGAGTTAGACAAGATTTCCATACCTCGATATGTCTGTTTGTCTGCTTATGAAACTGCCCAGATTCACGGAATCGCTGATGCATCAAGTGGTGCTTATGGATGTTGCATTTATGTCCGCACTATTATTGGAACAAATAATTTGTCGAGATTGCTCACCGCCAAGTCACGAGTGTCCCCCCCAAATACAAAATCAATTCCAAGGCTAGAATGATGGGCAGCTTGCCAAGTTATGGGCTCAAGTAGCTCCGTTGCTAAAACAACTTTAAGTTGGAAAGCATTATGTTCTGGTCGGATTCGCAAGTCACATTATATTGGTTAAAAAGAGATCCATCCACACTAGCAACGTTCGTTACAAATAGGGTGTCTGAAATCCAAGAGCTTTCGGATAATGTTGTCTGGCGGCATGTGGCAACAAAAGAGAATCCTACTTATTTGGTTTCACGTGGAACAGAGCTGCACTCTGTGGGAAAATGGTCCAGAATTCTTGCTCCGAAGCCGCGACGAGTGGCCTAGTTTTCATCATCCCGAAAGTTGTCCGAGAACAAGAACAGTGTGGCAGTATGTTCCGTAATGAAAGGCCAACATAATGTAGTTACCGAGCTTATTGAAAGTTGTTCAACATTCAATAAGCTACTTCGGATCGTGGCATACGTACATCGGCTTATTCAACGGAAGAAGCGTCTGAGTGAGGTGGTTATTTCGGCAAAGGAAATAAAGGCATATTTGCTTAGGCTGGTCCAAGTAATTCAAAGATTGGAGTTTGGTTCAGAATACATCAAGTTAGAGAAAGGTCAACGGTTAGCCCCAAATCTTCAAGTCCCTTCGTGCACACCAGCGAGCTAGAGGGTGTTACATTTCGATGGATTCGTATTGGAGGCAGATTGTTTTATGCGCCAATGCCGTATGATGCCAAATTTCCCATATTGCTGTCCCAAAAGTCCGAATTCGTTACGTTGTATCTTCGGGACTTACATCGGACGCATTATCATGCAGGTGCCAAAGTGATGGTGTCGCTTTTGCGGCAGCAGATCTGGCTAATCGATGCGCGAGAAGCATGCATTGTCCGTGGCTGTGTCTACTGTTTTCGGTATAAGCCTGTTCTGCTTGATCAGATAATGGGTAATTTGCCCGCCGATCGGGTCAAGAAAGCTCGCCCATTTTTGGTCTGTGGAGAGGATTTCTGCGGTCCATTTTATGTCTCCTTAAAGCTTCGCAGATAGCCCCCAGTAAGACCTATGTGACTGTCCTCGTGTGTTGTTCGTCAAGGGCGGTTCATCTTGAGCTCGTCGTCGATCTATCTACTAACCGCTTTCTACCTGTATTTAAAAGGTTCGACATCGCCACCTACTCCGTTGGAGCGAGCAAGGTCCTGGAACATATCGAAGGTTTCACCGCAATCAGGATCAACTGAGAGGGTACGCGGCTCAAAAAGGCGTCAAGTGGTCCGCCGAGATCACCACACTTCGGAGGACTATGGGAGCCACCCGTCAAGGCCGTCAAGCATCGGTTGCTGCGAGGGGTCGGCAACGCCAAACTCACAGCAGTCGAACTGAGTACCCACCTGGTAGAGGCTCTGCTCAATTCTCGTCCCATCGCGTCGCCTGGCAACAACCACAACGATGGAGATGCTCTGACTCCAGAACACTTGCTGTTCGGCAAGCCTCTTCTTACGCCAGAATCCGCATGAGGAGGAAGGGCGGCTTCGGGTACTTGAAGCGGTAGCGAATGCTGTCCGCTCCCAAGTAGCAGTTTTGGCAGAGCTGGTCCAAGGATTACCTGGCCAGCCTGCAGCAGCTCCACAAATGAAGCACCGAAGTCCACAATCTGGAGGTCGGTTGTTTGGTGCTGGTTCACGAGGACAACCTCCCTCCACAACGGTGGCTTACACGATGCGAGGTGGCAACAACGCTCGGCGAGGACGGTAGTGCGCGTGTTGCGGAAACTCGGACGTCGGAAGTCGTCGTTAAACGTTCCATCCACAAACTTGCGTTGCTGCCAATTAACAGCGACAAAAATGTTAAAGCGCCGGAGGCCTTCAACGGGCCCGGAATGTTGGAGCTGTAGTTTAAGTAAGAAAGGAATAATTGTTGAAATTTGTAAACTTAGATAAGAAATGTAAAATTAGCATAACAGTCAACATACGAGCTTAATTAATGCAGCTCCACAAATGAAGCACCGAAGTCCACAATCTGGAGGTCGGTTGTTTGGTGCTGGTTCACGAGGACAACCTCCCTCCACAACGGTGGCTTACAGGATGCGAGGTGGCAACAACGCTCGGCGAGGACGGTAGTGCGCGTGTTGCGGAAACTCGGACGTCGGAAGTCGTCGTTAAACGTTCCATCCACAAACTTACGTTGCTGCCAATTAACAGCGACAAAAATGTTAAAGCGCCGGAGGCCTTCAACGGGCCCGGAATGTTGGAGCTGTAGTTTAAGTAAGAAAGGAATAATTGTTGAAATTTGTAAGCTTAGATAAGAAATGTAAAATTAGCATAACAGTCAACATACGAGCTTAATTTGTAGTTGCGCTCATTGGATTACTCTTCTATTGAAAACCTTTATGCTCAGAGAAAAATTTGGTATGGCTCGTGTGAGCAGTCGTTTCGTAAGCATAGAACCAAAGACACTAGAATAATAAGATGCGTAACGCCATACGATTTTTTTGCACACGATTTTTTCGGGCTGGCTCTAGAGCTGGCTCCAGGCTCTCTTGAATTTTTGTTCAAGAGTCAAAGAGAGAGCGCTCTAGAGCCAGCAGCTCTCTTGTACGCATACAGCGACAGTCGAGCACTGTATGTGTGCACATGTATGCTCGTATATTGTAAATTTTACAAAATATGCCCTCCACTTCAGAAGTTTATGGACTTCCAATCTATATTATTTGTACTCTGGCAATCGAGTACAAAGTACTCGGAAGTAAAAAGTAAAAACTCTAATTTTGCATTGCCTTAACATTATAATTATTTAATTACCTCATAGAAATGGTTATAGGTGAATAAATGTACATAATAATACCGAATTATTTTAATAAATTACTTTATACTAGAAAATATGTCGTTAGAGTATTCAGCTTACGACGTGGAAAATTTATTTTATCTTGGTGATTCTTAGGTGCGCTGGTCCTGCCTTAAGAATTCAATTTTGCAATGCACAGGTTGCATATGATGTTTTTTAACTATTTAGTATATTTATTAGTACAAATTACTAGTATACAAGTACAAAAATATGCATACATCTGTAAATGATCTATTTTCAGTATTTGTTTTTGTTATATTCTAATTTGATATTTGTAAAAACCGCGAAATTTTGGGTGGGTAAAAAAGCGCGCCAAATGTATTCTTTCTTCTTTTAGTTCCTCTTAATTCGTTTGCTTAAAGCTACTGTTTCTCTAAATTTTAATACTATAAACGCATTTTTAAATTAAAAAAAATTGATTTTCTGATTTATTAAAGCACAATTGCGATAAAGTGCGATAAGTTATTGTCCTAAGTAGTACAAAATAAAAAAAATTTTAGATGTGTACATATTTTCATAATTTGTCGCGCCTTTATTACGTTGTGCTGTACTGCTGCTTTTCGATAAAGGTTTGAACTTTTGAATTTAACATTAATTGTTTTATGCAAAAAAATTGGCTATGGCCGACAAAAAAAGATAAAATAAATTGTTTAGGTTTCCTGAAAAGAATCCCACAATTTTAATGAAATGGGCGGAAAAGTGCCAATATACAGAAGATTTTGTGGCGAGCACTTCATCACTGTTTTTATTACAAGATCATTTCTCGCCAGATGATATTAGCGTAAAATATCTAGGGATAGGAACAATGGCAGATCGCAACCTAATTAATAATATGAGAGTTGCAAAAATTATGATATTGATTTCAATGCTGTAAGATCGCCTCCACAAAAGAGATGTCGTTCACAGTTCCCTGGTGAAGTTTGTCGTCAGTGCCATAAAAACACGAAAACATTAAAAATGTTTCAAAAAAAATATTCAATCAGCATTTTATCTCATAAATTAAAAATTAGTGACGACTAAAAATAAATATATACATAAAATATAAATATATAGTACAAAAATTTAATAAAATGGATTTTAAAAAAAGGAGCAAATTATATCGAAAAGCAATAGTTAGAAAACTAGCTTAGTTGGGGAACATGGAAATATTTTAATGCTTAACATTTATTATTTCAAGTCGACTCGAAGGTCATATAAATATACGACCCCATTACAATTGTAATGGCCTCCCCGTGGTGTTCCCTGGGTACCAAACATTACATTTATTACAGATAATTAATAATAAAAATATTTATATGTAAACGGTAGCTAATTCGAGCGGCGATTTTAACTAAAGAATATTAAAACAACTTTTTAAAAAAAAAATAATAGTCACAGCATCAATTTTTAAATATTATTTTATTTGCTCATATAATATTACAACGAAATTGACCAAAATATTAATCAAATATGTTTCTTAGATCAAAATTGATTTCGGACCGAAAATCGTCTTCTAGCACAACTACGCTTACATGCACACTTTTTTAATTACTGTTTTTACTCACATATATTCTATATTTATATTCTATTATTATTATATTATATTCTTTTATATTTTATTATTTTATTTTATATTATATTATTCTATATTTAGATTTTTATGCTCTCAATTTTACGCGAGCGGGAAGAGAGCAATTATTGCCGTCACCAAAGAAGTGGCTGCATAGTGCAAAACCAATGTATGGCCGTTACGCATCTTATTATTCTAGTGTCTTTGATAGAGCCGTGAAGCTGCGCCAGCGCAATAAATTAGAAGAAAAATTGCAACCGCGGACTTAATATTGGAAAATCCTCAGCTGGGCTGCTAGATCGGAGTCGCATTTAATAGTTTTTTACTTGTGAAAACTATCCCAGGATTTTCACCAACTTTAAAAACACAAGTATGTTCTACCTCAAATGAGTTGAGTCGATTATAACGTTCCTTATATACGTAATTATCGATATGATTTTCTGCATAAAGAGATGATGATGAGATGAAAATTGATCAACTTCCAGAAACATTTAAGAAAATTCCTATCGAGTTCGAAGAACAGATTTTAAGGACAGTAAAAGTAATTTGAGTGAGACTTTTAATGATTTTCTCTTAATTCTTGATTTGGAGCGAGAGTTCAATTAGAGCCTCGAAAATGAATCCCATCTCAATCTTTGCTGCCTCTTGAGCTGCCCAAATTCGCTGCTAATTTTAATAAATTTAACGCTCATATTCGAGCTCTTAATGGAATGCGCACAACGGAACAAATCGCTGGTTGCTTTATTGTCCTCGTATTTTATCCAAAGTTTGATCCGGCGAGTCAGGCGAAATGGGTGAAGCATTTGGAGGACCTACCACCATGGGATTTAATGGCGTCATTTCTCTGGGGAATGTTATAGAACATCTAATATTTGTAGGTCCGCCTTTTCTGAGAAAAATCTTAGCGTCGACCTCTGCCATCTATAATGCACAGGGACTTAATTTATTACTGTCAGTGCTTTAAAAACAGTGCAACTCCGGTAACTCTGCAACTCTGGATGCGGATCAAATCTTTACACTCTCCATCACCTGGGAAACGTGTCCTCACCTTCATCACAAGAATTATCTCTGCTTACTTACTTCTTACTTTTTAGCTACTGCTACCGTATTAGGAAACGGTGTAGAAACATTTGTTCCTTGCCGTGCTCGGCCTCCCAACTACATCTTATACATTTTTTCAAAGATGTATGAATAACCTTTTATTATTATTCAAAAGTATATCTCAATTTCCTTACCACCTTAGATCCAATACTAATATACCCTAATTTCAACACACAATTGCAATCAAAATGCAATGAAAAATTTCGAAACATTTTTCAAAACTTTGTGCAGATTCCAGAGACATAAACGCAGCGCAAGTTGGTTCAATGATGTTGCCACGCCCATTCTAGGTCCCACAAACCGGTTAAAACTGCCACGCCCCCATTTTGAAAAATGTTTTGATATTTTTAATTTTTTTATTAGACTTGTAAATTTCTATTGATAAGCCAGAAATCATTTTTCACGCCCACTCTACCGCCCAAAGCTGCCACGCCCACACATTTAAAAAATTTTAATTTAAAAAATCCTTTTTTTTATTTTTTTTGCAGTTTTTATCGAAGAAAATGAAGAAATCTCATAGTCGGGGAACTCTACTATTGCATTCTATCTTGTTTTTAATTTTATTCATTTTTGCCAAATCGATATGACAAGGTGTCTACCAATCCGTAGACAAACGCCACCAAGCTTCCTAATAACACCTGTCGCTTCTCCTTAATAAAATACGATGTATGAATTTAGAATTGGAAAGTCTAGTCTCTGAAGTCTGCATGCTTAGTCTCAACATTCTAGCTTTTGTAGTTCCTGAGATCGAGGCCTTCATACGGACAGACGGGCAGGCGGACATGGTCAGATCGACTCGGCTATTGATCCTGATCAAGAATATATATACATTCCTGCTTCCTGTTACATACTTTTCAACGATTCTAGTATACCTTTTTCTTTACGAGTAAGGGGTATTCAAAAATATATAATTTCTTTTTATAAACACGCTTACCACTTTTTTAATTTTGAAAAAACACCGATCAGCTTACCTACAATATACATCGTTTTCGAGCTTTTAATTTTTTTTTTAAGGGTAGGTGCTTCGAATGATTATTCGATTTCGTGACAAATTTGTTTTTTTTTATTTTATGACCCGAAGTTGGTTATGCCTGCAGTCGCAAAATCGGAGTGTCCTGAAATGTGGGAACGTGTTGACAGCGTGGTGGCCACTATCTCTTAATGTTTAGTCTTTTGTTTAAATGGTATTTCTCCGTTCACAATTCATTTCTAGCTTGTCTGGAAAGTCTAGAGACTAATATAGAACGGACACTTGCTACGGCCACACTTTTGAAAAGTGCGTTGAAATTGTTAATTTTAATATTTGTCTTTCCAATTTCTATCGATATGCCAACAACATTTTGGCCACGCCTATCCTAATGCCTACTAGCCAACTCCACGACCATACTTTTGAATTTTTATATCCGTTACAACGAACCATTGTCTTCAAACACAGACGCAAATATAGCTATAGAAGCACACTAATACAATAAATTAATTTGTTATACAAGTAGAACCCTAAGCGAACATGAAACTCCTCATGCCACAATCTAATAAGAACATTTTGCTATTGTTTGGGCAACAAAATATTTTAGATCATTTTTATTTGCCACACATCTTTAAATACTAACCAAAACAAAAATCATTAGACTACTTTCATAGCATTGATGAACGAAACATAAACTTTAATAAATAATAAAAAAAGCAAATAGTATATGTTCAACCAAAGGCACTAGAATAACAAGATGCGTAAAGGTCATACATTGGTTTTGCACTATGCAGCCACTTTTTTGGTGGCGGCAATAATTTCTCTCTCCCCGCTCGCGTAGAATTAAGAGCATACAAATCTAAAAATAGAATTTACTTGCTTGTGTGAGTGGAAACAGTAAGCAAAAAAGTGTGCATGTGGCGAAGTTGTGCTAGAAGACGATTTTCGGTCCGACATCAATTTTAATCTAAGAAACGAATTTGATTAATGTTTTGGTCAATTCCGTTGTAATAGGATCTAATAAAAAATTCGGTAACTCCTCCTCCCCTAATATGAAGTGATGGCCACATCGATGGAATGGCCGGAACGTAATTCAATGGAATATCCGCCGGGATGATCGTGATGCTTCTTCCCTTGAAGGCCAGGATACATGCCGTACATACAATTAGTATGTAAAGGTGATTTGTTGCTGAAGACTTCATGACAATTATGTCGTCTTGGCTCGATAACGACTGAAGATGAAGTTTTTGCAGATTTATATCCTCGAACGAGTTGTTTATGCTTAGATGTTAAAAGGATTTCATGGAGAGCTCGGTTTTTGGTTCGAAATCCATCACTGAATCGTCGTTTGTCAAGCCGTAATTTTAACCGTACAGTTGTCAATGGTTAATATTGCTGACCCATTTATCACGAAGGGCTTCTGGCATGAAGATGTGACATTGGCATTTATGGTGTTAAAAATGACGATGTGGAGTTTTTCGATTTCTTTGATTATTTCTTGCCGGCCAACGTCTTTGATGTCGCAGGTTGCTGTTTGATTGTAGAGTATACCTTTGAGACAATGGATGTTTAGTAGGCACTCTCGCAAATATAGGTCTAGTGTATTTTAGAACATTTTTCTTCGAAATACAAAATTTGATCGTTTTGATCGTATAGAATATAGTTGGGTACAATTAAAAATTTAGTCTGATTTTGGGGCAAGGGGATAATGTGTGCGAGCTTATATATTTGTTTGTAAAATATAGGTAATTTAACATGGAATGTTATGTAGAAATTATTAATATAAGTTTCTAATAATGTGTATAAATGTTCATCAGATTCTAAAGTTATATTTTGGCTCGCTATAAATTCGTTTATGGATTGAATTTCTTTTTCTGACATAATGAATTTCTGTATTATGTTTAGCTTCGTTAATAAAATACTTTCTGCTTTGTTATTTATGTGGTTGTGTTAAATGGCTATACTGAAATTAATTCTGGTGATATATTGAATTAGGTGTATTTCTTAACTTGTAATTTTGAGTTAAGACACAATTCTTGCTTATCTTGTGATAAATTAATTACTTCCATGAAGCCGGAGTTATTTTTTGCTTGATATAATCCTCCTGATATGAGGATGTCTTTCGATGCGTTGTGTCGCATCAAAATGTGCCGTTATCAAGGCTTCCGTGAAAATTAACTAAATTTGTACAGGTTTCGTCAAGAATATGGAGTTCGGATGTTGTATTACTTTCTGTGTAGATTTTAAAATTAAAACGTTGACTTTTTAGTAATGATTCTGGAATATCGACTACTGCCTTTTGTTCCTGTAGAATGTCCATTCCGATAAGTCCATCGAAAATGGGTGGAATTTAAATATAAATAGTGGATAGCGTGTATTATCCGCTGTTGTTTTTTGGTAAATGCTATGTACGTTAAGTGCAGTTTTAATTGAAGTTGGGTCCCTTAGGTTAATTTGGTCTGAATGGAAGACCAATTTTAGGTCTATGAATGACATGGTCGTCCCTGTGTCTATCAAGAATTTTAGAGGGTAACCAGATTTTAGCGTGTGTCATCCGCAAATTCTTTGAAAACGGGTGCTGTTGTTTTTGGTAAATGCTATGTACGTTAATTGCAGTTTTAATTGAAGTTGGGTCTCTTAGGTTAATTTGGTCTAAATGGGAGACCAATTGTGGGTTTATGAATGACATGGTCGCCCCTATGTCTATCAAGAATTTTAGAGAGTATCCAGATGGGTTATAATATATGGTAAGGGACTCCCGGTGTCTTTTTTAACTAAGTATCCTGTTTGTTCTCGAGGCTCCTTGTGGAAAATTTGAGTCCTCGTCTATATTATGCCATTGAGCATTATGTCCGAATTCGGTTGAATTATGTTCCAAATTGTGGAATGAACCTTTTGCCTTATTGGGTCTTGAATTTTCAGGTCTTCTTAGTTCATAATGGCGGTTAGTTTGATAGTCTTTTGGCATTATAGCCGGTACGTTTTTCCTTTCGTGTTGAAAGTTATCCTTTTCGTTCGTTTTGAAATTTTTCATTTTTTATTAGTCTTGTAAATTTCTATCGATTTTCCAATAATATTTTTGTCACACCCACTCTAACGCCCACAAACCGCCCAAAGCTGCCGCTCCCAAACTTTTGAAAAATGTTTTGAAATTGTTTAATTTTTTTGTAAGTTTCGTAAATTTCTATCGATATGCCAAAAACACTTTCACTAGGTAAGTAACGGCTATCTAATAGTCGGGAAACTCGACTATACCAAAGACACTAGAATAACAAGATGCGTAAAGGTCATACATTGGTTTTGCACTATGCAGCCACTTTTTTGGTGGCGGCAATAATTTCTCTCTCCCCGCTCGCGTAGAATTAAGAGCATACAAATCTAAAAATAGAATTTACTTGCTTGTGTGAGTGGAAACAGTAAGCAAAAAAGTGTGCATGTGGCGAAGTTGTGCTAGAAGACGATTTTCGGTCCGACATCAATTTTAATCTAAGAAACGAATTTGATTAATGTTTTGGTCAACCGTTGTAATAGGATCTAATAAAAAATTCGGTAACTCCTCCTCCCCTAATATGAAGTGATGGCCACATCGATGGAATGGCCGGAACGTAATTCAATGGAATATCCGCCGGGATGATCGTGATGCTTCTTCCCTTGAAGGCCAGGATACATGCCGTACATACAATTAGTATGTAAAGGTGATTTGTTGCTGAAGTCTTCATGACAATTATGTCGTCTTGGCTCGATAACAACTGAAGATGAAGTTTTTGCAGATTTATATCCTCGAACGAGTTGTTTATGCTTAGATGTTTAAAGGATTTTATGGAGAGCCCGGTTTTTGGTTCGAAATCAATTACTGAATCGTCGTTTGTCAAGCCGTAATTTTAACCGTACAGTTGTCAAAGATTAATATTGCTGACCCATTTATCATGAAGAGATTCTGGCATGAAGATGTGACATTGGCATTTATGGTGTTAAAAATGAAGATGTGGAGTTTTTCGATTTCTTTGATTATTTCTTGCCGGCCAACGTCTTTGATGTCGCAGGTTGCTGTTTGATTGGAGAGTATACCTTTGAGACAATGGATGTTTAGTAGGCACTCTCGCAAATATAGGTCTAGTGTATCTTAGGACATTTTTCTTCGAAATACAAAATTTGATCGTTTTGATCGTATAGAATATAGTTGGGTACAATTAAAAATTTAGTTTGATTTTGGGGCAAGGGGATAATGTGTGCGAGTTTATATATTTGTTTGTTAAATATAGGTAATTTAACGTGGAATGTTATGTAGAAATTATTAATATAAGTTTCTAATAATGTGTATAAGTGTTCATCAGATTCTAAAGTTAAATTTTGACTCGCTATAAATTCGTTTATGGATTGAATTTCTTTTTCTGACATAATGAATTTCGGTATTATGTTTAGCTTCGTTAATAAAATACTTTCTGCTATGTTATTTATGTGGTTGTGTAAAATGGCTATACTGAAATTAATTCTGGTGATATATTGAACTAGGTGTATTTCTTAACTTGTAATTTTGAGTTAAGACACAATTCATGCTTATCTTGTGATAAATTAATTACTTCCATGAAGCCGGAGTTATTTTTTGCTTGATATAATCCTCCTGATATGAGGATGTCTTTCGAAATTTGCGTTGTGTCGCACCAAAATGTGCCGTTATCAAGGCTTCCGGGAAGATTAACTAAATTTGTACAGGTTTCGTCAAGAATATGGAGTTCGGATGTTGTATTACTTTCTGTGTAGATTTTAAAATTAAAACGTTGACTTTTTAGTAATGATTCTGGAATATCGACTACTGCCTTTTGTTCCTGTAGAATGTCCATTCCGATAAGTCCATCGAAAATGGGTGGAATTTAAATATAAATAGTGGATAGCGTGTATTATCCGCTGTTGTTTTTTGGTAAATGCTATGTACGTTAAGTGCAGTTTTAATTGAAGTTGGGTCCCTTAGGTTAATTTGGTCTGAATGGAAGACCAATTTTAGGTCTATGAATGACATGGTCGTCCCTGTGTCTATCAAGAATTTTAGAGGGTATCCAGATTTTAGCGTGTGTCATCCGCAAATTCTTTGAAAACGGGTGCTGTTGTTTTTGGTAAATGCTATGTACGTTAATTGCAGTTTTAATTGAAGTTGGGTCTCTTAGGTTAATTTGGTCTAAATGGGAGACCAATTGTGGGTTTATGAATGACATGGTCGCCCCTATGTCTATCAAGAATTTTAGAGAGTATCCAGATGGGTTATAATATATGGTAAGGGACTCCCGGTGTCTTTTTTAACTAAGTATCCTGTTTGTTCTCGAGGCTCCTTGTGGAAAATTTGAGTCCTCGTCTATATTATGCCATTGAGCATTATGTCCGAATTCGGTTGAATTATGTTCCAAATTGTGGAATGAACCTTTTGCCTTATTGGGTCTTGAATTTTCAGGTCTTCTTAGTTCATAATGGCGGTTAGTTTGATAGTCTTTTGGCATTATAGCCGGTACGTTTTTCCTTCCGTGTTGAAAGTTATCCTTTTCGTTCGTTTTGAAATTTTTCATTTTTTATTAGTCTTGTAAATTTCTATCGATTTTCCAATAATATTTTTGTCACACCCACTCTAACGCCCACAAACCGCCCAAAGCTGCCGCTCCCAAACTTTTGAAAAATGTTTTGAAATTGTTTAATTTTTTTGTAAGTTTCGTAAATTTCTATCGATATGCCAAAAACACTTTCACTAGGTAAGTAACGGCTATCTAATAGTCGGGAAACTCGACTATACCAAAGACACTAGAATAACAAGATGCGTAAAGGTCATACATTGGTTTTGCACTATGCAGCCACTTTTTTGGTGGCGGCAATAATTTCTCTCTCCCCGCTCGCGTAGAATTAAGAGCATACAAATCTAAAAATAGAATTTACTTGCTTGTGTGAGTGGAAACAGTAAGCAAAAAAGTGTGCATGTGGCGAAGTTGTGCTAGAAGACGATTTTCGGTCCGACATCAATTTTAATCTAAGAAACGAATTTGATTAATGTTTTGGTCAACCGTTGTAATAGGATCTAATAAAAAATTCGGTAACTCCTCCTCCCCTAATATGAAGTGATGGCCACATCGATGGAATGGCCGGAACGTAATTCAATGGAATATCCGCCGGGATGATCGTGATGCTTCTTCCCTTGAAGGCCAGGATACATGCCGTACATACAATTAGTATGTAAAGGTGATTTGTTGCTGAAGTCTTCATGACAATTATGTCGTCTTGGCTCGATAACAACTGAAGATGAAGTTTTTGCAGATTTATATCCTCGAACGAGTTGTTTATGCTTAGATGTTTAAAGGATTTTATGGAGAGCCCGGTTTTTGGTTCGAAATCCATTACTGAATCGTCGTTTGTCAAGCCGTAATTTTAACCGTACAGTTGTCAAAGATTAATATTGCTGACCCATTTATCATGAAGAGATTCTGGCATGAAGATGTGACATTGGCATTTATGGTGTTAAAAATGAAGATGTGGAGTTTTTCGATTTCTTTGATTATTTCTTGCCGGCCAACGTCTTTGATGTCGCAGGTTGCTGTTTGATTGGAGAGTATACCTTTGAGACAATGGATGTTTAGTAGGCACTCTCGCAAATATAGGTCTAGTGTATCTTAGGACATTTTTCTTCGAAATACAAAATTTGATCGTTTTGATCGTATAGAATATAGTTGGGTACAATTAAAAATTTAGTTTGATTTTGGGGCAAGGGGATAATGTGTGCGAGTTTATATATTTGTTTGTTAAATATAGGTAATTTAACGTGGAATGTTATGTAGAAATTATTAATATAAGTTTCTAATAATGTGTATAAGTGTTCATCAGATTCTAAAGTTAAATTTTGACTCGCTATAAATTCGTTTATGGATTGAATTTCTTTTTCTGACATAATGAATTTCGGTATTATGTTTAGCTTCGTTAATAAAATACTTTCTGCTATGTTATTTATGTGGTTGTGTAAAATGGCTATACTGAAATTAATTCTGGTGATATATTGAACTAGGTGTATTTCTTAACTTGTAATTTTGAGTTAAGACACAATTCATGCTTATCTTGTGATAAATTAATTACTTCCATGAAGCCGGAGTTATTTTTGCTTGATATAATCCTCCTGATATGAGGATGTCTTTCGAAATTTGCGTTGTGTCGCACCAAAATGTGCCGTTATCAAGGCTTCCGGGAAGATTAACTAAATTTGTACAGGTTTCGTCAAGAATATGGAGTTCGGATGTTGTATTACTTTCTGTGTAGATTTTAAAATTAAAACGTTGACTTTTTAGTAATGATTCTGGAATATCGACTACTGCCTTTTGTTCCTGTAGAATGTCCATTCCGATAAGTCCATCGAAAATGGGTGGAATTTAAATATAAATAGTGGATAGCGTGTATCATCCGCTGTTGTTTTTTGGTAAATGCTATGTACGTTAAGTGCAGTTTTAATTGAAGTTGGGTCCCTTAGGTTAATTTGGTCTGAATGGGATACCAATTTTAGGTCTATGAATGACATGGTCGTCCCTGTGTCTATCAAGAATTTTAGAGGGTATCCAGATTTTAGCGTGTGTCATCCGCAAATTCTTTGAAAACGGGTGCTGTTGTTTTTGGTAAATGCTATGTACGTTAATTGCAGTTTTAATTGAAGTTGGGGTCTCTTAGGTTAATTTGGTCTAAATGGGAGACCAATTGTGGGTTTATGAATGACATGGTCGCCCCTATGTCTATCAAGAATTTTAGAGAGTATCCAGATGGGTTATAATATATGGTAAGGGACTCCCGGTGTCTTTTTTAACTAAGTATCCTGTTTGTTCTCGAGGCTCCTTGTGGAAAATTTGAGTCCTCGTCTATATTATGCCATTGAGCATTATGTCCGAATTCGGTTGAATTATGTTCCAAATTGTGGAATGAACCTTTTGCCTTATTGGGTCTTGAATTTTCAGGTCTTCTTAGTTCATAATGGCGGTTAGTTTGATAGTCTTTTGGCATTATAGCCGGTACGTTTTTCCTTCCGTGTTGAAAGTTATCCTTTTCGTTCGTTTTGAAATTTTTCATTTTTTATTAGTCTTGTAAATTTCTATCGATTTTCCAATAATATTTTTGTCACACCCACTCTAACGCCCACAAACCGCCCAAAGCTGCCGCTCCCAAACTTTTGAAAAATGTTTTGAAATTGTTTAATTTTTTTGTAAGTTTCGTAAATTTCTATCGATATGCCAAAAACACTTTCACTAGGTAAGTAACGGCTATCTAATAGTCGGGAAACTCGACTATACCAAAGACACTAGAATAACAAGATGCGTAAAGGTCATACATTGGTTTTGCACTATGCAGCCACTTTTTTGGTGGCGGCAATAATTTCTCTCTCCCCGCTCGCGTAGAATTAAGAGCATACAAATCTAAAAATAGAATTTACTTGCTTGTGTGAGTGGAAACAGTAAGCAAAAAAGTGTGCATGTGGCGAAGTTGTGCTAGAAGACGATTTTCGGTCCGACATCAATTTTAATCTAAGAAACGAATTTGATTAATGTTTTGGTCAATTCCGTTGTAATAGGATCTAATAAAAAATTCGGTAACTCCTCCTCCCCTAATATGAAGTGATGGCCACATCGATGGAATGGCCGGAACGTAATTCAATGGAATATCCGCCGGGATGATCGTGATGCTTCTTCCCTTGAAGGCTAGGATACATGCCGTACATACAATTAGTATGTAAAGGTGATTTGTTGCTGAAGTCTTCATGACAATTATGTCGTCTTGGCTCGATAACAACTGAAGATGAAGTTTTTGCAGATTTATATCCTCGAACGAGTTGTTTATGCTTAGATGTTTAAAGGATTTTATGGAGAGCCCGGTTTTTGGTTCGAAATCCATTACTGAATCGTCGTTTGTCAAGCCGTAATTTTAACCGTACAGTTGTCAAAGATTAATATTGCTGACCCATTTATCATGAAGAGATTCTGGCATGAAGATGTGACATTGGCATTTATGGTGTTAAAAATGAAGATGTGGAGTTTTTCGATTTCTTTGATTATTTCTTGCCGGCCAACGTCTTTGATGTCGCAGGTTGCTGTTTGATTGGAGAGTATACCTTTGAGACAATGGATGTTTAGTAGGCACTCTCGCAAATATAGGTCTAGTGTATCTTAGGACATTTTTCTTCGAAATACAAAATTTGATCGTTTTGATCGTATAGAATATAGTTGGGTACAATTAAAAATTTAGTTTGATTTTGGGGCAAGGGGATAATGTGTGCGAGTTTATATATTTGTTTGTTAAATATAGGTAATTTAACGTGGAATGTTATGTAGAAATTATTAATATAAGTTTCTAATAATGTGTATAAGTGTTCATCAGATTCTAAAGTTAAATTTTGACTCGCTATAAATTCGTTTATGGATTGAATTTCTTTTTCTGACATAATGAATTTCGGTATTATGTTTAGCTTCGTTAATAAAATACTTTCTGCTATGTTATTTATGTAGTTGTGTAAAATGGCTATACTGAAATTAATTCTGGTGATATATTGAACTAGGTGTATTTCTTAACTTGTAATTTTGAGTTAAGACACAATTCATGCTTATCTTGTGATAAATTAATTACTTCCATGAAGCCGGAGTTATTTTTTGCTTGATATAATCCTCCTGATATGAGGATGTCTTTCGAAATTTGCGTTGTGTCGCACCAAAATGTGCCGTTATCAAGGCTTCCGGGAAGATTAACTAAATTTGTACAGGTTTCGTCAAGAATATGGAGTTCGGATGTTGTATTACTTTCTGTGTAGATTTTAAAATTAAAACGTTGACTTTTTAGTAATGATTCTGGAATATCGACTACTGCCTTTTGTTCCTGTAGAATGTCCATTCCGATAAGTCCATCGAAAATGGGTGGAATTTAAATAGCGTGTATCATCCGCTGTTGTTTTTTGGTAAATGCTATGTACGTTAAGTGCAGTTTTAATTGAAGTTGGGTCCCTTAGGTTAATTTGGTCTGAATGGGAGACCAATTTTAGGTCTATGAATGACATGGTCGTCCCTGTGTCTATCAAGAATTTTAGAGGGTATCCAGATTTTAGCGTGTGTCATCCGCAAATTCTTTGAAAACGGGTGCTGTTGTTTTTGGTAAATGCTATGTACGTTAAGTGCAGTTTTAATTGAAGTTGGGTCCCTTAGGTTAATTTGGTCTGAATGGGAGACCAATTTTAGGTCTATGAATGACATGGTCGCCCCTATGTCTATCAAGAATTTTAGAGGGTATCCAGATGGGTTATAATATATGGTAAGGGACTCCCGGTGTCTTTTTTAACTAAGTATCCTGTTTGTTCTCGAGGCTCTTTGTGGAAAATTTGAGTCCTCGTCTATATTATGCCATTGAGCATTATGTCCGAATTCGGTTGAATTATGTTCCAAATTGTGGAATGAACCTTTTGCCTTATTGGGTCTTGAATTTTCAGGTCTTCTTAGTGGGGTTTTTGATTCTTTGATTATGCCGGTACGTCTCTGTGTCGCAGTTCCTGTTTGTTGAAGTATCCCTTGGAAATCATTTTATTAGACTTGTAAATATATAGTCTATTTAGGACATTTTTCACGCCCATACAAAGCTGACTGACGCCCCACACATAAAATTTTAATTAAAAATTTTTTTTTATTTTTTTTATTTTTTGAAAATAAGAAATTAAGTGGAATCTTATGTAGTTTTTAATATCATTTTTAAGTGTATAAGTGTTCATCAGACAAAGCCAAAGCTCCTATAAATTCGTTTATAAAAAATCGATTATGAATAGAATTGGAAAGTTAGTCTTAATCTATGCTTTCTCAACATTTATTTTGTAGTTCCTGAATGGCTATACGGACAACGGGCAGGCGGACAGGTGATCTTATTGATTGATAAGAATAATTCATTGCTTCTGTTAAATTTTACTTCTGAACCTTTTTTTTACGATATATTCAAAAATATAATTCTTTCGCTTAATTTAATTTTGAAAAAAACCGATCAGCTTCCTAAATATAATTTTCGGTTTTAATAGGGTAGGTGTTGTATTATTCGATTTTAAAATTGTTTTTTTTATTTTATACCCGAAGTTGTTATGTGCAGTCCATCGATGTCCTGAAATGTGGAATTTGACAGCGTGTACATCTGTTTTTTTTGTAAATGTATCTCCGTTAATTCATTTTATTGTTGGGTCTAGAACTTGTATGAAGGGAGACCAATTTTGGTCTTGAAATTGTTTGTTTAATTTTAACTTTTGCTTTTCCAATTCTTTGAAAACATTTTGGGTAAATGCTATGTACGAATACTTTTAATTATATCCTTACGAAATTGTCTCAAAACAGACCAATTAGCTATAGAAGCCCCAATCAATAAAATTAATTTGGTATACAAGTAGAATAAGGAAATGACTCCCATGCCACAATTAATAAGAACTTTTGCTATTGTTTGGGAAAATTTAGTCTTTTATTTGCCACACATTATACTCCAAAAAATCATTAACTATTTCAAATTAATGAACCATTTTTATTAAAAAAAAGCAAATGAATTTTCAGGCACTAGAATCAAATGCGTAGTCATATTGGTTTTGCACTATAGCCACTTTTTTGGTGGAAATTTCTTTCGCTCGTAAATTCATTTATAGATTTACTTCTGTTGATGGAAACAGTAAGCAACCGCCCAAAGCTGCCACGCCCACACATTTAAAAAATTTTAATTTAAAAAATCCTTTTTTTTATTTTTTTTGCAGTTTTTATCGAAGAAAATGAAGAAATCTCATAGTCGGGGAACTCTACTATTGCATTCTATCTTGTTTTTAATTTTATTCATTTTTGCCAAGTCGATATGACAAGGTGTCTACCAATCCGTAGACAAACGCCACCAAGCTTCCTAATAACACCTGTCGCTTCTCCTTAATAAAATACGATGTATGAATTTAGAATTGGAAAGTCTAGTCTCTGAAGTCTGCATGCTTAGTCTCAACATTCTAGCTTTTGTAGTTCCTGAGATCGAGGCCTTCATACGGACAGACGGGCAGGCGGACATGGTCAGATCGACTCGGCTATTGATCCTGATCAAGAATATATATACATTCCTGCTTCCTGTTACATACTTTTCAACGATTCTAGTATACCTTTTTCTTTACGAGTAAGGGGTATTCAAAAATATATAATTTCTTTTTATAAACACGCTTACCACTTTTTTAATTTTGAAAAAAACACCGATCAGCTTACCTACAATATACATCGTTTTCGAGCTTTTAATTTTTTTTTTAAGGGTAGGTGCTTCGAATGATTATTCGATTTCGTGACAAATTTGTTTTTTTTTATTTTATGACCCGAAGTTGGTTATGCCTGCAGTCGCAAAATCGGAGTGTCCTGAAATGTGGGAACGTGTTGACAGCGTGGTGGCCACTATCTTTTAATGTTTAGTCTTTTGTTTAAATGGTATTTCTCCGTTCACAATTCATTTCTAGCTTGTCTGGAAAGTCTAGAGACTTGTATAGAACGGACACTTGCTACGGCCACACTTTTGAAAAGTGCGTTGAAATTGTTAATTTTAATATTTGTCTTTCCAATTTCTATCGATATGCCAACAACATTTTGGCCACGCCTATCCTAATGCCTACTAGCCAACTCCACGACCATACTTTTGAATTTTTATATCCGTTACAACGAACCATTGTCTTCAAACACAGACGCAAATATAGCTATAGAAGCACACCAATACAATAAATTAATTTGTTATACAAGTAGAACCCTAAGCGAACATGAAACTCCTCATGCCACAATCTAATAAGAACATTTTGCTATTGTTTGGGCAACAAAATATTTTAGATCATTTTTATTTGCCACACATCTTTAAATACTAACCAAAACAAAAATCATTAGACTACTTTCATAGCATTAATGAACGAAACATAAACTTTAATAAATAATAAAAAAAGCAAATAGTATATGTTCAACCAAAGGCACTAGAATAACAAGATGCGTAAAGGTCATACATTGGTTTTGCACTATGCAGCCACTTTTTTGGTGGCGGCAATAATTTCTCTCTCCCCGCTCGCGTAGAATTAAGAGCATACAAATCTAAAAATAGAATTTACTTGCTTGTGTGAGTGGAAACAGTAAGCAAAAAAGTGTGCATGTGGCGAAGTTGTGCTAGAAGACGATTTTCGGTCCGACATCAATTTTAGTCTAAGAAACGAATTTGATTAATGTTTTGGTCAATTCCGTTGTAATATGATCTAATAAAATATTCGGTAACTCCTCCTCCCCTAATATGAAGTGATGGCCACATCGATGGAATGGCCGGAACGTAATTCAATGGAATATCCGCCGGGATGATCGTGATGCTTCTTCCCTTGAAGGCCAGGCAGGATACATGCCGTACATACAATTAGTATGTAAAGGTGATTTGTTGCTGAAGACTTCATGACAATTATGTCGTCTTGGCTCGATAACGACTGAAGATGAAGTTTTTGCAGATTTATATCCTCGAACGAGTTGTTTATGCTTAGATGTTAAAAGGATTTCATGGAGAGCTCGGTTTTTGGTTCGAAATCCATCACTGAATCGTCGTTTGTCAAGCCGTAATTTTAACCGTACAGTTGTCAATGGTTAATATTGCTGACCCATTTATCACGAAGGGCTTCTGGCATGAAGATGTGACATTGGCATTTATGGTGTTAAAAATGACGATGTGGAGTTTTTCGATTTCTTTGATTATTTCTTGCCGGCCAACGTCTTTGATGTCGCAGGTTGCTGTTTGATTGGAGAGTATACCTTTGAGACAATGGATGTTTAGTAGGCACTCACGCAAATATAGGTCTAGTGTATTTTAGAACATTTTTCTTCGAAATACAAAATTTGATCGTTTTGATCATATAGAATATAGTTGGGTACAATTAAAAATTTAGTCTGATTTTGGGGCAAGGGGATAATGTGTGCGAGTTTATATATTTGTTTGTAAAATATAGGTAATTTAACGTGGAATGTTATGTAGAAATTATTAATATAAGTTTCTAATAATGTGTATAAGTGTTCATCAGATTTTAAAGTTAAATTTTGACTCGCTATAAATTTGTTTATGGATTGAATTTCTTTTTCTGACATAATGAATTTCGGTATTATGTTTAGCTTCGTTAATAAAATACTTTCTGCTATGTTATTTATGTGGTTGTGTAAAATGGCTATACTGAAATTAATTCTGGTAATATATTGAATTAGGTGTATTTCTTAACTTGTAATTTTGAGTTAAGACATAATTCTTGCTTATCTTGTGATAAATTAATTACTTCCATGAAGCCGGAGTTATTTTTTGCTTGATATAATCCTCCTGATATGAGGATGTCTTTCGAAATTTGCGTTGTGTCGCACCAAAATGTGCCGTTATCAAGGCTTCCGGGAAGATTAACTAAATTTGTACAGGTTTCGTCAAGAATATGGAGTTCGGATGTTGTATTACTTTCTGTGTAGATTTTAAAATTAAAACGTTGACTTTTTAGTAATGATTCTGGAATATCGACTACTGCCTTTTGTTCTTGTAGAATGTCCATTCCGATAAGTCCATCGAAAATGGGTGTAATTTAAATATAAATAGTGAATAGCGTGTATCATCCGCTGTTGTTTTTTGGTAAATGCTAAGTACGTTAAGTGCAGTTTTAATTGAAGTTGGGTCCCTTAGGTTAATTTGGTCTGAATGGGAGACCAATTGTGGGTTTATGAATGACATGGTCGCATGGTCTATTAAGAATTTAAGAGAGTATCCAGATGGGTTATAATATATGGTAAGGGACTCCCGGTGTCTTTTTTAACTAAGTATCCTGTTTGTTCTCGAGGCTCTTTGTGGAAAATTTGAGTCCTCGTCTATATTATACTATTGAGCATTATGTCCGAATTCGGTTGAATTATGTTCCAAATTGTGGAATGAACCTTATGCCTTATTGGGGATTGAATTTTCAGGTCTTCTTAGTTCATAATGGCGGTTAGTTTGATAGTCTTTTGGCATTATAGCCGGTACGTTTTTCCTTCCGTGTTGAAAGTTATCCTTTTCGTTCGTTTTGAAATTTTTCATTTTTTATTAGTCTTGTAAATTTCTTTCGATTTTCCAATAATATTTTTGTCACACCCACTCTAACGCCCACAAACCGCCCAAAACACTTTCACTAGGTGAGTAACGGCTATCTAATAGTCGGGAAACTGGACTATACCAAAGACACTAGAATAACAAGATGCGTAACGACCATACATTGGTTTTGCACTATGCAGCCACTTTTTTGGTGGCGGCAATTATTTCTCTCTCCCCGCTCGCGTAGAATTAAGAGCATACAAATCTAAAAATAGAATTTACTTGCTTGTGTGAGTGAAAACAGTAAGCAAAAAAGTGTGCATGTGGCGAAGTTGTGCTAGAAGACGATTTTCGGTCCGACATCAATTTTAATCTAAGAAACGAATTTGATTAATGTTTTGGTCAATTTCGTTGTAATATGATCTAATAATATATTCGGTAACTCCTCCTCCCCTAATATGAAGTGATGGCCACATCGATGGAATGGCCGGAACGTAATTCAATGGAATATCCGCCGGGATGATCGTGATGCTTCTTCCCTTGAAGGCCAGGATACATGCCGTACATACAATTAGTATGTAAAGGTGATTTGTTGCTGAAGTCTTTATGACAATTATGTCGTCTTGGCTCGATAACGACTGAAGATGAAGTTTTTGCAAATTTATATCCTCGAACGAGTTGTTTATGCTTAGATGTTAAAAGGATTTTATGGAGAGCTCGGTTTTTGGTTCGAAATCCATCACTGAATCGTCGTTTGTCAAGCCGTAATTTTAACCGTACAGTTGTCAAAGGTTAATATTGCTGACCCATTTATCACGAAGGGCTTCTGGCATGAAGATGTGACATTGGCATTTATGGTGTTAAAAATTACGATGTGGAGTTTTTCGATTTCTTTGATTATTTCTAGCCGGCCAACGTCTTTGATGTCGCAGGTTGCTGTTTGATTGTAGAGTATACCTTTGAGACAATGGATGTTTAGTAGGCACTCTCGCAAATATAGGTCTAGTGTATTTTAGGACATTTTTCTTCGAAATAAAAAAATTTGATCGTATAGAATATAGTTGGGTACAATTAAAAATTTAGTTTGATTTTGGGGCAAGGGGATAATGTGTGCGAGTTTATATATTTGTTTGTAAAATATAGGTAATTTAACGTGGAATGTTATGTAGAAATTATTAATATAAGTTTCTAATAATGTGTAAGTTAACACGAGCAAGTCAGAGGTGTGCGATGACCCGCCGAAATGCCATCCAAGACCGGATGGACCAACAATAACATCGGCAACGCTGAGCCAGCCCAGTAACGCATTTCGCTTTAGCGAAAGCGATGTGCAAGGGTCAGCGTAATGCGAGGCGGGCATGTGCGCGCTGGGTGACCGTCGAAGGCACGGAACTCCAGACGGCACGAGGCGCTGACTAAGCGCTCTGCTGGGTCCGCTGCCTCCAACCGAAGACTTGGCGGCCTTCATAAATTTGATTTGCATTTAGTTCGTAAGATACCAGAATTCAGAGCAGTTGGCTCTAATAAAAAAGAACCATTCAATACAAACGTATTTGGTCTAATTGACGCCCAACGCGCTTAAGTGTCGTAAAACCGTAAAATCCGTAATAAAAAGATCTAGAAATCAAGGTCTCGTAATCGGGTTTTCTTTGAAAACACTTCGGACTCGCGCGCTGCACAATAATAGTGAACAGCAACAAACAAACAAAATTATCTAATACATAAACAAAACAGCGCTGCACAAGCAACAGTGAAAACCGCTGCATATCAACTGTAATCAGCTAAATCAACGACAGCCAGAGGATAAACGGATCAACCAGCTACCGTCTTCGATGCATTTTTATTATACCAGTATACCAATATAACATGTAAGTGAGATCTTTATTTTCAATTTACCTCTTTGAACGTCAACCAGACATGTGTGCCAATTTTTGAAAAAAATACACATAATAAGTAACGAAATAAAACAAAAAAAAGAGTGATTGCAATTAAGAGATCAGGTATAGCGATTTTCATTTACAAATTTTTTAAAAAACAAATGATGAAGAAGGAAAATTAAGCTCTTTCTCATACAAATTATAAAAAAAAAAAAAAAAAAAAAATTTAAAAAGTATCATTGTCCGATGTATAGAAACAGTAACGAAAACAACGACAGTGACGAAGACTTAATACAGAGCTATAAAGACATAAGAAATAATAGCTATCAAGGGGGTTACATTGACGGTACTGAGACCGACGAAGATATAGAATTAAGTAACTTAATTGACGGCTTTACAGACAAAGTAAAAATGGTTAACGACCAGGAATTTCAAAATCAACATCAGGACCTTCAACAAGAGGCAACACCAACACAAGAACAGGCGAAAACCTCTGGTACCATTTGTAATAAAGATGTAATTAGACTCATGGAAGCGGCCGTAAATGGCGCACTAGAGCATCAACAAAAAATATTTTCAGAAAAGCTTAAAGAGGTTGAGAATAGGCAGAGAGTAAATGAGGGTGGACCCCTCGTATACCATACGAGCAAATACCACATAACTCAGCTATCCCTTGTAATGAACCGCTAGACTTGGTAAAGTCCATACCAAGTTTTGACGGAAAACAAGATGAGTATGTGGCATGGCGAACCGCAGCAGTTAATGCCTACGAAATCTACAAACCATATTTGGGTAGCTCTAGAACCTACCAGGCCGTAGGAATCATACGTAACAAGGTAATAGGCCCCGCGGGAGTAATGCTTACGTCACATAATACAGTACTAAATTTCGATGCTATAATAGCTAGAATGGACTGCGCTTATGCAGAACAAACTCCAATCGAGGTAACGCAGCAGCAAATGGTTACTATGCGTCAGGGAGAACTTCCCCTAATGACTTTTTATAATGAGATTGAGAGAAAGCTAACTCTTATTATTAGTAAGACTTTGTTGTCTTATGACACAAATACTGCCGCTATCTTAAATAATAGATCACGGCAGGACGCTTTGAACGCTTTTGTGACCGGGTTAAAAAAATCAGTCCGACATGTAATTCTCTCAGCTGCGCCCAAAGATTTGCCATCAGCATTGGCTGTGGCTCAACGGGCAGAGTCTTGCAACGAACGAGCCTGGTTCGTTGCAAGCTTTAATAAAAATTTAGAGGACAAATTACAATCAGAAAACCGTCACGGGAAGTTTTCTGCACCCCTTTGGTAAAACCCAACAACCCAGTGTTTTCTGAGAAACCAAAACTATGCACCGGGCACTAAACAAACTCAATTTCTAAAAACCAAGGCATGAAGGCAAACGCAACAGAACGTGAATCGAATAATCCTCGTAAAAGCTATTCTCAAAATTAGGCTGAATTTCAATGACGTTGTTCCCACATCACGTTCTAAATTTAGGGGCAGCAGACAGCTCGCAGTCGTCAATGGTTGAACCATCGACCAAGAGCAGTCAAATGACCAGGAGTATAAAAACTTAGAAACACCCTGAGTCTGAGGATGTCATGTTGGCATACCCAGATTTCACTCAGCCATTTGACTTGACCACTGACGCCCCTGGAAGCGGCCTAGGGGCTGTTCTTTCACAGAAAGGTCGTCCAATCACCATGATCTCTCGCACGTTACGCGGAACCGAGATTTCAATGGCAACAAATGAACGAGAACTACTAGCAATAGTATGGGCACTCCAAAATCTCAGAAGCTATTTATATGGCGTAAAGAAGTTAAACGTCTTCACCGACCATCAACCACTGACCGGTTCAATGTCGGATAAAAATCCGAATCCCAGGCTCAAAAGGTGGAAAGCGTTTGTTGATGAACATAACGCACAAGTGTTCTACAAGCTGGGTAAAGAAAACCACGTAGCCGACGCCTTGTCGCGGCAAAACGTAAATGCTTTAGATAATGATACACACTCCGACATCGCTACTATCCACAGCGAGGAGTCGTTGACCTACACTATAGATTCAACGGAAAAACCTGTAAACTGTTTCAGGAACCAAATAGTGATCGAACAGGCAGATTTCCCGTCTATAAAGTGAATCATTCTTTTTAAATCAAAAACGCGTCACATTGTGCGATTTACAGACCGCACAACACTGCTTCGCTCACTAGAAGATTTAGTAAAAATAGATGTCGTCAATGCAATCCACTGCGAGCTACCTATACTCGCCTTCATTCAGCACGATTTAATCGTCGCTTTTCCCTCGACGACATTTAGACATTGTAAGAGCTTGGTCACCGATATAACAAACAGTACCGAGCAAAGGGAAATTATGACCACGGAACACAATAGAGCCCATAGAGCAGGACAGGAAAACGTAAAACAGGTCCTTCGTGACTACTTTTTTCCCAAAATGGGCCAGCTAGCGGCAGAAATCACCGCAAATTGCAGAACGTGTTCCAAAGCAAAATACAATCGTCACCCAGTGCAACAAACCATAGCGGAAACACCAATTCCCGGTTATACTGGGGAAATTATCCACATAGATATATTTTCAACTGATCAAAAGCATTTTCTAACTTGTATCGACAAATTTTCAAAATTCGCTATAGTCCAACCAATCGATTCAAGAGCAATCGTAGATATCAAAACTCCGATACTACAACTAATAAATCTGTTCCCTAAAATAAAAACAGTTTACTGCGACAATGAAAGGTCTATCAACTCACAAACCATACGAACCATCCTAGAAAATAGGTATGGTATACAGGTCTCAAATGCGCCCCCCTTGCACAGCACGTCTAATGGCCAAGTTGAGAGATTTCATAGCACCCTAGCGGAAATCGCACGGTGCATCAAGATAGATCAAAACATAACCGAGACGACCGACCTTATTCTATTTGCAACAATAGAATATAACAGAACTGTCCACTCGGGCACAATAAGAGACAAGATCAAAGAGGCTCAAGAGAGAACACTTAGGTACTCAAATGCACACAAAGACAATAAGCAGTACCAAGTAGGCGAAAAAGTCTGGTTAAAAACCAACAGACGCCTGGGTACCAAATTAACGCCACTCTGCTCAGAAGAGGTCATTGAGGCTGATCTGGGCACGACAGTGCTTATTAAAGGGAGGGTGGTCCATAAGGACAACCTTCGTTAAGAGGGTGCCCACTTTAATTTAAAATTTTGTTACATTTTTTTATATTATCACTTTTTTTATACTTTAGTGACGTTTGTTACTCTCTATATTTTATATTTTTCGCACTTAGGTTAGGAAACTTGCTACTCCCGTTAGTCCTACTGACAACTCCCTCTTGGACCATAAAACTAAACGAATACTCACACGCTAACCACATACCAATAATGGACGGAGATATTACTTTATGGGACGAGTACGGTTACATGGGACATACAACGAACGTTACATCGTACGAGACTTACGCAGACGAGACGAAACACGCGATGGACTTCTTCGTGAAGGAGCACATGAGACGGGTACTTGAAACGGACTTGGAACGAATAGAGACTCTTCTGGACACACTAAAGGTACGTCACCGACATGCCCGTAGTCTTAATTTCATAGGGACTGCTTTGAAAGCAATAGCGGGGACACCTGACTCTGACGACTGGGACCAGGTGAGGCTTAGACAGGGACAGCTAACGGACTCGGTAAATGGACAGATAGAAATAAACGACAAAATACAATTGCAATTAAACACCCTGACCTCATCCATGAACTCTATTTTAAAATCGGACAACTTAGACACAGAACATTTGTACGAGACAATTTTGGCAAAAAACCGTGTTGTAATTCAAGAACTTGAAAATTTAATACTTGCAATCACCCTTTCCAAATTAAACGTAATAAGTCCAATAATCCCACAAACGTTAGCGTGTCAGATATTTTAGAGGTAGCTAGCATAAAAACTTTTCAAAATCGAGACCTATTGTACTTTTTAATAAAATTTCCGAAGCCTTTGTTAACTTGTAGAAAAATAAGAATATTCCCGGTACAGCATCTTAGATTTCGAGGACGGTAGCACGTTCGCGGATTGCGGTACGGAAACCTTCGCGGTCAAGGACTGCAATGTATTAGCGGGCACCACCTTCTGCAGGAGATCGAAAGCGCCAACCTGCGCACAACAACTCATCTCTGGCATGGTCGCCCATTGCAACACCCAGCCTGGACACTTGGACCCAGTCACCATGATCGACGAGGGATTGCTCATCACCAACGATGTAACGATAAATATCACCGACGAAAAGGGAATAAGCCGGATGATATCAGGAACTTACCTGGTATCATATACCGAAAAAATTAAAATAAACGGCACCCTTTACGTCAACAATATCGGAACATCAAAGAAGAAAGCCGCAGTTTCAGCCATGGCTCAAGTAAACGTTCTGAGGCACCTAGAGCCCCTTAGTCTGTCATCAATTCACGGAATGAGCGTTAAAAATCTGCACCACCTCCAATCCCATTGCCATCAGGCAACACCTGGATCTTTTGCTCTGTCTCCTCCACAGCCTCAATAACCCCGGTCATCATCTTTCTTATCTACCGTCTGAAAGCCAAACGTCAACAACCATCTAAGACCATTGAATCCGGGGACGACTTCATCTTAAGACAAGGAGGAGTTAACACGAGCAAGTCAGAGGGGTGCGACGACCCGCCGAAATGCCATCCAAGACCGGATGGACCAACAATAACATCGGCGACGCTGAGCCAGCCCAGTAACGCATTTCGCTTTAGCGAAAGCGATGTGCAAGGGTCAGCGTAATGCGAGGCGGGCATGTGCGCGCTGGGTGACCGTCGAAGGCACGTAACTCCAGACGGCACGAGGCGCTGACTAAGCGCTCTGCTGGGTCCGCTGCCTCCAACCGAAGACTTGGCGGCCTTAATAAATTTGATTTGCATTTAGTTCGTAAGATACCAGAATTCAGAGCAGTTGGCTCTAATAAAAAAGAACCATTCAATACAAACGTATTTGGTCTAATTTGTATAAGTGTTCATCGGATTCTAAAGTTAAATTTTGACTCGCTATAAATTCGTTTATGGATTGAATTTATTTTTCTGACATAATGAATTTCGGTATTATGTTTAGCTTCGTTAATAAAATACTTTCTGCTATGTTATTTATGTGGTTGTGTAAAATGGCTATACTGAAATTAATTCTGGTGATATATTGAATTAGGTGTATTTCTTAACTTGTAATTTTGAGTTAAGACACAATTCTTGCTTATCTTGTGATAAATTAATTACTTCCATGGAGCCGAAGTTATTTTTTGCTTGATTTAATCCTCCTGATATGAGGATGTCTTTCGAAATTTGCGTTGTGTCGCACCAAAATGTGTCGTTATCAAGGCTTCCGGGAAGATTAACTAAATTTGTACAGGTTTCGTCAAGAATATGGAGTTCGGATGTTGTATTACTTTCTGTGTAGATTTTAAAATTAAAACGTTGACTTTTTAGTAATGATTCTGGAATATCGACTACTGCCTTTTGTTCTTGTAGAATGTCCATTCCGATAAGTCCATCGAAAATGGGTGGAATTTAAATATAAATAGTGAATAGCGTGTATCATCCGCTGTTGTTTTTTGGTAAATGCTATGTACGTTAAGTGCAGTTTTAATTGAAGTTGGGTCTCTTAGGTTAATTTGGTCTAAATGGGAGACCAATTGTGGGTTTACGAATGACATGGTCGCCCCTATGTCTATCAAGAATTTTAGAGAGTATCCAGATGGGTTATAATGGTAAGGGACTCCCGGTGTCTTTTTTAACTAAGTATCCTGTTTGTTCTCGAGGCTCTTTGTGGAAAAATTTGAGTCCTCGTCTATATTATGCTATTGAGCATTATGTCCGAATTGAACCTTTTGCCTTATTGGGGCTTGAATTTTCAGGTCTTCTTAGTTCATAATGGCGGTTAGTTTGATAGTCTTTTGGCATTATAGCCGGTACGTTTTTCCTTCCGTGTTGAAAGTTATCCTTTTCGTTCGTTTTGAAATTTTTCATTTTTTATTAGTCTTGTAAATTTCTATCGATTTTCCAATAATATTTTTGTCACCCCACTCTAACGCCCACAAACCGCCCAAAGCTGCCGCTCCCAAACTTTTGAAAAATGTTTTGAAATTGTTAAATTTTTTTTGTAAGTTTCGTAAATTTCTATCGATATGCCAAAAACACTTTCACTAGGTGAGTAACGGCTATCTAATAGTCGGGAAACTCGACTATACCAAAGACACTAGAATAACAAGATGCGTAACGACCATACATTGGTTTTGCACTATGCAGCCACTTTTTTGGTGGCGGCAATAATTTCTCTCTCCCCGCTCGCGTAGAATTAAGAGCATACAAATCTAAAAATAGAATTTAGTTGCTTGTGTGAGTGGAAACAGTAAGCAAAAAAGTGTGCATGTGGCGAAGTTGTGCTAGAAGACGATTTTTGGTCCGACATCAATTTTAATCTAAGAAACGAATTTGATTAATGTTTTGGTCAATTTCGTTGTAATATGATCTAATAAAATATTCGGTAACTCCTCCTCCCCTGAAATGGCCACATCGATGGAATGACCGGAACGTAATTCAATGGAATATCCGCCGGGATGATCGTGATGCTTCTTCCCTTGAAGGCCAGGATACATGCCGTACATACAATTAGTATGTAAAGGTGCTTTGTTGCTGAAGTCTTCATGCCAATTATGTCGTCTTGGCTCGATAACGACTGAAGATGAAGTTTTTGCAGATTTATATCCTCGAACGAGTTGTTTATGCTTAGATGTTTAAAGGATTTTATGGAGAGCTCTGTTTTTGGTTTGAAGTCCATCACTGAATCGTCGTTTGTCAAGCCGTAATTTTAACCGTACAGTTGTCAAAGGTTAATATTGCTGACCCATTTATCACGAAGGGCTTCTGACATGAAGATGTGACATTGGCATTTATGGTGTTAAAAATTACGATGTGGAGTTTTTCGATTTCTTTGATTATTTCTTGCCGGCCAACGTCTTTGATGTCGCAGGTTGCTGTTTGATTGGAGAGTATACCTTTGAGACAATGGATGTTTAATAGGCACTCTAGCAAATATAGGTCTAGTGTATCTTAGGACATTTTTTTCGAAATACAAAATTTGATCATTTTGATCGTATAGAATATAGTTGGGTACAATTAAAAATTTAGTTTGATTTTGGGGCAAGGGGATAAAGTGTGCGAGTTTATATATTTGTTTGTAAAATATAGGTAATTTAACGTGGAATGTTATGTAGAAATTATTAATATAAGTTTCTAATAATGTGTATAAATGTTCATCAGATTCTAAACTTAAATTTTGACTCGCTATAAATTCGTTTATGTATTGAATTTCTTATTCTGACATAATGAATTTCGGTATTATGTTTAGCTTCGTTAATAAAATACTTTCTGCTATGTTATTTATGTGGTTGTGTAAGATGGCTATACTGAAATTAATTCTGGTGATATATTGAATTAGGTATATTTCTTAACTTGTAATTTTGAGTTAAGACACAATTCTTGCTTATCTTGTGATAAATTAATTACTTCCATGAAGCCGGAGTTATTTTTTGCTTGATTTAATCCTCCTGATATGAGGATGTCTTTCGAAATTTGCGTTGTGTCGCACCAAAATGTGTCGTTATCAAGGCTTCCGGGAAGATTAACTAAATTTGTACAGGTTTCGTCAAGAATATGGAGTTCGGATGTTGTATTACTTTCTGTGTAGATTTTAAAATTAAAACGTTGAGTTTTTAGTAATGATTCTGGAATATCGACTACTGCCTTTTGTTCTTGTAGAATGTCCATTCCGATAAGTCCATCGAAAATGGGTGGAATTTAAATATAAATAGTGGATAGCGTGTATCATCCGCTGTTGTTTTTTGGTACATACGTACGTTAAGTGCAGTTTTAATTGAAGTTGGGTCTCTTAGGGTAATTTGGTCTGAATGGGAGACCAGTTGTGGGTTAATGAATGACATGGTCGCCCCTGTGTCTATCAAGAATTTTAGAGAGTATCCAGATGGGTTATAATATATGGAGGGACTCCCGTTGTCTTATTTAACTAAGTATCCTGTTTGTTCTCGAGGCTCTTTGTGGAAAATTTGAGTCCTCGTCTATATTATGCTATTGAGCATTATGTCCGAATTCGGTTGAATTATGTTCCAAATTGTGGAATGAACCTTTTGCCTTATTGGGACTTGAATTTTCAGGTCTTCTTAGTTCATAATGGCGGTTAGTTTGATAGTCTTTTGGCATTATAGCCGGTACGTTTTTCCTTCCGTGTTGAAAGTTATCCTTTTCGTTCGTTTTGAAATTTTTCATTTTTTATTAGTCTTATAAATTTCTATCGATTTTCCAATAATATTTTTGTCACCCCACTCTAACGCCCACAAACCGCCCAAAGCTGCCGCTCCCAAACTTTTGAAAAATGTTTTGAAATTGTTTAATTTTTTTGTAAGTTTCGTAAATTTCTATCGATATGCCAAAAACACTTTCACTAGGTGAGTAACGGCTATCTAATAGTCGGGAAACTCGACTATACCAAAGACACTAGAATAACAAGATGCGTAACGACCATACATTGGTTTTGCACTATGCAGCCACTTTTTTGGTGGCGGCAATAATTTCTCTCTCCCCGCTCGCGTAGAATTAAGAGCATACAAATCTAAAAACAGAATTTACTTGCTTGTGTGAGTGGAAACAGTAAGCAAAAAAGTGTGCATGTGGCGAAGTTGTGCTAGAAGACGATTTTTGGTCCGACATCAATTTTAATCTAAGAAACGAATTTGATTAATGTTTTGGTCAATTTCGTTGTAATATGATCTAATAAAATATTCGGTAACTCCTCCTCCCCTGAAATGGCCACATCGATGGAATGACCGGAACGTAATTCAATGGAATATCCGCCGGGATGATCGTGATGCTTCTTCCCTTGAAGGCCAGGATACATGCCGTACATACAATTAGTATGTAAAGGTGATTTGTTGCTGAAGTCTTCATGACAATTATGTCGTCTTGGCTCGATAACGACTGAAGATGAAGTTTTTGCAGATTTATATCCTCGAACGAGTTGTTTTTGCTTAGATGTTTAAAGGATTTTATGGAGAGCTCTGTTTTTGGTTTGAAATCCATCACTGAATCGTCGTTTGTCAAGCCGTAATTTTAACCGTACAGTTGTCAAAGGTTAATATTGCTGACCCATTTATCACGAAGGGCTTCTGACATGAAGATGTGACATTGGCATTTATGGTGTTAAAAATGACGATGTGGAGTTTTTCGATTTCTTTGATTATTTCTTGCCGGCCAACGTCTTTGATGTCGCAGGTTGCTGTTTGATTGGAGAGTATACCTTTGAGACAATGGATGTTTAATAGGCACTCTAGCAAATATAGGTCTAGTGTATCTTAGGACATTTTTCTTCGAAATACAAAATTTGATCGTTTTGATCGTATAGAATATAGTTGGGTACAATTAAAAATTTAGTTTGATTTTGGGGCAAGGGGATAAAGTGTGCGAGTTTATATATTTGTTTGTAAAATATAGGTAATTTAACGTGGAATATTATGTAGAAATTATTAATATAAGTTTCTAATAATGTGTATAAATGTTCATCAGATTCTAAACTTAAATTTTGACTCGCTATAAATTCGTTTATGTATTGAATTTCTTATTCTGACATAATGAATTTCGGTATTATGTTTAGCTTCGTTAATAAAATACTTTCTGCTATGTTATTTATGTGGTTGTGTAAGATGGCTATACTGAAATTAACTCTGTTGATATATTGAATTAGGTGTATTTCTTAACTTGTAATTTTGAGTTAAGACACAATTCTTGCTTATCTTGTGATAAATTAATTACTTCCATGAAGCCGGAGTTATTTTTTGCTTGATTTAATCCTCCTGATATGAGGATGTCTTTCGAAATTTGCGTTGTGTCGCACCAAAATGTGTCGTTATCAAGGCTTCCGGGAAGATTAACTAAATTTGTACAGGTTTCGTCAAGAATATGGAGTTCGGATGTTGTATTACTTTCTGTGTAGATTTTAAAATTAAAACGTTGAGTTTTTAGTAATGATTCTGGAATATCGACTACTGCCTTTTGTTCTTGTAGAATGTCCATTCCGATAAGTCCATCGAAAATGGGTGGAATTTAAATATAAATAGTGGATAGCGTGTATCATCCGCTGTTGTTTTTTGGTACATACGTACGTTAAGTGCAGTTTTAATTGAAGTTGGGTCTCTTAGGGTAATTTGGTCTGAATGGGAGACCAATTGTGGGTTAATGAATGACATGGTCGTCCCTGTGTCTATCAAGAATTTTAGAGAGTATCCAGATGGGTTATAATATATGGTAAGGGACTCCCGTTGTCTTTTTTAACTAAGTATCCTGTTTGTTCTCGAGGCTCTTTGTGGAAAATTTGAGTCCTCGTCTATATTATGCTATTGAGCATTATGTCCGAATTCGGTTGAATTATGTTCCAAATTGTGGAATGAACCTTTTGCCTTATTGGGGCTTGAATTTTGAGGTCTTCTTAGTTCATAATGGCGGTTAGTTTGATAGTCTTTTGGCATTATAGCCGGTACGTTTTTCCTTCCGTGTTGAAAGTTATCCTTTTCGTTCGTTTTGAAATTTTTCATATTTTATTAGTCTTGTAAATTTCTATCGATTTTTCAATAATATTTTTGTCACACCCACTCTAACGCCCACAAACCGCCCAAAGCTGCCGCTCCCAAACTTTTAAAAAATGTTTTGAAATTGTTTAATTTTTTTGTAAGTTTCGTAAATTTCTATCGGTATGCCAAAAAAACTTTCACTAGGTGAGTAACGGCTATCTAATAGTCGGGAAACTCGACTATACCAAAGACACTAGAATAACAAGATGCGTAACGACCATACATTGATTTTGCACTATGCAGCCACTTTTTTGGTGGCGGCAATAATTTCTCTCTCCCCGCTCGCGTAGAATTAAGAGCATACAAATCTAAAAATAGAATTTACTTGCTTGTGTGAGTGGAAACAGTAAGCAACAAAGTGTGCATGTGGCGAAGTTGTGCTAGAAGGCGATTTTCGGTCCGACATCAATTTTAATCTAAGAAACGAATTTGATTAATGTTTTGGTCAATTTCGTTGTAATATGATCTAATAAAATATTCGGTAACTTCGCCTCCCCTGAAATGAAGTGATGGCCACATCGATGGAATGGCCGGAACGTAATTCAATGGAATATCCGCCGGGATGATCGTGATGCTTCTTCCCTTGAAGGCCAGGATACATGCCGTACATACAATTAGTATGTAAAGGTGATTTGTTGCTGAAGTCTTCATGACAATTATGTCGTCTTGGCTCGATAACGACTGAAGATGAAGTTTTTGCAGATTTATATCCTCGAACGAGTTGTTTTTGCTTAGATGTTTAAAGGATTTTATGGAGAGCTCGGTTTTCGGTTCGAAATCCATCACTGAATCGTCGTTTGTCAAGCCGTAATTTTAACCGTACAGTTGTCAAAGATTAATATTGCTGACCCATTTATCATGAAGGGATTCTGGCATGAAGATGTGACATTGGCATTTATGGTGTTAAAAATGACGATGTGGAGTTTTTCGATTTCTTTGATTATTTCTTTCCGGCCAACGTCTTTGATGTCGCAGGTTGCTGTTTGATTGGAGGGTATACCTTTGAGACAATGGATGTTTAGTAGGCACTCTAGCAAATATAGGTCTAGTGTATTTTAGGACATTTTTCTTCGAAATACAAAATTTGATCGTTTTGATCGTATAGAATATAGTTGGGTACAATTAAAATTTTGTCTGATTTTGGGGCAAGGGGATAATGTGTGCGAGTTTATATATTTGTTTGTAAAATATAGGTAATTTAACGTGGAATGTTATGTAGAAATTATTAATATAAGTTTCTAATAATGTGTATAAGTGTTCATCAGATTCTAAAGTTAAATTTTGACTCGCTATAAATTCTTTTATGGATTGAATTTCTTTTTCTGACATAATGAATTTCGGTATTATGTTAAGCTTCGTTAATAAAATACTTTCTGCTATGTTATTTATGTGGTTGTGTAAGATGGCTATACTGAAATTAATTCTGGTGATATATTGAATTAGGTGTATTTCTTAACTTGTAATTTTGAGTTAAGACACAATTCTTGCTTATCTTGTGATAAATTAATTACTTCCATGAAGCCGGAGTTATTTTTTGCTTGATTTAATCCTCCTGATATGAGGATGTCTTTCGAAATTTGCGTTGTGTCGCACCAAAATGTGCCGTTATCAAGGCTTCCGGGAAGATTAACTAAATTTGTACAGGTTTCATCAAGAATATGGAGTTCGGATGTTGTATTACTTTCTGTGTAGATTTTAAAATTAAAACGTTGAGTTTTTAGTAATGATTCTGGAATATCGACTACTGCCTTTTGTTCTTGTAGAATGTCCATTCCGATAAGTCCATCTAAAATGGGTGGAATTTAAATATAAATAGTGGATAGCGTGTATCATCCGCTGTTGTTTTTTGGTAATGCTATGTACGTTAAGTGCAGTTTTAATTGAAGTTGGGTCTCTTAGGGTAATTTGGTCTGAATGGGAGACCAATTGTGGGTTAATGAATGACATGGTCGCCCCTGTGTCTATCAAGAATTTTAGAGAGTATCCAGATGGGTTATAATATATGGTAAGGGACTCCCGTTGTCTTTTTTAACTAAGTATCCTGTTTGTTCTCGAGGCTCTTTGTGGAAAATTTGAGTCCTCGTCTATATTATGCTATTGAGCATTATGTCCGAATTCGGTTGAATTATGTTCCAAATTGTGGAATGAACCTTTTGCCTTATTGGGGCTTGAATTTTGAGGTCTTCTTAGTTCATAATGGCGGTTAGTTTGATAGTCTTTTGGCATTATAGCCGGTACGTTTTTCCTTCCGTGTTGAAAGTTATCCTTTTCGTTCGTTTTGAAATTTTTCATATTTTATTAGTCTTGTAAATTTCTATCGATTTTCCAATAATATTTTTGTCACACCCACTCTAACGCCCACAAACCGCCCAAAGCTGCCGCTCCCAAACTTTTGAAAAATGTTTTGAAACTATTTAATTTTTTTGTAAGTTTCGTAAATTTCTATCGGTATGCCAAAAACACTTTCACTAGGTGAGTAACGGCTATCTAATAGTCGGGAAACTCGACTATACCAAAGACACTATTATAACAAGATGCGTAACGACCATACATTGGTTTTGAACTATGCAGCCACTTTTTTGGTGGCGGCAATAATTTCTCTCTCCCCGCTCGCGTAGAATTAAGAGCATACAAATCTAAAAATAGAATTTACTTGCTTGTGTGAGTGGAAACAGTAAGCAAAAAAGTGTGCATGTGGCGAAGTTGTGCTAGAAGGCGATTTTCGGTCCGACATCAATTTTAATCTAAGAAACGAATTTGATTAATGTTTTGGTCAATTTCGTTGTAATATGATCTAATAAAATATTCGGTAACTCCGCCTCCCCTGAAATGAAGTGACGGCCACATCGATGGAATGGCCGGAACGTAATTCAATGGAATATCCGCCGAGATGATCGTGATGCTTCTTCCCTTGAAGGCCAGGATACATGCCGTACATACAACTAGTATGTAAAGGTGATTTGTTGCTGAAGTCTTCATGCCATTATGTCGTCTTGGCTCGATAACGACTGAAGATGAAGTTTTTGCAGATTTATATCCTCGAACGAGTTGTTTTTGCTTAGATGTTTAAAGGATTTTATGGAGAGCTCTGTTTTTGGTTTGAAATCCATCACTGAATCGTCGTTTGTCAAGCCGTAATTTTAACCGTACAGTTGTCAAAGGTTAATATTGCTGACCCATTTATCACGAAGGGCTTCTGACATGAAGATGTGACATTGGCATTTATGGTGTTAAAAATGACGATGTGGAGTTTTTCGATTTCTTTGATTATTTCTTGCCGGCCAACGTCTTTGATGTCGCAGGTTGCTGTTTGATTGGAGAGTATACCTTTGAGACAATGGATGTTTAATAGGCACTCTAGCAAATATAGGTCTAGTGTATCTTAGGACATTTTTCTTCGAAATACAAAATTTGATCGTTTTGATCGTATAGAATATAGTTGGGTACAATTAAAAATTTAGTTTGATTTTGGGGCAAGGGGATAAAGTGTGCGAGTTTATATATTTGTTTGTAAAATATAGGTAATTTAACGTGGAATGTTATGTAGAAATTATTAATATAAGTTTCTAATAATGTGTATAAATGTTCATCAGATTCTAAACTTAAATTTTGACTCGCTATAAATTCGTTTATGTATTGAATTTCTTATTCTGACATAATGAATTTCGGTATTATGTTTAGCTTCGTTAATAAAATACTTTCTGCTATGTTATTTATGTGGTTGTGTAAGATGGCTATACTGAAATTAATTCTGGTGATATATTGAATTAGGTATATTTCTTAACTTGTAATTTTGAGTTAAGACACAATTCTTGCTTATCTTGTGATAAATTAATTACTTCCATGAAGCCGGAGTTATTTTTTGCTTGATTTAATCCTCCTGATATGAGGATGTCTTTCGAAATTTGCGTTGTGTCGCACCAAAATGTGTCGTTATCAAGGCTTCCGGGAAGATTAACTAAATTTGTACAGGTTTCGTCAAGAATATGGAGTTCGGATGTTGTATTACTTTCTGTGTAGATTTTAAAATTAAAACGTTGAGTTTTTAGTAATGATTCTGGAATATCGACTACTGCCTTTTGTTCTTGTAGAATGTCCATTCCGATAAGTCCATCGAAAATGGGTGGAATTTAAATATAAATAGTGGATAGCGTGTATCATCCGCTGTTGTTTTTTGGTACATACGTACGTTAAGTGCAGTTTTAATTGAAGTTGGGTCTCTTAGGGTAATTTGGTCTGAATGGGAGACCAGTTGTGGGTTAATGAATGACATGGTCGCCCCTGTGTCTATCAAGAATTTTAGAGAGTATCCAGATGGGTTATAATATATGGAGGGACTCCCGTTGTCTTATTTAACTAAGTATCCTGTTTGTTCTCGAGGCTCTTTGTGGAAAATTTGAGTCCTCGTCTATATTATGCTATTGAGCATTATGTCCGAATTCGGTTGAATTATGTTCCAAATTGTGGAATGAACCTTTTGCCTTATTGGGACTTGAATTTTCAGGTCTTCTTAGTTCATAATGGCGGTTAGTTTGATAGTCTTTTGGCATTATAGCCGGTACGTTTTTCCTTCCGTGTTGAAAGTTATCCTTTTCGTTCGTTTTGAAATTTTTCATTTTTTATTAGTCTTATAAATTTCTATCGATTTTCCAATAATATTTTTGTCACCCCACTCTAACGCCCACAAACCGCCCAAAGCTGCCGCTCCCAAACTTTTGAAAAATGTTTTGAAATTGTTTAATTTTTTTGTAAGTTTCGTAAATTTCTATCGATATGCCAAAAACACTTTCACTAGGTGAGTAACGGCTATCTAATAGTCGGGAAACTCGACTATACCAAAGACACTAGAATAACAAGATGCGTAACGACCATACATTGGTTTTGCACTATGCAGCCACTTTTTTGGTGGCGGCAATAATTTCTCTCTCCCCGCTCGCGTAGAATTAAGAGCATACAAATCTAAAAACAGAATTTACTTGCTTGTGTGAGTGGAAACAGTAAGCAAAAAAGTGTGCATGTGGCGAAGTTGTGCTAGAAGACGATTTTTGGTCCGACATCAATTTTAATCTAAGAAACGAATTTGATTAATGTTTTGGTCAATTTCGTTGTAATATGATCTAATAAAATATTCGGTAACTTCGCCTCCCCTGAAATGAAGTGATGGCCACATCGATGGAATGGCCGGAACGTAATTCAATGGAATATCCGCCGGGATGATCGTGATGCTTCTTCCCTTGAAGGCCAGGATACATGCCGTACATACAATTAGTATGTAAAGGTGATTTGTTGCTGAAGTCTTCATGACAATTATGTCGTCTTGGCTCGATAACGACTGAAGATGAAGTTTTTGCAGATTTATATCCTCGAACGAGTTGTTTTTGCTTAGATGTTTAAAGGATTTTATGGAGAGCTCGGTTTTCGGTTCGAAATCCATCACTGAATCGTCGTTTGTCAAGCCGTAATTTTAACCGTACAGTTGTCAAAGATTAATATTGCTGACCCATTTATCATGAAGGGATTCTGGCATGAAGATGTGACATTGGCATTTATGGTGTTAAAAATGACGATGTGGAGTTTTTCGATTTCTTTGATTATTTCTTTCCGGCCAACGTCTTTGATGTCGCAGGTTGCTGTTTGATTGGAGGGTATACCTTTGAGACAATGGATGTTTAGTAGGCACTCTAGCAAATATAGGTCTAGTGTATTTTAGGACATTTTTCTTCGAAATACAAAATTTGATCGTTTTGATCGTATAGAATATAGTTGGGTACAATTAAAATTTTTAGTCTGATTTTGGGGCAAGGGGATAATGTGTGCGAGTTTATATATTTGTTTGTAAAATATAGGTAATTTAACGTGGAATGTTATGTAGAAATTATTAATATAAGTTTCTAATAATGTGTATAAGTGTTCATCAGATTCTAAAGTTAAATTTTGACTCGCTATAAATTCTTTTATGGATTGAATTTCTTATTCTGACATAATGAATTTCGGTATTATGTTTAGCTTCGTTAATAAAATACTTTCTGCTATGTTATTTATGTGGTTGTGTAAGATGGCTATACTGAAATTAATTCTGGTGATATATTGAATTAGGTGTATTTCTTAACTTGTAATTTTGAGTTAAGACACAATTCTTGCTTATCTTGTGATAAATTAATTACTTCCATGAAGCCGGAGTTATTTTTTGCTTGATTTAATCCTCCTGATATGAGGATGTCTTTCGAAATTTGCGTTGTGTCGCACCAAAATGTGCCGTTATCAAGGCTTCCGGGAAGATTAACTAAATTTGTACAGGTTTCATCAAGAATATGGAGTTCGGATGTTGTATTACTTTCTGTGTAGATTTTAAAATTAAAACGTTGAGTTTTTAGTAATGATTCTGGAATATCGACTACTGCCTTTTGTTCTTGTAGAATGTCCATTCCGATAAGTCCATCGAAAATGGGTGGAATTTAAATATAAATAGTGGATAGCGTGTATCATCCGCTGTTGTTTTTTGGTAATGCTATGTACGTTAATTGCAGTTTTAATTGAAGTTGGGTCTCTTAGGGTAATTTGGTCTGAATGGGAGACCAATTGTGGGTTAATGAATGACATGGTCGCCCCTGTGTCTATCAAGAATTTTAGAGAGTATCCAGATGGGTTATAATATATGGTAAGGGACTCCCGTTGTCTTTTTTAACTAAGTATCCTGTTTGTTCTCGAGGCTCTTTGTGGAAAATTTGAGTCCTCGTCTATATTATGCTATTGAGCATTATGTCCGAATTCGGTTGAATTATGTTCCAAATTGTGGAATGAACCTTTTGCCTTATTGGGGCTTGAATTTTGAGGTCTTCTTAGTTCATAATGGCGGTTAGTTTGATAGTCTTTTGGCATTATAGCCGGTACGTTTTTCCTTCCGTGTTGAAAGTTATCCTTTTCGTTCGTTTTGAAATTTTTCATATTTTATTAGTCTTGTAAATTTCTATCGATTTTCCAATAATATTTTTGTCACACCCACTCTAACGCCCACAAACCGCCCAAAGCTGCCGCTCCCAAACTTTTGAAAAATGTTTTGAAATTGTTTAATTTTTTTGTAAGTTTCGTAAATTTCTATCGGTATGCCAAAAAAACTTTCACTAGGTGTTCACACTATAATTTAATGCGTACACTTAATGTGTTCAATTCGGGTGAAATGTGCGGCCAGTAGTTGTCTCTCATTTATGAGTTGCCTCCGGATATAAATGACCATTATAATTATGATAATCGCTGTCAACGCTAGAGCCGAGTGTCCGCTTGCCGTGTGGAAAATCAAGTCATCAATGTGTTCTTTGTTATTTTTCAGAGTCTTGATGCGCATTTGAAGATTTTGCAGTTCATTAGTGTTGTTGACAATCAAGTGCTTCAGCGGGACCACGTTCCATGTCTTCTTGTCATCTATAATTCGTAAACTGGGGAACGCTGTCGAAATTACTTTTTGAGGAGTAATTATTGTTGTATCCCCTAATATTGCTGTGCATCCTGCAAGTAGTTGTATAATGCCTTGATTGGGCAGTCTTATAACTTGATGCTGTTCGTTGCATCTTATATTAGCTGTTGTATTCCGAAACAGTCTAAATAGCCAACGGTTGGATCCACTTATCTCTTTGATGAACGAATTGCCTTGGAATTCCATCATTTCGCATGAGTGTGCCTTGGTTGGTTTCAATGGAGATATTTCGCAAGAGTGATCATCCACGTTTTTCCAAGCCCAATTACTTTCGCAAAGCCATGTTGTCGAATCCTCTTGTCTGCATTGTTTAATTTCCATTTCAGACATTAGGTGATATGCGTTTATGTCTGTATTGAACGCAAAATATTTAGAATTCAATTTCGGAATAAGCTTTGTTCCGTTTGTCCACAGTGGTATTGGGATTACTTCAAAGAGATCCGTTTCCTGATTGTTGTATATCGGCAATTTTGCTTCAATGAATAGGACATTATCCTTCAACATAGCTTGTGCCTTTATCAGTTTATAGATCAGTGATAATTGTATAACTGAATTTCCACCCGGTAGCATTTGTTTTCGTCCTAATTTTTGCCTAACTTTTTCGAGCTCCTCCAGCATTTTGTTAGGCGCAATTAGTGTAGAATGAATTCTTCCTTCACTAATGTCCGTTATCATTGAGATCGCTGTTGCTTGTAGGCTTTCTGCCTCTTCAATCCAGTTTCGCACTTGATTTGATAACATAAAGAATTTAATTGACTCCTTATATACCATAAAGTGCTCCTTCATGGTTTCTGCAATCATATTGACTTGTTGGGTCAGTTTTCCCAAATTCCGGTTTGCTTCTATCGTAGTTGCTCTTACTAATTCTTCCGTGGCATTGATGACCGAGGTCTGATTGTCAACGTATTCCATTAGATGTTTTTCGTTTTTTATGATCGTTTGCATATTTTCCTGTATTCTATTTGCATTTCCGATATCAAAGAACAGTATAAACCTTTTCTTTCGGTTGGTACGGTGCCGTAGTATTTTGTCTTTTTCTTTTATGTTGTCAATTTTTGTCCGTATTGTCGTGCCGGAGAAATCGCAGTAGTCCTTGAAGCCTCCCATTTTTTTGCAAACCAAGCGGGATTTTTCCAGGAAGTCCGCTGATTGTTTTATAACATCAAAAAAGGCTTGCATGTCATAATAAAACAATAATTGCCAACTGGATGTAGCGACTTCAATTTTACCAATTTTGTTCACCATAGCTGCAGCTTTTGCGTCGATGTCGTAAATTTTCCCAAGTTCTTTGGAAATTTCTTCCGAATTTTCTGTCGCAGTTGTAGCTTGCAACATCAATAAACAGCATAGCACAGTAGCTATGCTTCCAGGGCCATTCCTTTTGCCTTTTGGAACTCGCTGCCTAAGCTTCTTGTCCTTGCGTAGCTGCATTGACTCCGTTATAGATGGCGTTGCAGCTCCAGCTGGTTTTGCTTCGCTAACAGGAAGTTGACAGATCTTGTTTAGCGATCTTTTTACTTCCCCATCGCTTCTTTTAACGGTGACTACCAGGACTTTATCAGGCGCCAGTTGGTTCGCTGTTGCAATGACACCAGATACTCCTCTTTCCATTTCTTCCAAAAATCACCTCTGATGCTTTGAATAAGCTTCCATCTATCCAAAGAGCTGATTGTTTTAGTTTCGTCAAAATGTTCAGGAGCTCCAATTAGAGGTCTTCCCACCAGAAAATGACCCGGCGTTAATATGTACTCAACAGTGACAGTGACTAATGGGCGCGAGTTTAGCACTGCTTCGATTTGACATAGCAGAGATGCAAATTCTTCATATGTAAAGCTGTTTTCACCAATAACTCGTTTAAGGTGATGCTTCACTGATTTTACACCGGCTTCCCATAAACCTCCCATGTGGGGGCTTCCCGGGGGAATAAAGTGCCACTTGATGCCTTCTTTTTCTAGTATTTTGAAACGAGTAATCAGCCGTTACTCGATAAACTGGTAAATTTCCCATCAGTTGACTGGACATCTCTTGCTTGTATCGTATGCATACAATACATTCCCTTAAATATTTCTTTAAGGAATTTTGTATGCCAAATATCCAGAACTCCCTCTGAATATAAGTTCTCATAATGTTAATTCCGCCATGCAGAGTTTCTTTATGAGAATCCTTTACAATTAACCAAGTCAAATGTGACTTGTATCCAGTATAATTGGATGTTTTACATTATACGGTATCATTGCGTTTTGTAGTCGTCCACCAACTCGAAGTACGCCATCACTATCCAAAAAAGGATTTAGCACCTGTAACTTACTCTTTGAGTCTAATGGTCTTTTGTTTTTGAGTAGTCTGACTTCGTGTCCAAAATCTAGCTGTTGTTGTATCTTTACCACAGCAATCTTCGCTAGCTTTAATTCCTCCACCGTAAGATGTGACGGCTGTTGCTATTTTCCTCTCAGCTTTGTTATGAAGCGTAATACATACGCCATTACTCTAAGAAGTTTGTCAATCGATTAATACTTCGATAAAAGATGGTTTTGCAGATATTCGGATTTTATCAATGTGGATACCACAACAATTTCCGATTCCTTTTGAGTGGGCCAGTGTTGTGCATCTATAGATAGCCAATTCGGCCCTCTCCACCAAATTTCACAGATTTTAAGAGTTTGCGGTGATATCCCTCTTGAAGCCACGTCTGCTGGATTTTCTTCCGATTTAACGTAATTCCATTTGACATTGGGAACTAGTTTATTGATATCTTCCACTCTAGTTCTGACGAACTTATCTTTGCTGCGCTTGTTCTGTATCCAAGCAATAGTAATTTGCGAATCACTCCATGCATGCGTTGTAATCTTGTTACTCCATATAGCCTGCACTTTCGCTAATAATTTTGCTAGTAAATGCGCAGCACATAATTCCAACTTTGGAATTGTTTTCTTGTTTTTTATAGGATTTACTTTGCTTTTTGCTGCTAGCAAAGTAACTCTGCCGCCTTTTGTATACACAGCCGATGCATATGCTTTCTCTGATGCATCGCAGAATCCATGTAGCTCCATAATACCTTTGGAGCATCTGGTCCAGCGTGAAATGCTAATTTCTTCTAAATCTGATAGACCTTTAGCATATTCCATCCACCAGTTTGCTAAGTTGCAACCTTTATTTGGCGATACATTTTTCAATGTCAGCTACCATAACATATTGCCACTTGCGCCATTTAATTAGAATATCGAATATATCCTTTTGAATCTTAGGACCAGCTATAACGTCATTTAGGCTTAGTCCATTTGTCGTCTTTGCGGATGCGTCAAAAACTACTCGTAGCTTCGTAGTTAAGCTTCCAGGCCTGATGATTGCTTGCATCAATTTCACAGATCTTTCCGACAACATCTTGGGAAAACAATCACTGTGACCTAGCTGTGCCTCGACTCACAGCTGATTGGAAAAGCAAGGAAAAGCAAGAACACAATGTTTCACCTTATAGTCCTAGTACTTTAAGGCGTGGTCATTTATTCTGTGTTTCTTACCACTGGTGGGGAAAACAACAGAATCACTCGAATAACTTAGCTCTTTTTACTTTGAAGCGCTGGTTTTTTTCTTCTGTGTTTCTTACCACTGGTGGGGGAAAACAGCAGAATTTCTCGAAGGACCAAAATGTTATTCTGTGTTTCTTACCACTGGTGGGGGAAACAACAGAATCCGGCTCGAAGGACCAAAATGTTCACACTATAAACTAATGCGTACACTTAATGAGTTCAATGATTGAATCTAACTGACTCTGCGAGGCTTACTGCGAGGGCATCGCCTTTTATTCATTCTTACATAGGTTCTTATCATCTAATTATATAATGCAGCGCTGATATTTATCTTAAATCTATGTTTGTGGCCTATGACCGCGCTAATCACCTCCCGCGTGATCATATCTCTTGATACTTCGGCAATAGACCACTGCAATCGTACTTATCTGTAGTTGCCACTTATGCTGTCCCGTGACATGTTTATTGCAGCCCTTAAATAGAACATATTTATAGTTTGTCTACTTATCATGTCTTAACACATGTTTAGACACTAGGTGAGTAACGGCTATCTAATAGTCGGGAAACTCGACTATACCAAATACTCTAGAATAACAAGATGCGTAACGACCATACATTGGTTTTGCACTATGCAGCCACTTTTTTGGTGGCGGCAATAATTTCTCTCTCTCCGCTCGCGTAGAATTGAGAGCATAGTTGTGCTAGAAGACGATTTTCGGTCCGACATCAATTTTAATCTAAGAAACGAATTTGATTAATGTTTTGGTCAATTTCGTTGTAATATGATCTAATAAAATAATATTTAAAAATTGATGCCGTGACTATTATTTTTTTTAAGAAGTTGTTTTAATGTTCTTTAGTTAAAATCGCCGCTCGAATTAGCTACCGTTTGCGATCTGGAATTGTTCCTATCCTTACAACAATATCATCTGGCGAGAAATGATCTTGGCATAAAAACAGTGATGAAGTGCTCGCCACAAAATTGTTGGATTCTTTTCAGGAACCTTAAACAATTTAAGAGCGGGGCAATCGCGCCTAGATTTCTAACAGTGGGGAAGGCTGCACTTGTTCCCATTGATATTTCATCTTTTTTTGTCGGCCATATCCAATTTTTTTAGATAAAACAATTAATGTTAAATTCAAAAGTTCTAACCTTTATCGAAAAGCAGCAGTATCAGCACAACGTAATATAGGCGCGACAAATTATGAAAATATGTACACTTCTAAAATTTTTTTTTTATTTTGTACTACTTAGGACAATAACTTATCGCTCTTCAAAATAATAGCATATAAGTTGTCCTCGTTACTGAGTCTCAATTGGTTGTGAGAAAGAAAATTTTTAAATATGCTTAAATGGCTAATCATGCATGATTGCAAAGTAGAAAACCTCGATTTTTTTTAAAGTTCTCGTGATGAAGAGAGAAATTTATAGTTGCTTCGGAAAGTGGTTTTAATATTTCCGTCCGCGGCACTGGAGTGTATAGAATACCGAATCGACAAATGTTTTAAGACTCGAATGCAATTGCTTATGCTTTTGGTATTTAATATACGGAGCCAAATCTGGTTTTGTAACATCCACAGTTAGAAATTGTTCAATGATGGCTACTATTTCCCTAGAAATAGGCTCTTCATTGCTGAAATCCCCTTTTGGGGCATTTTTCAGCAAAAACATGCCATGAATATTAGGCAAACCTGAAATTACTTCTAAAGGCCAAATTACTGCCGAAACATAAAGCTCCAGAAATTGACAGGATTTGCCATTCCTCGCTAAAGGTTTTACCTATAAAAGCGATATAGCACTAGGGTTCAAGTGTTCCCTAGACAGTGGAAACTGGCTGTTATTTTGATGATCATCAAGCCTGGGAAACCAGAAGGTGAGAGCTGGAGTCCCACAACGCAGTGTTCTCGGCCCGCTACTGTACTCCTGTACTGTACTGCTCATATCCCTTGACCGAATTTCGAACACACGGAAGCACCCAACAAGGCTCTTATGGCAACCTATGCAGATGACATCGCAGTTGTGTATAAATCTAGGGACAGCAGAGAGGCAGCTAACGGACTATAAGAACACATTAATGCTCTGGCAGCCTGGTGTAAACGTTGGAACCTAAAACTAAACCCACTGAAAACAACAAACCCATGCTTCACATTGAAAACGCTCAACCCCTCCAATCCGGCTAGAAGGAGTTACTAGAAGGAGTCAGCCGCTGCAAGCAATATATCTAGGTATCACCCTGGATAAACTCCTCACCTTTGAACCAAATCTCAAAAACACAGTAAAGAAATGTGGTCACAGATCACAACAGCACTCTTTCGCTGAGGTGCAAAAGAGCTGAGTATGTGCACTGTATTGTAACGATGTGGTTATATGGGATCCAGGTTTGGGGAATTGCAGACAAATCTAATTATAAACATATCCAGGTGATTCAAAATCCCATACTAAGACAAATAACAAATGTGTGTAACTCAACATTCCATAAAGACCTCAAACTTGAGGCACAAATTGGGAGACACACAAGTCGATATAGTGACAGATTAGTCCCAGCAGTCTTCTTGCAATACGTCTTGACCTCTGGCTTGGTTCAAAGACACTAGAATAATAAGATGCGTAACGCCATACGATTTTTTTGCACACGATTTTTCGGGCTGGCTCTAGAGCTGGCTCCAGGCTCTCTAGAATTTTTGTTGAAGAGTCAAAGAGAGAGCGCTCTAGAGCCAGCAGCTCTCTTGTACGCATACAGCGACAGCCGATCACTGTATGTGTGCACACGTATGCTCATATATTGTAAGTTTGACAAAATATGCCCTTCACTTCAGAAGTTTATGGACTTCCAATCTATATTATTTGTACTCTGGCAATGGAGTACAAAGTACTCGTAAGTAATAAGTAAAAACACTAATTTTGCATTGCCTTAACATGATAATTATTTAATTACATCATAGAAATGGTAATAGGTGAATAAATGTACATAATAATACCGTATTATTTTAATAAATTACTTTATATGCTTGCGACGTGGAAAATTAATTTGATCTTAGTGATTCTTAAGTGCGCTGGTCCTGCCTCAAGAATTCAATTTTGCAATACACAGATTGCATATGATGTTTTTTAACTATTTAGTATATTTATTAGTACAAGTTACTAGTAAACAAGTAAAAAAATATGCATACTTCTGTAAATGATCTATTTTCAGTATTTGTTTTCGTTATATTCTTATTTGTTATATGTAAAAACCGTTTGCTACTGTTTCTCGAAATTTTAATAATATTAACGCATTTTTAAATTAAAAAAAATTGATTTTCTGATTTATTAAAGCACAATTGCGATAAAGTGCGATAAGTTATTGTCCTAAGTAGTACAAAATAAAAAAGAAGTGTACATATTTTCATAATTTGTCGCGCCTATATTACGTTGTGCTGTACTGCTGCTTTTCGATAAAGGTTTGAACTTTTGAATTTAACATTAATTGTTTTATGTAAAAAAATTGGCTATGGCCGACAAAAAAAGATAAAATAAATTGTTTAGGTTTCCTGAAAAGAATCCCACAATTTTAATGAAATGGGCGGAAAAGTGCCAATATACAGAAGATTTTGTGGCGAGCACTTCATCACTGTTTTTATTACAAGATAGGGATAGGAACAATGGCAGATCGCAACCTAATTAATAATATGAGAGTTGCAAAAATTATGATATTGATTTCAATGCTGTAAGATCGCCTCCACAAAAGAGATGTCGTTCACAGTTCCCTGGTGAAGTTTGTCGTCAGTGCCATAAAAACACGAAAACGTTAAAAATGTTTAAAAAAAAATATTCAATCAGCATTCTATCTCATAAATGAAAAATTAGTGACGACTTAAAATAAATAAATATATGATATATAAATATATAGTACAAAAATTTAATAAAATTAATTTTTAAAAAAGGAGCAAATTATATCGGAAAGCAATAGTTAGAAAACTAGCTTAGTTGGGGAACATGGAAATATTTTAATGTTTAACATTTATTATTTCAAGTCATATAAATATACGACCCCATTCCCTGGGTACCAAAAATTACATTTATTACATTTAAATTAATAATAAAAATATTTATAGTTAAACGGTAGCTAATTCGAGCGGCGATTTTAACTAAAGAATATTAAAACAACTAGTTATGATAAGTAGGTTCTTATTAAGTTGCAGGGAGTTGCCGAGTGTCTTAAGTTTGGGTATTTAATTTGGGATTTTAAGTAAGAATCAATACGTCCGTTCGGTTTGCCTTCGATTTTCAGAATGAATCTATATTTTTATTCGTTGGTTATTCTCATCTTTGCTTGTTACATTTGTTTACTTAAAGTGCTGATCTGGCCGAAAAGTGGAATTGGAGCGGATGCAGTTCTGTGGTGAGGGGTATCGGGTGAACCCCGATGTTTGTAGCGGCTCAGCATTTCAAGTGCCTTCCGATACCAAATACTTGTGGACGTCATCTGAATCTTTGATTGTCGAAGGGGGGTCTCGGCGGGGACCGCCGAGGGTAATTGCTGAGGCGACACTTAAGCCTCTGGCTGTCGAGGGGGTTTCGGCGGGGGACCGCCGAGGGCGTATGCTGAGGCGGTAACTCCTCCCTTCTCAGACTAAACTACCGACCATAGCGGGGACATAGTTGCTGCAAACGTAGCAACTGGAGCGGTGGTTGGTGTGAAGGTGGCAAGTGGTGTGTCCGCCGATGAGAAGATGGTTGTCCTCTTTGAGAAACATGCCACCGCAGATACCATTATCAGTAAGATGCCAATCATCGTGTATGTAGTTGTCGCGTGGACCGTGGTTCCCCATTGTATTTTGTTGATCTGTATTTTGGTTTCGAGATCTTCCATTCTTAACTCGTGTATCCCCAACTCCTGGGTTGTCCTGTTTTTCTTGATCGTCTCTATCCGTGGTATATCCAGCTTTAATTCAGCTGCGCCAAGCTTCTCCATTGCCTCGTATTGGACGTTGTTCACCATTGTCTTGCAATGGCTAAATTTTATTAAGGCCGATCCATTCAATGTCCTCTCCGGTCCGCAATCTGTTTGTAGTTTCACGTTTTCTCCATTAAATATCGCGATGTACCCATCCTCTGGTTCGAATATCGCGGTGATGAATCCTGCATCCTTCGTCTCACATTCCGCCTCTCTTCCACCTATCAGCCTTCTTATACATTTTTCATTAGCTTGGTTTACAATCTTGTCGTTCTTACATATATATATATTCCTTATAAACTGACATTTTTCCTTATAATAATACATTTCGTCTTCATGAATCGCCAAATAATTTGGTGTTATTACAAATTCTGTGTTATTCATTGGGAGTGCGATTATTCTTCGCAGCGAAAATATTTCTTTCTTAAAAATAGGTAATCTAATTGAAAATATGATATCCGTTCTGTTCATTATGGCTCTTAGGTCTAAGAATTCATACATGTGTTCCTCTGAAATTAAATGTACATCCTGCTCTTCTAGCTCTTGCATACATTTGCTTGCTTCTTGCCTGTCGAATATGAATCTTGAAATTACACCTATCTTAGCCAATAATAAGCTCTCGGCAACATCATTTAAGTTTAACCCTAGCATATCAATCGTTAATGAAATTCTATCAATGTATTCTAATCTATAAATCCTCTTGTCTTCTTCAATAAATGTCTTGCTTATTCCCTTTCTATAATTATTTATGAATGTATTTACCCTAATTTGCTCCTCATTTATATATCTTGTCAAGTTCCTGAACATAATGCTAACCTTGCTACTTGTCTTTTCCTGCGAACTCATGCTTTCTCTTAATCTCTCTTCCTCTTCTTTCATTTTCCTTATTTCTTCCTCTAACCTTATTGCGTCTTCCGCATCTAAGTTTCCTGTTACTGATTTTATAACTGACCCTAATCCATTGATTAATCCTCTTGCTTTCCTACGTTTGGGACATATGCTTTCTAATCTTGCTTTTATCATCTGCAGTTTGTTCTGCAGTGATTTAACTAAGTCTCTGGTTTCGGCTTCTTCTACGATCTCCCTAAGTGTATTTTCCATCCTCTCTATCGTTTCTTGATATTCCTGTAACCTTACAATATGGATGAATGTCTTATGAGTTTGAATTACTCTTGCTGCTCCTACTATCTTGCTCCTAACTGCTCTGAGCGCTATAAGTCCAACATTCGACCTTTCCTCTCCTTTGATCAAACCTAATACCTGTTCTACCGCAGCTATAAATCCTTCTAGCTTACCTCCTTCTCCATCATATTTGGGGATAATCTCTACCAAGTCGATCACCTTGATCGCTTCTAATACCCCTGTAGTTGCCATTTTCTGCTAAGTTAGCTACCTTTTCTGCTTGCCTATATATTTTCGAGTATGTTTGTTTGTGTTATGTGTTTATTTAATTAGTGAGTCCGTGTGTGCAATGGAGCTTCTGTAATTAATTATCATGAATAACTCTTCAACATTGAATATTATTTTAACAAAATGGGGTTTCAAAATAAATGTCGCTTGCTTTATTTGTCTTTTTATTGGGTGGTGTTTAATATGTACTATTTTGTTATTATTATATTTTATTATTATTATTATTATTTTTCTTATTATTTTTCTTATTATTTTTATTTTATTTTATTTTTTTTTTTTTTTCGATACTTTATTCTTTAAAATACCCTGCATGCTGAAGCTAGCTGTTCAGCTGTGCCATACAGCTTCACAGCCAATTGCGGACAGTCATTGCTAAGGCATCCCCGTCTTGTCTATTCCACCGTGCATGCTGAAGCTAGCTCGTCGGCTGTGCGATACAGCCTCGGAACCAAATGCGGACAGTCATTGTACTTCGGTGTTTCCCCTTTTCTCTCACGTACTGTGTAATTTTTCCAACCCCCAGCCATACCTACGCTAGGCAGCCGCCCTGTGCGTTACAGTGCGCCGCCCAATACATGTGCATGTCTGGATTGCTTAATTTCCTTTATTATTATTTTTTTTTTTTTTTTATTATTTTTTTTGTATGTGCAGTAATTTTTATTATTATTTTTTCGATATTTCTTCCAAATTTATTTATTCCGTTGTATTTTTTTTATTTCGCACCTTTAATTTTTCCTCAATATACGAATATCCATTCCTACGCTAAGCGGCCGCCCTGTGCGTTACAGTGCGCCGTCTAATACATGTGAATGGCTATCCTATTCTTTAATTATCTTGTTTTGGTCTCGTCCTCACGCTAAGCAGCCACCCTGTTTGCACAGCGTCCTGCCTAATACATGCGAACGAGCCCCTAATTTATTTAATTTTCTCTACTTCAGGACCCGCGGTGTTTTTCGATCCGCCCCTGTACTTGTATGCAACGTTCGATTCCATCGAACCGTTACATACGACCGTTCTCCTAACGCATCGTACCATCGAACTTTTGTTGCACCGACCTTCTAACTCCGACCGCCCGAACCGTCTGGCCTGACGTCGACCGACGACCGTTCGCTCGGCGAACTTCTCGTTGCATCGAACCGCCGACAACCATTGTCGCTTGCCGACGGTCGTTCGTCTGCTTGAGCCGTTCGACGCGAACCGCCTGCCAACATCCGACACTGACCATTCGTCCGATCGAACCGAACTTTTTCCCCGTGCATTTTATCGTCGACCGTAACTTTAAATTGATTTATTTCTTCCACAATTTTTTTTTTTACTTTGTATTTTTATTTTTTTTCATAATGAATTTCGTTTTCTCAATTTCTTCTTGATTTTAAATTTCCAAATTACTTCTCTTCTACTCCCTTTCACCTTGTTATTTTAACTTATTATTTCCATTTAATTCTTATTTTTTTTCCATTTGTTTTTTGCTTTTATTCTTTTCCACATTTGTATTATTTTTCTTTAATTGTGATTTTACAATTTTTTATTTCTTCTTGCATTTGTTTGTTTTATTCATTTCGTTTGCCATATTTTGTTTTACTTGCGATTTATTATTATTTTTTTTTTTTTTAAAAAAACCTCCATTTCACTCACAACACTCTACTCACTGTTTTTATTTCTTCCTTACAATGCTATTGTTAAAATAATTTTCCACATCCTTGGTCGTCACGAATCCTTCGTTCCTGTTGAATCCGTCCTTAGGCCAAGGGCTACCGACTGCGCCAGTTATGATAAGTAGGTTCTTATTAAGTTGCAGGGAGTTGCCGAGTGTCTTAAGTTTGGGTATTTAATTTGGGATTTTAAGTAAGAATCAATACGTCCGTTCGGTTTGCCTTCGATTTTCAGAATGAATCTATATTTTTATTCGTTGGTTATTCTCAGCTTTGCTTGTTACATTTGTTTACTTAAAGTGCTGATCTGGCCGAAAAGTGGAATTGGAGCGGATGCAGTTCTGTGGTGAGGGGTATCGGGTGAACCCCGATGTTTGTAGCGGCTCAGCATTTCAAGTGCCTTCCGATACCAAATACTTGTGGACGTCATCTGAATCTTTGATTGTCGAAGGGGGGTCTCGGCGGGGACCGCCGAGGGTAATTGCTGAGGCGACACTTAAGCCTCTGGCTGTCGAGGGGGTTTCGGCGGGGGACCGCCGAGGGCGTATGCTGAGGCGGTAACTCCTCCCTTCTCAGACTAAACTACCGACCATAGCGGGGACATAGTTGCTGCAAACGTAGCAACTGGAGCGGTGGTTGGTGTGAAGGTGGCAAGTGGTGTGTCCGCCGATGAGAAGATGGTTGTCCTCTTTGAGAAACATGCCACCGCAGATACCATTATCAGTAAGATGCCAATCATCGTGTATGTAGTTGTCGCGTGGACCGTGGTTCCCCATTGTATTTTGTTGATCTGTATTTTGGTTTCGAGATCTTCCATTCTTAACTCGTGTATCCCCAACTCCTGGGTTGTCCTGTTTTTCTTGATCGTCTCTATCCGTGGTATATCCAGCTTTAATTCAGCTGCGCCAAGCTTCTCCATTGCATAACTTAAATTCTTATTGTAAAATTTAACTAATCTTATAATATAATTAATTAGGTTTTAGAAGTAACATTTTCTAGATCAACATAAGTTAACACCAAAAGAATTTGGAACCACAAACAGCAAAAGGTTGCGCATCCGGCCTTGCAGTTGCAATAACTGAATGATACAAGATCAGCGTCTGGAGCGTCAGCGAACAGCACCGACGCAGGCAGAGGTAGCGACGGAGCTGGGGCATAAATATCACCTAAACTTGTAATTCAGATTTAGTTCCAATTTTTGTGTTAATAAATCCGGACAATCCGGACCTCTGGATCGAATAACATTATGTTGAAATAAATAAATAATCTTTTATTTAACTTATATATTGAATTATTGAATAGCCAAACATAACCATAACATATGAATAAAGGCTTTGTAAGATAGCTTGTCGTTGACGTATTATCGATCTCGGCCTAAAAGTAGACACGGTAAATGGCCATTAAATAAGCGCATACAAATTCCAACATACCTCGTCGCTACCTCATAATCTGCTGCACAGCAGCCGTGAATATATATTTCTACCATCAGTGCCAACCCCTAGGGGGTAAGTATTGTGCTTGTGCTGCGGGCCAAAAGAACATTTTTTAAGGCCGTGAAATTACAGGTGACACCAAAAATTGTATTTGAAGACCGAAAGACCAGGCCAGGATAGTCAAGGAGTCTAAAGAAGTAGTGGAAAACACACCTTTCAATACGTACAGATTAGCAAAATCCAACAAGCGCCACCGACTCCTTATCAATTCTACATTGCTTTTAATTTAACATTTCCTACATCGCACCCGCCAGGAAGACTGCTTGTTAAGCAGAGCAAAAAAGCAGCAGAATAGACTTACAGCAATGATAGGTGACCGACTGGAATAAATTCCGCCTTCGTATGTTTTAGGAGTTTAGTCTAATAATGTTATATGGCAATTCCCCTTCCCTTCCTTCTCCTTTCCTCTTCTGCAGAATTATTGAATAGAAATAAGAATATTTACCGCAGCAGTAGAGGAGTAGAGAGCGGCTCAAACGAGAGGCAAAAAAGCGCTCTTTTAAAAAGTTTTTTGTCAGATTTTAAGTCTATTTTACGATTAAAACAAGATAAAATATATAAGATATAAGATACCTGTTACCCTTGAAATTTCTTAATTTTCTGGAATATCGGTAGAAATTGCAAAAGAAAAAATGGAAAACTATTTAACATTTTTTCAAAAGTGTGGGCGATAGAGTGGGCCTGGTTAAACGATTTTTGGCAAGTCGATAGAAATTTAAAAGGCTAATAAAAAACTGAAAAAGTAACTAAACATTTTTCAAACATATGGGCGTGACAGTTTTTGAAGGTTTGTTGGCGTTTGGAATCTTCATGTCTAATCTGAAGTCTATAGCTTTCATAGTTCCTGAGATCGGGACGGACATGGCCAGATCGACTCGGTTATTGATCCTGATTAAGAAATCATACATATAAGTTACAGATAAGTTAAGCGTCGATAGTTCTCGCTTGGTTCTTGCGACTCTCGTAGCCGCATAGCGCACCTAGTTAATAGCAGGAACATTCTGGATTCTTTTGTATATAGCAGGCTTGTCCTCGAAAGGGTTCTCCAGAAGAAGTGAATAGTCGTGGTTTGTAGTACGTTATAATTTTGTTCTCAGAATTTATGTTTCGATATTACAATAATTAGCGGGAATTTCTGTAAGTGCGTTGATCGGGTGTCCGTAGAAGACTGCCTTCTGGCGTTTGTGCTGGCTCTCACTAGACCTCTGGTCTAGAATTCAGCGTTCTTAAGGAATGCGCTTAGGAGTGGTTGACCGTAAAGTGGCGCAACGGGAGTGCGCGTGTAAGGGCGGCGGTCAGATATGGGAGGAGGGAAGATACTTGAAGAGGGTTCATAACTCCTTCCCCCTCAAGATCTGCGTCCCGTAGATTATAGGGCTTTGGGTGCCTGGCCAGCGTCTAACGTCTGAGGTGCTGTTGGTCACTTCAGGGATACCCTTGGTCGATGTCAGCTTTCTCCATATGGTGTAAGGAGCCGCTCCGACAACCAATGCGACCAATGCCTCCAGAAGGAAGGAGAAGGATACCCTCTCGGACATCCCAGAGAGTCTCCGCAGGTTTTCCATGTTGAAGTCGCTTTCATAGTGGAGCGAAGGCGCGTACCCGGTGGCGGTGACTGTAGTCAGTATCGCTGGCATAACCATGAGGTGGCTTGTAGAGTAGCTCGTGTAGGTTCTTACAGCCACGCTAATCGACTCATTAGCGAACTGGACTATGTATGTTCCAGACAAGGTGTGGGTGCTGTGTCCGGCTTCCAATGTCCCGTTGAAGTTGGATAAGAACATTGTGCCGTCCTCGACCAGTTCTATGCGCGCCTCATTATTCCTGAGGAATTCGCATCTAGCCTGACCAAATAAAAAGTATTCGCCATAAATTTATGAAAGACTATTACGTTATTGACCAACGTAAATCGACAACATGCATCGACATTGATTCAATGTAGTTTTCAAATACCTATTTAGAATCATCTTTCAAAATACCTTTATCAGTACATTTGTGACCTAAAAAACTAACTAAAGTAATTATGTTGTCTGAAAAGTTTGTAAACGTCGATTATAATTGAACATATACTTTTCAAAACAACCGAATACAAATAACTTAAAATATATAGCGATAAAAAAATATAGAAATATTTTGCTAGATGCTTGAATTACCTCGTCCAAAGCCACGGTTGAAACAATTTCCCCGTTAATTGCTATTTCTAAATTGTCCTCTGTTATTATGAAATAACAAGCTATTTACATATGTTGTAAGTAGCGTATATACCATAGTATAAATCTTGATTACATGATATGTTTGAAGACGGGTGCATCATGTTGGCGTTTCCGGAAAAACTCCAAAATTTCCGATCTGAGCCAGCGGGGACGCACCAGGGACTGCGGCCTATACCAGCAACACTGTTCAGAGCACTTACCCGGTGAGGACAAGATCTCCGGAGTTCCATGAACCGTCCGCCGGCTGCGATCTCCAGGACCATGAGATAGCTCAGGGTGAGAGAATTATTCGCAGCTTTCTCATCTGTTTTCTCTTTCGTCCCCCTTTCTTTTTGTGCAACGCGAGATGCACTGCCACGCCAGCTGATCTAAGCCAGCTGTTTACCCAGTGGCCAACCACAGGTGGCGCTTTTTCGGCGACTTCTTATCGCTAACTGTCAAGAGCTACTTGCTATGCAACTCGACAAACGATCTTGACACCGGTTGTAGCATACCTTCCTAGGCTGCTGATAAGAATCCTTGACGGCAACTCATGGAATCACAGCGTAAATAGCACCAACAGGCTCGGGCTAGTAATTATAGGTGTTAAAGGTCAAGGAGCAGACCAATACCCAACCCCGCCGCTCACGCGGTACACCTATATCAGGGGCACTGGCGACCGAGCTGGAGCGGTATAACTCCCACCGGTGAGGAACAATTCCCCACTTCACACCAACACACTGAAATCCACGGAGCGTGAAATCACAATGGCCGGCAGTAATCTAAACCTGACTGTAGGTATAAACTGCAAAAGAAACCTGGCAGTAGGTATAAAATGCTTCTCTGAGTAATGAATGTCGATTAAAAACAGTACTACTCCAGGTGGCAAACAATTAGTTGGAAATCCACCCGTGGAAATCCACCACGGCAGGGGCACGGATTCTGGAGGATTCACGGATTCCAATTCCCATTCTGAACCCACCTGGCGAGGTGGTGGCGAGCTTGGCTGCCTCGACAGTGATAGCAAGAAGCCAAATAGAGAAAGAAATGGACAAGGCGGGGGCTTTCCTAAGTAGCAGGGAAATCTTGCGTTCGCCGATTTTGCCAAGGACACCTGCTCCACTACAGACACTACATCCAACATTGCCGAGACGCTAGTTGGGCAGGACACGCCAAAGCGGGCTCGGACCCCGAGCAACCCCTTCGGCAAAGGACCCAAAAAGGACGAAGGCCGATAGGCAGCTCCTGTGTGCCGATAAGTGGAAATTGGACTGGTCCTGGACCAGCTTATAATCCTGACCAACGTCAAGCAGGTGCGTCCTATCAACGTCCAAATGAAAGCGATGTTCGCCAAAATGAAGACCCTCCAGGAGGACGTCAGCAGGGAGCTGGAAATGGAGGACGATCGAGGCAACGCACCAACAAATGCCCTGCCGGGATGCCCCAAACTGCAGCAAACCAACCCCAGCCCAAAAAGAGACAGCTTCGCACAAACGGACGTCCCCTACCCGTCGAAGGTTCTGAAACAGTACACAAGAAGCCCAGGGGCAGTCCAAGTTCCACAGATGGTGAAGCCGAGGGAGAAGAGAGCGAGCCCTCCAAAGCGGCAGGCGAAGACAGCGAAGAAAGCCACAGCCAGAAAGCTGGAATCCAGAGTTGTGGCAAGCCAGACACATGGACGAAGGTGGAGGCGAGGAAAAAAGCACGCTTGTCGCGGAGACCCGACGCGGTGATAGTGGAAGCGAAAGGCAAGACCTACAGCGAGTGTCCTACCTACAGAGTGTCTTACTCGAGCAGTTGAGACGGCATGTAGAACCAGCATGAAGGTTTCGAGAAGCCATCACCGTCATCGGGAGCCAGTCTATTGGTGGACAGAGGAAATGGCAGAGGCACGCAGAAATTGCCTACGGGCAAGACGGCGTCAGCAAAGGGAGCAGGGCCTCCCCAACTACGAGTTCCAGAGGCAAGAATACGCGGAAAACCGTCGGACCCTAAAAAGACTTATCAAGCAGTCAAAAAGGATATGCTTCCTGGAACTATGCGATTCAGCCGAGCAGGACCCATGGGGATCAGCTTACAAAATAATCATAAAAAAAATTAGTCAAGCGAAACCCAGAAAGCCGGAGACGCCGCCCACATGACGGCGATCGTGGAACATCTTTTCCCAGTAGTGGCCTTGGCTCCGCACGCTGCAGACGCATCAGAATTGATATTCACACCGGATGAAATTCGCAAGGTAGCCAGTGATATGCCATAGGGAAAAGCACCCTGGCCAGATGGAATCCCAGACATCGTCATAAAGCTAGGCATGAACGTGCACCCGGAAGCATTCGCAAATGTTTTTAACCAGTGCCTCACGGAAGGCCTTTTCCCAAAGCGCTGGAAAAGACAGAATCTGGTACTGATTCTCAAGCCAAGTCCATCTTCATACAGGCCGAAATGCCTGATTGACCACTTGGGCAAAGCTTTCAAGCGATGCCTTAGCAATAGACTGCACGTAGCCATCTCCGCTGCAGGGGACCTTTCGCCAATGCAGCTTGGCTTCAGGAAGGCGAGATCTACCGTGGACGCGATCGCTACGGTGAAGGAGATCGCCTCGAAGGCAGTGCAAGGGACTGGGTGGCAAGGAGGCAGCAAAGAGTACTGTCTAGTAGTGACACTAGACATCCGAAATGCATTCAACTCGGCAAAATGGGACGTCACCATGGAGCTTTACGGATCCTAGGCATACCGGATGCATTGGTGGGCATTCTTAAGTCCTACCTCAGCGTCCGAGTACTAGTCTACGACACAGACGGAGGGACACGTGAGCACAATTTAACTTGCGGAGTCCCACAAGGCTCAGTACTTGTGGAATGCAATGTACGACGGGGTGCTGAGGTTAACATTGCCAGGAAGAACCAAGGTGATCGGCTTCGCGGATGATATTGCCATAGTATTAGTGGCAAAAACAGTTCGAGAAGCCGAGGGCTTTGGTAATGCATATATTTGCACCATAGTGGAGTGGCTCTCATCGGTCGGTCTAGATATTGCAGACCACAAAACGGAGGCCGTGCTGATATCCAGCAGGTTGAGACCGCCACCATCCAAGTCGGTGGCGCCACCATCACGTCGGCAAGAGCAATCAGGTACTTAGGAGTTATGCTAGACACTAGACGTCTGCATGACTACAGTCAAAGCAGCATATGGTCTCTCACTCAAAATTGTGACTGAATGAGTGAGACATTGAGTTAAAAGGGAATTGGCAAATGTGGGAAAGGCATGAGTTAAAAATTTAGTAGAACCGAACGGAGAGGCAATGCACGAATGAGTGGTCGCGACGGAGTAATCGGAATAACCGAAGCGGTTAACTGTGCGCCGCATTGGCGACGTCAAATTTATTGCGTGTTTGTTTTTTCGTTTTCGTTTTCGTTTTGCTTTTGCATGCAAGGCATAGAGAAATAGAAAGACATGAAATAATTTTTATGTATAAGTATATATTTTATTTATTTTAATTTTCAATAACAGAATGGAGAAACATTATTTGGTTTACTGAATTAGAATTGTTAGCAATAATGCACCTTTTTTCCGAAATTAAATTTCTTGCGTATGAAAATGTTCTTTCAGATGCTGAGCTGCTTGCAGGAATACAAAAAATGGTGCAGCTAGCTTTATATAATTGGGGAAAAATATTTTTGTTTATGTGCCACCATTCAAGGCAATTGAAATCATAATTAATTATTAATTTGTTATTCTATTTACACATATATTATAATTTTTTACAATTTACAATTACTAAAGTACTTACGCTTTCGTCCGAGCTCTGCATTTTTATTATTATAAAATTTTCTGCTCTGCTGCGTCTGCTCTGCAAGCTATGAATGAAGAGAATGCCAAAATTTTCTCCGAGAACTCTACACATTTAAACTGCGTCCACTCATTCTATCCATTCCGCTTTGGTTTGAATTTCACTCATTCCACATACAACAAAAACAATGCTAGCCAAGGCTCAATTATCTCTGTTAAAAAGGTTTCGGCGCGCCGAATTGCGACTTAAGCTTGTTTGGACTCATTAACAGAAAATTTTGAGTGCACTCGTGCAGACGTCTACTAGACACCAGGTTGTAGTTTAAAGAACACCTGGCGGAGACAAATCGGAAGTCGGCGAGCGCCGCTAGGGCCCTAGCACGAATAATGCTCAACTGTAGGGGCCCAAGGCAGGGACGCAGGCTACTCCTACAGTCTGTCTGCAGCGCGACAGCACTTTACGCAGCCCCCATATGGGCCGAAGCTACCAACAAGCAGTCATACACCAGGGGTCTAGAAACGACGCACAGACTGTGTGCCCTGAGAGTGTGGTCCGGCTTTCATACAATATCGGACGACGCAGCACAGGTTATAGCTGGGACAGGAAGGTGGCAGCGACGGTGGCAGCAGTCGACGAAGGGACAATGGACCCACAGGATAATCCCGGATGTGACCAGATGGACCCTAAGACGTCATGGCGAAGTAAACTTCTGTCTGACTCAGATCCTAAGCGGTCATGGGTATTTTAGAAGTTACCTAACCAGGTTTCGCCACGATGATGACCGCAACTACCCAGAATGCGGCGTCGAGGAAACCGCCGAGCACATTATTTTAAATTGCCGGCGATTCGACCGCGACCGGGAAGGCTTCATGGAGAATATAGCGGACCCGTCGATCCTAGGGGAGCGCACGATCACGGACCAGTGTTTCTGGGCCAGTTCAGCAATTTCGCTGCGGAGTCGATGAAGCGCTTGCGTGCAGCTGAGGGAAAGAGCCGCAAGGATACGTCCAGCTGAGTAGCACAGAGCGCATCCTGGCCCTGCGAAGCATAGCCTCGCGGTCGTACCGCAGGATTCCAGGATCTTTTTTATTCCCCAACCAATTACCCCCATAGCCCCCCCCCCCCCCCCCACTCGCAAACTTGTATATATTTTTATATCCTTAACCCAACCACACAAAACCTGACTTAAAAAAAAACACAGTACATATGTACCACAATGATCAGACCCACACAATCACACCAATATCAAATGATACATTTGCCCAGAAACACACTTAAGCTTATAACCCTAACATATAAGTCAGACCCCAAGCTCTTGGTGACAATAATAATTTCAGCCGCGTTAACATAAACAATTGAATTCGTTATTCCCGCTAAGCAACCAAATAGCTAACGCAACACAAATCCTGGAAATTTTCCATAAGCAACACTCTTAAAGAGCGCAACCCATTTGAACAAAGACGAGAGCCTCTCAAGCCACTCATATAAACAAAGTCGACCAAGGGCTTGCTAAGCGTTAAACTCGCTCAGATTTAGATTTAATTCGTTCGCTTTATGCTTAAGACGTGAATTGCTCCGCTTTCGCAATTGTAAATTTATTTGAATAAAGAATTTATATTTTTTTCTAAATAAATTACCGTGGAGACGTTATTGGCGCAGTCGGTGGTCCTAAACTTATAGTGACCAACAAAGTACCTTCGTGTATGATTTAACTTCAACTTTGTGGCTAATCAGTGCTACAAGAAGTGACTAATCCGCCAGTCATACAGTGCTTAATAATTAAAATCGCTTCAAATTGGTAGCCCACCATAAAGGTGTGACCGCTACTAGAAGTGGAAAATTACATAAGTGATGCAAAGATAAGACCACTAAAGGGTAAATTAAGCCCCAGGTTTTTCATATGAAGCAAAGACAGTGTGTAGCCCGCAAAACAAAAAGCGTGACCGCTACGAGGAGTGAAAAATAAAATATAAAAAAATAAAAATACAACCCCAGTGCAAATTGTGCTGAGTGAGTGAACAACAAAAACTAAAAACAAAATTAAAATCAACAACAACAACGAAAAGAAGAAAAACAACAATGGCACTACCACAACAACAAGTGCCACTACTCTCCGAGAATCATCTGAACCAGGCTCTTGGTCAGATTCGACAGGTACCAACATTTACCGGTACGACACTGGAACTAAGCTCGTTCATAAGAAGAATCCAGTTCATACTTCATCTTTTCTCATCAACTGACGTCCGTCAGTTATACGTCCTCTTCAGTGCAATTGAAATGAAAATTGGAGGCGACGTCCAACGAGTATCCCAGCTCAGTCCAGCTAATACATGGCCGGAATTGAGGGAAGCCCTAATCGCCGAGTTCAAGACCCAGACACCATTTGAGGTGCTTTTGAGACGACTATATAACACACAATTCAATGGATCTGTTCGTAAGTTCATAGAACTACTTAAAGCAAAATGCTTTGTAATAACAAGTTAACTAGTTTTAGAAAATAATGATCTACATAATCATATTTATATAAATGCAATGAACAATACAGTAAAAAATGTAATTATTAAAAAACTCCCAGATAGACACTACATGCAATTAGCCAGACTTGATATAACAACAGTCAGTAAATTAAAGCAAATTGTACAGCAGGAGGGTTGTTATGACAGTACATGGTCCGATCACCCAAAAATCCCACCCAAACTATAACAACACTTCAAATAATGAAAATAAAAATCAAAATTATAATCAAACATCAATTAGCCAAAATAAAAATCAATATATGAACAAAAACAATAACAGCCATGAGCAGCCTTTCGAATACCTATTCCAAGAATTTAAGCAAAAACTCAACCAAGCACAGACACAAAATCCTTTAAATTATTCCTCCAACTATCAACAAAATCCAGTTTCTTCATCCGCTCCGAATCCGGCAACAAAAAGGCAAAGACCTAGTACCAGCGGCCATTCAAAAATGGATACGTCCGAAAATTTTCATCTACATGCCTCGGACGAAGAAGAAGACACAATTCCTTCATAAATATTGTTTAAAACAATATACCGCTCCGATGTGTTATAGACACTGGGTCTACAATAAACATCATAAGAGCAAACATTTTTAATTTCCCAGCTAAAACTACTTATTTACAAGTTCACACCATTAACGTTGCGATACCCCTAAAAAAAGTCATAATTTTCAAACCAAGTAAGCTTTGCCCCCTTAACAAGTTTTTTATATTCATAATTTTTCTGAAAATTATGGTATGATATTAGGTACAGGCTTCCCAGAAGACGCCAACGCCCAAATAAATTTTGGCGAAAGAAGCGTAGATTTAAGCAGCAACAATTTCTTAATGGACTACATACCATAACGATAAGGTAGCCTAGAAGACAACCCCGACTATTTGAATGTTTTACAGCCATCATTATCCACTGATGATGAAGCCACAAATTATGCAATAGGAAACGAGATAAGGGAATCAAATGAATTCCATCTAAATAAAGAAGAGTCAAATGCCCTTACTAAAATTGTTCACGAATTTAGGGACTTACAATACAGAGACGGTGAAAATTTAACCTTCACAAGTACTGTAAAGCATGTCATCAAAACTAAACATGAAGACCCAATCTATAGGAAACCTTATAAATACCCCCAAGCCAACGACAATGAAGTCGAGGTACAAATTAAAGAAATGATTCAACAAGGCATTGTTCGGAAATCGAACTCTCCCTACTGTTCACCTATCTGGATAGTACCGAAAAAAAGGTATGCTTCCGGTAAAATAAAGTTTAGGCTAGTAATCGACTATCGCAAACTAAAGGAAATTACTATTGATAATAAGTACCCAATTCCTGTCATGGATGAAATACTAGATAAGCTCGGTGGTCTCACTACCATAGATTTAGCAAAAGGTTTTTATCAGATCAAAATGGATCAAAGCTCTATTCAAAAAACATCTTTTTCCACAAAAAATGGACATTACGAGTACACTCCAATGCCATTTGACTGAAGAATGCACCTGCAACATTTCAACGTTGTATTAACAATCTATTAGAAGACCTAATTTACAAAGATTGTTTAGTTTACATGGACGATATAATAGTTTTTTCAACTTCATTGGAAGAACACTTGTTATCTCTACGTAAAGTATTTGCTAAATTACAAGAAGCTTTATCTAAAGTTACAAACTTGACAAATGTGAATTTATGAAAAATGAAACAGAGTCCTTAGGTCATATGGTAACAACTGAAGGCATAAAGTCCAAACCAAATAAAATAGAAACCATACACAAATTCCCATTACCTAAAACTAATAAAGAAATAAAACTATTTTTAGGACTTTGCTGTTTCTACATTCTAAAGATATGGATTATATATCAGCCCTCGAAAAAATAAAAATTGTATGGGCCACTAAATACTTCAGGCGCTATCTTTTTGGTCGTAAATTTCAGATCCTTAGTGATCATCAACCTTTAGTTTGGCTTGATAATATCAAGGAACCAAACATAAAACTCCGAAGATGGAGACGAAATCAGTTTGATTACTTTTACGTGCAAAAATAGAAAACTTCTACGGTGAATCTCCCACTTCAGCTGCTACCGTACATAGTAGCCACGAAGCTAACCAAAATTACATTTCCTTTACGGAAAGACCAATTAACAACTATAATAGACAAATAGAATTTGTCAAAGACGACAATAACAATACAGAAATAGGAAAAAATTTTTTATTAAACAAAACATAAAATCCATTATAAAGGATTGACAAGTGCGTATGCAAAAGAATTAATAAGAGAATATTTGTGCACAAAAAATAGTGTAATTTATTTTCAAAATAGAAATAGATTTCTTTACATTTCAAAACGCCTACATAGAAATAGTCACTGTCTAAGAACATAACTAAAGTTATGAGAGCAACCAGTAAATTAATAGGTATTGAAACATATTCGGAATTTAAAGAAGTAATAATAAAAACCCACAGAGAACTCTTACATCCAGGTATAGAAAAACAAACTAAAATTTTTAAAGAAAAGTATTACTACCCACCCAGACTATCAAAAGTTAATACAAAACATTATCAATGAATGTGAACATGTGCAAACATGTGCAAAACAGAACATAGAGAGATTAAATTAAATTACGAGTTAACGCCAGAAATTTTGAATACTAGAGAAAAATATGTTATCGATTTTTATTTAATCGATAATAAAACATACCTGTCATGTATTGACGTTTATTCCAAATATGCCGCTTTAATTGAAGTCAGCTCTAGGGATTGGCTCGAAGCAAGAAAAGCTTTACTTAAAATGTTTAATGAAACTGTCAACGAAAAGTAAATTATAAATACTGAGTCCGACACAGAGAATAAAATAACAAAATTTGAAACCCTACTCTATGTTTATAACCATAAAATTAAACATAATACAACAGGTAAAACACCATCAGATATTTTTATATATGCAGCAACACCTGCATATGATTATTAATCTAAGTGAAAATAGACATAGTTATGAAGTAGACACTAGATATAGACAAGCACCATTAGTAAAATCTAAGACAACAAACACATATAAAAAGACAGGAGAAATTACCCAGATAGATGAAAAACATTACGAAGAGAACAACAGAGGCAGGAAAATAACCCATTATAAATTAAAATATAAAAAGAAAAAGAAAATTAATGAAACTAAATATAATGATAATTCCAGCACAGCCCAAAATGACCAAGGCAATCTAACATAATTACACATTTTTGATGATCCTTTACTATTTTCTATTATGTTTTATCCAACATGTCTGTAAAGAGGCTGCAACATAAGTAAACGTCTAAAATTGTTGAGTTTATATTTAAAACTGAATTTTATTTCTCTAAATCCTGCTTAGGTAGTTATTATGAAATTTACATGTTCTAATCTTATCTCTAACTAGACCAACGCAGTGGCCATCTGTTCCCCAAACATGGAAACGGATTGTAAGTGCGGGAATTTTCCACTGATACGACCGCTTACATCGTTGTTTAAGCGATGATATCTTAAGGTAACATTTTTCTTTTTGGAACAACGATATAGTGGACTGTATTCTTTATTATTATAATATAACTTTATTCTTTATTTTTGTTTTATCTTAATTGTTAACTTTTATAGTGCTGGCAATGGACTTGTAAAGGTTTTTGCTTGCACTCGTTGTCTAACAGCAAATTCCCGTAGGAAATATATTATTAAGATTACCATGATTATTAAAGCAATAATTTAACAATTTCAGCGGATCCCAAATAATCTTCGGAACTTCACTAACTCTCCTATATAAGGTGTTGATAGCGCTTCTTCGCTTTCGGATTGAATATTAATGTGTAATGTAAACAATATAGCTTTCTTTTCTTTATCATTTTTGATAATTGTCACCGGCTTAAGGTAGCGCTACTCATAATAAATTCAATAATTTTTTCCCCATTAGTTTGAAATTTTCTATTGAAACATGTTCAAAGATAGTTTCATGCGGTGCCAATTTTAGTTGGGATAGATTGTGTATATCGGCTTCCGTTTCAAGCCTTTGGAAAAACTGACCTAAGTCTAGATTTCTATTAGTGTACAAATCACCAACATTTATTCTTGCAATTATTTTATTACCTCGTTTAAAATAACATAGGCTTTTATTTACATGCAAGGCCACTACTTTTCGTACCTCGTCATTTTTAATGACTCCGTATACGTTGGGCTTTAAAGCTATTTCAAGATTTTGTCTAGGCAAAATTTCTTGTTCTCTACCTGCGCAGGTTTTTTGTTTACTTTGGTGCCTGGTAGTGACTTTGAATATTTGGAACTAGATTTTGTATTTGATTGATTTGTATTTTCCAAAATTCTTTTTTATTATCTAGCATTTTACTCTCACTTTTTAACACAAATTAAATTGACTTAATTTGATTTATTTTACTGTTTTTTTTTTTGGTTTGGTTTGGTTAAGTTGATTTATTTGCGCATTTTAATTTAATGTTTTAACAATTTTACACAAATTTCAGGTTTTAAGGCCGCTTATTTTGTTAAAGAAAAAAAAACTGTCACGGTCGCCATGTTGACCACGTGCCCAGGAAACCGCTTTGAAATCCAGAAATAATATACATCCAATATATATATTCCTCTTACAAAAAGTTATTATCTTTGAATTAGCCTAGAGCTGCGCAACTTCGCTGCCAGAGAGACCGGCAGCGGAGCGGCTGTCTTATATATTTTAGTTATGTACTTGGTCGCTGAGAGTAGCGACCAAGCGGGAGAGTCACACGCTCACATTTGTACCGTTCACACGCTATGTGTGCGATCGTATTACGCCCAGCCGCTTATGCTTGGGACTTTGTTATGCAAACAACTGCAACAAAGTGTCACAGAGTTTACAGTGTGTGCTCGCTATGTGCGTATACCACAGGTGGGCAACTTAAGTTTTATCTTCGGTTCTTGCCGTACAATATGGCGCAATGCTTAAAATTCTTTGCTGAGGCAAATCAAAAAACTCAATTTGAGAGCCTGTACATTGCAGTCGGACTTTGGAATTTCCAGGAACCTTAAATAACCAACTGCTTTTCTTTTCCAACTCAACCCAGTAACTTTAAGAGTCGACGACTGTTTTGTAGATACAATTCGCCGCTTTATCTGGCTTTAGAGGCTGAATTCCACGGCCAACTTCCCTTGCAAATTCTCTTATTTAGTTGCCATTTCTGACATTAGTTTAAAGTAGCTTTCTTCATTATGTGATAAGAATCTATTTCGAAATTATAAATTAAATATTCGGAAGTTGTATGTACCATTATTATCTGATCTTCATTTCAAATTGGCACTGGAATCAGTCTGAACAATTAAGATGGATGTCTACTAAACAGAGGCACCTTTGCACTAATGATTAATTTATCGTCGATAAATAAACCTCTGGCTGTTAACAGTGTTTACACCTCTTTGAGTTCCGTACCTGATCGTTTTCCTGGAATTACTAAATTCTCCGAGAGACTTCGCTGAATTTTTATTATTTCACTTTTAAGCTGATTTGGCCTAAGAATATCTAACCTACCGTGAATAATATCAATTAAAAGGCTTATAATTCCTGCTTGAATTTTTTCGCCTTCTTCGATCAAGGAGTGCAGCTCTTTCGTAATCATAAAGAATATTATCGATGTCTTATAAACGTAATAATTTTCTTTAAGAACTCATGTTTTCAATTCTTATTTGCATATTCCTAAAATTTGTGTTAACATCTTCGGTTGTCCTTTTCAATAAATTAGTAATTGAGTCAACCACTGATGTTTGTTTTTGAATTAGTTTATCAAGGTTGTTCTGGTTATCTAATAAATTCTTCATGTTTTCTTCTAATTGCTCTCTGTCATCTTCATCCATTATACCAAATAAAATATGGTGCAATGAACCCATAAATTCTAACGGAGCACTTTTGCTTCTAGATCTAGACTGCATCATAAACAATTTATTGTTTTCTTCAAGTTCCACTAACTGACCTTGCATATTATCTAAAACCAAACTACATTGCTCTTCAAAGCTATGTAGCCTTTCGCAAACCTTTCTCATATCCCTTATAAGCGCCTTTCCTTTTGTAAGCATTATAAAATATGGATCCATTTTATAATAGATCACCAAATTCCAAGAAGTACCCACAATCTCCACATCTCCTAAAGACCATCTTGCTGGATGACAATTCTCATCTTTTAATAAATCTATTTGCCCTTCTTCTATATTAGGAATTTCTGTTCTCCATTTATTCCTTTGCTGGAGTGTATGCAAATATTCATTTTCCAATTTAACCCAGAAATTTTTCCTCAGAAATCTTCTGAGGGCAGCTAAAAATGCGTCAGAAGTTAAATCGCTTACCATTTCTAAATGTATGGCTTTGGTGGCCATACAAACAAATACGGCAACGTATCACTTAAATGTTTTTTGTCCACGATTTTTCGAACACTTAACAAAATAAGGATCTTATCTTGTATTTAAGAATGGAAATGCCATAGTAACTCGATATTTTGGTAAATTTCCCATTATTTGCTTAGCTGTATTTTGTCTATATCTTGCACACTTGACGCATTCTCTTAAATACTTCTTCAACGAATTTCTTAACCCAAACATCCAATACTTTCTTTGAATACAATTACGCATAAGGTTTATTCCTCCATGTAAGGTTTCCTTATGAGCATCTTTAATTCTTAAGTAGGATATATGACATTTATCTAAAATAATTGGATGTTTAAGTTCAGATTCTGCATTGGAGTTTTGTAGTTTTCCTCCTACTCTGAGGAGTCCATCCTTATCCAGAAACGGATTCAGTGACAATATTCTGTTTTGTTGTTTTGCAAACACTTTATCCCTTGACTGAATTTAAGTTTCTGTTGCTTTTTTATGACTATCCTTTCAGCTAACTTTAATTCTTTTACCTGAAGGTAGGAAGGATGCGATTCATTTTTTGTTTTTATTTTAATAAATCTGATTGTGTAGGCTATAATACGTTATAGTTTTTGAAAGCAGGAATACCTGGAATCCAACAAATTGCAAATACGATAATCGTTTTATTATTTATTATTGTATTTATAATTGTCGTTTCCTCTTTTAATTGCTGCCGAGGCCAATGTTCTTTTGCATCAGCTAGTCATTTTGAACCTTTCCACCAAAGATCACAGTGCCAATTGTTTTGAATCAATTCCCCTAGATGCTATATCAGCTGGATTTTTTTCAGACCTTACATGATTCCATTCAGTGTTGTCGTCTGATAAATTTAACCTTATTTTTGCCACTCTTGATCCATGCTAAAGTTATAACGGAATCACTCCAAGCATAAATTTCTACCTTACTGGTTAATGAGTCCTTTATTCTTTGAATTAGTAGGGTTAACAAATGAGCGGCACACAGTTCTAGCTTAGGGAAATTTTTTCTATTTATTATAGGATTGACTTTACTTTAGCTAGCTACTTTAGCATGCACTACTGTAGCATATGCTTTTTCTGAGGCATCAGCAAATCCATGTAGCTGAATACTTATGCCATTTCTAGAATTAATCCATCTTTGGATTCGAATATTTTCTAACTATAAAAAATTTTCCTTATATTCCCACTATTTCAAATCTTCTGCTGCTAGTTCCTGATCCCATTCACTTTTGCTTATCCAAAATTTTACATGAAAATCTTTCCTAAAATAGTCACAGGAGCCAACCATCCTGAGGGATCATATATTCTAGATAATATTGATAGTACTATCCTTTTGTTTGTCAATTTGGATGACCCGCAACTTACTTTAAACTTAAATAAATCACCATTGAAGTCCAAGAGTTTTAACACTCTCATTTTCAATAATACTAAGAACCTTGTTATCCCCAGTATCCTCTACTGTTGATATTATTTCTGAATTATTAGATATCCATTTTCTTAAATTTTGTCCTCCTTTTTGTAATTCGTTTGAAATTAGTTGGACAACATTTTTGGCGTCTTCTACAGAATCGGCTCCAGTCGTTAGGTCCTCCAGGTAAAAATCGTTCCTTATTATTTCACTTATATTTTTATTTTGACATTTATCTGCTATGTCCACCAGAACCCTAGTAGCTATTAGCTAAGTATGCAGATGCAGATGTGCAGATGTCGTACCATAAGTGACTGTTGTTAGTTTATAATTTTTAATTTTTTCGTCTGGAGAATTTCTCCATAAAATATATTGATATTTTTGGTCATTTTCATTTATTTTAATCTGACGGTACATTTTTTCAATGTCCGCAGAAACAACAAATTCCCATTTCCTCCACTTAACAATATTGTCAAAAATATCTTTTTGAACTCGTGGACCAACCCACATTATATCGTTCAAACTTTTATTATTAGAAGTTTTTGCTGAAGCATCAAAAGCTACTGTCAGCTTGGTCGTCAGGCTTGAATCTCTGATAACAGCCTGGTGTGGTATTCCATTTTTCCTGATCAACATTAATTGTGCTGACTGGAAGTGCTTTCATGAGTTTTGGAAGAATGATTGCTGCAATTTCCAAATTTGTTGTATAATTTTTTATTGAAATGATTGCTTTGTGCTTGGAGATGCACGTTCCTGTGGAAGATACTCTACTTATTTCCGTAAGTGAACGAAATTTTTTAAATTTTAGAATCTGTGCAGACTCTTCTGAAATGATCGTGCTTTGAGAACCGTTATCCATCAAAGCTCTTAATTTTTGAAAACCTCCATTTCCTGACTTCACTTGAATCAAAGCCGTGGCCAAAAAGGCTAGCCCTGTTGTTGTTTTACACGTGTTCACTTTTTCTGGATTATTACCTGTAAGGTGAAGTAACGTGTGGTGAGGTTTTTGACAAATCGAACAGAGCTGTTCGCTTGTACATTTTTTATTAAACGGATGCTTCAGACATCTTAGGCAAATCCGATTTTTTCTTACCCAGTCAGACCGTTTTGCTGGATTCATTATTTTAAATTTATGGCATTGAATTAAATAATGCCCCGGTAGCTTACAATATACACAATATAATATTTGTGAATGTTCGTGTTAATTATTTTCTTTACAGGCTTAACTTCCTGTGAAAATGAAGATATTGAATTGAGCCTTTGCTCTAAAAAGTCCATAACATCAGAGAGTGCCTGTATTTCTTTTGTTTTTTTGACATGGCTTTCAAATAAGTTGAGCGACTCTTCATTAAATTTTCGAAGAATTATGTGAGCAAAAATTGCATCCACATCTTCCGATAATTGTACCTTTAATTTTATGATATATACAGACTCATTAATTGTGTCAATAAATGTTTTCATTTGTTTATTGGACTCCAAATTTAAAGTTGGCATATCCATAAGCCTATTCATATGTTCAGAGAAAATTTGTCTTTTATTCTCATACCGCTTGGTTAAAAATTCCCAGGTGGCTTCATAATTTTCCCCAGAGCCAAGCAATAAATGAGTTTCCAAAAAATAAAATATTTTGCTTGTCAAACTCAAGTTCACTAATTTCATCCTCAAATATCGATTTTATTCCAAAGAAATTATATTTTGTTTTTCTTATTTGAAGGAAATCTAGACTATTATCTATTAGTTTTGACGTCTCTTCTAGATATATTCTAAATTGCACAACATTTCTACAGAATGCCTGTTCTACTTTCGACGCGTTGTCACTCGACATACCCTGCGACATACCCTGTGTCTCCTGAATACCCATTTTCTCAGGATTTGCTTTAGGGACTGGGTTATCTACGGAACTACCTTTATTCTTTTCATATTTTTTTTTAATCTGTGTCAACGCCATAAGTATTACATCATACTGCTTGTTGTTAAAATATTCATGATCGACCATGCCGATCTTTAATAAATTGCTATGATTAGCAACGAATAATTTTCGCAGTTCTTCTAATTTAACAAATTCTTTCTCACTTAAAGTTGGTTTTATTTCCAACTTTCTTATTTTCAAAATAATTTCGGACTGCTTTTTTAGACACTCTTGTTTTTTCTGACATCATAATGATCTTTTTTTTTATGTATAATATTACAGTAAAATTAAAAAAAATAAGGTTAGCTTTTCTTTTGGCGATGGCGATGCGTTCCTGAATTGTGTCGTTGGCGTTGACGTTTGCGAGGCGTCGTTGGCATTTTCCTGGTTTTTTCTTTCTTCTCTCTAGTTGACGTCGTGCTAACGATGATTTTGTGTTTTTTTTTTTTGAGTTGATAGCACGTTCGTATAAGCACTTTTTTCATTTGCTGTTGTATGGCCTCAAGCACGCCAAACCATAATTCATTATGGTTACAAAGGAGCCTTTAGCTATTTAGACTATAAGGCGCTTGTTTTATTTTTAAAACATAAAAGATTCTTGTGTAGCTTTTTGCTTTTTTTAATTTAATACGCTGTTCCTTACCTGTGGTAGGGGGAAACAAGAGTTAATTATTTTTGCTACCTTCAACTGCAAGATTAACTTAGCAACGCTTAAAGGAGCTGGCCTTTGGATGTGCTGCCAACTTCTTCCGATTATAAAAGATCAGCTGCGCTATCCAGATTGTCACTATAGTTAAAATTCAGAATTAAACTGGAAAAAAACAGAAACGTCCTGAAAGGTGAGATGTTCGCGAAAGGAGTGAGACATCCTAACTTGCGTTGGACAGTTTCGGCCTTTTGTCACATTGAACTCCATCCTGTAGTGTGAATCGGAAGATGGTATCATAAATTGTAGTTCCTCTTGGGTCCGCACGGTAGCTGTCCCTAAGTCTGTGTTTGGCATTGAAATCGTCACGCACATAAATATATCGTCATTTTGTAAGCGCATCGTCTTTGCAGTGAGCGCACTGACAAACAAAGGTAATCTTGGAGTGACTAAGTGGCAGCTTACATTTCAGCTTTCCTCTAATGCAGTAAAGATAACAATTCGAGGCATCTGAATGGGTCGGTGGTAATAGAGCGCCAAGCTATCAGTACTCAAATCCTACAAGCGTTAGCTTGACAAAATTAGCTTTATTTATTTATTTGTGTGTCAATTGAATATTTAAGGTCATGTGTTGGTTATTACTTCAAATACCAAATCTTACAATATTTGAAGCTCTTCGGCTGTTAGAAATTATTGGTTGTAAAACGTTAAGTGCAGAAATGTACCGTAAGGGATTTAATCGTTGCAGAGTTCGCAACATCTTTTAATAACGTTAAACTTCAAGCTTTAAAAATTGCTTGGCAAAAAAAGTTGCGAAATCCCTGGCTTGCATTATATTGTGTGGGTCTCACCGTTTTAAATTGAACTATACCCTTTTAAATTCGTACCGATCTATTTTATTATTACTTTATAAAATGTGTTGTTTCTTATTATCACTCTAAAATTATTATTCTGGATAAAAGTTTATCGAAGTGTAGAATTTTTAATATATAGTATGCACAGGGTAAGTTAAAATAGGAGTCGGTTGTAGCACCCATATTCTTTGTATGACTGGTATTTTTAAATAATTTACAAAATTATACATGGGGCAATTTAGAACGTACAATATATGCCATTTAACGGAAATAAATTTCTTTCTGCCATTTATAAGCATGCAAAGCTGTTTCCTATAAGATCGCAAGCTTGTTTTTTAAGGCGTGACGAACTGTTTTTCTACGTTATAATCGCTACGAGTTGCTAATCGGTTAGCTTTATTTAAGGGATCTTTCCGGCTCCCGATATGGGCTCCGCAGGTCCTCGCCGTCTGCTGTGCGGCGTTCCCCCGCCGCCCTGCCTCGAAGGAGACATAGGATTTTATGGGGACGGGGCCCCAGTCGTCCGTAAGGTCGATCCAGAGCTCTTCCCAGAACCACCATTACAAAACACCTCGAAACGCACGTTGGATTTAACCGTTTCAGTCATAGGACACTGCACCATCCAAAGACTCCCGTCACGGAGCGTCTAAAGTCCGCACCGTTACCACCGTCTAAGGTCCAGCGCATACCGTTAATTCACGGTCTCTGCATTGCTGTAATCCAAGATCCATTACTTTTAATTAAAACGGTGTACTAGATTCGTTGAAAAGTATGTAACATTTAGAAGAAAGCTTTTCCGACCATATAAAGTATATAAATTAAGCTTTTCGTGATAGTCGCGTGAGCGATACAAATTAACTTATGATAGATATCCTCATCGTTGATTGAGTTAAGATTTATTGAGCCTTGTTTCTTCCTTTTTCCGTAAATTCTCAATTGTGTTTATACCCGTTACGCGTAAAACGTTACGAGTGAAAGGGTAAACTAGATTCGTTGAAAAGTATTGAACAGGCAGGGTTTCCGACCCTGCAGACCCTGCAGACACATGCCACGCCCACGTTTTCGAAAAATGTTATATTTTTTAATTTTTGTCACGCCCACACACCGCCATAAACTATCACGTCCACAAGTTTGAAATGAGTTGTGCATACAAGTTTAAAAAAAGTTTTAATATTTTTTTATAAATCTTCGAAATATTTATTTAATTACAAATAAATGTAATAATACATTTAATTGAGTCTTATTAATGGACCGTTTCGAAAATGAACCAAGTCCAACGCTGCAATCCAAATTTTTTAATAAAAAGCCGATTCAAATAATTTGACCGATTTTCATTCTTTATTGGTTTATTTTCAACTTAAGTCTGAAAATCAAATGAAAATGAAGAGAAGCCTCTGTGCTTAAAGATGATGTTAGTGTATTTTGGGGGAGCATTGCTCTTAGCTGCTTAAGTTAAGGAGAAGCTGTATTTTGAGAGCGCATTGCTCTTGGATTCTTAAGTTGAGGAGAAGCCTCAGAGAGAGCAGGCAAAGCTGGTTAGATCAGGCTTAATATTTGTTTACAAAAATGTCCAAGTGTCGCTGCCAAAGAATTTGTTTATTAGAATGCATACTGTGCCATCTGCTCAGTACTACAGTATGGGTTTGTCAATTTAATTAAATCAACCAAATTGCAGAGTAGACACTTTTGTTTTTATTTGATCCACAGTAGCACAGTGATCGCTTATTGTTTACGTTATGATCTGGATGCGGCTTTTCAATATGCGTTTGTTTACTCTTCGTTATGTGGTGTTGTATGTGTCACTATATATATCTTTATATATATATATAATTTTTTGCCACGCTCACTCTAACGCCCACGAACGGCGCAAAACTGTCACGCCCAAACTTTTAAAAAATGTGATATTTTTTCATTTTTTTTATTTCTGTAATTTTCTACAGATTTGCCAGAAAGATATCTTCCTTTCTGGCGATTTTTTGCCGGATAGAAAGAGTTCGATGCTAAGATCAAAATGAGGAAAAAAGGGCCCATGGGAATTATACTTTCCCCACGCACTATGGGGAATTTGACCTGTTTTTTTTCCCATAAATTAATATCTTGGAAACTATTTAAGATACGATGATACTTTTTTTTTTCTAGTCTTAAACATTCTAGTGCATCTAGAATTATTCTAGTACATCTTAACAATTATTTTGGCAAAGTGGGCGTGTGGCCACCGCTGCAACCTTATTCAGCTTTCTATTGCATATTTTCTATTTATGCAATAAATTCTTATAAAGTGTGCGCGACTTTAATTAATTTCAAAAATGCTGTCGTCGATATGCCCACAAATAAATTTGAATATGGCATTCAGTTCTTCACAAGCTAGCGTGCGCCACACAATTCTACCAGGGCCGCATTGCTAATCGAGAGGTTGCTACCTAAAAATTTAATTTTCGCGAAAAGGCGAAAAAATGCGCAAATTATGACTATATGTTCGAATAGGGAATTAATCACTCTACAAGATGATCTAACCCATTTACTTAAAAAATTTAAATAATTTTTTAAAACTCTATTCAAAGTTGAAATTTCATTTTTAAAGTTGGACGAGGAGATCACTTGCTAAATACACGAATTGTTAGGTTTAAACACACAAAATAAGCAACAAAATATTCATTTCAAATTCGATGACTTTAGGCCTTGTGGTTCAAAAGATATGAATTTTAGTATTCACTAAAAATAGAGGCTCCCCAATGGCACGTGCCTTATGTCTGCAACAGCTGACTTTACAGCTGTAATTTTTTAACATAAGACTGTTAGTTTACTGTTAGTTTAGTTTTCTGTTGCATAAGATAAAGCTTTGATCAATTCTTAACCCGTTATGAACAAAATTCAAAAAAGTTAAAAAAAAAAACACATTTATGCCAAAAAACATAGGTCAAATTCCCCATAGTGCCAAGTAGCCAGAACACTGCACCATCCTCCTCTTCTATTTCTTCTTAAAAGAACTAACTTCTAACCTCACTATTTCTTAGCAAAATACAAGAGGCTTGCGTAGCAAGTTATCTAAATTTAATTCTGATAGCCCTTCCTTTGAATTCTTTATTACTTTGTTTACAGAGACTTGGTTAGGGCTCGGAATTCAAAACTCTCAAGTTTTACCCGGTATGTACACAATATACAGGCACGGTCGTCCCTCACCATCCACCGTCTCAAATAAGCTGTCCGATAGGGTCCAATTGGTAGTACTAGGCAATTTTAATATATCTGGTACTTCGTGGTTCATAGAAGAAAAATCAAATGTCCTTCTCCCTATAGCACAATATGCCCTTATTGACGTCTTTCTTGACATATCTGTGTAACATATCCTGGAAACGTGTTTATGTCCAGGGTAGCACATCTTACTCAACCTGAAGATCCATATCATCCCACTTTTGAGGTGACAAAAAGCTGAGAAGTGTATAAAACGCATAAATTGTTTTCGCAAGCCATATTGTCTAAAGATAAAAAATGTTATACCTGCCTTTAATTGGTTCGATCTCTACTTTGCAGCCTTATGGCGGATGCCATAAATATTTTGTATACCATAATTAAATCATTTTTTTACTCGTGTTCCGATGTATCATCCGTCTATCTCTAACAAACCTCCTTGGTTCAGTAAAAAATACCAATTCTCAGTCTATTTTTCTACATATATTAGTGATTTTTTAAGTTATACCGTTATAAGAACTGTTTAACTGTAAGTTCCAGTTCGCACAGAATCTAAAACAGTTTTATAATTTAACATCGGTAATGGTAATATCGAATCAGGCAAAAAGCTTGTGCAGTCTTCTTCTAAAACTGTTCCTTATATGCAACAAACTCTTTTGTGATAGCTTTCCCCAAAACAATTGGAAATAAATGATATTCCTAAGCTGATTGAAAATGTTGCAGCTTATCACAAATCAACAACTACTAACCTTCAAAAATAACTTTCATACCGATATTATCCACACTGACTTTAGTAAAGGATTTGTGTGCATTCTTGTGCACTTATGTAAGCAGATGACGTTTTTATATGCCTGCAGTAAAGACATTTCTAGCCATTTCGACTTACAATCCGATCCAAAAAGCTTTCAAATGTGGTGCCGTGATAACGAGCACGTGCTCGTGATAACGTAATGTGGTCTTTGGACAGAAGAGAACGGGTGTGCAAAGGAATTGGATTATCATTACATTACTAAAGCTTTCGCTGATCCTTCCGATTTTTTAGTGTGGATGACCGGTCCTGACTCCAAAATAAGGAGTTCATTCAGACCGTATTGAATCGATTCAGAAAACTTCTTACTGTTTGCCACACGACGCTAAAATTCGGATGCAAACCTTATATTACATTCTCATTCCAGTAGACTAATGTTAATTAATTAACCTTCCCTATCCAACCGTTGAACCGTTCTCTCTGCCGGTCTGAAAGCGATCAATACTAACTATTTTAACACATAATTAGATCTTATTAATATTTACATATTTCATCGTTCCATCGAGCCTTACGATACAAGGCAGCGCCCCTAAAAAGGTATCATATTTACGTTAAAAAATTATGTAATAGATACAGGAAGCTAGAAAATTTGGATTAGACTTGAGGAGTCGAAAACTCCTCACAAATGCGGATGTCAACTACGGAAGGAGGGCCTGCCCGTTGCCAGTTACGCAACAATTAAGAGCGTAGTAACAACAGTGCGAAATGGGAAGTTTGGAGAAACGGAATCTGTAGAGAGTTTGGAGAGAGAATATATGGAAAGCGAGAGTGAGACGGCACGAACTAGAGCAGAACAGCAGTAGAACAGTAAACGTCAGCATGCCAGGATAAAGGAAGCGACGGCACCAAGCTGAACTTTGGGGTCGTATATTTATATGACCTTCGAGTCGACTAGAAATAATAAATGTTAAACATTAAAATATTTCCATGTTCCCCAACTAAGCTAGTTTTGTAACTATTGTTTTTCGATATAATTTGCTTCATTTTATTAAATTTTTGTGCTATATATTTATATATTATGTATATATTTATTTTTAGTCATCTGGCGATAAATGATCTTGGCATAAGAACAGTGATGAAGTGCTCGCCACAAAATCTTCTGTAAATTGGCACTTTTCCGCCCATTTCATTAAAATTGTTGGATCCTTTTCAGGAAACCTAAACAATTTAAGAGCGGGGTAATCGCGCCTAGGTTTCTGTCAGCAGGAGCAAATTATTTGTTATCTGTGATTGTTTTGTTTTTGTTAAAATTTTGTTAAATTGATAAAGCTAACTAGACTATAGTTAACCGGCGCGCCCCGTACACCTCAATAAAACTTAAATATAAAAAAAAAAAAAAAAAGTATTTGGCCGTGTGACCAAACTGCTGGCATCGATGTCATTGCACGATAGCAGTGCATAGCAGTATTCATGCGAGCGACCGCGTGGCCGCTGGGCGGCGGAGCCCACTTTGTATAAGTAAGTTCCCACTCTTTGAATGAAAGTGGTTGAGTTCCACTATAATATCACTGATAGCGACTTGGGCAAGCGACTATTCGCAATTTGTGCCACTATTTTGGACTTTTCACTATGAACAGTAACTTTTTACTTTTTCACGTTGGTTTGTTGCGTACTGTCACACAGTGACACGAAAAGCGAATCTTGACAAATGTGAATTTATGAAAAGAGAAACAGAGTTCTTAGGTCACATTGTAACTACTGAAGGCATAAAGCCCAACCCAAATAAAATAGAAGCCATACAAAAATTCCCATTACCTAAAACTAATAAAGAAATAATATCATTTTTAGGACTTTGCGGTTCTTACCGTAAATTTATCCCGAACTTTGCAAAAATTGCTAAATCCATAACACAAAAACTAAAAAAAGGTTCCGTTATAAATTCTAAAGATACCGATTATATATCAACCTTCGAAAAATTCAAATTTTTTATTATGTCCGAACCAATGTTAATTTACCCAAATTTCGAAAAAACATTCTCATTAATCACAGATGCAAGCAATGCCGCTCTAGGTGCTGTATTATCACAGGATCATAAACCTGTTTGTTACGCTAGCCGTACTCTCAATGAGCATGAACTTAATTATTCAGCAATAGAAAAATAACTTTTAGCTATTGTCTATCCTTAGAGATCATCAACCTTTAGTTTGGCTCGATAATATCAAGGAACCAAACATGAAACTCCAAAGATGAAAAATCAGACTAAATGAGTTTGATTACCATATAAAATATGTACCAGGAAAAGAAAACCATGTCGCCTATGCACTTTTACGTGTAAAAATAGAAAACTTCTACGGCGAGTCTCCCACTTCAGCTGCTACCGTACATAGTACCCATGAAGATAACCAAAATTACATTTCCTTTACGGAAAGACCAATAAACTACTATAATAGCCAAATAGAATTTGTCAAAGACGACAATAACTATACAGAAATAAGAAAATATTTTCATAAAACAAAACTACTAAATTACAAGTGCGTATTCAAAATAATTAATAAAATAATATTTGTGTACAAAAAATAGCGTAATTTATTTTCATAATGAAATAGATTTCCTTACATTTCAAAACGCCTTCATAGAAATTGTCAGTCCGAACAACATAACTAAAGTTATGAGAGCAACCAATAAAAATAATAGATATTGAAACATATTCAGAATTTAAAGAAGTAATAATAAAAACCCTCAGAGAACTCTTACATCCAGGTATAGAAAAACAAACTAAAATTTTAAAGAGCTCTACTTAAAATTTTTAATGAAATGGGAAAACCGTCCGAAATAAAAGCCGATAAAGATTCCGCATTTATGTGTGTTGCATTACATTTATGGCTAAGGTCCAAAAATGTGAACATTAACGACACAATTGAATTGGAATTTCTGACACTGAGAGATTTCATAAAACTGTCAACGGAAAGTTGAGAACTATAAATACTGAGTCCGACCCAGAGAATAAAATAACAAAATTTGAAACCCTACTCTTTGTTTATAACCATAAAGTTAAACATAATACATAATGCCTCTGTTGTTCTCTTCGTATTGTTTTTCATCTATCTGGGTAATTTCTCCTGTCTTTTTATATGTGTTTGTTGTCTTAGATTTTACTATGGTGCTTGTCTATATCTAGTGTCTACTTCATAACTATGTTTATTTTCACTTAGATTAATAATTATCTTAGTTTTCTATTGCTGGGTGTCATATGCAGGTGTTGCTGCATATATAAAAATATCTGATGGTGTTTTACCTGTTGTATTATGTTTAATTTTATGGTTATAAACATAGAGTAGGGTTTCAAATTTTGTTATTTTATTCTCTGTGTCGGACTCAGTATTTATAATTTACTTTTCGTTGACAGTTTCATTAAACATTTTAAGTAAAGCTTTTCTTGCTTCGAGCCAATCCCTAGAGCTGACTTCAATTAAAGCGGCATATTTGGAATAAACGTCAATACATGACAGGTATGTTTTATTATCGATTAAATAAAAATCGATAACATATTTTTCTCTAGTATTCAAAATTTCTGGCGTTAACTCGTAATTTAATTTAATCTCTCTATGTTCTGTTTTGCACATGTTTGCACATGTTCACATTCATTGATAATGTTTTGTATTAACTTTTGATAGTCTGGGTGGGTAGTAATACTTTTCTTTAAAAATTTTAGTTTGTTTTTCTATACCTGGATGTAAGAGTTCTCTGTGGGTTTTTATTATTACTTCTTTAAATTCCGAATATGTTTCAATACCTATTAATTTACTGGTTGCTCTCATAACTTTAGTTATGTTCTTAGACAGTGACTATTTCTATGTAGGCGTTTTGAAATGTAAAGAAATCTATTTCTATTTTGAAAATAAATTACACTATTTTTTGTGCACAAATATTCTCTTATTAATTCTTTTGCATACGCACTTGTCAATCCTTTATAATGGATTTTATGTTTTGTTTAATAAAAAATTTTTTCCTATTTCTGTATTGTTATTGTCGTCTTTGACAAATTCTATTTGTCTATTATAGTTGTTAATTGGTCTTTCCGTAAAGGAAATGTAATTTTGGTTAGCTTCGTGGCTACTATGTACGGTAGAAGCTGAAGTGGGAGATTCACCGTAGAAGTTTTCTATTTTTGCACGTGAAAGTAATCAAACTGATTTCGTCTCCATCTTCGGAGTTTTATGTTTGGTTCCTTGATATTATCAAGCCAAACTAAAGGTTGATGATCACTAAGGATCTGAAATTTACGACCAAAAAGATAGCGCCTGAAGTATTTAGTGGCCCATACAATTTTTATTTTTTCGAAGGCTGATATATAATCGATATCTTTAGAATGTAGAAACAGCAAAGTCCTAAAAATGGTTTTATTTCTTTATTAGTTTTAGGTAATGGGAATTTGTGTATGGTTTCTATTTTATTTGGTTTGGACTTTATGCCTTCAGTTGTTACCATATGACCTAAGAACTCTGTTTCATTTTTCATAAATTCACATTTGTCAAGTTTGTAACTTTAGATAAAGCTTCTTGTAATTTAGCAAATACTTTACATAGAGATAACAAGTGTTCTTCCAATGAAGTTGAAAAAACTATTATATCGTCCATGTAAACTAAACAATCTTTGTAAATTAGGTCTTCTAATAGATTGTTAATACAACGTTGAAATGTTGCAGGTGCATTCTTCAGTCAAATGGCATTGGAGTGTACTCGTAATGTCCATTTTTTGTGGAAAAAGATGTTTTTTGAATAGAGCTTTGATCCATTTTGATCTGATAAAAACCTTTTGCTAAATCTATGGTAGTGAGACCACCGAGCTTATCTAGTATTTCATCCATGACAGGAATTGGGTACTTATTATCAATAGTAATTTCCTTTAGTTTGCGATAGTCGATTACTAGCCTAAACTTTATTTTACCGGAAGCATACCTTTTTTTCGGTACTATCCAGATAGGTGAACAGTAGGGAGAGTTCGATTTCCGAACAATGCCTTGTTGAATCATTTCTTTAATTTGTACCTCGACTTCATTGTCGTTGGCTTGGGGGTATTTATAAGGTTTCCTATAGATTGGGTCTTCATGTTTAGTTTTGATGACATGCTTTACAGTACTTGTGAAGGTTAAATTTTCACCGTCTCTGTATTGTAAGTCCCTAAATTCGTGAACAATTTTAGTAAGGGCATTTGACTCTTCTTTATTTAGATGGTCAAGCCTGAATTCATTTGATTCCCTTATCTCGTTTCCTATTGCATAATTTGTGGCTTCATCATCAGTGGATAATGATGGCTGTAAAACATTCAAATAGTCGGGGTTGTCTTCTAGGCTACCTTATCGTTATGGTATGTAGTCCATTAAGAAATTGTTGCTGCTTAAATCTACGCTTCTTTCGCCAAAATTTATTTGGGCGTTGGCGTCTTCTGGGAAGCCTGTACCTAATATCATACCATAATTTTCAGAAAAATTATGAATATAAAAAACTTGTTAAGGGGGCAAAGCTTACTTGGTTTGAAAATTATGACTTTTTTTAGGGGTATCGCAACGTTAATGGTGTGAACTTGTAAATAAGTAGTTTTAGCTGGGAAATTAAAAATGTTTGCTCTTATGATGTTTATTGTAGACCCAGTGTCTATAACACATCGGAGCGGTATATTGTTTTAAACAATATTTATGAAGGAATTGTGTCTTCTTCTTCGTCCGAGGCATGTAGATGAAAATTTTCGGACGTATCCATTTTTGAATGGCCGCTGGTACTAGGTCTTTGCCTTTTTGTTGCCGGATTCGGAGCGGATGAAGAAACTGGATTTTGTTGATAGTTGGAGGAATAATTTAAAGGATTTTGTGTCTGTGCTTGGTTGAGTTTTTGCTTAAATTCTTGGAATAGGTATTCGAAAGGCTGCTCATGGCTGTTATTGTTTTTGTTCATATATTGATTTTTATTTTGGCTAATTGATGTTTGATTATAATTTTGATTTTTATTTTCATTATTTGAAGTGTTGTTATAGTTTGGGTGGGATTTTTGGGTGATCGGACCATGTACTGTCATAACAACCCTCCTGCTGTACAATTTGCTTTAATTTACTGACTGTTGTTATATCAAGTCTGGCTAATTGCATGTAGTGTCTATCTGTTCATTGCATTTATATAAATATGATTATGTAGATCATTATTTTCTAAAACTAGTTAATTTGTTATTACAAAGCATTTTGCTTTAAGTAGTTCTATGAACTTACGAACAGATCCATTGAATTGTGTGTTATATAGTCGTCTCAAAAGCACCTCAAATGGTGTCTGGGTCTTGAACTCGGCGATTAGGGCTTCCCTCAATTCCGGCCATGTATTAGCTGGACTGAGCTGGGATACTCGTTGGACGTCGCCTCCAATTTTCATTTCAATTGCACTGAAGAGGACGTATAACTGACGGACGTCAGTTGATGAGAAAAGATGAAGTATGAACTGGATTCTTCTTATGAACGAGCTTAGTTCCAGTGTCGTACCGGTAAATGTTGGTACCTGTCGAATCTGACCAAGAGCCTGGTTCAGATGATTCTCGGAGAGTAGTGGCACTTGTTGTTGTGGTAGTGCCATTGTTGTTTTTCTTCTTTTCGTTGTTGTTGTTGATTTTAATTTTGTTTTTAGTTTTTGTTGTTCACTCACTCAGCACAATTTGCACTGGGGTTGTATTTTTATTTTTTTATATTTTATTTTTCACTCCTCGTAGCGGTCACGCTTTTTGTTTTGCGGGCTACACACTGTCTTTGCTTCATATGAAAAACCTGGGGCTTAATTTACCCTTTAGTGGTCTTATCTTTGCATCACTTATGTAATTTTCCACTTCTAGTAGCGGTCACACCTTTATGGTGGGCTACCAAGTTGAAGCGATTTTAATTATTAAGCACTTTATGACTGGCGGATTAGTCACTTCTTGTAGCACTGATTAGCCACAAAGTTGAAGTTAAATCATACACGAAGGTACTTTGTTGGTCACTATAAGTTTAGGACCACCGACTGCGCCAATAACGTCTCCACGGTAATTTATTTAGAAAAAAATATAAATTCTTTATTCAAATAAATTTACAATTGCGAAAGCGGAGCAATTCACGTCTTAAGTATAAAGCGAACGAATTAAATCTAAATCTGAGCGAGTTTAACGCTTAGCAAGCCCTTGGTCGACTTTGTTTATATGAGTGGCTTGAGAGGCTCTCATCTTTGTTCAAATGGGTTGCGCTCTTTAAGAGTGTTGCTTATGGAAAATTTCCAGGATTTGTGTTGCGTTAGCTATTTGGTTGCTTAGCGGGAATAACGAATTCAATTGTTTATGTTAACGCGGCTGAAATTATTATTGTCACCAAGAGCTTGGGGTCTGACTTATATGTTAGGGTTATAAGCTTAAGTGTGTTTCTGGGCAAATGTATCATTTGATATTGGTGTGATTGTGTGGGTCTGATCATTGTGGTACATATGTACTGTGTTTTTTTTTAAGTCAGGTTTTGTGTGGTTGGGTTAAGGATATAAAAATATATACAAGTTTGCGAGTGGGGGGGGGGGGGGGGGGGGGGGGGGGGGGCTATGGGGGTAATTGGTTGGGGAATAAAAAAGATCCTGGAATCCTGCGGTACGACCGCGAGGCTATGCTTCGCAGGGCCAGGATGCGCTCTGTGTTACTCAGCTGGACGTATCCTTGCGGCTCTTTCCCTCAGCTGCACGCAAGCGCTTCATCGACTCCGCAGCGAAATTGCTGAACTGGCCCAGAAACACTGGTCCGTGATCGTGCGCTCCCCTAGGATCGACGGGTCCGCTATATTCTCCATGAAGCCTTCCCGGTCGCGGTCGAATCGCCGGCAATTTAAAATAATGTGCTCGGCGGTTTCCTCGACGCCGCATTCTGGGTAGTTGCGGTCATCATCGTGGCGAAACCTGGTTAGGTAACTTCTAAAACAGCCATGACCGCTTAGGATCTGAGTCAGACAGAAGTTTACTTCGCCATGACGTCTTAGGGTCCATCTGGTCACATCCGGGATTATCCTGTGGGTCCATCGCCCCTTCGTCGACTGCTGCCACCGTCGCTGCCACCTTTCCAAGCTATTAGCTCTGGCGTTGGCTTTTATGGCTCGCCTCTGAGCAGTGCTGTACTCTCCTCCGATTTGCTTTATCTTGTCGTAGATTTCTTTCGCCCCTACCGCCAACAAGTCTATTGGGATGGTCCCAGCTATAACCTGTGCTGCGTCGTCCGATATTGTACGAAAGCCGGACCACACTCTCAGGGCACACAGTCTGTGCGTCGTTTCTAGACCCCTGGTGTATGACTGCTTGTTGGTAGCTTCGGCCCATATGGGGGCTGCGTAAAGTGCTGTCGCCCTGCAGACAGACTGTAGAAGTAGCCTGCATCCTTGCCTTGGGCCCCTACAGTTGAGCATTATTCGTGCTAGGGCCCTAGCGGCGCTCGCCGACTTCCGATTTGTCTCCGCCAGGTGTTCTTTAAACTACAACCTGGTGTCTAGCATAACTCCTAAGTACCTGAATGCTCTTGCCGACGTGATGGTGGCGCCACCGACTTAAACGCAGCTAGCTATCTTATGCCCGGTTTGTCCTCACTTGAGACAGCAGTCGCTGCGATTTGCAGCGCTCTTGCATCGCACCGCAATGTGGCCTAGCTCCAGGCACTAGAAGCACCTAGGTCTAGACTCGCTCTCCTTGACTCTGCAGACTGTCCATCCCACCTTCAGCTTTCCCTTGGTCAGGACCGCTTGCGCCTCGCTATACAGCAGGCCTATTGTTGCCGTTTGGATATCCCTGAAGGAAGGTCGAAGACTTATCGGCTTTATTGAGCTTGGGTAAACATTGAACTGATCTGCTAACGCCTTTGAAAGGTCCTCTGCAGCGACTAGTGGGTCCAAGTCGCTAACCGATAGGAACTGCATCCTCGAGTCCTTTGACAGCGCTCGCACAGAAGCAACTCTAACACTGCTTCCAGATCGCTCTTCATCAGCGACGCATTTCTGTCGCCATCCCTGTTAAGCTCGAGCAATAGGTTGCCGCTCGCTGTGCAGCGAACTTTTGTGGACGATCTTTCCCAGCTCCTGCAGTTGACCGTCGTTTTGCCTCGTGACCAAAGCCAAGACCTCGCTGTAGGTCTTGCCTTTCGCTTCCAAATATCACTGCGTCGGGTCTCCGCGACAAGCGTGTTTTTTTTCTCGCCTCCACCTTCGTCCATGTTTCTGGCTTGCCATAACTCTGGATTCCAGCTTGCTGTGCCGTGGTTTTCTCCGCTGTCTTCGCCTGCCGCTTTGGAGGGCTCGCTCTCTTCTCCCTCGGCTTCACCCTCTGTAGTACTTGGACTGCCCCTGGGCTTCTCGTGTACTGCTTCGGAACCTTCGACGGGTAGGGAACGTCCGTTTGTGCGAAACTGTCTCTTTTTGGGCTGGGGTTGGTTTGCTGCAGTTGTCCACGGCTTTCGCTTTTTTACCACCGCACTTGGGGCATCCTGGCAGGGCATTTGTTGGTGCGTTGCCTCGTTCGTCCTCCATTTCCAGCTCCCTGCTGGCTTCCTCCTGGTGGGCCTTCATTTTGGCTAACATCGCTTTCATTTGGACGTTGATGTGACGCACCTGCTTGACGTTGGTCAGGATTATAAGCTGGTCCAGGGGCAGTCCAATTTCCGCCAGCTTATAGGCACACAGGAGCTGCCTATCGGCCTTCGTCCTTTTTGGGGGTGTTTTGCGGCTCGAGCCGGAGGGGTTGCTCGGGGTTCGAGCCCGCTTTGGCGTGTCCTGCCCAACTACCGTCTATGTTACTATGTGGGTTAATGGTTTCTTGATATGCTTTTTGACAAAATAAAAAATCTTTATTGTTTTCCATGTAAATAACACTGTTATTATTTAAGAAATATTTAATGAGGATATCTGTTGCCTTTGTCAGGGTCATGTAATATGCACATATAGCGATGTACCACTGTATGCACATACAGCGATGTACCACTGTAATAACAACAAACACATTGTAGCACTCTGTTGGAGTGTATATAAACAATGCAGCCCAAGTGCACGCGTAACACGAGCGTCCACTTGAAGGCCAACATGCATAATTGCATAGTCAGCATTTCCACGCTGGCCAAACGCCGATCGCCGCATATGCATGCCTACAGCACTCCCCCTCCTCAAGCGCAGTCGCTCGGCGACAGTTCATATATATAAGTTATGCAACTCATGGTTGCTGGGTGCCGTGACGAGCTCTCGTCACAGTATAGCTCACCTAGTCACTAGCAGAAGCATTCTGGAATCTTTGTGGAATGTCGCCTTGTACTCCCCAGGATTCTCCGAAGTCAAATAACAGCGGTGATTTAAAGAACGTTATAATCTTTATTAGTCAAACTTAAGGGATTACAAGAAGAGTTGGGATATCAGCAAGCGTATCGATCTGGTGTCCGCAGAAGACTGATTTCTGGCCTTGGTGCTGGCTATCACTAGCCCTCCGGTTCCCTTGCTGAGTGCAGCGTTCTGCCGCCAGCGTAGGGAGGGGGTCGACCCCGCGAAGTTGCTGGGTAAATGGCCGAAACGTAAGCCGCGCTATGTCAGCGGCTGTGGGCAAGTGCCCGAAATGTGTATTACGCTACGTCAGCGGTCGCTTGCCCAATATCCGGCGGCTGCGCTGCTCCCAGCAACAAAGTGTTGGTTGCGGACGCAGCACATTGTAGCCAGCGCGGCTGTCGAATGCGTCGTCAAGTTGGTGGGCAAGGCGGGGGGCGAAGTCAGCGTTCTGACGTCCGGCGGTTCATTGGATACACTGTTGTGTTGATGGATGAGGGAGGGGGCGAAGTCAGCGTTCTCACGGAATGCACTTAGGAGTGGTTGACCGTCAAGTGGCGCAGCGGGAGTTGAGTGATCGTCAGGCGAGCGCGTGTGAGGCAGGCTGGTGGGAGGGGGTAAGGCAAAGGGTGCGGGAAGAGGGTTCATAACTCCTCCCCCCTCAAGATCTGCGTCCCGCAGATTATTGGGCTTTGGGTGCCCTGTTAGCTTCTTGTGCCTCCAGGTCCAATGTGCCGTCTCTTATGATCGGGATTCCCTTGGTCGATGTTAGCTTCCTCCATACGGTGTATAGGGCCACTCCGATAACCAAGGCGACCAATGCTTGCACCAGGAAGGAGAAGGAGACCTTCTCGGACATACCGGAGAGTCTCTTCAGGTTCTCCATATTAAAGGCGTTGACGTAGTGCAGTGAAGGCGCGTATCCCGTGGCAGTTATAGAAGTGAGTACTGCCGGCATGACTGTAAAGTGCGTCGAGGAGTAGCTCGTGTAAGTTCTTCCGGCCACACTGATCGTCTCATTTGCGAACTGGACTATGTAAGTTCCGGCCAATTGGTGGGTCCTGGATCCGGCTTCCATCGTCCCGTTAAAATTAGACAGGAACATTGTCCCATCTTCGACCAGTTCTATGCGCGCCTCGTTGTTCCTGAGAAGTTCGCATTTAGCCTGACCGCCCTTTAACAGATTGGGGATGCATCCGTCCTCGTCTAGCTTCAGAAGACTTTTCTCCGGGCAAACAGTCGTGTTCCCCATGGAGAGGCAGTCGTCTACTACGGCGTAGGTCTCTTCGGTGGTTACGGCGACTTTGTCATGTTTGACCATGACTTGTTTCCCTCCATGCGTTGCCGGAAGAAGAAGAAGAAGGCGGTAATCCTTGGGGGCGACCTTGGGCATAGACAAAATGTAGAGCAGCGCCGTTCCATTTGTTAGCACAGACGGGCGGGAAAATTCCAGTGCTTCTACTGTATTCTGGTACGGCAAGTTCCTGACCTCGGTCAAAATTGTTTGTACCTCCCCGTGGTCAAGTAAGCGGGAGTTTACAATTCCTGTCTTAGCCAGTTGGCAAGCTTGGGTCAGCTCGGCGACCTGGCTATCGATGATCAAGGCCTTGTGCAGTAGCGTCGTTGCCGTGTGTACATCTCCATCGATGGCATTGACCCTCGCAGCTACTTCGTTCAATTGTCTCAGGGATTCATGTGAGGCGTCGAACAGGCCAGCGTTTATCCTTACTTGCTGGTCGGCCGTTTTGACGACGTTTTCCTGCGCACGAAGTATGGCATCCCAATCCGATGCGTCCGGAGAACCCGCAATCCACTTCCATGCGGACCCAATCCAGTCCAGTGAACGACGTCTGCGCCGCGTTCCCATCAGGCCTTGACAGGCCTTCCCGCGATTCTTCCAGGTAGTGTGTTACCAGCGCTTCAATCCTGGGATCCATTAGTAGCTTAGCCTCGCGTTGAACCTCCTGAACCAGTGTCTCGAGCCGTGCCAAGTCGATTACATGCGCCAGTTTGAATTGACCGTTGACCCGCCAAACTGTGCCTTCCTGCAGCGGCACAACCGGAGCTTCATACTTGAAAATGTCCGCAGCTCCCACCATTTGGGCCACGACGATGCTTGCAATTAAAAAGATGTAGCTTGCAGTATTAAAAAAAATTTTTTAGGGGTAGGTGTTTGATTCCTTATTGTGTGTTATGTGTTTAGTGTTAAGTGTAGTAAAGGAAGGGCACAGGGTGTGTGAGTGTAAAGTAGGTTTGTGAAACACACATGTACTGTCCAGCGCTTTTTTATTTTTATCTTTTTATTTTTTATTATTATTATTTTTATTTTTTTCTTCTTTTTTTTTGTCTATTTCCGCAAATCGGACTTATGAAAAATTTTGCCTGTCTTGGTTTTAACTGTTACGTTCCTATCCTCTGCAACCTCTTCGGCCCTGAAACGCGGCTTTTCTTTGGTCTTAATTTGTTTATTTGCGACAAATACCCTGTCTCTTTGATCGTAAGGCACGGGTTCAGAACGGGTCTTATTATGATCCGCTTTTTTTTTTTTTTTTTTTTTTTTTGTTTTTATTTATTTCTTATCTTAGGAAGTCACTATTTAGATTTATATTTTTTACTTTAGAAAAGCGTAACTTGGATGTCTATATGGTTTCACTCACCCTTGACAATTGATGTATGCGTGTTGAGCTTCGTGTTCTTGTATGTTATATTCTTCTTAGAATCTGAGGAAAGATAAAGATTTTTTTCTTTTTAGAAAATTCAAATAGTAATTGTGGACAATGGTTTATTATATTTTATATTTGTTTAAGTTTCATGCCTTTTTTATCTTTTTTCTTTTGTGGGTTCTTTTTTTTGTGGTTTCGGTTTTTTTTTTTTTTTGGTTTCGGTTTTCGGACAGTGACGAGTGAATTTTAGTGAACTGGGTGCGGTGGTCCGTATTCTTCCTTTTTGGCCTTGGCCTACTAATGGTACGGTTGCCACACAATCTACTGGGCAGCTTTCTCGGGTGCTTCCACACCACTCAGCCTCTCCAGCAGATTACCATATATTTTACTTAGAGTTTGTGATTATTTTATCTTTTAATTTTATTTATTCCTTTTTTCTTCGGCACTATGTACATTGCACTCGCGAATAGGTTACAGCGAGTGTAAGCAAATCGCCGCAGTGGGTCATTACATAGGCCTTTATTATTATTTTTTTATGAAGACGCTTTTGCGCCCGCGTATATCACTCCTGGATGGAGACAGTATTAACGCTGTGGCGGGTGGTCTTTTCATTTTCTTATGTACGACTTTTTTGCGCCCGTGAAGAATGTTGTTCCCGCTACAGACTGTAGGGGCATTCCCACCGCGGCGGGTGGTCGTTTTTAACGTTTGATTGTTCACTGTCACATCACGTCACTGTCACTCTAATTTTTCTAATTTTTCCACATTTCAACTTATTCTTTTTTTTTGTTTTAGTTTCACTTCATTTCATTTCATTTCATTTCATTTCGTTTGTTTTATGTTTTGTTTTTTTATTTTTTTGTTTGTTTCATTTGTTTTTTTTTTTTTTTTTTGTTCGGGCGCCAGTTATGCAACTCATGGTTGCTGGGTGCCGTGACGAGCTCTCGTCACAGTATAGCTCAGCTAGTCACTAGCAGAAGCATTCTGGAATCTTTGTGGAATGTCGCCTTGTACTCCCCAGGATTCTCCGAAGTCAAATAACAGCGGTGATTTAAAGAACGTTATAATCTTTATTAGTCAAACTTAAGGGATTACAAGAAGAGTTGGGATATCAGCAAGCGTATCGATCTGGTGTCCGCAGAAGACTGATTTCTGGCCTTGGTGCTGGCTATCACTAGCCCTCCGGTTCCCTTGCTGAGTGCAGCGTTCTGCCGCCAGCGTAGGGAGGGGGTCGACCCCGCGAAGTTGCTGGGTAAGTGGCCGAAACGTAAGCCGCGCTATGTCAGCGGCTGTGGGCAAGTGCCCGAAATGTGTATTACGCTACGTCACCGGTCGCTTGCCCAATATCCGGCGACTGCGCTGCTCCCAGCAACAAAGTGTTGGTTGCGGACGCAGCACATTGTAGCCAGCGCGGCTGTCGAATGCGTCGTCAAGTTGGTGGGCAAGGCGGGGGGCGAAGTCAGCGTTCTGACGTCCGGCGGTTCATTGGATACACTGTTGTGTTGATGGATGAGGGAGGGGGCGAAGTCAGCGTTCTCACGGAATGCACTTAGGAGTGGTTGACCGTCAAGTGGCGCAGCGGGAGTTGAGTGATCGTCAGGCGAGCGCGTGTGAGGCAGGCTGGTGGGAGGGGGTAAGGCAAAGGGTGCGGGAAGAGGGTTCATAACTTATATATAATATATGCATATAAGCGTCGCGGCGCTGCGGGGCTACGCCGGCTGCAGGGCTACGCCGGCAGCGCTGCTCCTCGAATTAGGCTAAGAAACCTTTGTATGGAGAACTCCAAATGAAATGACAAATTACTTTGAACGGAGCGGGACCTTCCCTGCTCTAAATGAGGCTTTTGATCCGCTAATAGTACATGGCGACCGTCACACTCGAGCAGCCGACGGCATTGAAAATAAAAAAAAAAGGAAAATAAATGTGAGTGAGTAAAGCAAATGGGTAGAAAGTACGGTGGTGTACAGCAAAAATTGAAAAAAAGAATACCACATCTTAAGTGGCTATTGTACACAAAAAATCCACCACCAGCATGGTTTTTTAAATTCATAAAAAAAATATATATGTAATTTAAATTTATAACATAATTAATAAATAAATAAAGAACAATGTCAAGGGCGAAACTGTTGAAGTATTGTCAGCCAAACTGATGAACATACAGCAACGTAGGAAAACTGCCAACCAATAGAGGTTGAGCAGCTGACAAAAGCTTTGGAGGGTGCACATATAACAGATGGTTTACCCATGGAGTTAGCCAGAACTTATTCAACCCAGCACGCAGTTAAAGCAATGACTAAAAATTGCGCAATATATAAGGTTACCTTCAATACAATGAATGATGCCACATCAAAATTTGTAAACAGTTGCACAGAAGCAACTGGACAGTCAAACACTGTTCTTTATTATAACAATTACTCACAGCGTGGTCTACCATGGACCGTGGTCGTGGAAACTTCAGAGGTAACTCTCGTAACAATTACCATTACCACAACAACCACAATAATGCTGGAAGAGGCCAAAATAACAACAATCGAGGAAATGTAAGAGTAGCCCAAAATAATTTGGGAAACTCCGAACAACCTTTAGTTACTCAACAACAAAAAATTACAAGGTTCACAAAATTAATCTTAGCCAGAACATATTTGTTAATTTTGTTAACATAGAAACAAATAAAAAACTTATCTTTCTAATAAACACAAGAGCAGATTTCCCCTCTAAAAGAAAATTCTGATATCTTCAATGATATTCAAGAAAACAATAAAATTAATATCCAAAGAATAAGACAAGAAATAATTTAATCTAGAGGATTAATTTCAATTGAGATACAGACAGATAATTACATAATTCCACACGATCCACATTTCTTAATCCCATGTGATGGAATATTAGGCATTGATTTCATAAAAAAGTTCAACTGCCAATTAGATTTTAATCAAAGAGAAGATTGGTTCAATATGAGACCAAATAATTTGGATTTCCCAATTTATGTTCCAATAACATACAGCTCTAGTAATAACTCAATAATTCCACCAGCAAGATCCCAGGTTGTCCGAAAAATAAAAATATCCTCAAATGAAGATATTGTTCAATACCTAACCAGGAAATTCAAAACGGCATTTATGTTGCAAACACAGTTGCAACAACCAAAAACGCATTTGTCCGATTACTAAATACAACTGGTAAAGATCAGATAGTAAATATAAAAGATTTAAGATATGAATCACTTTCGAACTATCAAATAGTGCAAACCAACTATGAAGCAAGAGAAAAAACTGTCATATCTCAATTATCCAAAAATTTTCCACCCAATTCAAATCCACATAGATTTATGCACAAAATATAGTGATGTATTCGGACTTGAAACCGAATCGATTACAACAAATAATTTCTACAAACAAAAGCTAAGCTTTACAGATGATGAGCCAGTATATATGAAAAATTATAGAAATCCTCACAGTCAGCTTGACGAAATTCAAGCACTGGTAGACAAATTAATTGATAACAAAATAGTCGAACCGTCTGTGTCACCATTTAACAGCCCATTTTTGTTAGTTCCGAAGAAACCTCTTCCCGGTTCTGACAAGAAAAAATGGCGATTAGTAATTGACTATCGTTAGATTAATAAAAAATTGTTGTCCGATAAATTCCTTCTGCCTAAAATAGATGATATTTTAGATCAACTAGTTAGAGCAAAATATTTTTCATGCTTAGACTTAATGTCAGGTTTTCATCAAATTGAACTCGAAGAAAGTTCAAGAGATATAACGTCTTTTTCAACGAGCAATGGCTCATATCGCTTCACGCGATTACCATTCGGTCTAAAAATAGCACAAAATTCCTTCCAGAGAATGATAGCTATAGCTTTCTTTGGACTTGAACCTTCGCAAGCATTCCTATATATGGATGATTTAATAGTTATTGGTTGTTCCGAAAAACATATGCTTAAAAACTTAACTGATGTTTTTGAGAAATGTAGGAAATATAACCTAAAGCTACATCCAGAAAAATGTTAATTTTTCATGCATGAAGTCACATTTTTGGGACACAAATGCACAGATCAAGGAATCTTGCCAGATGACAAATAATATGACGTCATCAAAAATTATCCAGTCCCACATGATGCGGACAGTGCTAGACGATTTGTTGCATTTTGCAATTACTATAGACGTTTTATCCAAAATTTTGCCTAATATTCTCGCCACATAACAAGATTATGTAAAATTCGAATGGACAGCTGAATGCCAACATGCCTTCGAACATCTCAAATCGGCACAAGTTAATCCCAATTTATTACAATACCCAAATGTCAGCAAAGAATTTTGCATAAGCAAGCTTGTGGAGCAGTGTTAACTCAACACAAAAATGGACTTCAACTTCCAGTTGCATACGCATCAAGAGCGGTCACCAAGGGTGACAGTAACAAAAGCACAACAGAACAAGAATTGGCAGCAATTCATTGGGCAATAACTCATTTCAGACCATATATTTATAGTAGACATTTCAATGTCAAAACAAACCACAGACCACTTAACTACCTGTTCTCAGCATTAACAGAATAAGCTCGTTGCATAAAGGAAGAATTTAATCTCAATGACTATTCTGAAATAATTATTCGAGCCGCAAAAGAATTCAATCAGAGCATTCATTCTACAACAAACCAAGAACCTTATGATATTCTCTATAATTAAATTGAACACGAAAACATTCCAAACATTCTAAAGAAAACTCAGGAAAAAATGTTAGAAACACATAATGATGGTCGTAAAGAAAAATAATATCATGTAGGACAAGTTGTTTATGAAAAGAAACATGGAGAAAAAAATAAGTTAAAAACTACATACAAAAAACAGGTTGTTAAAGAAAACTTACCTAATAAAATAATAATCAATAATAGAAACAGAACTATTCACAAAGACAATATAAAGTTTTAACAAATATTATATTTTTTAAATTACAGAAAATGCATTTCTTATTACTTCTAATACCATTCGTAATGATAGCCACTTCTGAAATGATTGATTACTCCAATCACGAATTTTTCCTGTTCAAGGACAAAAAGGATGTTCTTACTTATGAATTATATGCCGACTTATTCCACGTAACTAACTTAAGCTTTTATAAAGAAATAATTAATGTTGAATCACAAATTTTGTTACATTATATTACCACTAATCACTTTAAGAATCTGGATATATCGGAATATATAAAATCCAATAATTCAGAACTATCTTTAGATAAAAATCCAAAAAACTTTAAATCCATTCATTAAAATTAATAATACCAAGAAATCACTTTCCTTTATATTTTTAATTTTAATCATTATATATTTAATTTTTTTAATTATTATTAAATATATTCCCGTTATATTTGTAACCAAAAAACATCGGCCAGATATAGAAAACTCTTTTAATCAACAATAATTTTTAACAGAATTAAGGGATCACCTAAATGAAACTCGAAATGAATCGGGACGCTCCATTTTAGAAGGGGGAGAGTTATCCAACCCATGATTCAGGGTATCTTACCCAATCTATAAACAATTTTTAAAAATCCAATCTCAACGATTTATTTGCCTTGGATCCCAAAGTCGCACTTCGCCGGCTTGTAAATAAACCAAACTTAACGTAAACACAGCTCCCTCTTGACCGAATTTAACGTAAACACAGCTTCCTCTTGGAGACCAAACATATTGCGTATTGGGGACCAAACTTATTGCGTATCAATCAAACAGCAATGGTCAGCATAATTGAATTTCACAATGTAGAAGAACAATTTCAGCATTAAGCTTTATTTTCAAAGTTCAAAAAGTTTCAAAAAGTTTCAAAAGCGCCTGGCCGAGGTTTCGAGGAGAAGATTTAAAAGATAAGCAGTCAGTCGATTCCTGAGATAAAATATGATCGGTGATCCGATCTTTAAATACTTATATTAAAAATCACTCTGTAAACTTTAAAAATTAAATAAAAAATAAATTTTTTTAAATGAATTCATAATAGAATTCCAAATTTTCATATATAACAGATGGTTTACCCATGGAGTTAGCCAGAAGTTATTCAACCCAGCACGCAGTTAAAGCAATGACTAAAAACTGCGCAATATATAAGGTTAAACTTATCATGCAAGCTGGTACCTTCAATACAATAAATGATGCCATATCAAAATTTGTAAACAATTGCACAGAAGCAACAGGACAGTCAAACACTGTTCTTTATTATAACAATTACTCACAGTTTGGTCTACCATGGACCGTGGTCGTGGAAACTTCAGAGGTAACTCTCGTAACAATTACCATTACCATTCAACAACCGCAATAATGCTGGAAGAGGCCAATATAGAGGAAACACAAGAGGCCGTGGCAACTCGAACCGAGGCCAAAATAACAACAATCAAGGAAATGTAAGAGTAGCCCAAAATAATTCGGGAAGCTCCGAACAACCTTTAGCTACTCAACAATAAATAATTACAAGGTTCGCACAATTAATCTTAGTCAGAACATATTTGTTAATTTTGTCAATGTAGAAACAAATAAAAAACTTATCTTTCTAATAGACACAGTTGCAGATATTTCCCTTCTAAAAGAAAATTCTGATATCTTCAATGATATTCAAGAAAACAATAAAATGAATATCCAAGGAATAGGACATGAATTAATTCAATCCAAAGGATAAATTTCAATTGAGATACAGACAGATAATAACATATAATAATTCCACACGATTTTCATACAGTAGATCCACATTTCTTAATGTGATGGAATATTAGGCATTGATTTTATAATCAAACAGAAGAATAGCTCAAGATGAGTCCAAATAATTTGAATTTCCGAATTTATGTTCCAATAACATACAGTTCTAGTAATAACTCAATAATTCCACCAGCAAGATCCCAGGTTGTCCGAAAAATACAAATATCCGCAAATGAAGATATTGTTTCAATACCTAACCAGAAAATTCAAAACGGCATTAATGTTGCAAACACAGTTGCAAAAACAAAAAAGGCATTTGTCCGATTACTGGAAAGATACAACTGGAAAAATCAGATAGTAAATATAAAAGATTTAAAATATAAATCACTTTCAAACTATGAAATAGTCCAAAACAACCAATGAAGCAAGAGAAAAATCTGCCATATCTAAATTATCAAACAATTTTCCACGCCAATTCAAACCCACACTTATAGATTTATGCACAAAATATAGTAATGTATTCGGACTTGAAACCGAATCGATTACAACAAATAATTTCTACAAACAAAAGCCAAGATTAACAGATAATGAGGCAGTATATATGAAAAATTATAGAAATCCTCACAGTCAGCTTGACGAAATTCAAGCACAGGTAGAAAAATTAATTGATAACAAAATAGTCGAACCGTCTGTGTCACCATTTAACATCCCACTTTTGTTAGTTCCGAGGAAATCTCTCCCCGGTTGTGATGGCCATTAGTAATTGACTATCGTCAGATTAATAAAAAACTGTTGTCCGATAAATTCCAACTGCCTAGAATAGAACAAAATATTTTTCATGCCTAGACTTAATGTCAGGTTTGAATTAGAGGAGTATAATTTTACAGTTGAGTACCTAAAGGGGAAAGATAACTATGTAGCTGATGCGTTATTAAGAATAACCATCAAAGAACTACAAGAAATAACGAGAAATATCAAGAAAGTCACTACAAGATATCAAAGTAGACAAAAATCCTGCGCAGGAGATAACGAAATAGAATTGCCTGAGCAATCTATAGTAAAAGCTTCAAAGCCCAACGTATACGGAGTCATCAAAAATGACGAAGTACGTAAAGTAGTGACCTTGCACATAAAAAATATGCTATGTTTCTTTAAACATGGTAAGAAAATTATTGCAAGATATGTTGTTAGCGATTTATATACTAATAAAATCCTCGACATAGGTAAATTTTTCCAAAGGCTTGAAATGCAAGCCGGTATAAATGAAATCTGCCAACTCAAAGTGGCACCGTGGGAAAATATCTTTGAACATGTTTCAATTGATAATTTTAAAATAATGGGCAATAAAACATTAAATCCTTTGAGAGTAGCGCTTTTCAACCCGGTGACCCAAATAGAAAAATTAAAAGAGAAATAAGCTGTATTGTTTACATTTCATGACGATCCAAGGAGGTCACACAGGCATCACAAAAACCAAAGACACTAGAATAATAAGATGCGTAACGGCCATACATTGGTTTTGCACTATGCAGCCACTTTTTTGGTGGCAGCAATAATTGCTCTCTTCCCGCTCGCGTAAAATTGAGAGCATAAAAATCTAAAAATAGAATTCACTTGCTTGTGTGAGTGAAAACAGTAAACAAAAAAGTGTGTGCGTAGTTGTGCTAGAAGACGATTTTCGGTCCGAAATCAATTTTGATCTAAGAAACGAATTTGATTAATGTTTTGGTCAATTTTGTTGTAATATGAGCTAATAAAAAAATTTTTTAAAATTGATGAGGGGACTATTATTTTTTTTTATGAAGTTGTTTTAATATTATTTAGTTAAAATCGCCGCTCGAATTAGCTACCGTTTGCGATCTGGAATTGTTCCTATCCTTAGATATTTTACCCCAACATCATCTGGTGAGAAATGATCTTGGCATAAAAACAGTGATTAAGTGCTCGCCACAAAATCTTCTGTAAATTGACACTTTTCCGCCCAATTCATTAAAATTGTTGGATCCTTTTCAGGAAACTTAAACAATTTAAGAGCGGTGTAATCGCGCCTAGATTTCTGACAGTGGGGAAGGCTGCACTTGTTCCCACTGATATTTGATCTTTTTTTGTCGGCTATAACCAATTTTTTTACATAAAACAATTAATGATAAATTCAAAAGTTCAAACCTTTATCGAAAAGCAGCAGTACCAGCACAACGTAATATAGACGCGACAAATTATGAAAATATGTACACTTCTTTTTTATTTTGTACTACTTAGGACAATAACTTGTCGCACTTTATCGCAATTGTGCTTTAATAAATCAGAAAATCACTTTTTTTTAATTTAAAAATGCGTTTATATTATTAAAATTTCGAGAAACAGTAGCAAACGAGGAGCACTATGTATTTGTCAGCTTTAAGCAAACGAATTAAGAGGAACTAAAAGAAGAAAGAATACATTTGTCGCGCTTTTTTAGCCACCCACCCTAGTATAAAGTAATTTATTAAAATAATTCGGTATTTTTATGTACATTTATTCACCTATTATTATTTCTATGATGTAATTAAATAATTATCATGTTAAGGCAATGCAAAATTAGAGTTTTTACTTTTTACTTGTCAAATTTACAATATATGAGCATACGTGTGCACACATACAGTGTTCGGCTTTCGCTGTATGCGTACAAGAGAGCTGCTCTCTCTCTGACTCTTCAACAAAAATTCAAGAGATCCTGGAGCCAGCTCTAGAGACAGCACGAAAAAAGCGTGTGCAAAAAAATCGTGTGGCGTTACGCATCTTATTATTCTAGTGTCTTTGCAAAAACCTTGGCCAAGGTCAAAATATATTATTACTGGAAAGGTATGTCTAAAGTTATAACTGAGTACATTAGAAAATGTCAGAAATGCCAAATACAAAAAGTGACAAGAAATACAACAACTCCAATAATCAGAAACTCCAATAAAAGCTTTCGACAGGGTGATAGTGGACACTATTGGTCCGCTACCAAAATCAGAAAATGGCAATGAATATGCAATCACACTAAAATAAGGTTGTCAAATATCCGCCTATTTGTCTTTTGAATTTCGCGGCTATGTACAAAGCGCTACAGAGCTCGTGACAATACTATACATAATTTGAAAGGTCTTGACATAACCTACAAAACGACGCTATGTATGATTAGTTGGGATTTTGCGTTCAACAGTTATAGACGTGTAAACATGGAGTTCACTAACGCCGAAATTCGCGTTATTTTAAAGTTTTCCTTCGTTAAAGGCAAATCCGCTAGAGAAACGTTCCGTGAGATTAATGGTGTTTTGGGGGATGGTACTCTATCACTTCGAACCGCGGAGGAATGGTTTCGACGATTCAGAGCCGGTGAAAACGCCACCATGGATAAGCCAGCCGGCGACAAATACCGATCAAATCATGGAATACATCGAGTTAGACCGGCATGTGGCATCTCGTGACATCGCCCAGGAGATGGGAGTTAGTCACCAAACCATTTTAAACCATCTGCAGAAGGCTGGATACAAAAAAAAGCTTGATGTTTGGGTGCCGCATGATTTGACGAAAAAAAAACTTCTGGACCGAATCAACGCCTGCGATATGCTGCTGAAACGGAACGAACTCGACCCATTCTTGAAGCGGATGGTGACTGGCGACGAAAAATGGATCACATACGACAATATCAAGCGAAAACGGTCGTGGTCGAAGGCCGGTGAATCGTCCCAAACAGTGGCCAAGCCGAGGTTGACGGCCAGGAATGTTTTGCTGTGTGTTTGGTGGGATTGGAAGGGAATCATCCACTATGAGCTGCTCCCATATGGCTAGACGCTTAATTCTACCATCTACTGCGAATAACTGGACCGCTTGAAGCAGGCGATCGACCAGAAGCGTCCAGAATTGGCCAACAGGAAGGGTGTAGTGTTCCACCAGGACAACGCCAGACCACACACTTCGTTAATGACTCGTCAGAAGCTACGGGAGCTCGGATGGGAGGTTTTATCGCATCCACCATATAGCCCGGACATAGCGTTAAGTGATTACCACCTGTTCCTGTCCATGGCGAATGCCCTTGGTGGTGTAAAGTTGAACTCAAAAGAGGCTTGTGAAAAGTGGCTGTCCGAGTTCTTCGCAAATAAGGAGGGGGGCTTCTACGAGGGAGGTATTATGAAGTTGCCGTCTAGATGGAAACAGATTATCGAACAAAACGGCGCATATTTGAACTAAATCCGATCACTGTAACACTTTGAATAAAGAGCAAAAAAGAGGAAGGGAGATATTTGCCAAACTAATATATATAGTGACATATTCACTCTTCATATAAGAAACTAAAACCGATCTTTTGGAAAGCTTCATTCTTCAAAACTTGTACGACCAAGTAACCTTTTCTGATTGTACCCGCGAATTGGCCGCAACAAAGTGATTTCGGTTCGTTTAAAGTGACTAAAATCGGTATTCGCACAAGAACCTGTGCGATCGGAGTTATTTAAAAGACCTAATTTTGTGGCCCGCTTCGTGAAGTGAGACCGCAACGAATGGACAACTTTAAAAGACGCCCTAATCACGGAATTTAAGACTCAGACGCCCGCGGAGGAACTACTAGGAAGGTTATATCGCACACCATTTAAAGGTAACTTACGTCTATTCTGTGAACAAATAGAAGATAAATCATTTCTAATTATAAATAAGTTAGCATTAGAAGATTACTGAAATAATATAGCGTCTTATACACAAGCAATGGCAAATACTATAAAATATACAATTCAAAGCTCACTCCCCGATAGGTTGTTCATGCCCTTAGCGAGGCCTGACATTTCAAACGTTCAAAATTTAAGACAAATCGCCCAACAAGAAGGTCTATACGAAGACCGATTTTCAAAAAAAACCGATAGTCAGCCGACTTAAATTTAATTCACTTAACACCTATAACAACACATACATTGATCAAATCAAAAACACTCACCCCAACCAACGATTCATTCAACCCTTTATTCCATTAACAAATCCCACGCAGACCCAAAACACTAACGTAAACAATCAAATCCCTTTTAAACAAACTCCTCCGACCATACAACAGCAATTTGATCAGAACAGAAATTTATACAAAGAATTCAGAACAAACATACTTCATACCGAAACTACTATCAGCCCCCCAACAACCAAGAGTGCCGAATAAGCGTTTTAAAGAAGGCAGCGGACAATCACGTATGGAGACAGATGAAATTCATCACCAGTACGAATTAGATTACGATAACGAAACGAAACACTACAATAATAACGACGGACAGTTCCACGAAGATCAATTACAGAATATTTAGACAAAAATGTTTAATCTGTAATATCAACAAGCTGAAATTTGTCCAATACCAGCCTGGGATACCACCAATACATAGAGATCATGTTTAATAACCACAGGTATAGATGCATAGTTGATACTGGCCCTTCAATAAACATGATGAGCTCAAACTTTTTCAACCTTCAAGTTAAAGATAAACAAAGTATGAAGTATGACAGGCTATTCTAAATTAAATAAATGTAGACCTTCCAGCCAACGGTCTTTTTCAACAAACACAAAAATCCTATATTCATTCATTTTCACCTTATTATGACATCCTATTAGGACATAAATTCTAATGGAAAATAACGGTTTAATAGATTACTTTCGGAAGGAAACCATAATTAACAAAAGAACATTCATTCACAAAGAACTAGATCCATATGATGGGAACTCTTCAACAAATTTTAATGCACTCTTACAAAAAAACAACTTTACATCACAAATAAGCTATGCCATGGACAACAACATAGACTCAGAACACACATACAGACTAGAACATTTAAATAGTGAGGAAAAATACAAACTTACAAATTTATTAAAAGAGTTAAATGACATTCAATATTGCGAAAATGAAAACCTTACATTCCGTTACAACCGTTCACGAAAACCCAGTTTACAAAAGACCATACTCGTATCCGTTCACCTACGAAACAGATGTAAATAAGCTAATTGAGGAAATGTTAAAACAAGGTGTTATACGCGAAAGCGACTCCCATTACTGCAGTCCATTATGGATTGTTCCCAAAAAGATAGATGCCTCTGGCATAAAATTGGCAATCCGAAATTCAGGTTGATCGTGGACTATCGATATCTAAATGAAATAACAATAAATGATAAATTTCCGATTCCCAATGTGGACGAAATACTAGGCAAATAAGGGAAATGCCAGTATTTTACTACGATTGACTTAGCAAAAGGCTTTCACCAAATCGAAGTGGATCCTAAGTCTATACCAAAAACGGCGTTTTCGACCAAACATGAGTTCACTCGCATGCCATTTGGCTTAAAAAATGCTCCTGCAACCTTCCAACGGTGCATGAATTACGTCCTAAAAGACCTCATTAACAAGCATTGCCTTGTTTATTTAGATGATGTGATCATCTATTCAACATCTCTGAACAAACACCTAGACTCACTGAGAAAGGTTTTTGAGAAACTTAAAGAGGCCAATCTTAAACTCCAATTGGACAAATGCGAATTTTTAAAAAAAGCAAACAAATTTCTTAGGTAATATTATAAGTCCAGAAGGCATACGACCTAATAAAGATAAGGCAATCGAAAAATATCCTCTCCCAAAGACACCAAAACAAATCAAATCTTTCTTAGGCTTATGCGGATATTACCGTAAGTTCATTCCAGATTTTGCAAAGATTGCAAAACCTCTGACAATATTTCTAAAAAAAAGGAGCTTAGATAGACACAAGAAACGAAGAATACTATTATTTTATTATCATTTGAAAAATTGAAAACACTCATAATGAACGACCCAATTTTGATTTGCCCTGATTTCACAAAAACATTTCAAGTCACTACTGACGCTAGCAATTTCGCCATAGGAGCCGTGTTATCGCAAGACAATAAACCAGTAAGCTTTGCAAGCAGAACTTTAAATGATCATGAACAAAATTATAGCACTATTGAAAAAGAACTACTAGCAATCGTTTGGGCAACCAAATATTTCCGCCCATATCTATATGGAGTCCCCTTTGAGATTTTGAGCGATCACAAACCCCTTGTTTGGCTAAATAATATTTGGGAACCTAACATGAAACTACGTTGGCGAATTAAACTAAGTGAATATAATTTTAAAATCAAATATTTAGACGGTAAACTTAATCATGTAGCAGACGCTTTATAGCGTATCAAATTTGAAGAAAACATGGTAGGCGAAGAAGAAAATATTTCAACAGCATCAACAGTACACAGTTCATCAGAAAGCAACGAAACCTACATTGAAATTACAGATAAACAAACTATTTTTGTCTTAGCATGGCCATACTAATTACAATTATGAAATTAAAATTTTTAAGTAAGAGCTCATAAATGATACGAATGAAAAAAACGAAAAAAAACTTAGGAAAACCACTTTGTACACGGAATTTGCTGTAAGTTCTTTAAAGTGTGCTATTTCTGTGACCACGCGTTCGCCAACGAAAATTAAGCATATAGCAGAAGGAAAAAATGATAACGGTAAATTTTTGGGTTGTACGTCATGTAGAAGAGAGCAATAATCGATTCACATCAAAATTTTTGGAATCGAAAGCCAAGTACTTCTGAAATAATCGATCTAAAGTTAATGTTCTGATGTGGCTATTTATACGTCCACGGCTGTATGTATATAATTAGATGTTGGTAATTTCCATAAGTCAAAAAAATATAATTTTTATTAACTGAATAATTACAACACTTTATTTTTGGAGAACACCGACCTTCTTATTTTAAGTCTCAAACTGAACTCTACTTATTGATCTAGATTGATTGACGTTCAAGCCTTGGCCTCGAGCTTTTCAATATATGGACTTTGAAGAGAGGGAGCTTTAGAGTTATCTGCATTTCTCTTGAATTCAAGTGCAATCGCTCTTGGATACAAGTGCTCTTAGGTTCTTAGGATTTTGTTTATAAAATTTAAAACTTTTGTTTTCGAGTTTGCGAGTCCGAACTCTGAACGTGGGAAAGTGACAATTATTTGGGGTATGGACAAAGATTGTTTAGTCTACCAGTGGGTGATTTGTTTGAATAACATCCTGTATTGGTTCTTATCTGTTATTGCTTGGGAACATAATGGGTAGTGTGGGGTGTATTGCTTATACTGTGTATATGCTCAGTAGGCATATGCTTAAGTCTAAGGGACTTGAGGATATGTCACTCCCCCAACCATTGACTTTGGCCTGTCCTTAGGTCGTTAAAATTGGATACATCATTTACATGCTTTCGGGTTGGCTGTGTTCTTTTACATTGAGTTCTGGTGTCGAATTTTCTTCGTTTTGTTTAGAATATTTTACAATATATGTATTATGTATTATATTATGTATTATAATGTTTTACATGAGCGTTTATTAATTCCTTTGTTAGTATATGGGATATTGGTTCTAATCTTGTAACATTATTAGTAATGTAAATTGTTTGCGTAAAATCTGCTAAATTGTTTGAAATTATGAATTCATCAATTTGGATTGTACAATTTTTAATCTTTACAATGTTATTTCCTGATATTAGAATATTGTTGTTAGTACAATCTTGATTAATAGCTGTTTCTGGTAGATTCCATGTAATTAGTATATTTGGTTCTATGTAATTGATCTGAAAATTTGTATGAGTCTTAGTGTATTTACACTGAGTTTCTTCTTTTTCGATTAGTCCAATTATACATTTGTCATATATTACTAACTCTGTATCCTTATGGTATACTTGATTATTGAAAATATAAAACTTATCAAATATTTGCTCAGTTAGAATGTAACCTTGTTCGTCTGGGTAAGGCACTACTTGAAAGATTGGAACTTTTGTGATTTCGCTTGAAACATGGGAAATAATTAAGATCTCGTTTGTATCTGTCTTAAGCCAAGTTGATGTTTTTATCTTAATCATTTTTTCTGAGTTTAATTGTTTCAAGTAATCATGTTTTAATAGTTTCGGGTTAAAGATTTCTAGTCTAGTTAGTTGCATACCTAATTCGATATCTTTTATATATTCTGTGAATTGTTGTAAATTGAATTATCTTAATCATTTTTTCTGAGTTTAATTGTTTCAAGTAATCATGTTTTAATAGTTTCGGGTTACAGATTCCTAGTCTAGTTAGTTGCATTCCTAATTCGATATCTTCTATATATTCTGTGAATTGTTGTAAATTGAATATTAATATCGCGATCTGTTGGTTCTTTTCTTTCTCTATTCTGAGCTTGTTAATAATGTCTATTCCGCTGTTGATTACATCTATAACCATGTTTAAGTCGTGGTTTTTCACGGAATTTTCTGAAAGGTTCTTTATTTTTTCTTCCAACTCATCTCTATCGTAAGGTGCCAAATAAATATTTATACGCTGTTCCTACTACATTTAAAAGGCCTCTTTTACTTCGTTTAATGATTCTTATTCCATTGATTTCCCGTTTTAGTTTCTCGGCTAGATATTGAATTTGGGGCACGTTTAAAAAATTATTTGCCTCTTCTACTAGGTTCTCAAATGTTAGCATTGTCTTCGTTATGTTTATGCTTAAGTAATGGTATTCGTAGCTTATCGGAATTTCTATTGTTCCTGTTTGGAATATAAGGTATCCTTTCTTGGCACTGAGTGGGTTTACTTCTATGTATATTACTTAATTGGACCGATATTATGTCTTTAAATTCAGCGTATGTTAGGATATCTATTAGTTTTTTGGTACATCTTAGTAATTTGGTAAAACTGTTAGGGCTTATGATTTCAGTGTATGCCCTTTGGAAAATCAGAAAATCTTCATTATTATGGAAGTAAATAGCGCTGTTCTTAGTGCACAAATATTCCTTAATAATGTTTTTGGAGACTTCAATTCTTTATAGATTATCTTAATTTTAATTTTTGAAAATAATGGCTTACGTTGGTCGAGTCGTTGTTTCCTTTTTCTAGTTCTAGCTGTCTAGAGAAATAATTAAGTGGTCTTTCGGTTATTGATATGTAATTTAAGTTGTCTTCGCTCGCGCTGTGGACTGTTGCGTTTGCGCTATCTGCGACTTCACCTAGCATGGCTTCTCCGATTTTTGTGCGGGAAAGGGCGTCGGCTACATGGTTTTCTTTGCCCGGAAGATATTTAATTTTGTAATCGAATTCGTTCAATTTTATTTTTCACCTTTGTAACTTCATGTTCGGCTCTTTAATATTATTAAGCCATACTAAAGACTTATGATCACTTAATATTTCAAATGGTCTACCGAATAAATATGACCTGAAATATTTCGTTGCCAAAACGATAGCTAACAATTCTTTCTCGATTGTAGCGTAATTGATATCATGCTGATTTAATGTTCTACTGGCATAACAGATGGGTTTATGATTTTGAGATAGCACGGCAACAATAGCTAAATTACTTGCATCAGTTGTCAGAGAGAATGGCTTTGAGAAATCTGGATATATTAGTATGGGGTCTGAAGTTATTAGAACTTTTAGCCTTTCGAATGATTAAATGTAGTCTTTACTTTTGGTATCGATTACTGCACTTTTCTTTAGTTTAAGGGTCATAGGTTTAACTACCTTGGCAAAGTTGGGAATGAACTTGCGGAAGAACCCACATAATCCCAAAAATGATTTTATTTGTTTTGGTGTTTTAGGTAATAGAAAATTTGTGATGGCATTAGTTTTATTTGGATTGGGTTTGATGCCATTCGTGGTTACAATGTGTCCCAGGAATTCAGTTTCCTTTTTCATGAACTCGCATTTGTCTAGCTGTAATTTTAAGTTAGCATCCCTGAGTTTCCCAAAGACTTTCCTTAGAGATAGAATGTGTTCCTCCAATGAAGTGGAGTAAATTATAATATCATCCAGGTATACTAGGCAGTCCTTGTAGATCAAATCTTCCAGAAGATTGTTCATGCATCTCTGAAATGTTGCAGGGACATTTTTCAATCCAAATGGCATACGTGTATATTCGTAATGTCCTTGTTTGGTTGAAAAGGCTGTTTTCGCGATGGAATTCTTATCCATTTAAATTTTGGTGAAATCCTTTGGCTGATCAATTGTTGTAAAATATTGGCATCGTCCGAGTTTATCCAATATCTCATCCATTCTAGGGATGGGGAATTTGTCGTTGACAGTTATTTCGTTGAGATTCCTATAATCCACTACTAACCTAAATTTCTGTTTCCCAGAGGCGTCTGCCTTCTTAGGGACCACCCAAATGGGAGAACAATAAGGTGACTTCGACTTGCGAATCATACCTAGTTCTATCATTTCATTAATTTGTTTGTTGACTTCTTGGTGAACGCTTTGGGGGTATTTATAGGTTTTCGGTAAACTGGATCTTCGTTTTGAGTTTGGATAACATGTTTAATAGTACTTGTGAAGGTCAAATTTTCTCCTTCTTTGTACTGAATGTCTCTATATTCATATAGGACCTTCTTTAAACATTCAACTTCTTCTACATTTAAATGTTCGAGTCTGTATTCATTACATTCGCGTTATTCATTATTTATCGCGAAGTTGACTATATCTTTGTCAACTGATTTTGGATCAAAGTGCCTTATATCATTGTACATTGTGTCAATGTTTACTTTTGGAGCGAGGCATTTTGCTGATGCGGTCTCCTCCTTTTGTTTAAGCTTGGGTTTAGGCTTGGGTTTAGGCTTGGATTTAAGCTTGGGTTTAAGGCATTTTGTGGATGCGGTTTCAACTATTTCTTCTTCGTACTGTAGGTTCTGTAGGCTCTTGAACATAGAGTTACGGTTTCTTCTTCGTAGTCAATTTTTGCCTTCGTTTCTTTGAGATATTTTCGACCTAACAGGTCGAACATAGATTTTTTGTATATGGTATATACTATCAAATCTTCTTCTTTTTCTTCTAGGTTTGCAAAGTTTTCTTTTATGATATTGATCGAGGAACCTGTGTCGATCATTCCTTTATAGTAGTTGTTATGATAACTTATTAGAACATAGGGACTGATTTGTTTTCCCGTGTTTCCTGATTGTCCGAGGCGATTTGATGAAAATTTACGTCCATCCTGCTTTGCCCACTCTGACTTTCTCGTTGTCTTTTTACCGGCCTATTATTGCTCACATTATTTGAAGTTGAAGGTTGAAAATTGAGAGGATTGTTTTGTCTGCCTTGTGTTAAATCCCTTCTACAAGTGTAATAATTTCCCCTCTGATTAGGAGGTATAGGACGAGTCATGAATTGATTTTGATTGGTCATAAAATGATTTCGGGGTTGCATGTTTATATTTTGATTTGTTACAGGGTAGTAAGTGCCATAACTATTATGTCTGCTGTTTAAGTATCTTTGATTAATGTTTTGATTTATATTTCCCTTGTTCTTTTGCTTGTTCTTGTCTAATTTATTAAAGTATTGATCTTCGGGGTTACTGTCATATAGACCTATCTCCATCGTGGCTTGTTTTAAATTGGCAATGGTATCAATATTTTTACGTGCTAATGACATGTACATTCTATCTGACAATTTTCGATCTATTGTAATTTAACTTAGTTAACTTAGTTTAACTTTTCGATAGGGTCGTTTTCTAATTCTACTTTGTCATAAATATTCCAGTATTGTGCTTCTAATTTATCTATAAACTTACTTATGCTACCGGGGTATGTTGTTTCTTCCGGTTACCTCACTAGGGTTACGTATGGCCTATGGTCCTTGAATGATGTTGCCAGTGTTGTTTTAATTTCCATCCATGTCGTTGCTCTTGCTTGTATTACCACTTCCAGTGCTGAGTCCGTGATCAGGCGTTTTACTGCTCCATATATTACATGTGCCTGCCTGGCATCTTGGGTGGGGTATAGGTTGAGTAACTGTTCGACCTGGTTGACGAATCCAGACAATTTGCCAGGTGTGCCATCGTAGTAATGTAATTCTTTGATCTGGCCCAGTAATTGGTTCATGTGGTTTTCGGAGAGTTGTGGGACTGCCATATTGTTTCGTTAGTTAATTTCTTGGTGCACAGAGTTTTTTTGTTGTTTGGTTTATTTAAGCCCATAGAAAATTTTTTTATAAAATTTTGTTTCCGACCGGACGGGGTTTTTCTTAATTAGTTTGCAGAATGTTTCTGACCACACGGGATTTTTTTTGTTAACATCTACACCCACGTAGATTCTTTTGCGGATCCATTTAATTTAGAAATCACTGTTTTAATTCGCTGGTCAGGTTATCTAGTTGTATAGCATATCCTGTAAATGACCAGTACCGTACGAAAAGGACTTCTTATTTAATGATGATCCTACCGACTGCGCCAATTAGATGATGGTAATTTCCATAAGTCAAAAAAATATAATTTTTATTAACTGAATAATTACAACACTTTATTTTTGGGGAACACAGAACTTCTTATTTTAAGTCTCAAACTGAACTCTACTTATTGATCTACATTGATTGACGTTCAAGCCTCGGCCTCGAGCTTTTCAATATATGGACTTTGAAGAGAGGGAGCTCTAGTGCTCTTAGGTTCTTAGGATTTTGTTTATGAAATTTAAAATTTTTCTTTTCGAGTGTGCGAGTCCGAACTCTGAACGTGGGAAAGTGACAATTATTTGGGGTATGGACAAAGATTGTTTAGTCTACCAGTGGGTGATTTGTTTGAATAACATCCTGTATTGGTTCTTATCTGTTATTGCTTGGGTACATAATGGGTAGTGTAGGATGTATTGCTTATACTGTGTATATGCTCAGTAGGCATATGCTTAGGTCTAAGGGACTTGAGGATATGGCGCTATATATATATAAGGTAACTCCATGGGAGTTATATAGTTTATATAGTTTAGTTTATAGTTTATATAGTGTTATGACCATAAGGTCTTTATTGATTAATCTCAAAAATTTGACTAATTTGTCCCTACCTAACTCCGCCTGCCCACCTATGCTGCTGGCGTCGGTGCTGCTCTGCTTTGATTTTTGCTGCACTCGCTAGCTCGCTGATTCTCACGGAAATTGGCCAGACGCAACGTATGTTTCGCAACCGGACGCTCGTGCGACCCCAAGTACCTTCGTTGACGAGTGTTGCGTAAGCGGATACGTGTGCAGCTCCAAATGTTCTTATCAAAACATTTGTGGTGTTAACTCTTCCACCTTCAAAAACGAACGTCCCTGTTCGTTCTGGTCGGGTACGTTGATTATGACAGGAGTGATCGTCATTCGGATTAGGGCCAAAATGATGGTAATACCAATGATGGTAATAACGCCTCCAAAAGATATGTCGACCAGATCGTCTTCAGTAAACTTATCGTCTGGATGTTTTTGGCATTTTATTCTTTCATCGGCTCCAATGATAATTTCTTTTCGACTTGGGTGATGGTCACTTCAGTTTGCAAGATTGCTGGCATTGGCTTGGCGTGGGCATCTTTTGCTTCTAATTTTTGACCCTTTGCTTCTATGGTGGAATTGTTGCAGGTTGCGAGGAACGTACCTTTGAGGTTGGTGGTCGTCCCGTCAATATTTTTTGTGCCAGTGAAGCTGTTCAGCAGAATGGTCCCTGGTAGTAACTCTTCTACCTGTGGGACGTGTTGGTCTAAGTGGTTTAAGTAAGTTTGGTAGCCAGGGCGAATTGCTTATTTCCTTATATTTATATGTTTACAGATGGTTATTTCATTAAATTTATTACAGCTTACAGTTTTTGAGAAAGTTTTTTCCTTACATTTAATTTTATTTTCGCTTTCTATTTTATTGACATATTGTTGGATTCTAACTGGCTTAATTAATATCTCGCTGCAAACTTCGGAATTTGTTATAGGAATTTTTATGACGTATATTAACATTGGACCATTGCTCGCTATACTTATCTCCGCTATATGAAGTGCTTCTTCGAAATTGGCATATGGCTTTTGATCTGTTTTAGTACCTTCTTTATCTGTCTAATTTCCTCATCGCCTAATATCAGAGGACTGGTTATTTCGGATTTTGCCCACTGCATCGCATGGTTGAGATTCAGCATTTCTTCCGTTAGCATTTGGGTCTGGAACAGAATGGTGGTGCTCATGTCTCATTGTGTATTTCCCTCATATTTTAGACTGTTGGTAATGCTATTGGTAACCTGTGTAATGTAATTTATCTTTTCTATTATGGCTCTGTTTAAAATGACTTGGTTATTATTGTTTGTCAATACTCCGTTAATCTTCTCCTGTATTATATCGAAATCCCTGCTATCTGGAGATCCGGCTAACCATTTCCATGCGCTACCTAACATTTCGATGTTCCTTTTCTTCTTATTCTTATCTCTTAAATTGTCGATTAATGTTTGGGATTTCTTTACTTCCTCCATAATAAACTGCAGTATTGGGTCATATGAATTTAGTTTGGTTTTTGATGTGGTGTTGATTTTTTCGAGAGTGTTCTGGTATTGTTCGAGATCAATCACATGAATTAATTGAAAAGTTCCTGTCTGTACTTTTGCTAGTCCAGTCGTCAGCGTTACTATGACTACTAATCGCCTTCTCTTTTTCGCCGAGTTAGGCAGTGATTTCTTGGGTACCAAGAGAAGTGGGCTATTATATTCTGAAATAGACGGCTCGACAATGCCATCTCTTATTAATTTGTCAACTTGCCTTTGAATTTCTGGCATTCTATAGTTTTTGATGTAGACTGGAGTTTTGTCACTTAATCTAAATTTTTGCTTATAATAATTTTTAGCAGATATGGTTTCTGTTTCGAGACGAAAAATATCGCTATATTCGGTGCATAATATTGTTAAATCGCTTTTAAATAACGATAGAAATTTAAGAAGTTTTAATACTTCTGAAGTTCTCTGTGCATTGTGTTCTATATTTGCATTGTAAACATCATAATCATCTAATGATTCGCTTTTTATATTTGCGCTGTTAACTATAGCGTCTTTTTCAGTTGTGTTCATAATGCGAATCAAGACTTTCTGAGTGTCTACGAGTGCACTTGCTATTATTATGCCAGGTTGCAATTCCTTGTTGGGGATGAGGACATGTGTGTCAGTAGATGTTAGTTGAATCTTTCGAATCACTTCTGATCTAGCTGGCAAAATTATTTCGTTATCTAGTGAAAGTATGAGAGGAATGTTTATGTTCCTGAAATTTTTGGGCCTCAAAGTAAACCAATCTTCTTGGTCGTGAAATTCTAAAATACAATTGTATTTCTTAATGAAATCCAGGCCAATTATACCATCCCCTGGTAAAGGAAAATTGTCAGGTACGATATGGAATTTATATGGTATTGCTGCATTAGCAATACACATTTCTAAATGTTGTGTACCTAAAAACTTTTCCCTTGCACCATTCCTGATATATTTTTTGTGTTTCTTGAATTTAAATCGTTTAGATTATTGTTTCTGCACTTAAGCAGGGAAATTTCTGCACCTGTATCTATTAAAAGAGTTACCCATGAATTGGTACGAATATGAGTAATTGTATAAAAATGCTTAAACTGAGATTAATTTGTGTTGCTCAAGGGGGCATGCTCGTTTTCCGTTTAAATGTTTCGGACACTGTTGTTACCTCTTGAGTAACCTCGGCCTCTATGATTGTTATTATAGAAATTATAATTTCTTCGGCCATTACGTATGTTTTGGAAATTTCCTCGGTAATTATTTCCTCGATAGTGTCTACTATTATTATAGAATAATACACTATTTCAATACTATTTCTGTACAGTAGTGTATGTATTTTTCAATCACGCTATTCATTGTGTTGGAATTTCCAGCTTTCAGTATGGTTTTGAGCTTATCGTGCTTACAATTCTTAGTCATTGCAGAGATGGCTTCCTTTGTAGCGAATTTTTCTGCATCTAAACCATCATCTATGTAAGCTGCCTCAAGCGACCTACGTAGATTCTCTATCCGTGGTATATTGCGCTGCAGTTTTGCCACGCTGTTGTGTTTTAAGCAGTTTTGCTTTAATGACATCAGGCGATTCACCTTTAACTGATGCCTTCAATACCGATAACGGTCCTTTCATTTCCAACTTTTTATGATAATGGACCAAGTATCTTTGTCTTGATTACCTCTACCGCTAGCATCTCCTGATATCCTTTTGTCAGATCTGTTAGCCGGAGAGCCGTGAGGAATCGATTTAGGTTTATCTCTTGCCGTCAAATTCAGGTATTGACGAAATTTGTCGCACTTATTCTCTTGACGTTGCGGCAGAGTCTGTCTCTTAGGCTATTTCTGGTATACTTGAAGTATTTTAATTTGAAAGTTCTTCTTCGAGTAATTCGGGTAATGTTATTACCGTTGGAATTGAAAGATCGTGAAGATCCTCTTCTTTGATTCTATTTCAGATTCTCATAAACTTTCGATATCCTCACCGATTTCAGCGAATATAGGTGTGCTTAATATCGTTGGGATAGTTACATTTAAATTGTGTCTTGACTTGACGTTTAACAAGTTCTCACAAAACCTATTTAGAAATTTGACTGATTGGGTTAAATGATTTTTAGTTAGTCTTTTTCTTTCTCTGTGTATTAATTGGCATGCTTCATTAAAGCATCTTACCAATGGATGTGTGTTGTTGCATTTCTCTATTTTGCGTCATGCACTTATAAGACTTGTCGAAAGTCGTTTTAATTTCTTTTAGCTCATTTATTATTTGTTGCCATATAAATATGTTAATATAGATTTACCTGTGCAAGCGAACTTTATAATGGACTTGCTTACAAGTCGAAGGTTTTCCTGTATTCCTCTTCAAAATCAAAAACGCTTATAAACGTATGAAATTTACTTAAGATCTGTATAGATCTTAAAATGAATAAGGGTTCCCTTATTAGAGTATCTTCAATGACTTTTTCCATTCTTATTTATTTATTTTTTTTGAGTTTTGAATGATTTTAATTCTAAATATATATTGTTTGTATTCTTGTCTGTTTAATTATTTATCTTTTTTTTGTTTAAAAATGTTCATATATATATTTTTACTCGTGTTTCTTTATTTATTCATTTTTTTATTTTATTTATTTATTTTATTTTATTTATTCTTTTACAAAATTAATTTTTTTATTTTTATTTTTATTTTATTTAATTAATCGCTCTGCTTAATAACTCTTCTTTATTATTTTATTAGGTTTCACGTATAGCGTTAATATAAACTGAGCGACTGTTACAATAGTTAAAATTAAAAAAAGCAACTACAGTGACTGAATGTCTTCTGTATGGTCGACTATTTTTACATTATTTGTCTGACTACCGTCAGATCCAAACCAACCCATTTTTGTATATGTTTTATTACAATAATTTGTTTTTGGATTTTTGGTTTATTTTACATTATTTTATCTTATTAAAACTTTTTTTTTTTTTTATTATTTTTTTGTTTATTTTTTTTTATATTTCTATTTAGGCTTTTCGAACCTCCTATTTCTGCCTTATTCTTTTCGATTCTTATGTGATTTACATTTTCCTACCTAGTAGTTTTGTGGACTATACAGGTCCACAAGCTTATCGTGCAGTAAATGTACCGCTCAATATTAAAATTTTATGTATATTATATTATTATATCCTAAATATTGTATTAAAAAAATGTCTGCTTGATGGCATCTTATGTTATGGTTGTTGATGTCTTCTTTTCGTTGTCCTGTGTCAGCTGGTCGTCGCCGGTGCTGGCACTCTGACACTCCCTCAAAGACAATGCGCTGCTGTTGCTATCCGGGGTCTATGGGCTCAGGCGGTATCGGTGCTGGTCATCGCACAGGTTCCTTTACAGAAAGGACTCTAAATTCCCTCCCAGTCGGCTGGGCACGTCTTCTTCTTTGTTGGGAGTCAGTTCATTTTTGCCATCCTTCTTGTATTCAGCTCTGTTATTCAGTAATTTTGGACTTCAATTTTTAGGTCTCCCGCGCTGTTGTTGTTGTAGTTGGCATCTGTAGTCGCATCTGCACATCTTCCAACGTTGGTACAAGTGACGGTTTGCCACTCGTACTTGTTGTCGCTTTTATTTAATTTAATTTAATTTAATTTTTTGTTATTTTTCTCTGTATTTTTGGTCCTTTCGGGAATCCTTTCCTATCCGAAGATTGTCTGTCACGGTTGCCATGTGAACTTCTCCAGGATCACCATGTTTCTTTGTTTCAACAGTCAAAGTATCTCTCTGTTTTCCACTTAAAGTACTGAAGCTTATCGCGGTGACAGAAAAGTGCTGGCACTAGCAACGTCATGCTCTGGGCTCAAGGTGACGAGTTTCCCAATGTCTGTGAACGGAACAGAATTGGAGAGGCCGTTCAGGTCTACCAGTTAGTGGGGAAGGTTGAGAGGCCTTTTAGGTTTACCCAGGTGAGGATGGTTTGAGAGGAATTTTAGGTCTACCCAAAGTGAGAATGGTTGGAGAGCCCTTTTAGGTCTATCACAGTGAGAATGGTTTGAGAGGCCTTTTAAATCTACCAAAGTTGGATAGGCCTTTTAGGTCTACCAAAGTGAGAACGGTTGGATAGTGAGAAGAGTGAGTGAGAAGAGTTGGAGAAGCCGTTCAGGTCTACCAAAATGAGAAGAGTTGGACAGGCCCTTCAGGTCTACCAAAGTAAAAAGAGTTCTAGAGGCCTTTTAGGTCTATCAAAGTGAGACGCTCGGGTCGATAAACCGAACCGGAAAATAGACGGTGATCAGTAAGGGCTACGATAGTTAGTTAACGCTGGTTTACCCGTCTCCTCTTGAGTCCTTTCCGCTGGTTCTGCTAATTGAACCTTTACCAATCGCCACTCAATTTTGCCACAATAGTGGGCCCGATCCACTTTTTGGCCAGTGTGACCCTCCCTTGCCGTACCAGTATTGCGTGCGCGGCTTGTTTGAATTTAAATATTTTATGTTTTTATTTATGTTTACTTCATGTTTGTCTTTTATTTTCTTTTATGTATCTTCATTATTTTCTCTTACATATCTTTATGATTATTTTATATTAATGTGCGCATTCTGCATCACACCCTTTTACTCTACGTGTAACGGGTAACGGTTAACTAATGAAACCAATATGAACAGATGCAAGCAAACAAACTTGTGGAGCAGTTTTAACTTAAAACCATAGCGCACTCCAACTTCTTATTGCATATGCAACAACATTTACAAATGTGAAAGTGATAAAAGCAGTACAGCGCAAGAATTGGCAGGAATTCACTGGGGAATATTACATTATGGTAACTTATATAGTAACCGCTTTTTTTTTTAATTAAGAGATACCATTGAAAGTTAATTTGATGCCGTAAGCTTGTTGCGCGGCAAAGCTGAAGTCGAGAGTGGCCAGTCTGACGATATCAGAAGATATCGTCCTCTAGGAAAGGTCTTGGCGTTAGTACTTGTTTACGACGTGTTCCCAGACTGGGCTTTAGTCTGGGCGCCACATCTTCTCCCCCTCCAGTGACTTCGCCAGGTGGTGAAGGTAACGGTATAAATTCTGGAGCTGCAGGAGCAGGGCTCGGTGGCGTAGGTGGCTGCGAAATCTGTTGGTCAGGCGGTGCATCCTCGTGGTGGTCTTCGCAAGCGTCAGCTTCAGCTAAGAAGGCAGGCTTGAGGAGGTCGACTGATATGGCCTTCTCTTGTCCATGAATGCTGATGATGTAGAATTCGTAATCAACCCGGCGTATTACCCGATGAGGTCCCGTGTAAGGCGGCTCGAGTGGTTTTTTAACAGATGCCACTCGCTTGAAGACGTGTGTACAAGCTCTCAGGTGTTTACAAATAAAAACAGGTGGTTTAGCGTGGTGCGCTGCAGGAGTAGGTCGGGCTGCCCTGATATGTTGACGTAGTTGCTCGGTGATCCGTGGTCCTTGCTGAAGGCGGTTGGAGTGTGCGGCTAAAAAAATTCGTTGGGGATACGAATAGTGGTGCCAAAAAGCATTTCGGCTGGCGATGACTGGAGGTCCGTCTTAAACGCCAAGCGCAGCCCCAACAGAGCTGTAGGCAGGAGATCCGGCCATGCTATGTGAGACTTACACATCAGGGCGGCCTTGAGGCCTGACTGAGGGTGATATGCGGTTGTTCGTATCCTTTCGGCTCCAATTAGTTTAGCCAGCTCAGCAAACAATAAGGATTCGAATTGAGTTCCCTGGTCCGTTCTTATAGTGAGTGGGCAGCCAGACATGCAGATCCACTGTGTATACAAAGCTCTCGCGACAGTCTCCGCGGTGATGTTGGATAGTGGAATAGCTGCAGGCCATCTGCTAAAGCGGTCGATGATGGTAAGACAGTAGCGTAAGTTACGGATAGTGGGAAGTTCAATAAAATCGACGTGAATGTGCTCGAAACGATTGTCAGGAACATCGATCTTCTCCACCGGGCTGCGTGTGTGGCGATGGATTTTGGCCCGCTGGCAAGGAACGCACTGCCGGGACTAGAGGGTGACCGTTGCTTAAGTTACTTTGCAGTTGTACGGCCGCTGGGACGCGCCAATCCATGCATCAAAAGCTTGGCGTCTCAGACTTTTGGGTAAATATGGCCGCTCGCGTCTATCCGAGATGTCACACCAGATGTCTAGGTTGTCGATGTTCCTAGCTTGTAGAACAAGGAATGTGGTTCGAGGAAGCTCAGCCATTTCATCGTCGGTTATTGGGCCTCAAATATCGCTTGAGCACTGAAGCTAGACGGCATGCTTATGGTGTTGATGCGTGAGAGGGTGTCTGCCACTGCGTTGTTTTCCCCGGGATTGTACACTATCTCTTGACGTTGCGGCAGAGTCTGTCTCTTAGGCTATTTCTGGTATACTTGAAGTATTTTAATTTGAAAGTTCTTCTTCGAGTAATTCGGGTAATGTTATTACCGTTGGAATTGAAAGATCGTGAAGATCCTCTTCTTTGATTCTATTTCAGATTCTCATAAACTTTCGATATCCTCACCGATTTCAGCGAATATAGGTGTGCTTAATATCGTTGGGATAGTTACATTTAAATTGTGTCTTGACTTGACGTTTAACAAGTTCTCACAAAACCTATTTAGAAATTTGACTGATTGGGTTAAATGATTTTTAGTTAGTCTTTTTCTTTCTCTGTGTATTAATTGGCATGCTTCATTAAAGCATCTTACCAATGGATGTGTGTTGTTGCATTTCTCTATTTTGCGTCATGCACTTATAAGACTTGTCGAAAGTCGTTTTAATTTCTTTTAGCTCATTTATTATTTGTTGCCATATAAATATGTTAATATAGATTTACCTGTGCAAGCGAACTTTATAATGGACTTGCTTACAAGTCGAAGGTTTTCCTGTATTCCTCTTCAAAATCATATACGCTTATAAACGTATGAAATTTACTTAAGATCTGTATAGATCTTAAAATGAATAAGGGTTCCCTTATTAGAGTATCTTCAATGACTTTTTCCATTCTTATTTATTTATTTTTTTTGAGTTTTGAATGATTTTAATTCTAAATATATATTGTTTGTATTCTTGTCTGTTTAATTATTTATCTTTTTTTTGTTTAAAAATGTTCATATATATATTTTTACTCGTGTTTCTTTATTTATTCATTTTTTTATTTTATTTATTTATTTTATTTTATTTATTCTTTTACAAAATTAATTTTTTTATTTTTATTTTTATTTTATTTAATTAATCGCTCTGCTTAATAACTCTTCTTTATTATTTTATTAGGTTTCACGTATAGCGTTAATATAAACTGAGCGACTGTTACAATAGTTAAAATTAAAAAAAGCAACTACAGTGACTGAATGTCTTCTGTATGGTCGACTATTTTTACATTATTTGTCTGACTACCGTCAGATCCAAACCAACCCATTTTTGTATATGTTTTATTACAATAATTTGTTTTTGGATTTTTGGTTTATTTTACATTATTTTATCTTATTAAAACTTTTTTTTTTTTTTATTATTTTTTTGTTTATTTTTTTTTTATATTTCTATTTAGGCTTTTCGAACCTCCTATTTCTGCCTTATTCTTTTCGATTCTTATGTGATTTACATTTTCCTACCTAGTAGTTTTGTGGACTATACAGGTCCACAAGCTTATCGTGCAGTAAATGTACCGCTCAATATTAAAATTTTATGTATATTATATTATTATATCCTAAATATTGTATTAAAAAAATGTCTGCTTGATGGCATCTTATGTTATGGTTGTTGATGTCTTCTTTTCGTTGTCCTGTGTCAGCTGGTCGTCGCCGGTGCTGGCACTCTGACACTCCCTCAAAGACAATGCGCTGCTGTTGCTATCCGGGGTCTATGGGCTCAGGCGGTATCGGTGCTGGTCATCGCACAGGTTCCTTTACAGAAAGGACTCTAAATTCCCTCGCAGTCGGCTGGGCACGTCTTCTTCTTTGTTGGGAGTCAGTTCATTTTTGCCATCCTTCTTGTATTCAGCTCTGTTATTCAGTAATTTTGGACTTCAATTTTTAGGTCTCCCGCGCTGTTGTTGTTGTAGTTGGCATCTGTAGTCGCATCTGCACATCTTCCAACGTTGGTACAAGTGACGGTTTGCCACTCGTACTTGTTGTCGCTTTTATTTAATTTAATTTAATTTAATTTTTTGTTATTTTTCTCTGTATTTTTGGTCCTTTCGGGAATCCTTTCCTATCCGAAGATTGTCTGTCACGGTTGCCATGTGAACTTCTCCAGGATCACCATGTTTCTTTGTTTCAACAGTCAAAGTATCTCTCTGTTTTCCACTTAAAGTACTGAAGCTTATCGCGGTGACAGAAAAGTGCTGGCACTAGCAACGTCATGCTCTGGGCTCAAGGTGACGAGTTTCCCAATGTCTGTGAACGGAACAGAATTGGAGAGGCCGTTCAGGTCTACCAGTTAGTGGGGAAGGTTGAGAGGCCTTTTAGGTTTACCCAGGTGAGGATGGTTTGAGAGGAATTTTAGGTCTACCCAAAGTGAGAATGGTTGGAGAGCCCTTTTAGGTCTATCACAGTGAGAATGGTTTGAGAGGCCTTTTAAATCTACCAAAGTTGGATAGGCCTTTTAGGTCTACCAAAGTGAGAACGGTTGGATAGTGAGAAGAGTGAGTGAGAAGAGTTGGAGAAGCCGTTCAGGTCTACCAAAATGAGAAGAGTTGGACAGGCCCTTCAGGTCTACCAAAGTAAAAAGAGTTCTAGAGGCCTTTTAGGTCTATCAAAGTGAGACGCTCGGGTCGATAAACCGAACCGGAAAATAGACGGTGATCAGTAAGGGCTACGATAGTTAGTTAACGCTGGTTTACCCGTCTCCTCTTGAGTCCTTTCCGCTGGTTCTGCTAATTGAACCTTTACCAATCGCCACTCAATTTTGCCACAATAGTGGGCCCGATCCACTTTTTGGCCAGTGTGACCCTCCCTTGCCGTACCAGTATTGCGTGCGCGGCTTGTTTGAATTTAAATATTTTATGTTTTTATTTATGTTTACTTCATGTTTGTCTTTTATTTTCTTTTATGTATCTTCATTATTTTCTCTTACATATCTTTATGATTATTTTATATTAATGTGCGCATTCTGCATCACACCCTTTTACTCTACGTGTAACGGGTAACGGTTAACTAATGAAACCAATATGAACAGATGCAAGCAAACAAACTTGTGGAGCAGTTTTAACTTAAAACCATAGCGCACTCCAACTTCTTATTGCATATGCAACAACATTTACAAATGTGAAAGTGATAAAAGCAGTACAGCGCAAGAATTGGCAGGAATTCACTGGGGAATATTACATTATGGTAACTTATATAGTAACCGCTTTTTTTTTTAATTAAGAGATACCATTGAAAGTTAATTTGATGCCGTAAGCTTGTTGCGCGGCAAAGCTGAAGTCGAGAGTGGCCAGTCTGACGATATCAGAAGATATCGTCCTCTAGGAAAGGTCTTGGCGTTAGTACTTGTTTACGACGTGTTCCCAGACTGGGCTTTAGTCTGGGCGCCACATCTTCTCCCCCTCCAGTGACTTCGCCAGGTGGTGAAGGTAACGGTATAAATTCTGGAGCTGCAGGAGCAGGGCTCGGTGGCGTAGGTGGCTGCGAAATCTGTTGGTCAGGCGGTGCATCCTCGTGGTGGTCTTCGCAAGCGTCAGCTTCAGCTAAGAAGGCAGGCTTGAGGAGGTCGACTGATATGGCCTTCTCTTGTCCATGAATGCTGATGATGTAGAATTCGTAATCAACCCGGCGTATTACCCGATGAGGTCCCGTGTAAGGCGGCTCGAGTGGTTTTTTAACAGATGCCACTCGCTTGAAGACGTGTGTACAAGCTCTCAGGTGTTTACAAATAAAAACAGGTGGTTTAGCGTGGTGCGCTGCAGGAGTAGGTCGGGCTGCCCTGATATGTTGACGTAGTTGCTCGGTGATCCGTGGTCCTTGCTGAAGGCGGTTGGAGTGTGCGGCTAAAAAAATTCGTTGGGGATACGAATAGTGGTGCCAAAAAGCATTTCGGCTGGCGATGACTGGAGGTCCGTCTTAAACGCCAAGCGCAGCCCCAACAGAGCTGTAGGCAGGAGATCCGGCCATGCTATGTGAGACTTACACATCAGGGCGGCCTTGAGGCCTGACTGAGGGTGATATGCGGTTGTTCGTATCCTTTCGGCTCCAATTAGTTTAGCCAGCTCAGCAAACAATAAGGATTCGAATTGAGTTCCCTGGTCCGTTCTTATAGTGAGTGGGCAGCCAGACATGCAGATCCACTGTGTATACAAAGCTCTCGCGACAGTCTCCGCGGTGATGTTGGATAGTGGAATAGCTGCAGGCCATCTGCTAAAGCGGTCGATGATGGTAAGACAGTAGCGTAAGTTACGGATAGTGGGAAGTTCAATAAAATCGACGTGAATGTGCTCGAAACGATTGTCAGGAACATCGATCTTCTCCACCGGGCTGCGTGTGTGGCGATGGATTTTGGCCCGCTGGCAAGGAACGCACTGCCGGGACTAGAGGGTGACCGTTGCTTAAGTTACTTTGCAGTTGTACGGCCGCTGGGACGCGCCAATCCATGCATCAAAAGCTTGGCGTCTCAGACTTTTGGGTAAATATGGCCGCTCGCGTCTATCCGAGATGTCACACCAGATGTCTAGGTTGTCGATGTTCCTAGCTTGTAGAACAAGGAATGTGGTTCGAGGAAGCTCAGCCATTTCATCGTCGGTTATTGGGCCTCAAATATCGCTTGAGCACTGAAGCTAGACGGCATGCTTATGGTGTTGATGCGTGAGAGGGTGTCTGCCACTGCGTTGTTTTCCCCGGGATTGTACACTATCTCCGTTGAGAATTGGGAGATAAAATCCAATTGGCGTAGTTGTCGAGGCGATGCTTTGCTTGCTTTCTGCCTGAAAGCGTATTGTAGTGGTTTATGGTCGGTTTGGATGATGAATGGACGACCCTCTAGAATGTGCTTGAAATGGATGATACCAGCGAAAATAGCCAGAAGCTCGCGATCATACGTGCGATCATAGGGCGAGGTGAACCGATGGGGAAAGGAACGAAGAGCACACGGCACGTAAAATTCCTTGCTTGCAGGCCTGGAATGCATTCTCCGCAGGGCCGGTCCAGGCTATTTCGCGCTTGTCAGTTTTGGTTGCGCCTTTTAGGTAGTCTGTGAGCGGGCGTGTGGTATGAGGTGTCGGTAATAGTTGACCATTCCCAAAAACCGGCGAAATTCCATGATAGTTTGAGGCTTGGGATTTCTTGATTGGTTGCGTGCGCTCAACAGGGGGCTTGAATCCGCTAGCGTGGACTTGGAACCCTAAGAAAATTACCTCACTTTTACCAAATTGGCACTTTTGAGGGTTAATTTGGAGGTGTTTCCTCTGCAAAATCTCAAAATTGTCTGGAGGTGCCTCAAATGCTCCTCATGCGTTTTGGAGAACACGATGATGGTTGTCCATATAGCATCCTAAGAATGGAATGCCACGAAGAAGGTTGTCGCTGGAAGGTTTGCGCTGCATTGCGCAGACCGGGTGGCATGCCGACGAACTCGAAAAGGCCGAACGGTGTAGTGGCGGCTGTTTTCGGAATATCATCTGGCGCGACTGGGATCTGGTGGTAGGCACGTACCAAATCGATTGTGGATTTGTGTTGAAGAATGTCTTCCCTATGGGGAATCCGGTAGCGATCTGGAATAGTGGAAGCATTAAGTTTGCGATAATCACCAGTAGTGCGCCATTCGTTGCTCTTCTTGGGGACCAAATAAATAGGACTGGCCCATTGGCTGCTGGAGGGACGAAACACTCCTTGCTGGAGTAAGAGATCGAAATCCCGGCGTGCCGCTTTTAATTTTTCGCCTGTAAGCCGTCTTGGCTTATCGAAAACAGGTGGGCCAGTTGTTTGAATGTACTGCGCAACCTCATTATGAATGCGGGTTGCTAAGGGCACATTAGGACGTGTGATCTGCACAAAGCGACTAAGAAGATTGGAGTACGGGCGATCTATTTCACTGGAACTTTGCACGCTGATTGCAGAAACGTTGTAGAGTTTTGCTTCTGCAACTTGCATAAAGCGTTTACCCTTGAGGTCGAGGATGAGGCCGTGGTGCGTGAGGAAATCTGCTCCGATGATTGCTGATTGGACGTTCGCAACGATGAGCGACCAGGTGAACTTACGCCGTAGGTTGAGACCAAAAGTTAGATTTAGCGTGCCGTAGGTATCAATTATAGACGTGTTGGCCGCGTAGAGTTTGAAGTCGTCTTTGTGACGATGCATTCCCTTAATTATCGAAACAGGTATGAGTGAGATGACTGATCCGGAATCGATAAGGAATTTTACGTTGGTATTAAGATCGATGTGAAGTCGATACTCCTTTGAGGGATGAGTGCTTGGAGATCTGCTGTAACCAGTCGCCTGAACAGATGACAGCTTCTTTAGTTTCCGTGCTGTGGCACCCCGGGCACAGGGCGAGGAGCATTTTCGTGCAATTTGGCATGATAAAAGCAGACACGTGGTGCTCGGAGTTGCTACTCGTTGCGACTGGCTGAGAGGCTGCATATTCTGCAGAAGAGCTTAAGAGGCCTTGATGGCAGCGATGTCGCTTTTCAATTCGTCCACGACACTTGTGCCACCTGCCGGCGTGTATTCGCGGGTGTTGCCTCTGAATTGTGCCGAGGAGGACCCAGCAGCCATGACAAAAGAACCCGATTCCTCTTCCATGAGATCGTCAGCGAGTGCAGTTTGCTCTTCCAAAATTGCTGAGCGTAGGAGCTTCAAGCCCCTTTGTACGAGCTGAGAGAGCCAGCGGACTCGCAAGGCGTTTGCAGACGCGCGACCATCAGCAAGAGTTGTCATTGGCCGAAGGAGCTGCGAGGGATTCTTGTCCCCAAGGTCAAGCTCCAGTAAAGCGCGCTGCAACTGTCTGTCCGGTGATTCCGTAAATCGCTTGATGATAATCTCCTTCAGGTGCTCGTATTTGTTGACTTCCGAGGGTTGCGGCAGAACATCAGATACTTCTGTCATTATATCAGCATCCAAAGCACTGACTAAATGGTAGTAGCGCGAGTTATCTGAAGAAATGCGGCTGCATTGAAATTGCGCTTCGATCTGCACAAACCATAAACGCGCATTTTGCTTCCAAAATGGCGGTAGCTTGATGGCGCCAACCGACTCGACGACAGGGATAACGGTGCCTGCGCTGTTTCCGCGCTGAATTTCACCAGAGTCAGCCGAAGTTGGCGGTGCAGGCGCAGAATCTCCGGTATTCAGCATTTTGTTTATTGCGGGGTCACCAATATGGTAACTAATGTAGTTACCGCTTTATTTAATTAAGAGATACCATGGAAAGTTAATTTGATGCCGTAAGCTTGTTGCCGCCAAGGCTGAAGTCGAGAGTGGCCAGTCTGACGATTTCGTAGAGTAAAAGGGTATACTAGATTCGTTGAAAAGTATGTAATAGGCAAGCGTTTCCGACATATAAAATATGTATGTATTTGTATAACATATGTATAACATATATGTAAGTTAGGTGCCGACGACCGGGAGGAATGCCCCCAGATCGGCACTTGGTTAAACATTACCTAATTATAGGTTCCATAGAAAAGGACAACGATCAAGTATTTACTGTCTTTAGGTTTATTCGCTTTATATGTTTGAGATTTAACAATGAGTTCGATTGCAAGGTGGTCCGCTCCAGTTCGGTTCTTTTCCAAGAGTGTCGCTTGGCTCTCCCGCTAAGAACGTCGAGCCCTCCGTCAGCCAGTATAAGTGCTGACCAAGCGCAACGTGACTCTCCCTGTCACGTTCGGGTGTTGCAATCTTCAGTGCGCCGGCCCAGCAACTCCACACAATGTTGCTGATATTCAGCTGACACCGTGGAATACCAGAACTATGCTGACGCTGGTGCGGGGGCAGCGGCGGCGGTGAGGCAGGAAACGCCCCACTTGCAGATCGTTGACCGGCTTGGCCGTAACACCAGTTGTACGGTGTGAGGGGCCAAGGGGAGCGTTTAGCTGGTGTTAACTCCTCCCCGCTTCAAAATCTGCGGCCCCCAGATCAATGAGCCTTGCCCGGCTCGGGTTGGCCCAACGCTTCTAAGTTTGCGGCAATGTCGCGGACATTGGGCATGCCTTTGGTGGACGTCAGCTTCTTCCATAGGAGGTAAAAACCTAAGAGTATAACGATGGCGAGTGCCACCTCGGTGAGGAAAGAAGCTAGTAGCTCTCTGGTCACGTTGGAGATCTTCTCCAAATTCCTCATGCTTACGTCGTGGACGTATTCCAGGGAAAGTTGAAAGTTGCTGGCCGTTATGTGGCTCAATACGGCCGGCATTGCCATTAGATGACTGACCGAGTATCTGGAATAGTTTTGGCCGTTGACCGTTATCGTCTCATTGTCGAACTGAATGATAAAGGAGCCGATCCAGTCGTAGTTCTTCGCAGCCGCTCCCAGAGTTCCGTTGAAGTTGGTTAAGTAGAGCATTCCATCGTCGATTTGCTTAACCACTCGTTGGTTGTTTCTTTGGTACGAGCACTTGGCCTGACCGCCTTTCAGTAACCGAGGGATACAGCTAGCCTCCTCCAGTTTTTGTAATTCTTCTTCCCGGCAAACAGTGGTATTGCCAATGGAAAGGCAATCCCCCCGGACCGCATAGGTTTCGCTCGAGCTTACGGCTAGCTTATGGTGTTCCAGTATAATCTACTTTCCCTCGCTTATCGTCGCGTACAAGTGCATAAGACGGTAGTTCTCAACCGCGACCTTAGGGAACGCCAATATGTAGAGCAATAAGGTTCCATTGGTCACAATGGTAGGCCGAGAGAATTCGATGGCTTCGATCACATTTTTATATGGCAAGTTGTCCACTTCCCTCAGTATGGTTTCAATCTCGCCATGGTCCAGCAAATTTGAGTCGACTATGCCAGTTTTAGCCAACTGGCAAGCTCTGACGACTTCGGAAACCTGGTTAGATAGGATGATGGACTTGTGTAGCACCGTCGTAGTGGTGTACAAATCGCTGTCTACCGCATTCACCTTCGAGATGACGTTGTTTAGCTGCTCGATGGACTCGTGTGTTGCATCGAACAGACGTGCGTTTATCCTTAACTGTTGGTCGCTGTTCCTAGCTACCATCCCTTGCGTAGCTAAAACAGCGTTCCAGTCAGCCGCATCTGGAGATCCAGCTATCCATTTCCACGCCGACCCCACCCAGTCCAATGAGCGAGATCTGCGCCGCGCTCGTCCCGAAAGCCTGTTGATTCCTTCTATGGCTGTGTTGAGGTAGTAGTTGACCAAAGCTTCGGCTCTCTTATCCGCCAAGGTAGCCGTTTCTCGTCCGATTTCCTCAGCCAATCTGTTCATTTTTGCAAGATCGACGAGGTGCGCTAGTTTGAAAACGCCGTTGATCCTCCATACCTCGCCGTGTTGCAAGGGGATGACCGGCCCCTCATACTTGTATACGTGGGCGGGACTTACTACGCATGCAGAAATCGAGCTTACAAAAAGACAATTCGTAAATATTTGATCGTTTAAATCGTTCTTAGACTACATATTGTGTAAGGTCGTGTCGAGTGTGTGGATGGGGTACGGTCAATTTTATGTGTTTATTTGTATTTATTTTTTATGTTTTGTAATTTTTTGTATTTTTTTCTTTTATATAATCCTAACATTTTTATATATTTCTTATGAGTTTTTATTGATTTTATAAGGTAAGCGGGTGAAATATTTCATTAATTTGCCACTTATTATCTTTTATTTATTTGGTATTATTTTTGTTTATTTTTTCTTTATTAGTGGAAACCATGTCTCAATTCCTTAAATCAGATTTGTGGAAGGTTTTTCCTGATCTGGTTCTAACTGTTACCTTTTTGTCTTCCTATACCTTTTCGCATCTGAACCTCGGCTTTTCTTTTGTTTTTATTTGCTTATTTGCAATAAAAACCTCCTCCCCCGAGCCATAAGACTTGGGCTCGCTCCTAGTCTTATTCCCAGCCGCGTTAGTTATAATTTGCTTATGCTCGATTAAGCCCCTTATGTCCTCTAAAGTCTGTCTCCGGAAATCTGTCAGACCCTGATAATTTACCCTCGACGAGCGGTCGAAAAAAACATCTACTGGTTTCCGATTCGTTACAGAGTGGACAGAAGTGTTATATCGGTCCACCGCTATCGGTACCAGTTCGACGGTTTTGAAGGTAGGGAGCTCATCTTTAAGACAACGATAGATTTCTAGGAACGTAGAATGGAATCTCTCGACTGGTCCATTTACTTCACTCTTCTGAGTTGGAGCATAGTAAAGATTTATGTCCAGAGACCGAAGATAATTGAGCACTGTCGGGCACAGTAACCCTCGCTCGTTATCTGAAACAAAGACTTTAGGGGCAGTGAAGTAATGTAGAGCTTCCACCAAGGTTTCTCGCAAATGCACGGATGCTTTTGACTGCAGATGGAAAAGTTTAGCAAACTTGCTGAATTTATCAATGCAACTTAGGTATAACTTTTTTTCAAGCTCGAAAATGTCGATGTGAAGTATTTCACATGGGTAGTTAGGAATAGGCGTGGGTTGTAAGTTTGGCTTATTAGGGTGTCTATCGTATTTGTAGAGTTTGCAACACTGACATGAGGAAGTTTGCAGACGGATCGTACTGGACATCCGCGGGACATCCCTGTGTGCCCTACGGTGCTCTTTTTCGATTATTTCACAAATTTCCTCTGCGTCGGCCACGTCAGCCACCAGACGCTGCGTTATCCGAATTTTGTATAGAAGAAAACTCGCTAAGCAGATGGATTGGAAAAGTTGCAAATACTCTTCTGGGATTTTGACACCGTTGATTATTACGGGTCGCAGATACGACTGTAACGAGATGGTTAAATCGGCAAGTGATCCGTTTTTAAGAGGAATCAGATGGCGAGTATAACCTGGGTGCGGGTGTTCGCATAAGTACTCTGACCTGGTCGTGTCGAAAATGAGTTGATTCCTGAAAACGTTGATTGGAGATTCGACGTGGGGAATCAATTGTGAGCTGTCGTGTGAAGCGCTATGGACAGTAGCCAAAGACTGCGTATCATCATCTGGGTCGGCATTTAAATCGGTACTTAACTGGTTGAGCTGAGGCGGAATGCGTGAAAGCGCGTCAGCCACCACGTTGGATTTCCCAGGTTTGTAGATGAGTTCGCAGTTATATTCCTCTATACGAGCTTTCCAACGTTTCAGTTTCGCATTGAAATTCCTGTTGCCCAAGGCAAACGTGAGAGGTTGATGGTCAGTATATACTTTAATAATACCAGCACCATATAAGTAAGCCCGAAGGTTGTCTAACGCCCAAACTATCGCGAGCATTTCTTTTTCGATAGTAGCGTAATTTTCCTCTGTTTTATTTAGTGAACGGGAAATATACGCTATCGGCCTATCTCTACCATGGACGTCCTGTGAAAGGACAGCTCCTATGGCATAATTAGAAGCGTCCGTTGTTAGATGGAATGGCCTAGTAAAACATGGAAATGCCAGTATCTCAGAAGATGAAAGGATTGACTTTAAATCGTTAAAAGACTGTAGAGCCGACTCGTCCAATGTAATTGGGACTTTGTTTGATTGTGAGGATTTTATATTCGCATACAGTCCACGCGTCAGGTTCGTGAGGGGCTTCGCTATCTTGGCATAGTCCTGAATGAACTTCCTGTAGTATGACGTCATGCCAAGGAATCTTCTTAATTCCTTAACAGAAGTCGGGGGTGGCATTTCGCTGATCGCTCTGACCTTTTTTGGATCTGTCTTAATGCCATCGGCCGTAACGATATACCCCAAAAATTCTACTTGTGTAGCTAAAAAATGCGACTTCCCAAGGTTTAATTGGAGGTTTGCCTTTGATAGGCTTGCTAATACCAATCGGAGATTCTTCCAGTGCGTTTCGTAATCCGCGCTGAAGACGATGATATCGTTAATATAAACGTAGCAAACTTTGCCGATATGCTCGCGCAAAACATCGTCGATCATTCTTTGGAAGATTGCAGGTGCATTCTTCAAACCGAATGTAGACGGAGGAACTCGTACTTTCCATTTAAAGTAGAGAAAGCTGTTTTGTGAATGTCGCTATCCTTCATGCGGATTTGATGGAATCCAGAAGTCAAATCTAAGGTGGTGAAGTATTTGGCGTTACCAAGGCTGGCTAGTGTAGCATTTATATCTGGGATGGGGTAAGTGTCGGATATGGTGACGGTATTTAATCGCTTGAAATCGACTACCATGCGATATTGTTTTTCCCCGTTTGGTTTAGGTTTCTTCGGGACTATCCAGATAGGGGAATTGTAAGGGCTATTAGAAGGTCGGATTATACCGTCCTGCAGCAGTTCGTCGATTTGACGTTCGACTTCACCGCGCATGTTGACTGGGTACGGGTAACTTTTGGTATAGATCGGATCTTGTGTACTCGTGCGGATTTCAGCCTTGACGGCCGTCTCCACGGATATTCCAGGTAAAAGGGGCTCGAAAATGTGGGAAAACTCTTCAAGAAGGGAATTCAAAATCTCCTGTGTGCCGTCTGGGTGTTCGGCGGCGAGTAACGGGTTGACGTTTAATGAAGCTCTCACCAAAAGGGGGATCTTAATTCCCGGGGCTATTATCATTGTTATTATTATTATTATTGTTATTATTATTGTTCTTCCTATCTACTATGGCTTTTAGGTAAGGTAATGGTAATGTCAGAGTCGTTTCCTAGCGGCTCGAAGAATTTACCAACTAGGCGATGTTTTATCGTAATGTTACCTGCAGCGGACTGTACAGAGAAAGGTTTGTGGACCGTGGTACAACCGGCTGCAAGCTTGCGGCTAATAAAGTTTTTGTTCGCCCCCGTGTCAATCAAAAACTTCAGCCTTTCCCCCCCTTTCGTCGCGTACTCTAAGTACGGTACACTGGAGAGGCGTTGGTCATAAAATTTGCCCCCCCTCCGTTTCAAGATTGTGTGGAGCATCTGTATCTCCTTCCGCTACCTCCTGCTGAGGATAATCATTGGCTTCCTCGACGGCTTGAGACGCGTCACCATAGTAACCCTCATGTGAAGAGGCTTGGTCGTCTTCACTAGTCGCCGGAATTAGCGGAGGTGGTGCCAATTCCACGTGGTACAATCTTTGTGCCTTTCGGAATGGGTTGCCGCCTTCGGGCGTTCTTTTAATACCGGATTCCCCTTCCTGGCGACCACTGTACCCTGATTGGTAAGATTGACCCGACCGATTAGATTCAATTTTAATGGCCTGCCTAGGACCCTGAGTTCTGTAAGAATTTCGCGAAAATCTGCCCGAACCAGGAGAAAAAGGGGGTCGGAATGGTGCCCTAGCCTGATGCTGGAATGGCCCTTCGAATCTTGGGGCTCCTGACGGTTGATAATTCTGAGGTGTGGAGGTCCTCGACATTACGTTCTGCAACCCCATACAAATAGAGTACGCCTCTGGTAGATTTTTGGGGCCGCGGACAAGTAAGTGTTTAGAACAGTCTCCCCCCACTCCTCGGATAAAAACATCCAAAGCCTTGTCTCTGTAGGTCTCTATTAGCGCGTTGACTACCTCGCGAGGGTGATTTCCGGCTTTCAGGCTATTCAAGATCAATGAGAGATGGGCATTAACGTCCATTTAGAATCTGTCTAGTGGTCTAGAACCTTGGGACATTACACCCAGCTCATGCTCAAGCGTACGTATGTCTCGTTTGTCCGCATAGTGCAACGCCAAGACACGTTTTATCTCTTCCCAGTCATCGTCTTGAACGCCATAAGCCGCCAAGGCCATATTGGCGTTCCCCTTATTTTCTGCCTGATATGCAAAACGATGGCCCTATACAAGGGTCTGGTCTTTATTAAGTCATAGTCGGTCAATATCGATTGTGCCCTATTAATCCAAGACAAATAAGCTTCCTGCCGTCCTTCGAACGCTTGTAGTTCTTTGACGCAGTCAGGGAGAACCGATATCTCCTTTAACTCATATTCGGTGCGTGCGCGCACCAGGGGTTGAGGTTGATCGACTACAGGGTTAGCATTCGCACGCTCCTGTTCTAGAATGGCCACCCTATCATTACTTTTCTTGATGTCCTCCTTAATGCTCGCTACTACATTAGTCAAAGCATTAAGCGACTCACTAAGCATGCGTAAGAAGTCCTCCATTTCAAAATTCTGTCCCAGTCGAAAAAATACAGGAAGTATTTAAGGTAGTAGAATTTTTGTTACTATAATGGGTGGATGTGACAACGGAGACAATGGTTTCAACTTGATTTATTTTTTCCTATCTTTCTTTGAAAATCGAGTTTCTTTACTTTTATTTTTACTTTAAGTTGATATCAAGTGTGGCTATTAAACAAAATGAAATATTTTACTCACCCTTGTATATCCTTTACTGGTTAACTTCGTTACATGTTGCACCCTTGCAGTATGAGAATTCTGTTGGGATAAGAAAAAAAGACTTAGTGTGTTGTACAGGAAAATTCGTATGATTATCTTATTTTTCAATTGCGGTTCTGTGCGTGCGTTTATATAACATTCGTAGTGTATTAATTGGGTGTATTTTATTTTAATAAATTTTTTTCTTGTGTGCGTGCTGTCTTATTGATGACCTCGAATTATTCCGGCACTGGGCGCGGTGGTTCCGTAGTATCCCTTTTGGCTGTTCTGCCTACTAAGGTACGGTCGCCACACAACTTGTTGGGCGGTTTTTTTGGGTGCATTCCACACCACTTAACGTATCCAACAAGCTGCCACACACCACCTTATCGCTCTGGGCGCTCGTATTACTTGAATTGCCACTCGCACTCGCAATTCTTTATGTTATTAGTTTATCACACACAATCTTTTGCACTCGCGAATTGGCAATTTAGAAAAAAGAATTTTCGTAAGCCTTACCGCCGCAGCGGGTTGATCGTGTTTCAGTTTATTTATAGGGCATCGTACAACTTTGCGCTCGGCATGGACGACGTGGCGTCCTCCGGTGGCGGGTCGTTGTTTTATTGTTTTATTCACAGCTCACGCAGCATTTATTTCTTCTGAGATATTTTAGGTTTTCTTTTTAACATTTTTTATTTATTTTTTTTTTTTGCACACCGCATTTTTACATTTTTTTACTTTTTTCGCACACCGCATTTTCATTTTTACAAACTTCTCACAATATTTTTCACTTATTTCGGCCTTAGCCGTTTAGCCGGACATTGCCGGTCCCTGTTCGGGCGCCAGTTAGGTGCCGACGACCGGGAGTAATGCCCCCAGATCGGCACTTGGTTAAACATTACCTAATTATAGGTTCCATAGAAAAGGACAACGATCAAGTATTTACTGTCTTTAGGTTTATTCGCTTTATATGTTTGAGATTTAACAATGAGTTCGATTGCAAGGTGGTCCGCTCCAGTTCGGTTCTTCTCCAAGAGTGTCGCTTGGCTCTCCGCTAAGAACGTCGAGCCCTCCGTCAGCCAGTATAAGTGCTGACCAAGCGCAACGTGACTCTCCCTGTCACGTTCGGGTGTTGCAATCTTCAGTGCGTTGGCCCAGCAACTCCACACAATGTTGCTGATATTCAGCTGACACCGTGGAATACCAGAACTATGCTGACGCTGGTGCGGGGGCAGCGGCGGCGGTGAGGCAGGAAACGCCCCACTTGCAGATCGTTGACCAGCTTGGCCGTAACACCAGTTGTACGGTGTGAGGGGCCAAGGGGAGCGTTTAGCTGGTGTTAACTTGTATAACATATATGTAGTGACATATCCATAAGTCCCTAAGACTTAAGCACATGCCTACACACTAATACATATACAACATGTACACCCAAACACACCCACACACCCAACACAACTCTGGATGTACCCAACAGATACCAGATACCTGATAAGTCACCCACTGGTAGACTAAACATCCGTTGTCTAATTTAAACAATCTATGCTTTAGCCCTCGCATCATCGTTGCGTTCCCACGTTCAAAGCTCGGACTCGCAATCCCGAAAAACAGAAGTATTAGATTTCAATAAACAAAATTATAAGAATCTAAGAGCACTTGTATCCAAGAGCGAATGCACTTGAATCCAAGAGAAATGCAAAGACTATTAAAGTCAGCAACTCCAAAGCTTTCTCTCTTCATTTGATCAGAACCCTAAAGTCTTAAGTCCATATTAGAAAAGCTCGAAACCGAGGCTTGAACGTCTATCAAATCAGAGTAATTATCAGAGTTCAGTTTGAGACCTAATTATAATCGGTCGGTGTTCTTCTCAAGTAAAAATATTGTAATCATTCAGTAAAATAAAATTATATTTTTTTTTACATATGAGTATTGCGATTATTTAATTATGTATATGTCGCAGTATTGTTAATTTCTTGGGTATGATCTGCCATGTTGACACACAAACTTTGCGCGTGAAGCGAATTCCAACCGCCGTGTGCAATCGTCTGCAGGCAACTGCTCGCATTTTCTACGTGTCGATCTACGCTTTACACACGCTAGCTGGACTACACTCGGTGACAGCGCGACAACGCCGTCGCCTCACTCGTTTCGGTACCTTGGCGCCAGTCATATTCTGCGGCGTAGAAGAATGATTTCACAATATACCAAACTTTTTGCGCAGCAGCGTCTTTATAATGCGACATATATGTATATGATCAATTTCGCTCGATATGCCGAAAGCATTTTGGTTATGTGGTCGAAAATAAAATTTTTTTTTGCAGTAAATATTTATTAATAGAGCGAAAAAGCTTGGCCGAATAACTCCATTACTTTACAAGTTTCTAAAAATGTTCAATGACGTCAGAGACATCAGACGACGTAATAGATCGGTGCAGCGACTTTTTGGCAGACGCTATAACAATATTTAAATGTTTCAAATCTTTAAATCAAAAATGCTACACTCGCTATTTTGTGCACAAATTAAATATTCGTATAATTATATACACCCTGTGAAATATTATTGTTCTTGTCTTCACAAAATAAGCCCATTATCTGTTTAAATAATATAATATTAGAAAAGCATACAAGTATAATATGTTGTAAACTGAGCTTAGACAATAATCCATAAAACACAGTCTTAATTTCAAGAACTTTGAGTGAAGTGAAGTGAGTCGCGAAAAATTACCGTTCAAAATCTTTGTCATATTGTCTTATATTAAAACAAGAGAGAATGCTATAGTCGAGTTCCCCGACTATTAAATTCCCATTACTAAGCTAGTGGAAGTGCGAACTAGAAATTTCGATGTCATTTCGGTTGAAATGGAAAATAAAATTAAAATAACTTAAATATTTTTTAAAAGTGTTTTTGGGTAATTTGTGGGCTTTACCTGCGACTCTAGGTAAGAAGCTTTTAGCAAATCTATAAAAATTTAGAAGATCTATAAAAAATGAAGAAGTATCACAACTTTTTTCAAAAGTGACAGTTTTAGGCGGTTTGTGGGCGTTAGAGTGCGCAACCATTTCAAATAAGCTTACATAGTGTAACTAGAATGTGCATGCCTAATCTCACTAATTCTAGCAACGCCTCAGCTAAAGATCCCGACAAAAAAATATATATACTTTTTAGGGCCGACAGCTCTACCTTCTACCTGTTACATTCTTTTAAGCGAGTCTACGAATCGCAGTCTATCTATTGGGTCTCGCAGTCGTCTGCAGTTCCTACATCTACTTTTTTATTTAAACACAACTAATCTCTGCGGCACCTCAGCTGTGGGATAATTCTATTTCGTTATCTACACCTGTATCTTCCGTACTTCTGACACTCTCTTGTACTCAAGCGCCGTAAGCAAAACGCGTGATATGAGTATTGTGGGTGTTTAATAACTGCGATAAAATGCAGAGATCAGCTGCGCAAGTATGTCCTGCCTGTTGCCAGAAGCGCATCGAATATTTTACCGAAATTCGATTATAAGCAAAAGAGAACGCTATAGTCGAGTTCCTCGACTATCAGATGCCTAGAACTCAGTTAGAGGGAGTGCGAACGAGAAATTTCACCATTTTCTGGAATATCGGTTAAAGGTGGGAAATATAATAATAAAATGGAAAAATCTAAAAAAAATTTAAAAGTGTCGGCGTAACAGTTTTGGTCGTTTTGTGGGCGTTGGAGTGGGCGTTGGAATGGGCGGGGCAAAAAGATTTTGGCAAATCGATAGAAATTTACATGACTAATAAAAAAGCGTGGGCTTGGCAACATTATTTATCAAACTTGCGTTGCGTCTATGGCTTTGGAATCTGCAAGCCTAATCTCACTTTCTAGCTTTTTTGTTTTTTTATTTCAATATTAATTATTATACATAAACAAAAATTTATAATATAATAACTAATTTAAAGTGCGGAGTAACTAGCTACTGTGGCCATCGACTCGACTACTTAATAGATAGGTAGTTATGTTAGATTAGGTGAATAGATTTACATTTGCTTAAGAAAATATAACCTTATATTATAAGGTTAGGGTTGTTTGATGTTAGGTTTGCTAATATATTTGATGGCGGCGTAAGACCGAAGAGGTTTGTTCTGAGGTTATGATGATGTCGGCATGTATCTAGTATGTGTTTGACAGATAGGTCGTCCCCGCAGTAAAGGCAGTTCGGTCGCCTTTCGCCGTTGAGGAGGTGCTTATGTGTGAGGTTTGTGTGTCCAGTTTTTAATCGAGTAAGGATGGCGCATTCCCTTTTGTTGCACGTCGCAGGGAAATTGATAACCTTTTTGTCTGGGTTGAATTGTTTGTACCAGTGGTTAAAAGATGACCATTCTTCTAACTCGTTGTCGAGCAATATCTTTTTAATGTTTTTCCAGGTGTCCTGTTTTACTACAAGTATAATTGAATGGCACGGAGCCCGACTGGCTAGCTTAGCGGCTTTGTCGGCTAACTCATTTGCATTAATTCCTATTTAGCTTAATTTTGCAACTACTTTTTATGATCAGGTGACGTATTTCGCATAAAAGGTTGTTGTTGTTGTAGAAGTTTTGGACTCCTTCCAGGGTGGACAGACTATCACTGGAGATAATATGTCTTCCCTTGACTTCGAGGGCAAATTTAATTGCCTTCATGATCGCTACGGCTTCAGCGGTAAAAACCGAGAAGAGGTGGGGTAGCTGACCCCATGAAACAATTGATCCGCATTCATCTACTACTGCAGATATGGTTGTTGCGCCGGACTTTGAGCCGTCTGTGTACAGCCATTTCCGATCAGCGTATTTCTTCAAATAGCTGTTTAAACACTGTAGTAGGAGTCCCCGATTTTTGAAAATTGTGAAGTGTAGTGTCGATGGCCGTGGAACGTAATTTTCACGGGATGACTTTATTCCAACGATAGGGTGTTTCAATGTTGAAACTTTTCATAAATTGTATGTATATTCGTATCGGAGATTGGATTTTGAATTTCCGACCATGTTTCAAGGCAATTTGAAAGTCTTTGTGAAGGATAGAGTTCGTTGAGCACATGAGCACATGTTTGAAGGTTGTTTGGGCGACTCTGTCTTTAATGTTTGGTAGTCCTGCTTCAGCCAATAAGCATTTAGTTGGGGTCGTTGGGAATGTACCAATGCTGCGCCTAACGGCAGCGTGATAGGGAGGCAGGATTTTCTTTAAATTAGATGGAGCGCACCACCCAGCGTTGTTTCTTACAGATATGGAAAATTATATATTTCTTTATAGTGAGGGTTGCACCGGAAGTGTTGCCTTAGATTTGAACTTCGTTCAGCATTTCTTTAAACTTATTATTTAGTGTAGTAGTGTTCTTACAGTTGCTAAAAATTATGTCATCGTCTGCGTATATTGAGAGTTTAATTTGTTTATATCTTAGAATAATGTTATTAAAGGGTTGGAAGGCAATCATGAACAATACCATAGAGAGCGGCGATCCTTGGGGGATGCCACTGTGGAGGGAATATAATTTGGATAGAGTGTTGTTTACTCTGACTCGGATTGAGCGATTGGTCATGAAAGCCTTCGTCGAGTTGAAGGTCTTTTGACCTATCCCTATCACCGGGAAAGTTGATCCAATACTGTAAGCGCCCCTACGCGATCGAACGCCCTTTCAAAATCAGTTGCCAGTATGGTAACATGATTTTTGGTAGAAAGGGCGTCAGATGCATAATGGTGTAGTTGCAAAAGCGAATCAAGAGTGCTATGCTGTTGTTTAAATGCAGCTGATAAGTTTATGTTTAGAAATAAACCACATAAGCCTTTTGGCTAACATTTTTTCAAGTGTTTTGCGTAAACATGGAAGGAGGGAAATAGGTCTAAAAGATGTAATTTCGTGTGTTGGCTTATTAGGTTTTAGAATTGGTATAATAATGGCGGATTTCCACACATGGGGGTAGGAGCCCCGAGCGAGCATTGTGTTATACATTTCTAATAGGCGGTGTTTAGCTTCGGAAGGTAGCTGCTTAAGCATTGTATAGGAAATACGGTCAAAACCGGGTGTTTTCCCTTTCGCATACTGAACGGCATATTCAAGCTCACTAATGGTGAAGTTGCAGTCGAGGTCTACAGCTGCAGCGCACAGTTTAGTGGGATTGTATTCCTGAGACAGGAATCTTGTATTGGTGGGAAAAATTGTCGTCCTTAGAATAGTCCGACCAAAAGTCCCCAAAAGCATCGCCAATGTCTACAGAGTGATGTAGCTCTACATTTTTATACTTCATTGTTCTGAGGGAACTCGAGGAGTTACCTATTAGGCGATTTAGGTCGGCCCAAGTCTTCTTTGTAGATGCTTGGGGGCTTATGTTCCTTGTGAATTTTTCGAAGGATTTCCTTTTAGCTAATTTTGATCTGTACTTGAATAGGGCATTGGATTTTCTGTAAGAGATCAGAGCAGCGGTGCTTCGAGTTTGTTTGTATGCATGCCAAAGGGATTGCTTTGGTTGCCTAAGATCTTAGAGCGTTTGGCTCCACCAAGCAACGCTTCTCGGACGTAGAGATGGTTTGGTTTGCGTAATTGCTACATTGGCTGCCGCTTTAATACATTTTATTATTTTAGCGGAGAACAGATTTAAGTCGTTGGTTGTAGGAAAATTGAAGCTATCTCTACAGAGGGTACGGTACAGATCCCAATCGGCTTTATCCATCATAAATTTTGGTGGTGGGGGTAGGGTTTTACTATTTATTTGCGAATAGATATCTGTAATTATGGCATAGTGATAACTCCCATACAGGGAGTCTTTTACGGACAGAAAGGAAGCAGTGATGCGGAGGCAAATGTAAGATCAATAGACGTGAAAGAGTTGTGAGTGGAATGGTGGGTGGCGGAGCCGTCATTGTGGACAGTTAAGATTGAATTGTTTATGACTTCTTCAATTTGATGTCCTTTAGAGTTATATGAGGGGGACCCCCACATTGGACTCCAGGCATTGAAATCGCCAACATATACGATTGGTTTGGTAGTGAGATCCACTATATTAGAAATTTCGCTGGCTGCTACGAATTGAGATGGAGGTATGTATGTATTAAAAATACAGATATTGGGTAGAGCTAGGATTTTAATACCTATAGAGCATGTACTACCATTTATTGTTATAGGTCTGTGCGGAATGTCTTTACGGACGAGTATGCTGACACTTGGCATAGGTATGCTTGGTATAGGTATTAGAAATAAAGTTATAGAAATATCCAGTACATTGCTTAGGGGAAGCTATATTCGTTAGGAAAGCATTAAGATGAGATTCCTGCAGACAAATAACAATCCGGGTTGGTATCGTTAATCAAGAGTTGTAGGTTGTGGTAATTGTTAAAGTAACCATTCATATTCCATTGAACTAGTGTAGTGGACATTAGCGGAAAGATAAGGTGGATATTATTTTGTTAGACTTGAGGTAATTTGTAGATTACGAAATTATGAATCGCTCATAGATTCGTCGGAAGGTTCATTGTTCGGTTTTTGGGTATTTAAAATATTTTTATGCAATGTTGATTTATTTTGAATAGAAGATGTTGATGAGCTGTTTGTATTATGTTCTGCATGAATTTTTTGATATAGTTCAAATGATGCAGGGGATAGGTTATATTTGCTTAGATTCGATTGTTTAGATTGGTAGGGAACTGGGAATAGGGGACTGGGGAATGGTGGAAGGGGAAGGGGAATGAGAGCTGGGGTTTTTCGGGGCTACGTCGATGGACGCGTTAATAATTTTGTAATTTTTGTTTTGGTTTGCGTTATCGCTGCGTTGATGTGTTGTTTTGGCTACTGATGAGTATAAAGCGGTGATAACCGAAGTGTGTGATGTTGTCTTGAATATTGTTTTCGCTTCACGCATAGTGCATTTTTTAACGGTTTTAATTCTTAGAATTTCCTGTAGTTCTTGGTACTTTGGGCATTGTCGGGAAGAGGCCGAGTGCTGACCAGAACAATTGGCACAGTTGATTTTTGTGCATTTAGTTGGAGTGTGTGGTGGAAGGGAGCAATCAGAGCAGCGGGGAGAATTTTTGCAATGTTTGGCTGTGTGGCCGAGCAATTGGCAAGACTTGCAACGCATAGGGTTTGGTGTATACTCGCGAACTTTAACAGAGTGCCAAGAGATTTCGCTTTTCGATTGGCATTAGTAAATTTCCGTCTCTGAGGTTCGAAATTGACACGATGTTTTCAGAGATCAATTTTAAGGCACGATGGACGGTAAAGCATGAAAATTGGGAGATTGTCTTTTCGGTGTTGGTGGAGGCAATTATGATATACTTAGGATTGTCGACTGAGGTTTGTGGAAGGTCAGGAAATGCAATATCCAGCTTTTGGGGTTGTCTTCTTGTTTTCGATGGGGGGCTGATGGCAAGCGGTGTAAACCGGTTGTCGCCCAGGCTTGGAGGCCCAGGGGCCATAATGGAGCTTCTGGATTTATATAACTTTGAGTATTTTTTTACGCAGTGTTTTGAAAAATCAATGCAATAACTTTAGAAGTAGAGGTATGCAATTAAGGACCACGTGGGTCAGATAAGAACAGAGACCGATCGCTAACCGCTGTTGGGAGATAAGAGACGTCCGCTCGCAACGAGAGATAGTCGAAGATTGCGCTTTCTAGCTTATATAGAGTAAGGGGTTTCAAATCTCAAGCAACGATGGTTTTCCACTTGCTAAGTTTCACTCAGTCTTTGTTCTGGAGTCGAAATATAATCTTTTGTTAGGCGCCAAGCCTAATAAAGGACATTTACTTAAAATCTACGCCTGTAAAATCCCTCAACCAAAAAAAAAATTTAACAGGTAGGGCTCAGCGCTGCGTTTAAAATATGGCTTAGATTTAAATGATCCGTTGTTTTCTTGTTCCCGCTTCGCAGGCTGGCTGCAGACATATTACATATTTTTATGGCTTGGGGTGCTGGCTTCGCTTAAGGGGGGGGGGGGGGGGAACTACCTTTAGATTTGCAGTAGATTTGTAGGGAAATGATGACAGTTATTTTCAAATCTATTTAATAATTATTTAGCGTGATTCCTAAGGTAATAAAAAAACATTTTCTCAAGGATTTTGTAATTATTATTGCCGCTGACATCGTAAATTGTGTAAGTGATGCTGGGCACAATTTCAATCTATGATCAACAAACCAAAAATTTTCTTACTTGGGAGGGTATTTTTATCGACGATGAGCAAAAATGTTTGCGAAATTCGAAAATTAACCTTGTCAAGCAGGCTCCGAAAAAATATGATCTTATTTTATCGGTTTTGTAACGGTCTTGAAAATTTCGTAAACCTATTCGCCAAAAAACTGTTTGCCACGCCCACTCTACCGGCTACAAACCGCCCAAAACTGTGTTGAAATTTTTTCATTTTATTATTTGTCTTTCCAATTTTTTATCGATATGCCAAAAAAATATTGTCCACGCCCATAACCCATAACCCCATAACCGTAACCCTAACTCCTAATCAAGTAGGAAATATTTTGATTCTTGAAGCGTAATACATAGAACGCAATTATTGCACTTCTGCAGATAAGCTCAAGACAGGGGACCTTTATTACATAGATGTAATCTAAAAGTTTCTAAATTACGAAGTAAAGAGTCCAATTTTGGCCACGAAATTGGTCCCTAAACCAACGAATCTGAGTAAAACATCAAAGTTTAAAAAATTGGTCTTTCGGTATTATTGAAGCCCAATAATAAGAAAAAGAATCCTTAGTCTAAAATGTTTGCAATAATTTGCAATAGATTAAAAATCTATGGAATCCAACTTTTTTCCCAGTGCACTAAAATATCGATTGGGTAAATTAAAGAACACAATCTTGATTTTATTTCAAATAGTTCCTCAATTAATGATCCTTTAAATAGCTTTTGAATGAAGGACGTGATTTTATTAGTTATAAGTTTTAATTTAATCAATATTTCAATTAGTATTTTGTAGTATTTTCACTAGAATTTTCCTTAACTACCTACACTTATCGATCATAGCAACCACTTTGTTATTTTTTTAAACATATGTGACATTCAAAAAATATACACATCAATCTCTTTACGAAGTCTGAAATATATTTATTTTTCAACATCTAAAAATTTCCTATACTAAAGAAATGTCTGATACTGAAGATATTGATTGTGACTTTCCCATTGTTTTTGAGCCTAATCCTGAGCCAACACCTGAACCAGAAGAAATGGCCCTTCTTCCCCCAAATCACCCACTACTTAGCAAGTTTCAGGACTGCTTAAGGGGTCACTTAATACGTACTAAACGTGATATAGAAAATGAAATTGCAGAAATAAAACACCATGTTAAACTGAAAGAACAACGACGAGAAGAGCAAGGTTTGACATTGTATGACATGCAACAAAAAATGAGATTTCAAGAAAAACAAATTATGGAATTATCCGCTGTTATAGAAAAGCATTTAAAAAATCGCCAAGATGAAGAATTTAATACAAAAACTTTAAGAGCGAATAACGAAGAAAAAATTAAGTTAACTAAGTCACAAAAATCGCTTTATCATGAAAGAATGGCAGAACTAGAAGATATGCAAAGTTTAGGAAGTAACATCAAGAAATGGACGTGTACCGTAGAAGATGAAGTAAAAAATGCCAAACGCATTGTTAGTAGAGACGCCCAATTGCAGGACCAGCTTTCACAGGAAAAACGAAAGTCTGATATACTCTTTTATCGGCTAGATATAGAAATAAAAAAGAGGGAAAATGAGTTACTGTCAATTTGTGAAGAAGAATCTACAATGAAAGAGGTGATTAATATTTTAAATATGAGCATAGCAAATGCCAATACAGACTTAGAGGTTTTGCAAAATGAACACAAGCGGCTCACACAGGCATGGAACGAGGTTATTATTGCCATTCAGTTGAGAGACAAAATTTTATTTCAAGTACAAGACGCATCTAGGTAAGTTATTCATATAAAAATGTGATATATTTTTAACATTCCTCTTAAGAAAACACAGGGAGGCAATAAAACACAATATAGCGGGAATAGAAGCTATTAAAAAGCAAATTGGAAAGGAAATGGAACTTAATAAAAAATTGGATTCATTTAAGCAACGGCTGGCAGATGAAACTAATTCCTTAGGAAGGGAATGTAAGTATTTCATTGCATTTATTTCTGTTATCTTAATTAAATCATTTTTATACCAGTTACTGTTTGAAATAAGCTGTTGCATTGTTTTGAGGTACCTTTTCATTATTAATTCTAAAAAAAATACTACAAAAATATTTAAAAATAAAATAAGTTACTAAATGATATCTTGAAACATACAAGAAATATGTTGCGTTTAAATTTATTTGATAAAATGTTTAGTTCAGCTTTTACAGACCGTTGAAGTTTCAGATAGACGGTGGTTTAAATAAGCTGTGAGCCACTGTATATTCTTGATAAAAATCAATAGCTGAGTCGATAAGGTCTTGCCCGTTCGTATGAACGTCAAGATCTCAGGAACTATAGAAGCTATAAAATTTAAAATAGGCTTGCATATTTCAGAGACATAGACGCAGCCCAAGTTGAGTAAATTATGTTTCCACGCCCATTCTAAGGCTCACAAACCGCCAAAAAATGTCCCGCAAACACTTTTGAAAAATGTGATATTTTTTCATTTTTGAATGTATCTAGTAAATTTCTAAAGATTTGCAAAAAACTTTTTGCCACGCCCACAAATCGTACAAAACTCTTACGCCAACACGCTAATAAAATGTTAAAATTTTTATTAATTTAATTATTTTCTCCCCAATTTATACCGATATTCCAGAAAATGTTGAAATTTCTAGTTTGCAATTCCACTAGCTGAAAAACGCGTATCTGATAGTCGGGGAACTCGACTATACGTGTAGCTTTCTAATCAGTATTACTCACTCTTCGATAAGCTCTTATCGTGAACGGTTGTCTCAATAACGAAATTGGTGATTGTTTACTCGCATCGCTGCGCAGTTCTTATCAGTTTTTTTTTTTTATCCCGTCAGTTTACGCAAAATTAAGCGACTTAAACTTTTGAACGGCGATACCCTGGCATCTGCTGCTATTGATATGAATAACTATAAAAAGAAAAATAAGATAGGGGCAAATTCTGCCTTCAACCAATATAAAAACTATTATCGCACTCTACAAACTCTTGATAATGAAAATAAAAATAATGATATGTTTGAAACTGAAACACAGGATGAAGTTAAAATCAAACCACCTCCTATCACACTAATCAAAGAAAACACAAAAATGGTTAATGAAATCATGTCTGTACTTGGAATTCAAAAATACTATTTACAAACAATCTCCATTGGCATTAAAATATTTGTGGAAAGCATGAAAAACTTTGACAAGCTTACAGCAAAGCTCAAGGAACTTCAGTTGGAGTTCTATTCTTATGATACTAAATTTACAAAACCATTTGCGCTGGAAAAATTTCCAGCAGACACTGTGAAAACATTGCTAATTGATCTTGGATTGCTTATGCACCGATGTTAAAATAGTGGAAACTAAAACAAAATCGGACTATAACCTGATACTGTACATTGTTTACTTTGTAAATAAAAGCATAACAGTACAACAATTGCGAGAAAACGTAAAGTATATCAACCATATGAAAATACGATGGGACCACAAGGTAAAATCGGAAAACAAAATAACACAATGTTACAACTGTCAATTATTCGGACATGGGTCTAACAATTGCCCAATCAAAACTTCATGTGCACACTGTGCCGGACCCCACACAACAGTTTCATGTGCAAACACGAGCAACAAAAAATGTGCCAATTGTAAATGCGAGCACCCATCCTCAGATAAGGCATGCCCATGTTGTTTGCATTATCCCAATTTGATCTCAAAGCGTACGGCAATGCGAATGAGACAAAACAGCGAAGAGTAATATGAACACTCTTAACAAAAAAAAACTTCAGAAGCCCGCCCTCTTCGACTAACCAAATTAAGAGAGTTCCTCCACTAGTAGATGGCAGCTGTAGAGATGCGCTCATAAAAACACCTATTCCATCACCGAGCGAATCAACAAGTAATCCTGATCTTTTTGCGCCAGAGTAAATTAACTTATTATTATTAGATTTGATAAATAATCTAAGTAAATGCTCTCTCTTCTGATCACTTGATAAAATATTCAATCAATTTCATACATAGTGATAAGTTTCAGCCAATTATCAGCAAAGCAAACTGGGAATTGTTTAGGGAAACTGTCAGTAATACATTATTGGACATAAATCCTATAGACAATCATTCCTCGGTTTCAACTACCGAAATAGATCTTCTGGCCAAATCATTTACAGAAGCAGTTAATTACGCCTTCCAAGAATCAGTTCCACACAAAAGAGTAAGATCTGAAAGCTACAAGATTCCCCAACCCATTTGTGAATTGTTCAAAATAAGAAATATAATCCGGAGGAAATGGATTAGAACAAGATTGCCCATACTTAAAGCTAAATGTAACCACCTTAACTACATCATCAGGCAAAAGTTATTTATACATAACAACGAACAATGGAACAATAAACTCCAAAAACTAGACAAATGTAGCAAGCCGTTCTGGAATACAACGAAAGCATTAAAAAGGCGAAAGCATTGTATACCCTACCTTCACCTTGCAGATTCAAGTTATACTACAGGAAAAGAAAAAGCTACGATACTTGCTGACACCTTTGAATATAAGAATAAATTAACATATACATACTCCAATACTGAAATGATGAATTTAGTCAAATCGACCTTGCATACCATTGTAAATAATAACACCCCCAACCAACAAATTTTAATAGTTGAAAACACTGAAATTGCTAATACTATTAAAGGTCTAGTGGTAAGAAAATCTCCAGGTACTGATTGCATACGCAACATCTGTCTAAAAAATCTTCCTGTTTTCGCTATTAGTTTCTTGTCTCAACTGTTCAACCTCTGTTTGCGCATAGGTTATTTTCCTGATGAATGGAAGGTTGCCAAAGTTGTACCTATTGCCAAGCCAGGTAAGCCTAGCAGTAGACCCGATAGTTATAGGCCGATTAGTTTACTATGTGGACTGTCAAAAATATTTGAAAAACTAAAGTGTATTACCTGCTAGACAATATGTTTTTAGACCTAATCTAAATTGCACGATTCCATGTAACTTGCTAAATAAACATTCAGTGGGGTTGGTCACACTTGACATTGAAGCTGCATTTGACACAGTCTGGCATGAGGGACTAGTATACAAATTAATAACTATTGAAACTATTGAAACTATCTTATACAAATAATCCAAAACTTTTAAAAGCAACGTGCTTTTTACATTGATATTAATGGTGATCAGTCTACTCAACGACACATTCTTGCTGGAGTCCCGCAGGGTTCATGCAAAGACACTAGAATAATATTTTATATTAAATAGAATAATTATTCTAGTGTCTTTGGTTCAGGGTTAGGGCCAATACTATTTAACATACATATATACACATGATATCACAAGTATCTTATTGTAAGCTGATGATGGTGCCATTTACACAGCTGGTATTCTATATAACGAAATCAGCACCACTATTCAAAACTATATTAATATACTAGAGAAGTACTATCATAAATGGTAGATTAAAATAAATCCTAACAAAACCAATGCCATCTTTTTCACTAAAAGAAGAAAATCTTGTTAAATACCTAATAACTGTCTACATATACTCCTGTACAATGGGTAAACAATAATCGATACCTGGGCATACATTTTGACAAAAAAATAACATTTCATTACCACATTGAGCTACAATTGATAATATAAATAAAATAATTCGTATAATGTTCCCAATTATTAATAAAAAATCAAAATTATCGACTGCAAATAAACTTACAATCTTTAAGACCATATTTAGGCTCTCATGTATGGAAGTTCCATCTGGGCGAAATGTGCACCAACACATATTAAAAAAGTTCAAATATGCCAAAACAAATTATTAAAATTATTATTGAATTTACCATATTATACCAGCACCATATCTGTACACAGTATGGCTGAAGTTCCAACTGTACAACAATATTTAAGCTTAGTTTAGTTTTTTAAGTTAGTTTATTAAGTTAGTCTTAAGAAATTTTCAAATCAAGATTTTTCTTCCCATTTTTCCTTGTAAATATAATATGTAAAAAATATTATGAATACAATCTTTAAAATATTCAGTTGAAAAGCGCATTAATGTTAAACTCTGTATAAAAATTATATATATTACTTCATAAGCACAATTAATAATAATAATAATATATTATTAATAAGGGAATAGTAATTCATGTGTATTTTTATGGTTATAATTTGTATTCCCCTATATTTGTATGTTTTCCTTGCAACACCAATATATTTATTGGTATATATATATATATATATAATAACGAGTTCGCGGTTGCAAGTTTTGAAAAAAATATAAGTTTTTATTTCAAGATAATGATACAACTTTGAATCGGAGTCAATTCACGTCTTAATGGTATAGTGGATGAATTAGAACTAAATCTGGAGTGTGAGTTGAACGCTTAGCAAACCCTTGGTCGACTTTTTTTATATGAGCTTGAAGGCTCTCCTCTCTATTCAAATGGGTTGCGCTCTTTAAGAGAGTTGCGCATGGAAAATTACCAGGATTTGTGCTGCGTAAGCTATTTGGTTGCTTAGTGGGAATGACGAATTTCGGCATCGGCGGATGTTTATGTCTATGAATCAATTGTTTATGTTAACGCGGCCGAAATTGTTATTGTCACCAAGAGCTTGGGATCTGACTTATGTGTTAGGGCAAATGGATTGGGTGGGTGTGATCAAGTGGTACATATGTACTGTGTGTGTGCTGTGTGTGTGTGACAAAGTGTTATACTATGGTACATATGCTACTATATATATTCGCAGTTGCTAGGCAGACAATTTGTTGGTAACAACAATAACAACGCAACATTTTCGTTGTAATTTTATTTTTTTGTCGTGATCGAAAAATGTCTGATACGGATATGTCTATTCGGGCTCTAAATGAATCCCCAAGTGAAGTGGAATTTTACCGAGCCAAAGCCCAATCTATTTTGCGGCAAATAAACTCGATGAAATTGTATTTAAACGCTGATCAGCTTAATTTACAGCTTGATTTACTGGCGCGAGTGGAATGCAAGTCGACTCACTGAAGACTCGCATGAAGCATCACTCATTATTGAACATGAATCATGACGCATCCGCACAACACACTTCATTTTCATCTCCGTCATGCGACCCAAACTTGAGCTCTCTCATTGCCACCTACTTCAGCAACATTAGTATCACGTTCTCATTCATCATCGCAACTTGATCATCAGTTCTCAAACCCTACTTTTTATTAAAATTCATAACTTCTCGCTTAGTTAGTCACTTGCATTTGAATCATAGAAGATCGCGAGCATCGATTTCTGTGATCGGAGAATCTTTCATGATCTCTAATAAAGCAGTCGATATTCTTGCGCAATTACGGAAAGCAAGCTATCATGCTTCATTCGCAGCTGTTGTGACTCACAGTATCACGGATTATCAATATAAATGCAATATCATGGAGGATACCATAAACCATTTCGCTTGCTGATCCTTATTTCGATCAATCATAATGAATTGACCATTTAATTGGTGCTGGTCTGTTTTTCGAAATAATTTCTATTGACAAATGTATTTGGACAGGAAGTGGCCTGCTCTTCAAAACACCAAGCTTGGTTAGATAGTATCTAAAAGTATGTCGAGTATGCCAAATCATAAATCGAGTTTAGCAGCCATCATTAAAGACCCTGCTGATCATACTTTACTTAGTAAGCCGATTTTGGAAAATTGATAACTTAACTTCGGCAAAGTCATCTTTGTTGCGGGAAGACTTGTGATGCGAGCAACTTTTCACAAAGTCAGGCTAAGGAACTACTCTTGCGAGGCCACTTTTCAATTCGTAAATGGCTTTCAAATGAGTCAGCAGCTCTGGAAGAAGAGCCTAACTGTGACAAGGAGCAGTTAATCAGTTAACTTCGCCAAGGCATTGGGATCAGCTTCAGATCAACTTTTATTAAATTTTTCTCAAATACCGACCAATCATCGACCCACCAAGCGGATTGCATTGTCAACAACACCCAAATCATAGGATCCACTTGGTCTAATAACTCCGATTGTCACGATATCTAAGATCTTTCTGCAATTTCTATGGAGTGCTAACGTGGATTGGAATGACGCATTGCCAAATCCAAATTTTTCGTCATGGGGGGAGTTGACCTCACAGTTATCGGTCATACAGAACTTAAAATTTTAACGATTCATAATGCAGCCTAGGACTTCCGTTGAGTTGCAAGGATTCTGCGATGCTAGTATATCAGCTTATGGGGCGTGCTTTCACTTGCGAGCGGAGACTAATAGAAAATCAAAGTCCCCCGAGGGAGTTAAGCCTACTCGTATCATACAGAATTGCCGAAATTCAGGAGATGACAAAAGACATGACTTGGCATCACGTTTCGACAAACTTAAGCCTGGCAGACATCGTATCGCAACGATATACCCCTTTGGATTAACAGGCCTCCATTCCTTCTGCAAAGCCCGTCGAATTGGCCGTCCCTGTTAGATGCAGTAAAGGATCTGCCAGAGCGCCGTTCTGTGGATCTAATTGGAACCGCCTGCATTGACAATGCATCGAACTGCAAGTTCCTCAACTCTTTCGACAAGTTGCAGCGTGTATTTGAATACATTCGTTTCATTTCAAATTGCAGAGCCAAATCTATGCCATTAAAGGGCCGTCTTTCAGTGGAGGAAATGAGCTTGTGAACTGTATTTCTTCTGAGGAGCAGAACTTTCTTACTCTCATTCTGGATACTTCCCTTATCACATTCCGTACTCTCATTCAGGTTATTTTTTATTTCACTTTTCTTACTCTCATTGATGAACCTTTTCTTATTATTCGACTTCCTTATCACATTCCGTACTCTCATTCAGGATCATATTTATTTCGTCTACGATTCATCTCTGGCGACAATGAATTTTGTATTATTTACAAAAGTTTTAATACATAGTATTAAACCATTTGATACATAACCAACTAAAATGGTTTTGTATGACTTTTCATCAAATTTTCATTTTCTATTTAGTATTCACTAAAAATAGAGGATTACCGATGCCACGTGCCTTATGTCTGCAACAGCTGACTTTACAGCTGTCATTTTTTAACATAAGACGTTAATTTAAAATTTCCGTTACACTAAATAAAGCTTTTATCAATTCTTAACCCATAAGAACCAAATTTCAAAAAATTCGAAAAAGTTGAAAAAACAAATTTATGCCAAAAAACAGGTCAAATTCCCCATAGTGCATAGTCTCCGTATTTTCTTTATATGTCTTTGGTATACATATCTTCTCGTGCCAATTTTGCGTTCTTACTATATTTATATTTCAAATATTTCGTCTTTTGTCAGTCTTCGACTATCTCTCGTTGCGAGCGGACGCCTCTTATCTCCCAACAGCGGTTAGCGATCGGTCTCTGTTCTTATCTGGCCCACGTGGTCCTTAATTTTCATACCTCTACTTCTAAAGTTATTGCATTGATTTTTCAAAACACTGCGTAAAGAAATACTCAAAGTTATATAAATCCAGAAGCTCCATTATGGCCTCCAAACCTGGGCGACAACCGGTTTACACCGCTTGCCATCAGCCCCCCATCGAAAAAAAGAAGACAACCCCAAAAGCTGGATATTGCATTTCCTGACAAGCCTCAGTCAACAATCCTAAGTATATCATAATTGCCTCCACCAACACCGAAAAGACAATCTCCCAATTTTCATGCTTTACCGTCCATCGTGCCTTAAAAATGATCTCTAAAAACATCGTGTCAATTTCGAACCTCAGAGACGGAAATTTACTAATGCCAATCGAAAATCGAAATCTCTTGGCACTCTGTTAAAGTTCGCGAGTATACACCAAACCCTATGCGTTGCAAGTCTTGCCAATTGCTCGGCCACACGGCCAAACATTGCAAAAATTCTCCCCGCTGCTCTGATTGCTCCCTTCCACCACACACTCCAACTAAATGCACAAAAATCAACTGTGCCAATTGTTCTGGTCAGCACTCGGCCTCTTCCCGACAATGCCCAAAGTACCAAGAACTACAGGAAATTCTAAGAATTAAAATCGTTAAAAAATGCACTATGCGTTAAGCGAAAACAATATTCAAGACAACATAACACACTTCGGTTATCACCGCTTTATACTCATCAGTAGCCAAAACAACACATCAACGCAGCGATAACGCAAACCAAAACAAAAATTACAAAATTATTAACGCGTCCATCGACGTAGCCCCGAAAAACCACAGCTCTCATTCCCCTTCCCCTTCCACCATTCCCCAGTCCCCTATTCCCAGTTCCCTACCAATCTAAACAATCGAATCTAAGCAAATATAACCTATCCCCTGCATCATTTGAACTATATCAAAAAATTCATGCAGAACATAATACAAAAAGCTCATCAACATCTTCTATTCAAAATAAATCAACATTGCATAAAAATATTTTAAATACCCAAAAACCGAACAATGAACCTTCCGACGAATCTATGAGCAATTTATAATTTCGTAATCCACAAATTACCTCAAGTCTAACAAAATAATATCCACCTTATCTTTCCGCTAATGTCCACTACACTAGTTCAATGGAATATGAATGGTTACTTTAACAATTACCACAAGCTACAACTCTTGATTAACGATACCAACCCGGATTGTTATTTGTCTGCAGGAATCTCATCTTAATGCTTTCCTAACGAATATAGCTTCCCCTAAGCAATGTACTGGATATTTCTATAACTTTATTTCTAATACCTATACCAAGCATACCTATGCCAAGTGTCAGCATACTCGTCCGTAAAGACATTCCGCACAGACCTATAACAATAAATGGTAGTACATGCTCTATAGGTATTAAAATCCTAGCTCTACCCAATATCTGTATTTTTAATACATACATACCTCCATCTCAATTCGTAGCAGCCAGCGAAATTTCTAATATAGTGGATCTCACTACCAAACCAATCGTATATGTTGGCGATTTCAATGCCTGGAGTCCAATGTGGGGGTCCCCCTCATATAACTCTAAAGGACATCAAATTGAAGAAGTCATAAACAATTCAATCTTAACTGTCCACAATGACGGCTCCGCCACCCACCATTCCACTCACAACTCTTTCACGTCTATTGATCTTACATTTGCCTCCGCATCACTGCTTCCTTTCTGTCCGTAAAAGACTCCCTGTATGGGAGTTATCACTATGCCATAATTACAGATATCTATTCGCAAATAAATAGTAAAACCCTACCCCCACCACCAAAATTTATGATGGATAAAGCCGATTGGGATCTGTACCGTACCCTCTGTAGAGATAGCTTCAATTTTCCTACAACCAACGACTTAAATCTGTTCTCCGCTAAAATAATAAAATGTATTAAAGCGGCAGCCAATGTAGCAATTACGCAAACCAAACCATCTCTACGTCCGAGAAGCGTTGCTTGGTGGAGCCAAACGCTCTAAGATCTTAGGCAACCAAAGCAATCCCTTTGGCATGCATACAAACAAACTCGAAGCACCGCTGCTCTGATCTCTTACAGAAAATCCAATGCCCTATTCAAGTACAGATCAAAATTAGCTAAAAGGAAATCCTTCGAAAAATTCACAAGGAACATAAGCCCCCAAGCATCTACAAAGAAGACTTGGGCCGACCTAAATCGCCTAATAGGTAACTCCTCGAGTTCCCTCAGAACAATGAAGCATAAAAATGTAGAGCTACATCACTCTGTAGACATTGGCGATGCTTTTGGGGACTTTTGGTCGGACTATTCTACGGACGACAATTTCTCCCACCAATACAAGACCCTTAAAGAAAAATTCCTGTCTCAGGAATACAATCCCACTAAACTGTGCGCTGCAGCTGTAGACCTCGACTGCAACTTCACCATTAGTGAGCTTGAATATGCCGTTCAGTATGCGAAAGGGAAAACACCCGGTTTTGACCGTATTTCCTATACAATGCTTAAGCAGCTACCTTCCGAAGCTAAACACCGCCTATTAGAAATGTATAACACAATGCTCGCTCGGGGCTCCTACCCCCATGTGTGGAAATCCGCCATTATTATACCAATTCTAAAACCTAATAAGCCAACACACGAAATTACATCTTTTAGACCTATTTCCCTCCTTCCATGTTTACGCAAAACACTTGAAAAAATGTTAGCCAAAAGGCTTATGTGGTTTATTTCTAAACATAAACTTATCAGCTGCATTTAAACAACAGCATAGCACTCTTGATTCGCTTTTGCAACTACACCATTATGCATCTGACGCCCTTTCTACCAAAAATCATGTTACCATACTGGCAACTGATTTTGAAAGGGCGTTCGATCGCGTAGGGGCGCTTACAGTATTGGATCAACTTTCCCGGTGATAGGGATAGGTCAAAAGACCTTCAACTCGACGAAGGCTTTCATGACCAATCGCTCAATCCGAGTCAGAGTAAACAACACTCTATCCAAATTATATTCCCTCCACAGTGGCATCCCCCAAGGATCGCCTCTCTCTGTGGTATTGTTCATGATTGCCTTCCAGCCCTTTAATAACATTATTCTAAGATATAAACAAATTAAACTCTCAATATACGCAGACGATGACATAATTTTTAGCAACTGTAAGAACACTACTGCACTAAATAATAAGTTTAAAGAAATGCTGAACGAAGTTCAAATCTAAGGCAACACTTCCGGTGCAACCCTCGCTATAAGCAAATGTATAATTTTCCATATCTGTAAGAAACAACGCTGTACATACCCACAATTAGCTTTTAATAACATAGATATAGAACGCGTTCCTTCCCTTAAAATCGTCGGCATAATAATCGATAAGAGACTCACATTTAAACAAAATTGTAATGAACTTAGGATAAGTCTCAATAATAGACTTAACATTATTAAATTCAACTAACTACAACTAAGCGTTTACCCATCCACCCCACAACACTTATTCAAGAGACAAGAGCTTTGTTGCTGTCCAAAATTGATTACGGCCTCCCTCTATATGGGTGGTGCGCTCCATCTAATTTAAAGAAAATCTTGCCTCCCTATCACGCTGCCATTAGGCGCAGCATTGGTACATTCCCAACGACCCCAACTAAATGCTTATTGGCTGAAGCAGAACTACCAAACATTAAAGACAGAGTCGCCCGAGCACCTTCAAACTAATACCAAAACTCATGTGCTCAACGAACTCTACCCTTCACAAAGACTTTCAAATTGCCTTGAAACATCGTCGGAAATTCAAGATCCAATCTCCGATACGAAGATGCAAGTTATCCAACCCACGATTCAGGGGCCCTTACCCAATTTATAAACAATTTTTCAAAATCCAATCTCAACGATTGATTTGCCTTGGATCCCAAAGTCGCACTTCGCCGGCTTGTAAATAAACCAAACTTAACGTAAACACAGCTCCCTCTTGATCGAATTTAACGTAAACACAGCTTCCTCTTGGAGACCAAAGATATTGCGCATTGGGGACCAACTTATTGCGTATCAATCAAACTGCAATGGTCAGCATAATTGAATTTCACAACGCAATGGAAAGATTTCAAAGCTTTTGGCTCTCTTCCTAACGAAGTTTCCAGAGCGTCTCCTAAAAGAACATTTCTCCAAAAAGAAAAGCCTCTGGCCGAGGTTGATTGGGATCCGATGAAGAATCAAAAGATCAGTCTTCATCGGGCGACAAGCGAGAATGGTTAATAGAATCAATCTGTAAAAGTAAAGTGACTAGTAATAGTGGATTAGCATAACGGATTATCACCAAATATTGTAATTGAAAAACGTTTGAAATAAAAAATATATTTTTTTATAAAATTTGTACGCAACAAATTTAATTGGCGCCCAACGTGGGGCAGCGTCTAAAAAATTCCAAAAAAATTATTAACGAACAATAAGTTAAATAAAAACGGGAATCGCGCTGCCAACACTCAAAACCCACCAAATCATAATTCAGTGATCGCGATAAAAAAAACTGGCAATCAATTAATGCAATAAACCAGTTTTAATAATCCGACACAAAAAGGTGATAGTGGTAACAAATTCAATTGGCAAACAATTAATGAAATAAACCAATTGAAATTTCATTATATATAAAAGGTGGTCCAAAAAAGTTAAAAGCACTATTACAAGTACGCTATAAAATCATCAAATCAGAACCCAAACAAAAGTGAATCATCGATTAAAGAAGAGCCCTTGAACACAGTGAATTAACAAATATAAAAACAACAAGTGGAATAAAAAATATAAAAAAAAAATCTCAACAGACTCACACGGAAAACTTAAATAATTAAAATGCAACCCAAAGAAGCAAGGAAGAACCACAAGTCATCACCATTCTACACTCTCTGCCATCAAACAAAGACCGGAAGTCAGCAGCTAGGAAAACAGCGTGAGCAGATAATTAATTATACTTTAACTTAATAAAATAACACAAATAGAAATACAAAATTTAAGGTCAGAGAGCTAGGGCAAATAAACCATACTTCACCGAAATTGTACAAGTTTACAAGCAATCTATCTGAGTAATTAATCTGGTGAATTTATTAAATGAATTAAAAAAAAAGATTATTTTAAAACGTCAACTGGAGGGTCAACCCCAACCACTTCCACTAACAAAATGGCAACTGGAAGTTTAACCCCTTCCACTTCTGTGGGCAGCGTGGCCAACGCAAGTAATCTTACCATTGAATTAATTAATCGATTAATCAATGTTCAGTTAAGCGAAGTAACAAAAAAAATCGAGGGCTTAGAAGGGCAATTATTAGCCAACAAGCATGAGGTAGAAGATTATAAAGTACAGACCATAGACACATACGTGAAATGCGATACAACACTAGAAGTAATCAAATCAGTACCAAACTTCACAGGGGAGGCATCCCAATATGTAGGATGGAGAGAAGCGGCAGAAACTGCCATGGGACTGTACAAAATTCAAAGCGAGCAATACTTCATTGCTCTAACCATCCTTAGAAACAAAATCATGGGAGCAGCTCATGACGCGCTCACCAACCATGGTACGGTTTTAAACTTTCAAGCGATACTCTTAAGACTGGATTTTATTTACAATGATAATAGACCGATCTACGTTTTGGAAGCTGAACTGAGTATCCTTAGACAAAGACGGCTGACCATCACCGAGTTTTACAACGAGGTGAACAAAAATGACTCTATTAATAAAAAAGACAATAATAACGTACGGAAAGGACAGCGAAATTACTAAAGAAACAAACAGGATCATCAGAAGCAATGCTCTCAGGATCTTCATCTCCGGATTAAATGGATCCATTGCGGAAACGTTGTTTTCACTAAACCCACCTGATTTACCCAACGCATTGGCAAAATGCCAAGAATTAGAATCAAATAATTTTCGGGCACATTTTGCCAACAAATATTACGGATTCAGAAACGAAAACAGAAACCCGGGAAATAACCTGAGACTTAACCCGGTAAATACCAAACCATTCAACAACTCCCCAAATAAGCCAAACAACAACTGGGGAAACAACCACAACAATAATTGGCCACAAAATAGAAATCCTGGCCCAAACAACTACGGAAACACCAATTTCAATGCTAAATATCAACCTCAACCAGTTCCAATGGAGGTCGATGTATCCTGGAATAACCAAATAACAACTATCCCCGCCCGGGCAATAACTTCAACAGAGGATACAATAACAACAATGGACAAAATCACAATAATTTCCAGCAGAGAAATTATAATAACCAAAACCACGTTCAAAAAACGGAGCGGCCCTTCCCATTGAAGAGGGAAGCCACCGGAACAGTGAGCCAGCCGGCTCAAAAGGGAATGAGGATCAACAACATCGATGAGGAATATTTTTTAGAGCAGGACTCCTCAGAGGACTGCCACACCTATTAAGAGTAGACCCCAAAACGAAGAAAAAAAATTCAACGTGTTAATCGACACGGGAGCTTTCTCTTGCTATGTTAGGAAGGGGATATACGAAGATAGAAAAGAGTTAGCAATTTATAAACGGGTATCCAGCAATTTATAAACGGGTATCCACTGTTCATGGGTACTCGATTATAAAATATTACTACCACATAACAATATTCAATGTGAAGCGTCTTTTCTATGAGCTAGAAGGGCTAGAATCAGATCTGCTAGTTGGCTACAATTTGTTAAAAAGAATTGGAGCCAAAATAAATGTGGAAGAAGGTACGTTAGAATACAGTAGCAAAAATGAAAAATTACTGTATTGTGACGACAAGATTAAAAAGTAATAACACTCTTCCATTAAGGGAATACATAATAAAAAAATACTTTGACAACCAAAAGGTGAATACCACAGAATCAATTATCGTAGAAGGAAGTTTGTGTAGCTCGGGATCGGAGTGTCCTGAGCAAGCCAGCGTTGAATTATCCGCTAACAAGAAAATGAAAAGTTTGGGAAAAAATAAACCCAAACACGCCGACGATGATAATTCCGTCAAAACACAATTGAAAAGTTTAGGAAACAAAAAACCCAAACACGCCGACGATGATAATTCCGTCACAGGGAATATAAACAACTTAACAACTTCAAATCAGGCTGAAGATTTGGAGTGTAAGGTTGTAGAAATAATTGAAAAAGAACATTCTAATATTGATATGCAATTTCCTTTTCGGACAGACATTAGAGGTGAAATAAATACTGTCCATGACAGACCTATTTATAGTAAACAATACCCTTACCCAATGTCCACCTCTGATTTCGTCAATAAAAAAATCCAGAGACTACTAGACGAAAACATTATAAGGCCGAAAAAAAGCCCTTATAATTCACCAGTACTAGTGGTGCCCAAAAGTACCCCAAAACACCGTCTAGTTCACGACTACAAAAAGTGAATGAGAATACCATACCAGACAGCTACCCGATGCAAGATCCATCGGTGATACTATCTAACCTAGGAAAATCCAAATATTTTTCTACCATTGATTTAGAACCCGGCTTTCATCAAATTCTGATGAAGGAATCAGATATTGAAAAGACAGCCTTTTCAATAAATAATGAAAAATATGAATTTCTACGTTCGCCCTTTGGCTTAACGAGAATTTCAAGAATTTTCCAGAGAGCAATGGACGATATACTGAGAGAGCAAGTTGGTAAAACTTGTTACGTATATATGGACGATATAATCATTTTCTCGAACACCATCGAGCAGCAATATTCCGATCTAGTCCGAATAATCGAAATCTTACAAAAAGCCAACATGAAGATTTCATTAGAAAAGTCCAAATTCTTTGTGAGAAAAGATATCTACCATAATGAGATATCCCATTCCCCAAAGCATAAGAGAACTTCGCAGCTTTTTAGGTCTCACAGGCTATTACCGCAAGTTTGTTCAAAACTACGCGAAAATAGCCAAGCCTCAACAAAATATCTAGGAGGGGACAACGGAAAAATAACTAGAAAAATGTCATCCAGCCATAAAAGCTTTTAATGAGCTGAAAAACAACCTAGTAGCACAGGTAGAATTATTTCAACCTGACTACAATAAAAAATTCACTCTGACTACTGATGCGTCAGATGTAGCCATTGGAGCAGTTCTATCTCAAGACAATAGACCGATAACCTTCATCTCCAAAACCCTCAATAAAATTGAGCAACTATACGCTAAAAAATAGCTGTTAGCTATACTTCTGCTCAATTCAAATCCTTTGCGCAGAGATGTGGCTTATCTTTGCATTACACCGACCCCAGACACAGCACTTCAAACGGGCAGGTAGAACGAGCACACTCGACGTTGACTGAACTAGCGCGCTGCATAAAAGAAGAATTCAATTTGTTAGATTACCCCGAAATAATTATCAGAGCAGCTAAAAAATACAATCAAAGTATTCATTCCATACTAACCAGAAACCGTTCGACATTTTATACAATAAAGTTAAACACGAGAATATGCCACAGGTATTAAAAAACACTCAGACAAAAATGTTAGAGACACATAACAAGGACAGAAAAGAAAAAAAATACCATGTAGGACAAGTAGTATACGAAAAAAAATATGGGGAACGAAATAAACTAAAACCAAAATATAAAAAGCAGGTCGTCAAAGAAAATCTAGCAAGATAGTAATTAATAACAGAAACAGAATTATACACAAGGACATAATAAAGGACACATAAGTCATAATAAATTTTACTTTACAGAAAAATGCACCTTGTACTACACTTAATATCATTCATACTGGCGGTCAAAACAGAAATAATCGACTACTCGAACCATGACTTCTTCCTATACAAAGACAAAAAAGATGTACTGACGTACGAGACATACGCTGACCTATTTCATGTTACCAATTTGAGCCTGTACAGAGAAATCATCGACTTAGAATCAGACTACACAAGTAAGGACAAAAACATAAGGTCCCAATGGGAAATAAAATATGACTTGCAAGTAATAGAATTATTTTTGGCACAATTATTAACATCTCGACCCAAAAGGGGAATAAACGAGCTAGGCACCATTTGGAAGTGGCTAGCGGGAACCCCAGATCATGACGACTTTATTCGAAATCAAGATTATTTATTTATTTAACAAATTAAATCTAATATACAATACTAAACCTAATAAATTTAATGAGTACTAGCTACGGGGGCCTTCGACTCGAAACTTGTGGGTTATTACTTATATAATGCAGTTAGCTTTTTGGACAAATTTGTTAATTTTTAAGATATTTTTAAAAGAGGGGTTACATAAACAATTTGAGGGACTATGTGTACCAAATAATAGAGATCTAACTGAGCGTAATCGACTGCAGGCGTCCAGAATATGGTCAACGGTGAGCTCGTCCCCGCATAGTTGGCAAGTTGGTCGCGCCGTTCCCGTCAGTATGTGTTGGTGTGTGGATTGTGTGTGCCCGATGCGTAAGCGGATGAAGGTCGCGCATTTCCGTTTGTGTACGTGCGGTGGTGGCTTGAAACTGATGCAATTTGGGTTTATGATCTGATGCCTGTGCATGAAGAGTGCCCATTCGGAGAGTTTCTTTTCTTTGAGGTATAGCTGAATACGACTTTGTATATCCTTGCAGTTAAACGGAGTGAAAAGGATTGATGGTGTAAGTCTTATCTCTTAATTTCCATGGATTCCTGATGACTGGAAACCCAGAGTAAGGTGATTTTTGTTGGATGAGAAATTAAAATGTGCCTAATTTCTTGTGATGTGGGGTCATTGTGATTCCAGTTGCGTATAGCGGAAAGAGAGGAGAGGATAACAGAGGATAACAGATAACAGATTTACCAGCGTTTTTGGAGGCGACTTGGCATGCTTTGAGAACGGCGAAAGCTTCAGCTGTGAATATGGAGTTGTACGACGGGAGCCTACCTCCTGCAATTATTTTACGGTTGCAGTCAACAACCGCAAACGTGGTTGAGTCGGTGACTTTAGAGCCGTCGGTGTAAATCCAGGTTTTCTCACCAAGATCTTCTTGTGCACTCAAAAAACGTTTTTGGTATTCTAAGCAGCATGTATCCTTTTTAGCAGCGTTGTAAATTTGCAAGTTTATGTTTGGCTGTTTGGAACCCCAATGAGGGGATTTGAAGGACCTCCTGGGCTTAGGCAGGGGGAGGTCAAGTTCCTTGATGTAGTTTGCGCAACGTCTTAGAGTGGATATGCATTTAAATTTCCGTTTTTGCTTGAAAATAGCTCCGAGGTCTTTGGTTAACAGGGAGTTCGACGTGATGTACAGCTTCGGGATAAGCATCATTTTAGTTTCTTCTACGCGTGATCGGATACTCGGTAGACCGGATTCTGCCAATGTGCACGCTACTAGAGATGTGAGAAAAGCGTGAATGGCGGGACGAACCGCTCCGTGGTATGAGGCTTGTAGCTTTTTTAAGTGCGATTTAGCACACCAACCGAAGATTGGCAGACCATAGTCAATTTTGGATAGCATTAAAGCGCGCGTAATATCTATGAGAGTCTTAATGTGTATGCAAAAATAGCACCACGAATAGCACAATAATTTTGAAAATAAGATATTAGAATATTGTAATTAATATATTATCGCCATGTAATTAATATAATATATCTTTGTCAAAAAGAGAGAGAGAGATCCGGTCACTTCATGGTTCTTTATTTGAATGAATCTTCTGAGCTGATTTTGGGTTCAGCTAACCCGCACATATATTGCTTATCTCTATATATTTCTGAATTGCATTTATACATATACATATGTATGCAGAAGGCATGCATATGTTTATGTATGGCTTGACCACTTGAGCTGCAAAGTGCATGCTCAGCATTCCCAGGCTCCGCGATCGGCTTATGTATAAGCGTTCGATCATATTTCTTGGGCGCTGGAATGCTTATATTATTGTTGTTGGTCATTTTGGGTATTTGTATGTCTTTATTTAGTCTGGCACAATGTGACTATGTACAAACGTTAAGACATACCCATTCTTTGATATATGGAAGGGTAGATATGCTACAATATATTACAACTAACCATTTCAAAAATTTAGAAGTATCAAAATATGTCAAATCAAACAATTCAGAACTCACGTTCGATAATATCAACATATTAAATCCATTAATACAAATCCATAAATCCATTCCAATCACATTTATATTATTAGTATAAATCATTATATACTTAATAACGAAATTATTGATAAGAATCAAACAAATTGTAACCAAGCAAAAACGGCCAGAACCAGCTCAAGCAAATACTGAGGAGGGGGAGAGTTATCCAACCTATGATTCAGGGTATCTTACCCAATTTATAAACAATTTTTCAAAATCCAATCTCAACGATTGATTTGCCTTGGATCCCAAAGTCGCACTTCGCGACTTACTTAACGTAAACACAGCTCCCTCTTGATCGAATTTAACGTAAACCCAGCTTCAAACTGCAATGGTCAGCATAATTGAATTTCACAACGCAATGGAAAGATTTCAAAGCCTTTGGGTCTCTTCCTAACGAAGTTAGGAGCGTTTCGAAAGAGAACATTTCTCCAAAAAGAAAAGCCTCTGTCCGAGGTTGATTGGGCTCCGATGAAGAATCAAAAGATCAGTCTTCATCGGGGGACAAGCGGGAATGGTTATTATAATCAATCTGTAAAAGTAAAGTGACTTGTAATAGTGAATTAGCATAACGGATTATCACCAAATATTATAATTGAAAAACGTTTGAAATAAAAAATATATTTTTTTATAAAATTTGTATGTAACAAATTTAATTTGCATACAATTTATGAAAAGTTACAACATTGAAACACCCTATCGTTGGAATAAAGCCATCCCGTCGCCCCCTTGAAAATTACGTTCCACGTCGATCGACACTACACTTCACAATTTTCAAAAATCTGAGACAGTGTTTAAACAGCTATTTGAGGAAGCTACCCATAAATACGCTGATCGGAAATGGCTGTACACAGACGGCACAAAGTCCGACGCAACAACCATATCTGCAGTAGTAGATGAATGCGGATCAATTGTTTCATGGGGTCAGCTACCCCACCTCTTCTCGGTTTTTACCGCTGAAGCCGTAGCGATCATGAAGGCAATTAAATTTGCCCTCGAAGTCAAGGAAAGACATATTATCTGCAGTGATAGTCTGTCCACCCTGGAAGGAGTCCAAAACTTCTACAACAACAACAACAACAACATTAAGCTATTATGGGTCCCAGCTAAATAGGAATTAATGGAAATGATGTAGTGACCAACTTGAGCTTTACACTGCAATAACTCTTCAAGACACCCTCGCCCTAAATTATAGCAGCTTTTGTATGACCCAAAAAGCGCGAGAATTGTCTAAGACCAATCAGGACAGAATATGATCGTACGATTGTACAGTTAGGGAAAAGAAAGCCAATAGCATGCAGCTTCCCAGAGCTTAATTCATTAGCAGATAATACCTCTAGGCGAGCGCTCACAATTTTTGACGCTGCCCAAATAAACTATACATACACGTGGAGATATAACTTAATTATATATATATCCAATCCCATAAAAACAAGAGTGGGATATTTCAATACATTTCCGTGTGTGATTTGTGTGAAAGTGGAAAGGGATTTCGACCCCAAGGCGTAAGGACGGCCAAGGCCTATATAAGGGCATTTGGGTGCTCTACAGCCGACATATTTTACTAGCTAAATATAAACAAGAATGAAGAGTTAGAGAATGACTAGGATAATTAAGCGTAGGCTAAAATTTGTTAGTTTGTAAAAGAGATTTAATGGAACAGCTTACTAATCTGAATTTATATAAATGGAATTATAATTGAAGATATATTGAAAAAGGATGAATTGCTTATAAATAGATTTATTGGTTTGTCGAGTACTTATGTTGAACACTTTCTTAAACTTGGCCCAGGGACAATGTAAATATTTTAAGTAGCATTGTCATGGTAGGGAGGGTAAAGACTTAGGGAATTATTAACATCCAAAATTCACAATACTTATCAGAATCTGTAGCTTATCTTCACACGTGTCGGCGTGTATCCGTAGTATCAACATTAAGTCATTTCTTTTATTAATCGATAGTCCAGTTTTGAATATTGTTTTTGAATAAGAAGCACTTATTAAATAAAGTAGCGTTTCGTACTGTCCTAAGCTAAAAGAACCACGACCTACGGCGAGCTAGACCCGAGCATAGCAAGAGTGCGCATCCCTAGCGAAGGAAGTACAAGGTCCTCTTCATTAGTAATTTCAACCCACTATTAAAAGACCAGCTAGTTAAAATCTGTCGAACTACGTACAGTACAATGAGTTAGCCGACAAAGCCGCTAAGCTAGCCAGTCGGGCTCCGTGCCATTCAATTATACCTGGAGTACAACAGGACATCTGGAAAAACATTATAAAGATATTGCTGGACATCGAGTTAAAAGAATGGTCATCTTTTAACCACTGGTACAAACAATTCAACCCAGACAAAAACGTTATCAATTTCCCTGCGACGTGCAACAAAAGGAAATGCGCCATCCTTACTCGATTAAAAACTGGACACACAAACCTCACACATAAGCACCTCCTCAACGGCGAAAGGCGAAAGAACTGCCTTTACTGCGGGACGACCTATCTGTCAAACACATACTAGATACATGCCGACATCATCATAACCCCAGAACAAACCTCTTCGGTCTTACGCCGCCATCAAATATATTAGCAAACCTAACATCAAACAACCCTAACCTTATAATATAAGGTTATCATTTCTTAAACAAATGTAAATCTATTCACCTAATCTAACATAACTACCTATATATTAAGTAGTTGAGTCGATGGCCACAGTAGCTAGTTACTTCGCACTTTAAATTAGTTATTATATTATACATTTTTGTTCATGTATAGTAATTAATATTGAAATAAATAAATAAATCGTCTTTTGTATTTTGGAAACACAGTGCGTTTTATCGTCACTGGACCACAAACACATGTGTGTTACTACGCATTTCTACGAACTACGCATCTAATTGTCAACGCCTAGCTTTTTTATGGCAAATCACTTGTCCAAAAGGTACAGAATAATCCCGCACGAACAATTCACTTTCACAAAATTAGTTTTTATGTGTTTTTCACACACCGATAATTTCACAAAATTCATATATAACATATATGCGTGTTCGGAAATTGAAATTCAGAATATTCGATCGACAAACTAGTCCTTCTTACACGAGCCTGTGCCCTTGCCGTGCTCCAGTTTAGTAGGATATTGTAAGAAGCTTTATTTAAAAAAAGTGTTGGTATTTGTCTGTCAATTGGAACGCTGTAAAAAGGCTGCAATTAAATCAAACGTCTACATATGTTGAGTTGATATTTCTAACTGGCTAACATGAAATTCACATATTCTAGTCTTATCTCTAACTAGGCCAACGCAGCGGCTATATGTTCCCCAGACATGGGAAAAGATCTTCGGGATCAATCGGGAATTTTCCATTGCACTACACTCCGAATCTTTATTCTAACGCTCAAGCGATGTTTATTTTAAGATATAGACAGACAAATGTTTGACATTGCTGCAGCGGTTCAATCTAAAATTAATTTAATACAATACGATTCTAAATATCCGTGTTCATGTGTGAACATACGCTGTGATCAACTTTAAAAGCATGAAGTTGAGATTAGGCTTTATGCGTTTTTAGATACAACGAGAGTGAATGCTATAGTCGAGTTTCTCTATACCCGATACTCAGCTAGTGGGAGTGCAACATTTATTTAATAGAAATTGGTATGAAAAATAATAAAATGCAAAAAAGGTTCACAAGTCAGTTTTGGGTGGCTTGTAGACTTTAGAGTGGTCGTGGCCAATATATTTTTGCTATAGCGATAGAAATTGGTACAATAAATGTTAATATGAAAATAGGCCAAAACATTTTTTTAAGGTGTGGGCCTAGCATTTTTGGGCGATCAGTGCAACCATCTGAAACAAACTTGCACTGAGTAATAGTTACTAGAATCTGCGTGCTTATCTGAGCCCTCTTGCTTTTATAATTCCCAAGATCACAGCGCTGTTAACGACCTTTTAACTAATCTAGTATAACTTAATTTTTTTATATTTATAATAACGAAAGGTTTATAAGTTTCGCCTTGTCAAAGCTATTTTTATTTATTTATTTACAAGATGCAACACAATTTTTAAAAGTCCCAAGAAAAAACTGATGACGTTAACGACTGAAAAGTGTCATCCAACTCTGTTGACCACTGTTATACGTTTTCGTAAAGTTTCATTGGCAACTTCTATCGATATGCTTACAACTTTTGGCCTCGTCCTCAAACTTTCCAAAAGTATTATGCGTATACGTTTTACAAATATTTGAATATTTAAATTTTTTTATTTGTATTGCCAATTTTTATCAATATTTTATGCCCTTCAACCGCAAAAAGCTGTCACACCCACAATTCTCAAAAATGTATTTTATTTGTATTATTTTGGTGTGGCAAAGTCATTTTACATTTCTCCTCACTTTCAATACCTAAGTAAAGATATCTTGTAGTCGAAGAACTAATAGAGTGACAGGAGTACAACCATAATAAAGGCTTTGGAAAACAACAAATAGAAAACCCAATTTGCAGCACCAACTCGAAATTTCACTAAAAATCCATGCAAAACACTTTGAAGCTCCAATTATATAATGTGCAAGTCCATTCTAGTTTAATTTATTGAAGTCATTGTCCAGATATAAATAATATATTTAGCAAATCTAAAGAAAATAGCAGATTGCTACAAAATTGAAAAAAAAATACACATTTGCCGTGTCGCCTATCCTTGTCGCTATGTAAGCCATATTTTTCAATTTTTAAAGAAAAAATAAGTTAAACAACTTTGGAAATACGGTTAAAGATGTTCAATCAAGCGCCTCAGTATACTATATTTGCACATACACATATACATACACTGATTCGAAATTTATCGGCCATCCATTAATTACCGTGGAATTGAGTCTATTTGAATTTCCACCTTGCACTAAGTGCAACTTGTTCTTTGGCCAACACTCGTTAATTATTGACATTAATATTCGCATAATGAGTTAAGTTATGAGAGCAATTAGTTTTAAAAGGCAACAATTTATTCAAGTAATACAGATTTATTTATTTATTAATTGTAACTCCAATGTGGTAATGAAATGTTAGTTTTTGTCAAAATGTATGCCCAGGTATCGAATATTGTTTACCAATTGAACAGGAGTATTACATATAAGTTAACACCAGCCATGCGACCCCCCCCCCCCCCCCTCCCCCCGCGTATCACATAACTCCAATTGCAGCGGAGCTGGTCATCGTTCTCCAAGTAGGGCATTTCCTGCCTCATTGCTACTGCCGCCCCCCGCGCCAATGTCAGCACAGCACAACACAGCAATCAGCGGGATCAGCAGAATATTGACAACATCCCACGGAGTTGCTCGGCCAGCCCTGTGGAAACATTCACGTTGTGCCGTGTCAGCGTTCTTACAGCTAAGCTGAGGCTTCTCGCTGCCCGTCAATTGAGCGGCCTATCAATCTAATATCTGAAGCCCTACCAAAGGGACGTCCTACTGTCAACATCGCGAACTTCATTGTCCTCATCAATACGAAAATAAAAGCAATTTTAACGTTTAAGCGGAATATTTCAATGATTTTTAGGTAATGCCATCGCTCCTGCCGTAATGCGGGGGGCGCAATTATTTGTTTTTATTTCGGTATGAGAACCTTTGGAGAACAAATGTAAAACTGAAACTTAGGCAAGCTTCATCGGACCACGAAGCCGTCGCTGCCGCTGGAATGTCGGCTGAATGCTGCGTCAGCTTCTGCAGCGGGCGATCAGGCAGCTTGCGCGTGTGATTTTCGGGTTTCGGCTGCAACTTTGCCGCGACGGCAATAAGAAGTACTTATTAAATAAAGTAGCGTTTCGTACTGTCCTAAGCTAAAAGAACCCCGACCTACGGGGAGCTAGACCCGAGCATAGCAAGAGTGCGCATCCCTAGCGAAGGAAGTACAAGGTCCTTTTTATTAGTAATTTCCACCCACTATTAAAAGACCAGCTAGTTAAAATCTGTCGAACTACGTACAGTACAATGAGTTAGCCGACAAAGCCGCTAAGCTAGCCAGTCGGGCTCCGTGCCATTCAATTATACCTGGAGTACAACAGGACATGTGGAAAAACATTATAAAGATATTGCTCGACAACGAGTTAAAAGAATGGCCATCTTTTAACCACTGGTACAAACAATTCAACCCACACAAAAAGGTTATCAATTTCCCTGCGACGTGCAACAAAAGGGAATGCGCCATCCTTACTCGATTAAAAACTGGCCACACAAACCTCACACATAAGCACCTCCTCAACGGCGAAAGGCGACCGAACTGCCTTTACTGTGGGGACGACCTATCTGTCAAACACATACTAGATACATGCCGACATCATCATAACCCCAGAACAAACCTCTTCGGTCTTACGCCGCCATCAAATATATTAGCAAATCTAACATCAAACAACCCTAACCTTATAATATAAGGTTATCATTTCTTAAACAAATGTAAATCTATTCACCTAATCTAACATAACTACCTATATATTAAGTAGTTGAGTCGATGGCCACAGTAGCTAGTTACTTCGCACTTTAAATTAGTTATTATATTATACATTTTTGTTCATGTATAGTAATTAATATTGAAATAAATAAATAAATCGTCTTTTGTATTTAGGAAACACAGTGCGTTTTATCGTCACTGGACCACAAACACATGTGTGTTACTACGCATTTCTACGAACTACGCATCTAATTGTCAACGCCTAGCTTTTTTATGGCAAATCACTTGTCCAAAAGGTACAGAATAATCCCGCACGAACAATTCACTTTCACAAAATTAGTTTTTATGTGTTTTTCACACACCGATAATTTCACAAAATTCATATATAACATATATGCGTGTTCAGAAATTCAAATTCAGAATATTCGATCGACAAACTAGTCCTTCTTACACGAGCCTGTGCCCTTGCCGTGCTCCAGTTTAGTAGGATAATGTAAGAAGCTTTATTTAAAAAAAGTGTTGGTATTTGTCTGTCAATAGGAACGCTGTAAAAGGGCTGCAATTAAATCAAACGTCTACATATGTTGAGTTGATATTTCTAACTGGCTAACATGAAATTCACATATTCTAGTTTTATCTCTAACTAGGCCAACGCAGCGGCTATATGTTCCCCAGACATGGGAAAAGATCTTCGGGATCAATCGGGATCAATCGGCCGCTGGAATGTCGGCTGAATGCTGCGTCAGCTTCTGCAGCGGGCGATCAGGCAGCTTGCGCGTGTGAGTTTCGGGTTTCGGCTGCAACTTTGCCGCGACGGCATCTGAAGCAGCAGCGTTGTCAGCAAACTCAAGCTTGCGCGTGCTAACTCCTCCCCTACTAGTTTGAAACGCGTCTTCGGGTTTCTTCTTTCTCATTCAGGTGCCCAAAAGGAGTAGGAATAGGGCGATGAGTGCCAAGCCGCCATATGATCGTGAAGATAATCCTGTTCTAAGATCCCCGATATGGTGGAGATTCTTCATGGTTAGGTCATGTAGAAATGGGACGCTCAGATGTTTCCTGAAAAGGGTGACGTTGACCACGGCTGACGTGGATACAGCAGGTTTCTTCTTCAGGATGTATCCGTATTATCAACATAAAGTTATTTCTTTTATTAATCGATAGTCCAGTTTTGAATATTGTTTTTGAATAAGAAGTACTTATTAAATAAAGTAGCGTTTCGTACTGTCCTAAGCTAAAAGAACCCCGACCTACGGGGAGCTAGACCCGAGCATAGCAAGAGTGCGCATCCCTAGCGAAGGAAGTACAAGGTCCTCTTTATTAGTAATTTCCACCCACTATTAAAAGACCAGCTAGTTAAAATCTGTCGAACTACGTACAGTACAATGAGTTAGCCGACAAAGCCGCTAAGCTAGCCAGTCGGGCTCCGTGCCATTCAATTATACCTGGATAACAACAGGACATCTGGAAAAACATTATAAAGATATTGCTCGACAACGAGTTAAAATAATGGTCATCTTTTAACCACTGGTACAAACAATTCAACCCAGACAAAGAGGTTAGCAATTTCCCTGCGACGTGAAACAAAAGGGAATGCGCCATCCTTACTTGATTAAAAACTGGCCACACAAACCTCACACATAAGCACCTCCTCAACGGCGAAAGGCGACCGAACTGCCTTTACTGCGGGGACGACCTATCTGTCAAACACATACTAGATACATGCCGACATCATCATAACCCCAGAACAAACCTCTTCGGTCTTACGCCGCCATCAAATATATTAGCAAACCTAACATCAAACAACCCTAACCTTATAATATAAGGTTATCATTTCTTAAACAAATGTAAATCTATTCACCTAATCTAACATAACTACCTATATATTAAGTAGTTGAGTCGATGGCCACAGTAGCTAGTTACTCCGCACTTTAAATTAGTTATTATATTATACATTTTTGTTCATGTATAGTAATTAATATTGAAATAAATAAATAAATCGTCTTTTGTATTTAGGAAACACAGTGCGTTTTATCGTCACTGGACCACAAACACATGTGTGTTACTATGCATTTCTACGAACTACGCATCTAATTGTCAACGCCTAGCTTTTTTATGGCAAATCACTTGTCCAAAAGGTACAGAATAATCCCGCACGAACAATTCACTTTCACAAAATTAGTTTTTATGTGTTTTTCACACACCGATAATTTCACAAAATTCATATATAACATATATGCGTGTTCAGAAATTCAAATTCAGAATATTCGATCGACAAACTAGTCCTTCTTACACGAGCCTGTGCCCTTGCCGTGCTCCAGTTTAGTAGGATAATGTAAGAAGCTTTATTTAAAAAAAGTGTTGGTATTTGTCTGTCAATTGGAACGCTGTAAAAAGGCTGCAATTAAATCAAACGTCTACATATGTTGAGTTGATATTTCTAACTGGCTAACATGAAATTCACATATTCTAGTCTTATCTCTAACTAGGCCAACGCAGCGGCTATATGTTCCCTAGACATGGGAAAAGATCTTCGGGATCAATCGGGATCAATCGGCCGCTGGAATGTCGGCTGAATGCTGCGTCAGCTTCTGCAGCGGGCGATCAGGCAGCTTGCGCGTGTGATTTTCGGGTTTCGGCTGCAACTTTGCCGCGACGGCATCCGAAGCAGCAGCGTTGTCAGCAAACTCAAGCTTGCGCGTGCTAACTCCTCCCCTACTAGTTTGAAACGCGTCTTCAGGTTTCTTCTTTCTCATTCTGCGCTGGTATAATTTCCAGGTGCCCAAAAGGAGTAGGAATAGGGCGATGAGTGCCAAGCCGCCATATGATCGTGAAGATAATCCTGTTCTAAGATCCCCGATATGGTGGAGATTCTTCATGGTTAGGTCATGTAGAAATAGGACGCTCAGATGTTTCCTGAAAAGGGTGACGTTGACCACGGCTGACGTGGATACAGCAGGTTTCTTCTTCAGGATGTACCCGTAGTATCAACATAAAGTTATTTCTTTTATTAATCGATAGTCCAGTTTTGAATATTGTTTTTGAATAAGAAGTACTTATTAAATAAAGTAGCGTTTCGTACTGTCCTAAGCTAAAAGAACCCCGACCTACGGGGAGCTAGACCCGAGCATAGCAAGAGTGCGCATCCCTAGCGAAGGAAGTACAAGGTCCTCTTTATTAGTAATTTCCACCCACTATTAAAAGACCAGCTAGTTAAAATCTGTCGAACTACGTACAGTACAATGAGTTAGCCGACAAAGCCGCTAAGCTAGCCAGTCGGGCTCCGTGCCATTCAATTATACCTGGATAACAACAGGACATCTGGAAAAACATTATAAAGATATTGCTCGACAACGAGTTAAAATAATGGTCATCTTTTAACCACTGGTACAAACAATTCAACCCAGACAAAGAGGTTAGCAATTTCCCTGCGACGTGAAACAAAAGGGAATGCGCCATCCTTACTTGATTAAAAACTGGCCACACAAACCTCACACATAAGCACCTCCTCAACGGCGAAAGGCGACCGAACTGCCTTTACTGTGGGGACGACCTATCTGTCAAACACATACTAGATACATGCCGACATCATCATAACCCCAGAACAAACCTCTTCGGTCTTACGCCGCCATCAAATATATTAGCAAATCTAACATCAAACAACCCTAACCTTATAATATAAGGTTATCATTTCTTAAACAAATGTAAATCTATTCACCTAATCTAACATAACTACCTATATATTAAGTAGTTGAGTCGATGGCCACAGTAGCTAGTTACTTCGCACTTTAAATTAGTTATTATATTATACATTTTTGTTCATGTATAGTAATTAATATTGAAATAAATAAATAAATCGCCTTTTGTATTTAGGAAACACAGTGCGTTTTATCGTCACTGGACCACAAACACATGTGTGTTACTACGCATTTCTACGAACTACGCATCTAATTGTCAACGCCTAGCTTTTTTATGGCAAATCACTTGTCCAAAAGGTACAGAATAATCCCGCACGAACAATTCACTTTCACAAAATTAGTTTTTATGTGTTTTTCACACATCGATAATTTCACAAAATTCATATATAACATATATGCGTGTTCAGAAATTCAAATTCAGAATATTCGATCGACAAACTAGTCCTTCTTACACGAGCCTGTGCCCTTGCCGTGCTCCAGTTTAGTAGGATAATGTAAGAAGCTTTATTTAAAAAGTGTTGGTATTTGTCTGTCAATAGGAACGCTGTAAAAGGGCTGCAATTAAATCAAACGTCTACATATGTTGAGTTGATATTTCTAACTGGCTAACATGAAATTCACATATTCTAGTCTTATCTCTAACTAGGCCAACGCAGCGGCTATATGTTCCCCAGACATGGGAAAAGATCTTCGGGATCAATCGGGAATTTTTCCATTGCACTACACTCCGAATCTTTATTCTAACGCTCAAGCGATGTTTATTTTAAGATATAGTCAGACAAATGTTTGACATTGCTGCAGTAGTTCAATCTAAAATTAATTTAATACAATACAATTCTAAATATCCGTGTTCATGTGTGAACATACGCTGTGATCAACTTTAAAAGCATGAAGTTGAGATTAGGCTTTATGCGTTTTTAGATACAACGAGAGTGAATGCTATAGTCGAGTTTCTCTATACCCGATACTCAGCTAGTGGGAGTGCAACATTTATTTAATAGAAATTGGTATGAAAAATAATAAAATGCAAAAAAGGTTCACAAGTCAGTTTTGGGTGGCTTGTAGACTTTAGAGTGGTCGTGGCCAATATATTTTTGCTATAGCGATAGAAATTGGTACAACAAATGTTAATATGAAAATAGGCCAAAACATTTTTTTAAGGTGTGGGCCTAGCATTTTTGGGCGATCAGTGCAACCATCTGAAACAAACTTGCACTGAGTAATAGTTACTAGAATCTGCGTGCTTATCTGAGCCCTCTTGCTTTTATAATTCCCAAGATCACAGCGCTGTTAACGACCTTTTAACTAATCTAGTATAACTTAATTTTTTTATATTTATAATAACGAAAGGTTTATAAGTTTCGCCTTGTCAAAGCTATTTTTATTTATTTATTTTCAAGATGCAACACAATTTTTAAAAGTCCCAAGAAAAAACTGATGACGTTAACGACTGAAAAGTGTCATTCAACTCTGTTGACCACTGTTATACGTTTTCGTAAAGTTTCATCGGCAACTTCTATCGATATGCTTAAAACTTTTGGCCTCGTCCTCAAACTTTCCAAAAGTATTATGCGTATACGTTTTACAAATATTTGAATATTTAAATTTTTTTATTTGTATTGCCAATTTTTATCAATATTTTATGCCCTTCAACCGCAAAAAGCTGTCACACTCACAATTCTCAAAAATGTATTTTATTTGTATTATTTTGGTGTGGCAAAGTCATTTTACATTTCTCCTTCTCACTTTCAATACCTAAGTAAAGATATCTTGTAGTCGAAGAACTAATAGAGTGACAGGAGTACAACCATAATAAAGGCTTTGGAAAACAACAAATAGAAAACCCAATTTGCAGCACCAACTCGAAATTTCACTAAAAATCCATGCAAAACACTTTGAAACTCCAATTATATAATGTGCAAGTCCATTCTAGTTTAATTTATTGAAGTCATTGTCCAGATATAAATAATATATTTAGCAAATCTAAAGAAAATAGCAGATTGCTATAAAATTGAAAAAAAAATACACATTTGCCGTGTCGCCTATCCTTGTCGCTATGTAAGCCATATTTTTCAATTTTTAAAGAAAAAATAAGTTAAACAACTTTGGAAATACGGTTAAAGATGTTCAATCAAGCGCCTCAGTATACTATATTTGCACATACACATATACATACACTGATTCGAAATTTATCGGCCATCCATTAATTACCGTGGAATTGAGTCTATTTGAATTTCCACCTTGCACTAAGTGCAACTTGTTCTTTGGCCAACACTCGTTAATTATTGACATTAATATTCGCATAACGAGTTAAGTTATGAGAGCAATTAGTTTTAAAAGGCAACAATTTATTCAAGTAATACAGATTTATTTATTTATTAATTGTAACTCCAATGTGGTAATGAAATGTTAGTTTTTGTCAAAATGTATGCCCAGGTATCGAATATTGTTTACCAATTGAACAGGAGTATTACATATAAGTTAACACCAGCCATGCGCCTTCTTCTTCAGGACGCCTCGGTGGTTCACGTAACGGGTGCCATTTAGTGAGACGTCTTAAGTCGCGAGGAAAGTTCCCGCGATTATCTGTTTGTGCCCAATGCTGTCCACTACATTCATGGTCGCGTTGTTTATTACTGAAATGCCCTCTCCGATTACTATCACGGGCGCCAGATGACCGGGGCGTGTGACACATTGTGCGACCGTTCCAGATACCAGTTGTTGGATGCATGAAGTATTTTATAGTCTCTGCAGAAAGTGATGCTCACAGTAGCAGCGCAGTCACGTACAGCGAAGGTCTTTGTTCCGCAGTCGGCCACCGTATTACCCTCTTCTAGATCTAATGTTACGTTATTATGCTGGACAGGAGGATGTCTATTTTTTTACAGCTTAACAGAGGTTTAGGATATTTGATCAGAAAGTACAATAATTCAGAATTTTGCAAAGCTTTTATATGGCAGACCTCTCAAAGGTCGGTTATACTAGTATTGGTAAGTTGTTCATTTAATTTTATTATTTTATTATTAAACTGAAAAGATATCTTAACTTAAAAAAAAGTAATTAGTTAAAAATTTTTTGTTTTGATTTTTCAAATGTCGAAAACCTACTTAAGATTGTCCTTATGGACCACCCTCCCTTTAATAAAAACCGTCGTACCTAGGCCTGCTTCCACTATAGCTTCTGTGAATAGGGGTGATAGTTTATTTCCAAATCTCTAATTGTTTTGTATCCAAACCCGATCGCCTACCAAATACGATTTATAGACCCTGTGCTGATGCGATTTTTTCTCTGATTTGCACTGTACTGACTTTGGATGCTGCGTGAATTACGTCTATGGGTCTCTTGTTTGTCACCGAATGGATTGACCTGTTGTACTTTATGGTTGCAAGGAGAATGTATTCGACAGTGTCCTCTGCCTGTGCATCCAACTTATAAGACTTGTCGCTCGACTTGTCCATGAAGAACTATGCAAGGGTGGGGCGTTTAAAATCACGATGCCAAAGCTATTGTTGAGCATTGATTTAATGGTTTCTGAGTTCAAGGGTTTCTCGTTGTCGCAGTAAATTGCCTTTGTTTCGGGGAACATGTTAAAAAGTTGCAAAAATGGAGCTTTTATATTCACAATTGCGCGGGACCGTATAGGCTGTACTACCGCAAACTTGGAAAACTTATCGATGCAGGTTAGAAAATATTTACCGGCAGTGGAGTAAACATCTATATGCAACATTTCTCCGGCAAACGATGGTATCGGGGTTTTCCCTATTTCCTGTTTTCTTGGGTGCCGATCATGTTTACTCATAGCACAAATTTTACAGTTTACAGGTTTTTCTGAAGTGATCTATTTTTGAAAAAAAGTAGTCCCTAAGTATAAGTTTTGCATTTTCTTGCGCTGCAAGCGCTGTTTTGTGCTATTTGGATTTTGCTGGTCATTTTTGTCTTTTTGATTATTTTGGAAGTAGGGATTCTTGTTTTGAGGATTTTCTTCTATTGCCTGTTGGGCGTTCTGACGCCAGCTCTGAGACTTTTGCGAATTTTGTTTCTGGGGTTTTTTCTCAAGGTGTTTTGCAAAATTTGCTCCGAAGATGCCTCTCTCATTGCTTGATTCGGCCTCTTGGGCTAGAGCTAAGGCTGAGGGGAGGTCTATGGGTTGTGCCGAGAAAACCGCCCACTTCAGAGATTTTTTTAGTCCTGCGACGAAAACGTGAAGCGCGTCGCTTCTAAACTCATTAGTGTTTTATTTGTCAATAGTAGTGTCTTGAGGTGTAGACCGAAGACCTTATAGGCTGCGGAAGCTGCAATGAAGCCACTTCATTGTTGCTGAACTGTCGGCCGTTGATTTTCAGGGTTTCGTTCAGGAACGTTATCAAGTAAGTGCCGCTCAATCGTCTCTCGATGTCCCTCCAGTTCACTGTGCCATTGAAGTCGTTGAGTAATATCAGCCCGTCGTCTATTTCTTCTATTGCAGGGATGTGTTCTGCATTAGCGAACTCACACCTTGATTGCTTTCCATTTAAAAGTTCGGGTAGACAAAGGTCTTTACTTAAATTACTAATGAATTTATCTTAACATATTTTTAAACTATTGGAACTTTTGCAGAAGGCATTAATTCCGTACATTTCGTCTTTAAATTTAAAAATTTCTTTAGTTGATAAATTAATAATATTATTGTTTTTTTTACTGGTCTTATTTGATAATTTAGGAAATTAGTTGGTTTTAAAATTGGGATTTTGATAACATACAAAATTGTAGTTCCGTTATGCAAAACGGAAACGTAACATTTCTTCGACCGTTAAGGCAGAGGTCGGCATATTATTGATTTTGAGTAGGCTGTCGATCTCTTTCAACTCGATCTCGTTTAGCGGGAATGTGTTCATAACACCCAGCCTTGCCCATTAAATGGCAAATTTAATGTTGACTATCTCTTCTTTTACGAGCCTAATCTGGTTCTGTAGCCTTATGGCCAACTCATCCTTTAAGGTAGAATCTTTTCTGATTGAGTTTTGTATTTCTGTGGTCACATCAGTTAATAGGTTCATTCTATTTTCTAGCTGTCTATTGATTATTACCTGTCTATTGTTGTTATCCGTCAAGTCGTTTATCCCGTCGGTCAGAGCTAAAAGGTCATCGTGATCCGGGCTACCGGCAACATATTTCCAGGCCGTCCCTATAAGATCTATCGATCAAGTTTTCCTTGTCTTGGCCGGTGTAGTTAGTTATTTCAATGAGTCCGTTTGTCAATGCGACCACAGTAAGTATCCTGAAGGTAATCATGATCTGATGTTACTTTTGTGCACTATTTTTCCTGACTCTGTTAGTATTGTAGTATTCCTATCTTGCTTAACTATTTCTTTCCTAAATCTGTTTGATAGCTTAGATCCTAATCTTGTATTAACCCTAACGAAAATTGATGTAAGTCTTTATAGGCTTTCTTGACCGGTTGTAATTTTTATTGTCAGTTTCCTTTTTCTTTCTAAGACGGTCTACATTGTCCAGTCTAGCTTGTTCGTACTGTTCCGGTGAAGCGGTAGTTACCCTACCGAAGAACACCTCTAGGGGTCGTTTCCTTGTGACCGAATGGACAGTGAAGTTGTATTCATAGATAGCTCTATCGAGAAGTTCTTCGAAGCTTCTATGTGTTCCATCTCCTTTCAAACATCTCATTATTTCAGAGAGTGTGGAGTGAAATCTTTCTATCTGTCATTTACCGTACTCTTGTACGGAGGTGCTTTATAGAGCTCAATGCCCAATGCTGGTCTGTCAACATGAATTTTATAGAGGCTGAGTTGAAGGACTTTTCGTTGTCCATTACTATTAGTTTGGGGACTCCATAATAGAATACGATATCTCTTAAGGGTTTTCTAATGTCCTCTACAGCTTTAGATTTAATGACTCTTCCCAGAGCCAGCTTGGAGAATTTGTCGATTGCTGTGAGCACCAGATGTCGTTCTGTCGAGTAGATGTCGACATGAATAATTTGTCCGGTGTATTCTGGCAAGTTAGTTTCTCTGATTTCCAGATGTGTGGGATGTCTGTCATATTTAGAGGTCTTACACACCAAGCACTGACTCACGATAGCCGAAACTTTTTTCCTCATTTTAGGAAAATACACTCTTTCAGACAACTGAGCTTTATTTTCCGCAGCGTTTCTGTGTGCTCTGTTGTGTGTCATTTTAATATCGCCACCCGGAGTGGCAGCTATGAAAGGCTTTTTATTTGGTATTGCATTCGACACCAGTTTTGGCTGAATATAGTTTTTGTTGGAGCCCGTGTCGATCAACACTTTTAAAACCTTTCCACTCCTCACTCTGCATTCGAAGTATGGCAGTGAGGAGTCTTCTAATCTAAAAAATGCAACACTTGTTGTTGTTGTTCGTCGTCATTTAAGTGGTCCGTCAGTCCGTTGCAATATTCGTCCATGGTGCCATTTATGTCGTTCTGGGTTTCATATTCTTGCATCGACCGTTGATAGTCTGTCATGCTTGAACTGGGCCCAGCTATTTTGACACTTGTCTGTCCCATGCCCATTGTTTGGATATTATAATTTCTTTGTCTTTTGTTTATGTCTGTAATCTGACCGCTCGGTCGTTTGCCGGCGTCAAAATGTGGTCTGTTCATATAATTGACATTTCTCGTCTGTATACTGCGGTCCACGTCCATTGGTTGTGGTCTTGGTTGCGGTTTGTCGGGGTGTGGCGAACGGTGCATTACCGAAATTTAGCATGTGTTGTCTTGGCGCAGCGAATGGCTGGCCTAAGTGTTGTGGTGGTCTCCTCATGAAGTTCCGTGGAGGGACCGGTGGGGGCTGTCGATGGCCAAAGGCATTTGACGGCTGAAGATTGCGGGGTGCCGGTATGGGTTTTTCGTTTACCCTGAAGCTCGACTGTTGTTTGATCTGTATGTTTGGTTTTCAAGTTTTTAGCAATAATGCAAAGCTGAAGGGAGATTGGCTGGCTCCTTTATAGCCAAGAGGCGAGGTAAGTCTCCTCGAGGGCCTCTAATAAAAGTGTCCAGAGCTTTATCTCTGTACATTTTTGTAATGAAATGCTCGGATTCTCGAGTCATTTGCATGCAGCTAAGCTTATTTAAAATAAGCGAGAGATTTTTATAAACATCTTGGTGGAAGTCTTCCACCGACTGTTGGCGACATTGGACCAAAATTGACATTTGAACTAAGAATTGGTGGTCTTAATAGATTATTGGGGTTTGCCATGTTGGCTTTTAACTCGGACAACACTTATACAAAACGAACTTTAGCAAAACAAAAAAGGCACGAGTGTTATGGTCTTGGCAATTTAATTCATTCGAACTATTCGAGCTTGAATTATATTTTTCACAACCGCAATTAAATTAAAAGGAAAAAAAATTTTTTCTTATTTTTAAATGCACTGTCGAACCCGTTCTGGGGTCGATGAAATGTTAAAGTAAAAGTGTATTACATTTTTAAATCTTAAAATAAATTTTATAAAAAAATATTTCTTTTTTGTCTTACAATAAAATTGCTGTGGTCACTCCTCCTGGCTGGGTGAAGGTCATCCTTTTTGCCTTGTGCTACTGGGGATCCACGTCAGCACTCCAAAGAAGGTCTTCTGCGGGCTGGCCTGACAAAAGATGTGATCCACCGATGGGCAATATTCTGCCGTTTAATATTTTCCTCTTCCGGAAAACAACAGTTTTTCAACAGTTTTTTTTTGTTTTTATAAATGCCGACCGCGAATTTTTTATTAACTCACGGGAGTTTCTTCGGCACTAATTTAACCAACGAATTTTTTGCAAAATTTTTATTTTGCTTCGCTGGTCCCTGTTCGGGCGCCAGTAAATAATTACAATTAATTGGTTTTTTATTTTGTAGATCGCAAGCGACCGTTTATTTAAATTGTTCATTTGAAACTGAAACTAAGATACAAAATATTTCCCTGAGTCCCTAGCAATCAAGTGTGGGCGTCGGCATCGTCGCAGCAGGCATCGGCAGCGAAGCAGTGTTCGTCAGCGGCCACGCGGCAGAGAAGTGCAGATGATCGAACTTTTAGCTGGTCGTTGACAGCGGAAAGAATGCAGACCTTTGGTCAGCATTTTGGGCACTTGTGTTTACCCAGAAATGTTGTTGAAATATAAGATGTGGGACAATAACTTATAGGGCAATAACTTGTGTAAATAACTTTTGCCTGATGATGTAGTTAAGGTGGTTACATTTAGCTTTAAGTATGAGCAATCTTGTTCTAATCCATTTCCTCCGGACTATATTTCTTATTTTGAACAATTCACAAATGTGTTGGGGAATCTTGTAGCTTTCAGATCTTACTCTTTTGTGTGGAACTGATTCTTGGAAGGCGTAATTAACTGCTTCTGTAAATGATTTGGTCAGAAGATCTATTTCGATAGTTGAAAGCGATGATTGTCTATAGGATTTATGTCCAATAATGTATTACTGACAGTTTCCCTAAACAATTCCCAGTTTGCTTTGCTGATAATTGGCTGAAACTTATCACTATGTATGAAATTAATTGAATATTTTAACATTAGTGGCAAGTGATCAGAAGAGAGATTGTTTAAAACTATTGGATTGGTAGTTTGCTCTGGCGATTACGTGAGGCAAAGGTCTATTTTGGAGGCTTTTGCTTTATGGTTAAATGGAATATATGTGGGAAGATTAGGGTATAATATGTTAAATTTCCCAAGGTCAGAAATATCGTTGAGAATATTACTCCAACAGTTTGCTCGACTACAGTTCCATGCCCTATGCCGAGAATTGAAAACGCCGCAGGTTATAAAATTACCCTGGAAACTGAATATTTTCAGTAATTCAGCCTTATATTGACTTTTCATATGATTTCGAACTCTCATCTCTTGAATTGTTCATGAATTTAATAGATATTTTGTATACAGAATATATTTTTAAGCTATTATTATTATGGTTAGCTCTAATTTTTAAGCCTATATTTTCAACAAGATGAGTTTTTAAGTTGGGAATTTGCTCATGTTCAATTTTATTGCTAACAATAATGGCGACAACACCACCTCTGCTTTTTGTTCTGTCATATCAATACACAATATAGTTAGGTATATGAAAACGATCATCTTGAGTAAGCCATGTTTCACTTAATGTAGCATTAAGTTGGAGCATTTACTTAGATTATTTATCAAATCTATTAATAATAAGTTAATTTACTCTGGCGCAAAAAGATCAGGATTACTTGTTGATTCGCTCGGTGATGGAATAGGTGTTTTTATGAGCGCATCTCTATAGCTGCCATCTACTAGTGGAGGAACTCTCTTAATTTGGTTAGTCGAAGAGGGCGGGCTTCTGAAGTTTTTTTTTGTTAAGAGTGTTCATATTACTCTTCGCTGTTTGTCTCATTCGCATTGCCGTACGCTTTGAGATCAAATTGAGATAATACAAACGACATGGGCATGCCTTATCTGAGGATGGGTGCTCGCATTTACAATTGGCACATTTTTTGTTGCTCGTGTTTGCACATGAAACTGTTGTGTGGGGTCCGGCACAGTGTGCACATGAAGTTTTGACTGAGCAATTGTTAGACTCATGTCCGAATAATTGACAGTTGTAACATTGTGTTATTTTGTTTTCCGATTTTACCTTGTGGTCCCATCGTATTTTCATATGGTTGATATACTTTACGTTTTCTCGCAATTGTTGTACTGTTATGCTTTTATTTACAAAGTAAACAATGTACAGTATCAGGTTATAGTCAGATTTTGTTTTAGTTTCCACTATTTTAACATCGGTGCATAGCAATCCAAGATCAATTAGAAATGTTTTCACAGTGTCTGCTGGAAATATTTCCAGCCCAAATGGTTTTGTAAATTTAGTATCATAAGAATAGAACTCCCACTGAAGTTCCTTGAGTTTTGCTGTAAGCTTGTCAAAGTTTTTCATGCTTTCCACAAATATTTTAATGCCAATGGAGATTGTTTGTAAATAGTATTTTTGAATTCCAAGTACAGACATGATTTGTTTTTTGTGTTTTCTTTGATTAGTGTGATAGGAGGTGGTTTGATTTTAACTTCATCCTGTGTTTCGGTTTCACACATATCATTATTTTCATTTTCATTATCAAGGGTTTGTAGAAGACGATAATAGTTTTTATATTGGTTGGAGGCAGAATTTGCCCCTATCGTATTTTCTATTTATGGTTATTCATATCAATAGCAGCCCGCAAGCGACAACGAAAAAATAAGTTTTCTTAAACGATATTAAACAATATCAAGGCCGATTTGCAGACTCTGATAAAAACTGCGACCGCGTCGGGGCCACCGAAAGCTTATGGGGAAGACAACCAATATGTCACCTTTAGGGTTATAATTAATAAGAACGCACAAATAGGTTTTAATAATATGTAATCGAATTATTTGTGCTCTGGCTTATTCGGAGATGCAGACTGCCTAAGCGAAGGCTTGGCTTCAAAATATAAACCTATAAGCTTACAAAAGTAGTTTAGCTGGATGTAAATGACAGTGTCCTAGATCCTTTTGCATCAGGACTGCGCCGAAACCAAACTTAGACAAGGGTGTGTATCTCCGTAGCAAACTTCGAATCATACAGTTACAAAAGTGGTTTAAGCTGCTTTCAACTGTTCGAATGCAACCTTCTTCAACTCTCTAAATTCAAATTTCACACCCTTCCTCAATAGATCTGACCAAGGTTTAGCTTTGACCGCATATCCATTAACAAACTTCCGAAAATAAGACCCTTTCGATCAGCTAGCGTTTTTTTTATTACTTGGAATTATTATATCGTCCATATAGACAACTGCGTTGTTGGATAAAATGAGTTCTCTTAGAATAGCCATTTTAATTCGTGTATTGCATCGTCATGGATGTAGTATCGTCTGACGTGGCTGTTCCATCCAATAGGAAAACCCATAAACCGTCGTCTCTTTGTAGCCCGTATCTACGTACACACCCTTCATTGAATAAAACTTCGTTGGATTTCAATGACCATAACCTTATCATCGTTCCGAAGGATCACCAAGTTACTATGGCTATTATAGAAAATATAGGAAAGCAAGGCCTTACTGGCACCGACTTCTGGGGACCAATTTTTTTTCCATTTTCTGTAAAATGCTGCGTTTGTGCTTCATTTGCTTCGCAACCAAGGCGATACATTTGGAGTTGAACTAGCTATCTTGTTCGTTGAGAAGTTTTCTGGAAGAGATGGACTCGCCCGAGTTTTGATACTAGAAACAACAGCAGGATCGGAGAAGCGAACATTAAATAAACTGCGCTGCTACCTCTTAAGGATTCTGTTGAAAGCCACACTTCCTACAGGGGGAATATGTCGGGACTCGCAGCAGCCAGCAGATCTTAAATTTGTTTATTGTAAATATGTTAAATTGAAAAAAACAATTGTGTTTAACGGCCCATCAGCTGTGCAATTATAGTTTTCCTTATCTACGTAAACATGCAGAGAAGCTGCGGGAGTACTCGCTCTGCAGAGCATAGCAATTAGGTCTCTCGTAATCATATGATTTCGTAACCTATGCATGAGCGCATTGATGCCAAATGTTGCGGTAATTTACTAGAATATAATACATTCAACCGAAATCGCTACATTTAAATCGTCTTCCTATCATTAAAAAATGCTAACACAAAACCTCAACAGATATGTTAGACCAAAATTATAACAGCAAAACCCTATCTTATTTTATGTTTTTCATTCCAAATGGCTAAGTCCCAAATGGAATAGTATTTATATATACACGTATGTTATATAGTTATACCAGTAGTAGTAGTTATAGACTTAACTACTTGACGACTTGATGACGATTGACCCTCCGATACACCAACTTCTATGCTCGGACTTGATCCCTCTACGACTTGCACTCGCTTGATTTTCCTCGATGCTCGTTCCTCCTTTTTATTTGTTCTGGTGATGTTACATCGTATACATTTTACATATATTTTAGTAGCACAGTGAGCCATCATTGTTATTATTTTGGTAAAAAATGATTTTTTGGATCAGGCAGCTGACGCACATTAAACACAACCCTCTATTTTTAACCGTTTCTGGTTTTATACATACAGACTTACCCTTAAAAGATTTCACGCTTCAACATTTTAAGACTTCCTAAAGATTTATATTTTGATATTATTTTAAGGTCAGGATGAAAACGAATCTCTGCTGAAAATTCAAGAAAAACTAGATGACTTGCCAGAGTTCTTGAATTCAACGGAAGCTGATTTGCAAGAAGCTTTACGAGAGGGAAGTCAACTATTTACTGAAGTTCGAAAACTAGACCTCGCATTGGATAAATATTTAACGCAAAAATTTCGCACTGAGGAAGCAATTCTAAGGCTAGCGCAGGATCACTTAATAACAGACAAGGCTACCGCTTACCGTTTGAAACTATTAGGTAAATCTCAGGAAAAACGTCGAAATGTCGATTTATCATTATCTAAAGTTCAAAATCAATTGTCAACATCAATGCTTGAGGTTGAAAAACTTAGATGTGTAGTCTTCAATGAAAGAGCCTATAATGATAGTACGAAAACCAAATTAAAAAATGCAGAAAATAAATCTTTAACTTTGGAAAATGGTTTAAAAAAGATACACATTCAAATTGAAATTAAAATGAAATTATACGAAAAGGTTACCTGCAAAATTGAGGAAATGGATCATTTATTTGGCGATGCCTCCGGAAATCCAACAGACTTAAAGGTAAATAAATAGAACTTAGATCTTATAATATAAGACCTTTTACTCGTAACGAAAACAATTTATTGATTAGTTTGTCAAATGTAGAAAGAATCATAAAGTATATATAGTAGCATATGTACCATAGTATAACACTTTGTCACACACACACACCACACACACAGTACATATGTACCACTTGATCACACCCACCCAATCCATTTGCCCTAACACATAAGTCAGATCCCAAGCTCTTGGTGACAATAACAATTTCGGCCGCGTTAACATAAACAATTGATTCATAGACATAAACATCCGCCGATGCCGAAATTCGTCATTCCCACTAAGCAACCAAATAGCTTACGCAGCACAAATCCTGGTAATTTTCCATGCGCAACTCTCTTAAAGAGCGCAACCCATTTGAAAAGAGAGGAGAGCCTTCAAGCTCATATAAACAAAGTCGACCAAGGGTTTGCTAAGCGTTCAACTCACACTCCAGATTTAGTTCTAATTCATCCACCATACCATTAAGACGTGAATTGACTCCGATTCAAAGTTGTATCATTATCTTGAAATAAAAACTTATATTTTTTTCAAAACTTGCAACCGCGAACTCGTTATTGGCGCAGTCGGTAGGATCCTAAACTTATAGTGACCAACAAAGAACCTTCGTGTGTGATTTAACTTCAACTTTGTGGCTAATCAATGCTACAAGAAGTAACTATCCGCCAGTCATACAGTGCTTAATAATTAAAACCGCTTCAACTTGGTAGCCCACCATAATAGTGTGACCGCTACTAGAAGAAAAAATTATTATTACATAAGTGCTGCAAAGACAAGACCACTAAAGGGTAACTGAAGCCCCAGGTTTTGCATATCAACCAAAGACAGTGTGTAGCCCGCAAAACAAAAAGCGTGACCGCTACGAGGAGTGAAAAATAAAATAAAATCAACAAACAACAAAAACAAGAGAAACAACAATGGCACTACCACAACAACAAGTGCAACTACTCTCCGAGAATCATCTGAGCCAGGCTCTTGGTCAGATTCGACAGGTACCAACATTTACCGGTACGACACTGGAACTGAGCTCGTTCATAAGAAGAATAGAGTTCATACTTCAACTATATCCATCAACTGACGTCCGTCAGTTACACGTACTCTTCAGTGCAATCGAAATGCAAATTGGAGGCGACGCCCAACGAGTATCCCAGCTCAGTGCAGGAAGGAAGCCCTAATCGCCGAGTTCAAGACCCAGACACCATTTGAAGAGCTTTTGAGACGACTATATAACACCCAATTCAATGGATCAGTTCGTAAGTTCATAGAAGAACTTGAAGCAAAATGCTTTGTAATAACAAATAAGCTAGCTTTAGAAAATAATGATCTACATAATCACATTTATATAAACGCAATGAACAATACAGTAAAAAATGTAATTATTAAAAAACTCCCAGATAGACTCTACATGCAATTAGCCAGATTCGATATAACAACAGTCAGTAAATTAAAGCAAATTGTACAGCAGGAGGGTTGTTATGACAGTACATGGTCCGATCACCCAAAATCCCAAAATACTCAAAATACCCAATATAAAAATCAGTACAGCCCAAACTATAACAACACTTCAAATAATCAAAATAAAAATCAAAATTATAATCAAACATCAATTAGCCAAAATAAAAATCAACATATGAACAAAAACAATAACAGCCATGACCAGCCTTTCGAATACCTATTCCAAGAATTTAAGCAAAAACTCAACCAAGCACAGACACAAAATCCTTTAAATTATTCCTCCAACTATCAACAAAATCCAGTTTCTTCATCCGCTCCGAATCCGGCAACAAAAAGGCAAAGGACCTAGTACCAGCGGGCATTCAAAAATGGATACGTCCGAAAATTTTCATCTACATGCCTCGGACGAAGAAGAAGACACAATTCCTTCATAAATATTGTTTTAAACAATATACCGCTCCGATGTGTTATAGACACTGGGTCTATAATAAACATCATAAGAGCAAACATTTTTAATTTCCCGGTTAAAACTACTAATTTACAAACACACACCATTAACGGCACAATAACCCTAAAGAAAATCATAATTCTAAAACCAAGTAAGCTTTGCCCTACTAAACAAGTTTTTTATATTCATAATTTTTCCGAAAATTACGATATGATATTAGGTACAGGGTTCCTAGAAGACGCCAACGCCCAAATAAACCTTGGCAAAAGAAGTGTAGTTTTAAACAACAACAGTTTCTTAATGGACTACCTACCAGAACGAGAAGGTAGCCTAGAAGACAACCCCGACTATGTAAATGTTTCACCGCCATCATTATCCACCGATGATGAAGCCACAAATTATGCAATAGGAAACGAGATAAAGGAATCAAATGAATTCAGGCTTGACCATCTAAATAAAGAAGAGTCAAATGCCCTTACTAAAATTCTTCAAGAATTTAGGGACATACAATACAGAGAAGGTGAAAATTTGACCTTCACAAGTACTGTAAAGCATGTCATCAAAACTAAACATGAAGACCCAATCTATAGGAAACCTTATAAATACCCCCAGGCCTACGACAAAGAAGTCGAGGTACAAATCAAAGAAATGATTAAACAAGGCATTGTTCGAAAATCGAACTCACCCTACTGTTCCCCTATCTGGATAATACCGAAAAAAAGCGATGCTTCTGGTAAAACAAAGTTCAGATTAGTAATCGACTATCGCAAACTAAACGAAATTACTATTGATGATAAATACCCAATTCCTGTCATGGATGAAATACTAGATAAGCTAGGTAGGTCTCAATATTTCACTACCATAGATTTAGCAAAAGGTTTTCATCAGATCCAAATGGATGAAAGCTCGATTCAAAAAACAGCTTTTTCCACAAAAAATGGACATTACGAGTACACTCGAATGCCGTTTGGACTGAAGAACGCACCTGCAACATTTCAACGTTGTATTAACAATCTATTAGAAGACCTAATTTACAAAGATTGTTTAGTTTACATGGACGATATAATAGTTTTTTCCACTTCATTGGAAGAACACTTGTTATCTCTACGTAAAGTATTTGCTAAATTACAAGAAGCTAATCTAAAGTTACAACTTGACAAATGTGAATTTATGAAAAGAGAAACAGAGTTCTTAGGACACATTGTAACTACGGAAGGCATAAAACCCAACCCAAATAAAATAGAAGCCATACAGAAATTCCCATTACCTAAAACTAATAAAGAAATAAAATCATTTTTAGGACTTTGCGGTTTCTACCGTAAATTTATCCCTAACTTTGCAAAAATTGCTAAACCAATAACACAAAAACTAAAAAAAGGTTCCGTTATAAATTCTAAAGATACCGAGTATATATCAGCCTTCGAAAAATTAAAATTTTTAATTATGTCCGAACCAATATTAATTTACCCAAATTTCGAAAAAACATTCTCATTAACCACAGATGCAAGCAATGTCGCTCTAGGTGCTGTATTATCACAGGATCGTAAACCCGTTTGTTACGCTAGCCGTACTCTCAATGAACATGAACTTAATTATTCAGCAATAGAAAAAGAACTTTTAGCTATTGTTTGGGCCACTAAATACTTCAGGTCCTATCTTTTTGGTCGTAAATTCCAGATTCTTAGTGATCATCAACCTTTAGTTTGGCTCGATAATATCAAGGAACCAAACATGAAACTCCAAAGATGGAAAATCAGACTAAATGAGTTTGATTACCATATAAAATATGTACCAGGAAAAGAAAACCATGTCGCCGACGCACTTTCACGTGTAAAAATAGAAAACTTCTACGGCGAATCTCCCACTTCAGCCGCTACCGTACATAGTAGCCATGAAGATAACCAAAATTACATTTCCTTTACGGAAAGACCAATAAACTACTATAATAGACAAATAGAATTTGTCAAAGACGACAATAACAATACAGATATAAGAAAATATTTTCATAAAACAAAACTAAAAATCCATTATAAAGAAATGACAAGCGCATATGCAAAAGAATTAATAAAAGAATATTTGTGTACAAAAAATAGCGTAATTTATTTTCATAATGAAATAGATTTCCTTACATTTCAAAACGCCTTCTTAGAAATTGTCAGTCCGAACAACATAACTAAAGTTATGAGAGCAACCAGTAAATTAATAGATATTGAAACATATTCAGAATTTAAAGAAGTAATAATAAAAACCCACAGAGAACTCTTACATCCAGGTATAGAAAAACAAACCAAAATTTTTAAAGAAAAATATTACTACCCAGACTATCAAAAGTTAATACAGAACATTATCAACGAATGTGAAGTGTGTAACATGTGCAAAACAGAACATAGAGACACTAAATTAAATTACGAGTTAACGCCAGAAATTTTCAATCCTAGAGAAAAATATGTTATCGATTTTTATTTAATCGATAATAAAACATTCCTGTCATGTATTGACGTTTATTCCAAATATGCCGCCTTAATTGAAGTCAGCTCTAGGGATTGGCTCGAAGCAAAAAGAGCTCTACTTAAAATTTTTAATGAAATGGGAAAACCGTCCGAAATAAAAGCCGATAAAGACTCAGCATTTATGTGTGCTGCATTACATTTATGGCTAAAGTCCGAAAATGTTCACATTAACGTCACAACAAGTAAAAATGGAATTTCAGACATTGAGAGATTTCATAAAACTGTCAACGAAAAGTTAAGAATTATAAGCACTGAGTCCGACCCAGAGAATAAAATAACAAAATTTGAAACCCTACTCTATGTTTATAACCATAAAATTAAACATAATACAACAGGTAAAACACCAGCAGATATTTTTATATATGCAGGAACACCTGCACATGACACCCAGCAAGAGAAAATTAATAAAATAAATAAATTAAACGAAAATAGACATAGTTATGAAGTAGATACCAGATATAGACAAGCACCATTAGTAAAATCAAAGACAACAAACCCATATAAAAACACAGGAGAAATTACACAGATTGACGAAAAACATTATGAAGAGAAAAACAGAGGCAGGAAAATAACCCACTATAAATCAAAATATAAAAAGAAAAAGAAAATTAATGAAACTAAATATAACAATAATTCCAGCACAACCCAAAACGACCAAGGCAATCCATCATAATTACACAATTTTGATGATCCTTTGCTATTTTCTATTATGTTTTATCCAACATGTCCAAGGACAAAATCTTGAAGTTAACCCAATTCAAGCCAAAAATGGCTACCTTATATTTAATACTGGATCAATAAGTTTACCAATCAATTACGAGTATCACTACTTATCTGTAAATATTACAAAAATAGAACAAACATATGATAACTTAGTAAAACAATCAGAAGAATATGAAACTTTATCCCAAGTTCAATATTTAGCAGAGAAATTAAAAAGAGAAATGAATGGCATTAGAATAGCAAAGCGCAGCAAACGCGGCTTAGCTAATTTTATGGGCACAATTTATAAATACCTTTTTGGAACCTTAGATCAAGCAGATAAAGAAGAGCTAGAATATAAAATTCAAAATTTGTCCGAAAACAGCGTCCAAGCTAATGAACTCAACGAAGTCATAAAAACAGTAAATGAAGGCATAACATTAATAAATTTATTAAGTGCATTACATGAAAGCGATCAAAGATTGAACATTTTATTATTTAATTTACAACAGTTTACTGAGTATGTAGAAGATATTGAACTTGGAATGCAGTTAACAAGACTTGGCATTTTTAATCCTAAATTACTAAAACATGATTATCTAACAAATATAAACTCAGAAAAACTTCTACATATTAAAACTTCCACTTGGCTGAAAACGGATACAAATGAAATTCTAATATTTTCCCATATTCCAAAAGAAATAATTAAGACCCCAATCTTTACAATAATTCCATATCCAGATAGTAATCAAAACATTTTAATAGAAAATGTACAAAATAAATTTTATGTTCAAAATAATCAAACTTATTTGGCATCTACAAAAACTTTAATAATAAACAAATGCTTAACGGGCATACTTAACCAATTTAATACAGAATGCAGATATGTAAAAACTCATAAAGAGTTTGAAATCAATTATGTCGAACCTAATATAATATTAACTTGGAACTTACCAAAAACCATACTTAACCAAAATTGCATAAATAGAGATATAATAATAGAGGGAGACAACATAATAAAAGCTTTTAACTGTTCCATACAAATCGAAGACATCTCAATATCAAACACTATGTTAGATTACACACAAACGATTTATGTTAACAACAATATCACTAAGTTAAAAGCCCTTTCTTATATACAAGCTAAAGAAATTTTTGAAATCCACAATAAAGCAAACAATAAATTTCAAATAATTACATTTACTATTTTAATAGTTTTAGTTGTCATAATAATATTCTATTATATCTACAAATATAAGAATATACCTAAGAAAATTATAATCAAACTCAAAAGACAAGTACCCACTCCTATTGAATCAAATATTATAAACAATGATGTAACAGAAATAGAAAATAATGTAAATCCTGTCTTGTATCCTAAATTATCCGCCTGAGGACAGGCTAATTTCTTAAGGATGGGGAAGTAGCATATGTACCATAGTATAACACTTTGTCACACACACACACCACACACACAGTACATATGTACCACTTGATCACACCCACCCAATCCATTTGCCCTAACACATAAGTCAGATCCCAAGCTCTTGGTGACAATAACAATTTCGGCCGCGTTAACATAAACCATTGATTCATAGACATAAACATCCGCCGATGCCGAAATTCGTCATTCCCACTAAGCAACCAAATAGCTTACGCAGCACAAATCCTGGTAATTTTCCATGCGCAACTCTCTTAAAGAGCGCAACCCATTTGAATAGAGAGGAGAGCCTTCAAGCTCATATAAACAAAGTCGACCAAGGGTTTGCTAAGCGTTCAACTCACACTCCAGATTTAGTTCTAATTCATCCACCATACCATTAAGACGTGAATTGACTCCGATTCAAAGTTGTATCATTATCTTGAAATAAAAACTTATATTTTTTTCAAAACTTGCAACCGCGAACTCGTTATTATATATATATAATAACGAGTTCGCGGTTGCAAGTTCAAAAAAAAATATAATTTTGTTTCAAGGTAAAAATACAACTTAGAATCGTTAATGGTAAAGTGAATGAATTAAATCTTAATCTGGAGTGCGAGTTGAACCCTTAAGAAACCCTTGGCTGAATTTGTTTATATGGAGCACAGGTGGCTTTTTTTATGTTCAAGTGGACGGCGCTCTTTTAAGATAGTTGCGCATGAAAAATTACCAGGCTGCGTTAGCAATTGGTTGCTTAGCGGGAATAACGAATTCGGTATCGGCGGATGTTTATGTCTATGAATCAATTGTTTATGTTAACGCGGCCTATGTTGTTATTGTCACCAAGAATTTGGGGTCTGACTTATGGTTTTCTAGTCGGTTTGATATTATGTGTGTTTTTTTTTTTTAATCATGTTTTATTTGGGTAGGTTATGGATATATACATAAGTTTACATGGGTATGTGAGTGTGGGGGGTTGGGAGTGTAGTTGGTTAGTCAAAAAATCCTGCAGTCCGCGGTACTACCGCGAGGCTATGCTTCGCAGGATGCGCTCTGTGTTACTCAGCTGGACGTATCCTAGCGGCTCACTCCCTCTCTGAGAAAGAACTTGTCCGAGATCATGCGCTCTCCAAGGATCGACGGGTCCACTATATTCTCCATGAAGCCTTCGACGCCGCATTCTGGGCAGTTGCAGTCATTATCGTGGCCAAACCTGGTTAGGTTCCTCCTAAAGCACCCATGACCGCTTAGGATCTGGGTCAGCCAGAAATTTACTTCGCTATGACGTCTTAGGGTCCATCTGGTCACATTCGGGGTTATCCTGTGGGTCCATCGCCCCTTCGTCGACTGCTGCCACCGTCGCTGCCACCTTTCCAAGCTATTAGCTCTGGCGTTGGCTTTTATGGCTCGCCTCTGAGCAGTGCTGCACTCTTCTCCGATCTGTTTTATCTTGTCGTAGATTTCTTTAGCCTCTACCGCCATACAAGTCTATTGGGATGGTCCCAGCTATAATCTGTGCGTCGCTTCTAGACCCCTGGTGTATGACTGCTTGTTGGTAACTTCGGCCCATATGGGGGCTGCGTAAAGTGCTGTCGCCCTGCAGACAGACTGTAGCAGTAGCCTGCGTCCCTGCCTTGGGCCCCTACAGTTGAGCATTATTCGTGCTAGGGCCCTAGCGGCGCTCGCCGACTTCCGATTTGTCTCCGCCAGGTGTTCTTTAAACTACAACCTGGTGTCTAGCATAACACCTAAGTAACTGATTGCTCTTGCCGACGTGATGGTGGCGCCACCGACTTGGATGGTAGCTGTCTCAACCTGCTGGATATCAGCACGGCCTCCGTTTTGTGGTCTGCAATATCTAGACCGACCGATGAGAGCCACTCCACTGTGCAAATATATGCATTACCAAGGCCCTCGGCTTCTCGAACTGCTTTTGCCACTAATACTATGGCAATATCATCCGCGAAGCCGATCACCTTGGTTCTTCCTGGCAGTGGTAACCTCAGCACCCCGTCGTACATTGCATTCCACAAGTACTGAGCCTTGTGGGACTCCGCAGGTTACATTGTACTCACGTGTCTCTCCGTCTGTGTTGTAGACTAGTACTCGGTCGCTGAAGTAGGACTTAAGAATGCCCACCAATGCATCCGGTATGCCTAGGATCCGTAAAGCTCCATGGTGACGTCCCATTTTGCCGAGTTGAATGCATTTCGGATGTCTAGTGTCACTACTAGACAGTACTCTTTGCTGCCTCCTTGCCACCCAGTCCCTTGCACTGCCTTCGAGGCGATCTCCTTCACCGTAGCGATCGCGTCCACGGTAGATCTCGCCTTCCTGAAGCCAAGCTGCATTGGCGAAAGGTCCCCTGCAGCGGAGATGGCTACGTGCAGTCTATTGCTAAGGCATCGCTTGAAAGCTTTGCCCAAGTGGTCAATCAGGCATTTCGGCCTGTATGAAGATGGACTTGGCTTGAGAATCAGTACCAGATTCTGTCTTTTCCAGCGCTTTGGGAAAAGGCCTTCCGTGAGGCACTGGTTAAAAACATTTGCGAATGCTTCCGGGTGCACGTTCATGTCTAGCTTTATGACGATGTCTGGGATTCCATCTGGCCAGGGTGCTTTTCCCTATGGCATATCACTGGCTACCCTGCGAATTTCATCCGGTGTGAATATCAATTCTGATGCGTCTGCTCGAGCCGCGTCTGCAGCGTGCGGAGCCAAGGCCACTACTGGGAAAAGATGTTCCACGATCGCCGTCATGTGGGCGGCGTCTCCGGCTTTCTGGGTTTCGCTTGACTAATCTTTTTTATGATTATTTTGTATGCTGATCCCCACGGGTCCTGCTCGGCTGAATCGCATAGACCTCGCTGTAGGTCTTGCCTTTCGCTTCCACTATCACCGCGTCGGGTCCCGCGACAAGCGTGCTTTTTTCCTCGCCTCCACCTTCGTCCATGTGTCTGTCTTGCCACAACTCTGGATTCCAGCTTACTGTGCCGTGGCTTTCTTCGCTGTCTTCGCCTGCCGCTTTGGAGGGCTCGCTCTCTTCTCCCTCGGCTTCACCCTCTGTGGTACTTGGACTTCCCCTGGGCTTCTTGTGTACTGCTTCGGAACCTTCGACGGGTAGGGAACGTCCGTTTGTGCGAAACTGTCTCTTTTTGGGCTTGGGTTGGTTTGCTGCAGTTGTCCACGGCTTTCGCTTTTTTACCACCGCACTTGGGGCATCCTGGCAGGGCATTTGTTGGTGCGTTGCCTCGTTCGTCCTCCATTTCCAGCTCCCTGTTGGCGTCCTCCTGGAGGGCTTTCATTTTGGCGAACATCGCTTTCATTTGGACGTTGATGTGACGCACCTGCTTGACGTTAGTCAGGATTATAAGCTGCTCCAGGACCAGTCAAATTTCCGCCAGCTTATCGGCACACAGGAGCTGCCTATCGGCCTTCGTCCCTTTTGGGGGTGTTTTGCGGCTCGAGCCGGAGGGGCTGCTCGGAGTCCGAGCCCGCTTTGGCGTGTCCTGCACATCTACCCTCTCGGCAAGGTTGGACCCGCCAGTCTGTAGTGGAGCAGGTGTCCTTGGCAAGATCGGCAAACGCAAGATTTTCCTACTACTTAGGAAGGCCCCCTCATTGTCCATTCCTTTCTCTAGTTGGCTTGTTGCTTTCACTGTCGAGGCGGCGAAGCTTACCACCACATGAACATGAACATGATTTGGGGCCTCCAGAATTCGTGCCCCGGCCGTGGAGTTTTCCACGGGTTGATTTCCAACTAATTTTCCCGATGGCATATCCCTGGCTACCTTGGAATAAAAAGAAGAAAGATCCTGGAGTCCCTGCGGTACTACCGCGAGGCTATGCTAGGCAGGGCCGGGGTGCGCTTTGTGTTACTCAGCTGGACGTATCCTTGCGGCTCTTTCCCTCTCAGCTGCACGCAGCCGCTTCATCGACTTCGCAGCGAAATTGCTGAACTGGCCCCAGAACCACTGTTCCGAGATCCGAGGTCCCCTAGGGCCGACGGGTCCACTGTATCCACCGGTCGCGGTCGAATTATTTGGGGCCTCCAGAATCCGTGCCCCTGCCGTGGAGTTTATGTGTGTGTATATGTGTGTTGTCAAGTCTTACTGTGCACTATGGGGTATTTGACCTGATTTGTTGGCAAAAATATGTTTTTAAAAAATTTGGCAAATATTGAAATTTTTTTAAACGGATTTAGAATTGATATGCAGTGATTCGACTTGTATTTCTGCAAACTATCAGATTCAAATTTAAAAATCGAGAACACTTTAGCAAATGAGAGTCGCGATCGAATACTCTTTGAGTTTAGACGTGCCTAGTGTGTGCGGAAGCTTCTACTTAAAATTCAGTTATTTCTTGTGTTACAATCATAAAATACAACAACATGTTTGTGGTTCCTGATAAGCACGGAGTATCTGTCGACTCTCTTTGCTGTCAACCTGAGCCACAGCGACGAAGACCAAGCCAAGCCTCTCCCGATGTTCAAAGAAAAAAAAATTCCCTGGACAACTCATCAAGCACCAGCGCAAATAAATTCGTTCTCTTAAGCGACGGAATGCCCGACAAAAGAGGAAACAAAGATGACAAAAACAAAGACAGCGCAACTGATTATGCTAGGTGCTTATGCACCTATCTTTCTTTCTGATCATTTCTTTCATTCATATCATATTGTGCCAAACTTACCGCTGTGTAAAATGCTCTTCTCGACACCCAAGCAACATCTGCCCGAAAACTACAGAACAACCAGCAACATTGAGAAAAGAAAAAAATCAGGAAATGATTTAGGAATCCCGCAATCGTTTGCTCCGCCTAACAAACCGACATATACCCATTTATGACTATCTTTTCAGCTAACTTTAATTATTTTACCTGAAGGTAGAAAGGATACGAATTATTTTGTGTTTTTATTTTAATAAATCTGATTGTGTAGGCTATAATACGTTTTAGTTTTTGAAAGCAGGAATACCTCTCCAACAAATTGCATATAGAATCATCGGTTCTATTATTTAATTATTGTATTTATAATTGTCGTTTCGTCTTTCAATTGCTGCCGAGGCCAATACTCGTTTGCATCAGCTAGCCATTTTGGACCTTTCCACCAAAGATCACAGTGTGTCAATTGTTTTGAATCAATTCCCCTAGATGCTAAATCAGCTGGATTTTCATCATATCTTACATGATTCCATTCAGTGTTGGCAAGTTTTCGAATGTCATCTGTGTTTCGTCTGATAAATGTATCCTTACTTTTGCCACTCTTGATCCATGCTAAAGTGATAGTGGAATCACTCCAAGCATAAATTTCTACCTTATTGGTTAATGACTCCTTTATTCTTTGGATCAGTAGGGTTAAGAAATGAGCGGCACACAGTTCTAGTTTAGGGATAGTTTTTATATTTTTTATAGGATTGACTCCACTTTTGCTAGCTATTATAGTTACAGCATCTCCTACTTTAGCATACACTACTGCAGCATATGCTTTTTCTGAGGCATCAGCAAATCAACCATCCTAAGGGATCATACATTTTAGATAATATCGATAGTACTATCCTTTTGTTTGTCAATTTGGATGACCCGCAACTTACTTTGGACTTCCTTTGGTAATTCTCATTGAAGTCCAAGAGCTTTAACACTCTCATTTTCAATAATGCTAAGAACCTTGTTATCCCCAGTATCCACTACTGTTGATATTATTTCTGAATTATTAGATATCCATTTTCTTAAATTTTGTCATACTTTTTGTAATTCGTTTGAAATTAGTTGGACAACATTTTTGGCGTCTTTTACAGAATCGGCTCCAGTCGTTAGGTCCTCCAGGTAAAAATCGTTCCTTATTAGTTCACTTATATTTTTATTTTGACATTTATCTGCTATGTCCACCAGAACCCTAGTAGCTAAGTATGGTGCAGATGCCGTACCATAAGTGACTGTTGTTAGTTTATAATTTTTAATTTTTTGTTATGGACAATTTCTCCATAAAATATATTGATATTTTTGGTCATTTTCATTAATTTTAATCTGACGGTACATTTTTTCAATGTCCGCAGAAACAACAAATTCCCATTTCCTCCACTTAACAATAATGTCAAAAATATCTTTTTGAACTCGTGGACCAACCCACATTATATCGTTCAAACTTTTATTATTTTAAGTTTTTGCTGAAGCATCAAAAACTACTCTCAGCTTGGTCATCAGGCTTGAATCTCTAATAACAGCCTGGTGTGGTAAAAAATACTTACCATCATTAGTTACTTTGACCATGTGTCCTAACTCTATAAATTCTTTCATTGAATCTCCTAAGGTGACATCTTGTTTAAATGGGATAGACACAACGTATCGCCCATCTGCGTCTTTTGTTGTGGTTTTAATGAAATTATCTTCAATTTCCAAATTTTGGAGAATTTGTTATTGAAATTATTGCTTTTTTGTGCTTGGAGATGCACGTGAAAGATACTCCAATTATTTCCGTATGTGAAAGAAATTTTTTCAATTGTAGAATCTGTGCAGACTCTTCTGAAATGACTGTGCTTTTAAAACCGCTATCAATCAAAGCTCTTCATTTTTGGAAACCTCCATTTCCTGACTTCAATTGAATTACAGCTTTCGTGGAAAAGCAAACGAGGACGGCGATATAGCACTTATCGGGCGCCTTGTTTCTGGTCTCTGCCTTATAATAGAATGGCCCACAAGTAGACTATTGTAGTATGAAATCCTGGATTAGGCTGCATTCGATTTGCTGGCACAGGCTTCATTCTAAAACATCGGACGCATATATTGATGACACTAGCGACGAACTTGCGGCCTCCAATCGGCAAGAACCTTTGCCGTAATGTGGCAATTAACGCCTGCGGTCCTGCATGCAGGACCTGCATTTCTCATGACAATAAACAACGAGTTCCTTCTTGACTGGATGATCCTTTGGTAAAAATATCGAATACCTCGCAGTCCAAGTTTGTGGGATACAAATTGCCCTGGTTAAGAAATCCATACTCTTTCGCCCACTAAACCTGATGGATGCTCCTCAGAAGAAATACAGCTCCCGAGTTGATCTCCTCCACTCTGCAATTTGAACTACCCCCATGACGAAAGAATTGGCTCTGGCAGATTTTGCGACAATTGGGGTTATTACACCAAGTGGATCATAGAATTTGGCTATTGTTGACAATGCAATCCTCTTAGTGGGTCGATGATTGGACGGTATTTGAGAAAAATAAAATATAAGTTGATCTGAAGGTGACCTGACGATGAATTTCTATCACCTCCTCAACCGAATCCCCATCCACATCTCTACGAACAATTTTTGCTCCAACTGGAAGGATTCCTCCTCATCTTTCCTTCTCTATATCAAAGATTCTGACTCAAATTTAGAAATCGAGAACACTTTAGAGCAAATGAGAGTCGCGATCGAACACTCTTTGAGTTTAGACGTGCCTAGTTTGTGCGGATGCTTCTGCTTAAAATCCAGTTATTTCTTGTGTTACAATCATAAAAGACAACAATAGGTTTGTGGTTGCTGATAAGCACCGAGTAACTGTCGACTCTCTTTGCTGTCAACATGAACGATAGCGACGAAGACCTAACTGCTTTGAATTGGCAGAGAGTAAAATCAAAGCCCAAGAAGAGACCAAGTCAAGCCTCTCCCGATGTTCAAAGAAAAAAAAATTCACTGGACAACTCATCGCACCAGCGCAAATAAATTCGTTCTCTTAAGCGACGGAATGCCCGACAAAAGAGGAAACAAAGATGACAAAAACGAAGATCTCGAAATGGTAATTGAAGACTGCGCAACTGATTCTACTAAGCCCCCACATATCTTTCTTTCTGACGTCAATGATATAAGTGAAATGCGAGCCTATCTTGATTCTAAAATTAAAAGAGAACTTTACTTACTATTATAAGACTAAAAGTATTGAAGAATTCAGAAAATTTGTTAAAACACTTAATAATGATTGTGTGAAGTACCACACATAGCAGCTTAAGGAAGACCGAGCATTTAGAGTTGTTATTAAGAATTTGCACTTTTCTACAAATTTAGATGAAACTAAAAGTGATGTAGAATCAAAAGGTCATGTTGTTAGAAACATAAATAATATTAAAAGCCGTGCGAACAAAACGTCACTGAACATGTTCTATGTAGATAGAGAGACATACATAATGTAAAACACATAGGTAACGCTATTGTCAATATAGAGCCACCCCGCAAAACCAATGAAATCGTTCAATGCTATCGCTGCCAGGAATTCGGACATACAAAATCATATTGCGCCAAAACGTACCGCTGTGTAAAATGCTCTTCTCGACACCCCAGCAACATCTGCCCGAAAAATATAGAACAACCAGCAAAATTTGCCAACTGCTACGAAGAACACGCCGCGAGCCACAAAGGGTGTAGAATTTATCAGGAACTCTTGTCAAAAAAATCAGCAACCAATCGAAAATCTCTGAATAACAATAGGGACCAGAATAAAAATGATTTAGGAATCCCGCAATCGTTTGCTCCGCCTATCATATCGACATATACCCAATCCTTATCAATCTTATGCCAAGATTGCTGCAGGAAATAGCAAAACAAACTGTGAACAGGCTGCAACATAAGCAAACGTCTACATTTGTTGAGTTGATATTTCAAACTGAATTTTATTTCTCTAAATCCTGCTTAGGTAGCTATATGAAATTTACATGTTCTAATCCTATCTCTAACTAGACCAACGCAGTGGCCATTTGTTCCCCAAACACGGGAACGGATTGTAAGTGTGGGAATTTTCCACTGATACGACTGCTTGCATCGTTGTTAAAGCGATGAGCCCACGCAGGAGTTCGTGGTATTTTTATCTCTAACGCTCAAGCGTTGTTTATTTTTAAATATAGGCAGACCCATGTTTGACAATACATGTGCTGCAGAGGTCCAATCGTTTTACGTACAATTATATAGTGACATATCCTCAAGTCTCTTAGACTTAAGCATATGCCTACTGAGCATATACACAGTATAAGCAATACACCCCACACTACCCATTATGTACCCAAGCAATTACAGATAAGAACCAATACAGGATGTTATTCAATCAAATCACCCACTGGTAGACTAAACAGTCTTTGTCCATACCCCAAATAAGTGTCACTTTCCCACGTTCAGAGTTCCGACTCGCAAACTCGAAAACAAAAGTTTTTAATTTCATAAACAAAATCCTAAGAACCTAAGAGCACTTGTATCCAAGAGCGATTGCACTTGAATCCAAGAGAAATGCAGATAACTCTAAAGCTCCCTCTCTTCAAAGTCCATATATTGAAAAGCTCGAGGCCGAGGCTTGAACGTCAATCAATCTAGATCAATAAGTAGAGTTCAGTTTGAGACTTAAAATAAGAAGGTCTGTGTTCTCCAAAAATAAAGTGTTGTAATTATTCAGTTAATAAAAATTATATTTTTTTGACTTATGGAAATTACCAACATCTAATTGGCGCAGTCGGTAGGATCATCATTAAATAAGAAGTCCTTTTAGTACGGTACTGGTCATTTACAGGATATGCTAGCTAGTCTGACCAGCGAATTAAAACAGTGATTTCTAAATTAAATGGATCCGCAAAAGATCCAGATAGAATTGATATGCAGTGATTCGACTTGTATTTCTGCAAACTATCAGATTCAAATTTAAAAATCGAGAACACTTTAGCAAATGAGAGTCGCGATCGAATACTCTTTGAGTTTAGACGTGCCTAGTGTGTGCGGAAGCTTCTACTTAAAATTCAGTTATTTCTTGTGTTACAATCATAAAATACAACAACATGTTTGTGGTTCCTGATAAGCACGGAGTATCTGTCGACTCTCTTTGCTGTCAACCTGAGCCACAGGGAATTTTCCACTGATACGACTGCTTGCATCGTTGTTAAAGCGATGAGCCCACGCAGGAGTTCGTGGTATTTTTATCTCTAACGCTCAAGCGTTGTTTATTTTTAAATATAGGCAGACCCATGTTTGACAATACATGTGCTGCAGAGGTCCAATCGTTTTACGTACAATTATATAGTGACATATCCTCAAGTCTCTTAGACTTAAGCATATGCCTACTGAGCATATACACAGTATAAGCAATACACCCCACACTACCCATTATGTACCCAAGCAATTACAGATAAGAACCAATACAGGATGTTATTCAATCAAATCACCCACTGGTAGACTAAACAGTCTTTGTCCATACCCCAAATAAGTGTCACTTTCCCACGTTCAGAGTTCCGACTCGCAAACTCGAAAACAAAAGTTTTTAATTTCATAAACAAAATCCTAAGAACCTAAGAGCACTTGTATCCAAGAGCGATTGCACTTGAATCCAAGAGAAATGCAGATAACTCTAAAGCTCCCTCTCTTCAAAGTCCATATATTGAAAAGCTCGAGGCCGAGGCTTGAACGTCAATCAATCTAGATCAATAAGTAGAGTTCAGTTTGAGACTTAAAATAAGAAGGTCTGTGTTCTCCAAAAATAAAGTGTTGTAATTATTCAGTTAATAAAAATTATATTTTTTTGACTTATGGAAATTACCAACATCTAATTGGCGCAGTCGGTAGGATCATCATTAAATAAGAAGTCCTTTTAGTACGGTACTGGTCATTTACAGGATATGCTAGCTAGTCTGACCAGCGAATTAAAACAGTGATTTCTAAATTAAATGGATCCGCAAAAGAATCTACGTGCGTGTAGATTTTAACAAAAAAATCCCGTGTGGTCAGAAACGTTCTGCAAACTAATTAAGAAAAATTCCGTGCGGTCGGAAACAACATTTTATAAAAATTGTTTCTGTGGGTTTAAATAAACCAAACAACAACAAAAACTCTGTGCACCAAGAAATTAACTAACAAAACAATATGGCAGTCCCACAACTCTCCGAAAACCACATGAACCAATTACTGGGCTAAATCAAAGAATTACATTACTACGATGGCACACCTGGCAAATTGTCTGGATTCGTCAACCAGGTCGAACAGTTACTCAACCTATACCCCACCCAAGATGCCAGGCAGGCACATGTAATATATGGAGCAGTAAAACGCCTGATCACGGATTCAGCACTGGAAGTGGTAATACAAGCAAGAGCAACGACATGGATGGAAATTAAAACAACACTGGCAACATCATTCAAGGACCATAGGCCATACGTAACCCTAGTGAGGCAACTGGAAGAAACAACATACCCCGGTAGCATAAGTAAGTTTATAGATAAATTAGAAGCACAATACTGGAATATTTGTGACAAACTAGAATTAGAAAACGACCCTATCGATAAGTTAAACTACACCGAAATGTTAAAAAGAACAATTAAAATTACAATAGATCGAAAATTGCCAGATAGAATGTACATGTCATTAGCACGTAAAAATATTGATACCATTGCCAATTTAAAACAAGCCACGATGGAGATAGGTCTATATGACAGTAACCCCGAAGATCAATACTTTAATAAATTAGACAAGCACAAGCAAAAGAACAAGGGAAATATAAATCAAAACATTAATCAAAGATACTTAAACAGCAGACATAATAGTTATGGCATTTACTACCCTGTAATAAATCAAAATAAAAACATGCAACCCCCAAATCAATTTATGACCAATCAAAATCAATTCATGACTCGTCCTATACCTCCTAATCAGAGGGGATATTATTACACTTGTAGAAGGGATTTAACACAAGGCAGACAAAACAATCCTCTCAATTTTCAACCTTCAACTTCAAATAATGTGAGCAATAATAGGCCGGTAAAAAGACAACGAGAAAGTCAGAGTGGGCAAAGCAGGATGGACGTAAATTTTTTATCAAATCGCCTCGTTCAATCAGGAAACACGGGAAAACAAACCAGTCCCTATGTTCTAATAAGTTATCATAACAACTACTATAAAGGAATGATCGACACAGGTTCCTTGATCAATATCATAAAAGAAAACTTTGCAAACCTAGAAGAAAAAAAAGAAGATTTGATAGTATATACCATAAAAGGGCCAATAAAATTAAAAAGAAGCATTATGATGAAACTCACTCCAATATGTCCGTCCGTACAAAAATTCGATGTCCATAATTTTTCCGACAGTTATGACTTCCTGTTAGGTCGAAAATATCTCAAAGAAACGAAGGCAAAAATTGACTACGAAGAAGAAACCGTAACTCTAGGTTCAAGAACCTACAGATTTAGGTACGAAGAAGAAATAGTTGAAACCGCATCCACAAAATGCCTTAAGCCCAAGCCTAAACCTAAGCTTAAACTCAAGCCTAAACCCAAGCCTAAGCCCAAGCTTAAACAAACGGATGAGACCGCATCATGTTATCCAAACTCAACACGAAGATCGAGTTTACCGAAAACCTTATAAATACCGCCAAAGCGTTGACCAAGAAGTCAACAAACAAATTAATGAAATGATAGAACAAGGTATAATTCGCAAGTGGAAGTCACCTTATTGTTCTCCCATTTGGGTGGTCCCTAAGAAGGCAGACGCCTCTGGGAAACAGAAATTTAGGTTAGTAGTGGATTATAGGAATCTCAACGACAAATTTCCCATCCCTAGAATGGATGAGATATTGGATAAACTCGGACGATGCCAATATTTTACAACAATTGATTTAGCCAAAGGATTTCACAAAAATTTAAATGGATAAGAATTCCATCGCGAAAACAGCCTTTTCAACCAAACAAGGACATTACGAATATACACGTATGCCATTTGGATTGAAAAATGCCCCTGCAACATTTCAGAGATGCATGAACAATCTTCTGGAAGATTTGATCTACAAGGACTGCCTAGTATACCTGGATGATATTATAATTTACTCCACTTCATTGGAGGAACACATTCTATCTCTAAGGAAAGTCTTTGGGAAACTCAGGGATGCTAACTTAAAATTACAGCTAGACAAATGCGAGTTCATGAAAAAGGAAACTGAATTCCTGGGACACATTGTAACCACGAATGGCATCAAACCCAATCCAAATAAAACTAATGCCATCACAAATTTTCTATTACCTAAAACACCAAAACAAATAAAATCATTTTTGGGATTATGTGGGTTCTTCAGCAAGTTCATTCCCAACTTTGCCAAGGTAGTTAAACCTATGACCCTTAAACTAAAGAAAAGTGCTGTAATCGATACCAAAAGTAAAGACTACATTAAATCATTCGAAAGGCTAAAAGTTCTAATAATTTCAGACCCCATACTAATATATCCAGATTTCTCAAAGCCATTCTCTCTGACAACTGATGCAAGTAATTTAGCTATTGGTGCCGTGCTATCTCAAAATCATAAGCCCATCTGTTATGCCAGTTGAACATTAAATGAGCATGATATCAATTACGCTACAATCGAGAAAGAATTATTAGCTATCGTTTGGGCAACGAAATATTTCAGGTCATATTTATTCGGTAGACCATTTAAAATATTAAGTGATCATAAGCCTTTAGTATGGCTTAATAATATTAAAGAGCCAAACATGAAGTTACAAAGATGGAAAATAAAATTGAACGAATTCGATTACAAAATTAAATATCTTCCGGGCAAAGAAAACCATGTAGCCGACGCCCTTTCCCGCACAAAAATCGAAGAAGCCATTCTAGGTGAAGTCGCAAATAGCGCAAACGCAACAGTCCACAGCGCGAGCGAAGACAACTTAAATTACATATCAATAACCGAAAGACCACTTAATTATTTCTCTAGACAGCTAGAACTAGAAAAAGGAAACAACGACACGACTAACGTAAGCCATTATTTTCAAAAATTAAAAATCAAGATAATCTATAATGAAATGACAATTGAAGTCGCCAAAAACATCATTAAGGAATATTTGTGCACTAAGAACAACGCTATTTACTTCCATAATAATGAAGATTTTCTGATTTTCCAAAGGGCATACACTAAAATCATAAGCCCTAAAGTTTTACCAAATTACTAAGATGTACCAAAAAACTAATAGATATCCTAACATACGCTGAATTTAAGCACCTAATATTGGAAAGGCATAAAAAAGTTCTACACCCATGAATAGAAAAAAACACTAACTGGTTTAAAGAAGAATACTATTTCCCAGATAGCCAACAATTAATACAGAATATCATTAACGAATGCGAAATCTGTAATATAGCGAAAACAGAGCACAGAAATACGAAATTGACATTTGAAACAACTCCAGAGATATTCAACGCAAGAGAAAAATACGTAATAGATTTCTATCTCACTGGAAACCTAATATTTCTATCATGCATAGACATCAATTCGAAATTTGCTTCACTCATTGAGGTGAGAAGTAGGGATTGGTTAGAGGCAAAGAGAGCTATAAAGAAAATATTTAATGACATGGGAAAACCACAAGAAATAAAAGCGGACAAAGACTCAGCATTCATGTGCATAGCTCTGCAGAATTGGATAAGATCGGAAGGCGTAAACATAACCGTCACTACAAGTAAAGACGGAGTATCCGATATAGAGAGATTCCGTAATACAGTAAACGAGAAACTAAGAATCATTGGCAGCGAACAAAATATAGAGGATAGGTGTACAAAATTTGAAACAATCCTATATGTCTACAATCACAAAACTAAACATAACACTACCAAAAGAACTCCGGCAGACATCTTTTTGTATGCAATAAACTTAATGAGAAGAGACATGAGTTTGAAATTAACACAAGATATAGACAAACCCCACTTGTAAAAAGTAAGGTAACCAACCCATTCAGGAAAACAGGACAAATTGAACAATTAGACGAAAAACATTTCAAAGAGACAAATCGCGGTAGGAAAATCGTACACTATAAGTCAAAATTTAAAAAGCAGAAGAAAATTAATAATAGTAAATACGATAATTCCAGACAACCCGAAGAGAGTTAAGCGATGCCACATACTTCCCATATTACTTATTTGTATGATACCCCTTATCACCATGGTCCAATCAAGTAATATAGAAGTAAACCCACTCACTGCCAATAATGGATACCTTATATTCCAAACAGGATCAATAGAAATTCCGATAAGCTACGAATACCATTAGAGAAAGAAAAGAACCAACAGATCGCGATATTAATATTCAATTTACAACAATTCACAGAATATATAGAATATATCGAATTAGGAATGCAACTAACTAGACTAGGAATCTTTAACCCGAAACTATTAAAACATGATTACCTGAAACAATTAAACTCAGAAAAAATGATTAAGATAAAAACATCAACTTGGCTTAAGACAGATACAAACGAGATCTTAATTATTTCCCATGTTCCAAGCGAAATCACAAAAGTGCCAATCTTTCAAGTAGTGCCTTCCCAGACGAACAAGGTTACATTCTAACTGAGCAAATATTTGATAAGTTTTATATTTTCAATAATCAAGTATACCATAAGGATACAGAGTTAGTAATATATGACAAATGTATAATTGGACTAATCGAAAAAGAAGAAACTCAGTGTAAATACACTAAGACTCATACAAATTTTCAGATCAATTACATAGAACCAAATATACTAATTACATGGAATCTACCAGAAACAGCTATTAATCAAGATTGTACTAACAACAATATTCTAATATCAGGAAATAACATTGTAAAGATTAAAAATTGTACAATCCAAATTGATGAATTCATAATTTCAAACAATTTAGCAGATTTTACGCAAACAATTTACATTACTAATAATGTTACAAGATTAGAACCAATATCCCATATACTAACAAAGGAATTAATAAACGCTCATGTAAAACATTATAATACATAATATAATACATAATACATATATTGTAAAATATTCTAAACAAAACGAAGAAAATTCGACACCAGAACTCAATGTAAAAGAACACAGCCAACCCGAAAGCATGTAAATGATGTATCCAATTTTAACGACCTAAGGACAGGCCAAAGTCAATGGTTGGGGGAGTGACATATCCTCAAGTCCCTTAGACTTAAGCATATGCCTACTGAGCATATACACAGTATAAGCAATACACCCCACACTACCCATTATGTTCCCAAGCAATAACAGATAAGAACCAATACAGGATGTTATTCAAACAAATCACCCACTGGTAGACTAAACAATCTTTGTCCATACCCCAAATAATTGTCACTTTCCCACTTTCAGAGTTCGGACTCGCAAACTTGAAAACAAAAGTTTTAAATTTCATAAACAAAATCCTAAGAGCACTTGTATCCAACAGCGATTGCACTTGAATCCAAGAGAAATGCAGATAACTCTAAAGCTCCCTCTCTTCAAAGTCCATATATCATATATCAATCTAGATCAATAAGTAGAGTTCAGTTTGAGACTTAAAATAAGAAGGTCTGTGTTCTTCAAAAATAAAGTGTTGTAATTATTCAGTTAATAAAAATTATATTTTTTTGACTTATGGAAATTACCAACATCTAATTGGCGCAGTCGGTAGGATCATCATTAAATAAGAAGTCCTTTTAGTACGGTACTGGTCACTTACAGGATATGCTGTACAACTAGCTAACCTGACCAGCGAATTAAAACAGTGATTTCTAAATTAAATGGATCCGCAAAAGAATCTACGTGCGTGTAGATTTTAACAAAAAAATCCCGTGTGGTCAGAAACATTCTGCAAACTAATTAAGAAAAATCCCGTGCGGTCGGAAACAAAATTTTATAAAAATTTTTTTTCTGTGGGTTTAAATAAACCAAACAACAAAAAAACTCTGTGCACAAGAAATTAACTAACAAAACAGTATGGCAGTTCCACAACTTTCCGAAAACCACATGAACCAATTACTGGGCCAAATCAAAGAATTACATTACTACGATGGCACACCTGGCAAATTGTCTGGATTCGTCAACAAGGTCGAACAGTTACTCAACCTATACCCCACCCAAGATGCCAGGCAGGCACATGTAATATATGGAGCAGTAAAACGCCTGATCACGGATTCAGCACTGAAAGTGGTAATACAAGCAAGAGCAACGACATGGATGCAAATTAAAACAACACTGGCAACATCATTCAAGGACCATAGGCCATACGTAACCCTAGTGAGGCAACTGGAAGAAACAACATACCCCGGTAGCATAAGTAAGTTTATAGATAAATTAGAAGCACAATACTGGAATATTTGTGACAAACTAGAATTAGAAAACGACCCTATCGATAAGTTAAACTACACCGAAATGTTAAAAAGAACAATTAAAATTACAATAGATCGAAAATTGACAGATAGAATGCCAATTTAAAACAAGCCACGATGGAGTTAGGTCTATATGACAGTAACCCCGAAGATCAATACTTTAATAAATTAGACAAGCAAAAGCAAAAGAACAAGGGAAATATAAATCAAAACATTAATCAAAGATACTTAAATAGCAGACATAATAGTTATGGCATTTACTACCCTGTAATAAATCAAAATAAAAACATGCAACCCCCAAATCAATTTATGACCAATCAAAATCAATTCATGACTCGTCCTATACCTCCTAATCAGAGGGGATATTATTACACTTGTAGAAGGGATTTAACACAAGGCAGACAAAACAATCCTCTCAATTTTCAACCTTCAACTTCAAATAATGTGAGCAATAATAGGCCGGTAAAAAGACAACGAGAAAGTCAGAGTGGGCAAAGCAGGATGGACGTAAATTTTTTATCAAATCGCCTCGTTCAATCAGGAAACACGGGAAAACAAACCAGTCCCTATGTTCTAATAAGTTATCATAACAACTACTATAAAGGAATGATCGACACAGGTTCCTTGATCAATATCATAAAAGAAAACTTTGCAAACCTAGAAAAAAAAAAAGAAGATTTGATAGTATATACCATAAAAGGGCCAATAAAATTAAAAAGAAGCATTATGATGAAACTCACTCCAATATGTCCGTCCGTACAAAAATTCGATGTCCATAATTTTTCCGACAGTTATGACTTCCTGTTAGGTCGAAAATATCTCAAAGAAACGAAGGCAAAAATTGACTACGAAGAAGAAACCGTAACTCTAGGTTCAAGAACCTACAGATTTAGGTACGAGGAAGAAATAGTTGAAACCGCATCCACAAAATGCCTTAAACCCAAGCTTAAATCCAAGCCTAAACCCAAGCCTAAACCCAAGCCTAAACCCAAGCTTAAACAAAAGGAGGAGACCGCATCAGCAAAATGCCTCGCTCCAAAAGTAAACATTGACACAATGTACAATGATATAAGGCACTTTGATCCAAAATCAGTTGACAAAGATATAGTCAACTTCGCGATAAATAATGAATAACGCGAATGTAATGAATACAGACTCGAACATTTAAATGTAGAAGAAGTTGAATGTTTAAAGAAGGTCCTATATTAATATAGAGACATTCAGTACAAAGAAGGAGAAAATTTGACCTTCACAAGTACTATTAAACATGTTATCCAAACTCAACACGAAGATCCAGTTTACCGAAAACCTTATAAATACCCCCAAAGCGTTGACCAAGAAGTCAACAAACAAATTAATGAAATGATAGAACAAGGTATAATTCGCAAGTCGAAGTCACCTTATGTTCTCCCATTTGAGTGGTCCCTAAGAAGGCAGACGCCTCTGGGAAACAGAAATTTAGGTTAGTAGTGGATTATAGGAATCTCAACGAAATAACTGTCAACGACAAATTCCCCATCCCTAGAATGGATGAGATATTGGATAAACTCGGACGATGCCAATATTTTACAACAATTGATTTAGCCAAAGGATTTCACCAAAATTTAAATGGATAAGAATTCCATCGCGAAAACAGCCTTTTCAACCAAACAAGGACATTACGAATATACACGTATGCCATTTGGATTGAAAAATGCCCCTGCAACATTTCAGAGATGCATGAACAATCTTCTGGAAGATTTGATCTACAAGGACTGCCTAGTATACCTGGATGATATTATAATTTACTCCACTTCATTGGAGGAACACATTCTATCTCTAAGGAAAGTCTTTGGGAAACTCAGGGATGCTAACTTAAAATTACAGCTAGACAAATGCGAGTTCATGAAAAAGGAAACTGAATTCCTGGGACACATTGTAACCACGAATGGCATCAAACCCAATCCAAATAAAACTAATGCCATCACAAATTTTCTATTACCTAAAACACCAAAACAAATAAAATCATTTTTGGGATTATGTGGGTTCTTCCGCAAGTTCATTCCCAACTTTGCCAAGGTAGTTAAACCTATGACCCTTAAAGTAAAGAAAAAAGCAGTAATCGATACCAAAAGTAAAGACTACATTGAATCATTCGAAAGGCTAAAAGTTCTAATAACTTCAGACCCCATACTAATATATCCAGATTTCTCAAAGCCATTCTCTCTGACAACTGATGCAAGTAATTTAGCTATTGGTGCCGTGCTATCTCAAAATCATAAACCTATCTGTTATGCCAGTAGAACATTAAATCAGCATGAGATCAATTACGCTACAATCGAGAAAGAATTGTTGACATCTATTCGAAATTTGCATCACTCATTGAGGTGAGAAGTAGGGATTGGTTAGAGGCAAAGAGAGCTATAAAGAAAATATTTAATGACATGGGAAAACCACAAGAAATAAAAGCGGACAAAGACTCAGCATTCATGTGCATAGCTCTGCAGAATTGGATAAGATCGGAAGGCGTGAACATAACCGTCACTACAAGTAAAGACGGAGTATCCGATATAGAGAGATTCCGTAAAACAGTAAACGAGAAACTAAGAATCATTGGCAGCGAAGAAAATATAGAGGATAGGTGTACAAAAAGGTGTAAAAAGCATTCAGGAAAACAGGACAAATTGAACAATTAGACGAAAAACATTTCGAAGAGACAAATCGCGGTAGGAAAATCGTACACTATAAGTCAAAATTTAAAAAGCAGAAGAAAATGAATAATAGTAAATACGATAATTCCAGACAACCCGAAGAGAGTTAAGCGATGCCACATACTTCCCATATTACTTATTTGTATGATACCCCTTATCACCATGGTCCAATCAAGTAATATAGAAGTAAACCCACTCACTGCCAATAATGGATACCTTTTATTCCAAACAGGATCAATAGAAATTCCGATAAGCTACGAATACCATTACTTAAGCATAAACATAACGAAGACAATGCTAACATTTGAGAACCTAGTAGAAGAGGCAAATCATTTTTCAAACGTGCCCCAAATTCAATATCTAGCCGAGAAACTAAAACGGGAAATCAATGGAATAAGAATCATTAAACGAAGTAAAAGAGACCTTTTAAATGTAGTAGGAACAGCGTATAAATATTTATTTGGCACCTTAGACCAGAACGATAGAGATGAGTTGGAAGAAAAAATCAACAACCTTTCAGAAAATTCCGTGAAAACCCACGACTTAAACATGGTTATAGATGTAATCAACAGCGGAATAGACATTATTAACAAGCTCAGAATAGAGAAAGAAAAGAACCAACAGATCGCGATATTAATATTCAATTTACAACAATTCACAGAATATATAGAATATATCGAATTAGGAATGCAACTAACTAGACTAGGAATCTTTAACCCGAAACTATTAAAACATGATTACCTGAAACAATTAAACTCAGAAAAAATGATTAAGATAAAAACATCAACTTGGCTTAAGACAGATACAAACGAGATCTTAATTATTTCCCATGTTCCAAGCGAAATCACAAAAGTGCCAATCTTTCAAGTAGTGCCTTACCCAGACGAACAAGGTTACATTCTAACTGAGCAAATATTTGATAAGTTTTATATTTTCAATAATCAAGTATACCATAAGGATACAGAGTTAGTAATATATGACAAATGTATAATTGAACTAATCAAAAAAGAAGAAACTCAGTGTAAATACACTAAGACTCATACAAATTTTCAGATCAATTACATAGAACCAAATATACTAGTTACATGGAATCTACCAGAAACAGCTATCAATCAAGATTGCACTAACAACAATATTGTAATATCAGGAAATAACATTGTAAAGATTAAAAATTGTACAATCCAAATTGATGAATTCATAATTTCAAACACTTTAGCAGATTTTACGCAAACAATTTACATTACTAATAATGTTACACCATTAGAACCAATATCCCATATATTAACAAAGGAATTAATAAACGCTCATGTAAAACATTATAATACATAATATAATACATAATACATATATTGTAAAATATTCTAAACAAAACGAAGAAAATTCGACACCAGAACTCAATGTAAAAGAACACAGCCAACCCGAAAGCATGTAAATGATGTATCCAATTTTAACGACCTGAGGACAGGCCAAAGTCAATGGTTGGGGGAGTGACATATCCTCAAGTCCCTTAGACTTAAGCATATGCCTACTGAGCATATACACAGTATAAGCAATACACCCCACACTACCCATTATGTACCCAAGCAATAACAGATAAGAACCAATACAGGATGTTATTCAAACAAATCACCCACTGGTAGACTAAACAATCTTTGTCCATACCCCAAATAATTGTCACTTTCCCACTTTCAGAGTTCGGACTCGCAAACTCGAAAACAAAAGTTTTAAATTTCATAAACAAAATCCTAAGAGCACTTGTATCCAAGAGCGATTGCACTTGAATCCAAGAGAAATGCAGATAACTCTAAAGCTCCCTCTCTTCAAAGTCCATATATCATATATCAATCTAGATCAATAAGTAGAGTTCAGTTTGAGACTTAAAATAAGAAGGTCTGTGTTCTTCAAAAATAAAGTGTTGTAATTATTCAGTTAATAAAAATTATATTTTTTTGACTTATGGAAATTACCAACATCTAATTGGCGCAGTCGGTAGGATCATCATTAAATAAGAAGTCCTTTTAGTACGGTACTGGTCACTTACAGGATATGCTGTACAACTAGCTAACCTGACCAGCGAATTAAAACAGTGATTTATAAATTAAATGGATCCGCAAAAGAATCTACGTGCGTGTAGATTTTAACAAAATAATCCCGTGTGGTCAGAAACATTCTGCAAACTAATTAAGAAAAATCCCGTGCGGTCGGAAACAAAATTTTATAAAAATTTTTTTTCTGTGGGTTTAAATAAACCAAACATAAAAAACTCTGTGCACAAGAAATTAACTAACAAAACAATATGGCAGTTCTACAACTTTCCGAAAACCACATGAACCAATTACTGGGCCAAATCAAAGAATTACATTACTACGATGGCACACCTGGCAAATTGTCTGGATTCGTCAACAAGGTCGAACAGTTACTCAACCTATACCCCACCCAAGATGCCAGGCAGGCACATGTAATATATGGAGCAGTAAAACGCCTGATCACGGATTCAGCACTGAAAGTGGTAATACAAGCAAGAGCAACGACATGGATGCAAATTAAAACAACACTGGCAACATCATTCAAGGACCATAGGCCATACGTAACCCTAGTGAGGCAACTGGAAGAAACAACATACCCCGGTAGCATAAGTAAGTTTATAGATAAATTAGAAGCACAATACTGGAATATTTGTGACAAACTAGAATTAGAAAACGACCCTATCGATAAGTTAAACTACACCGAAATGTTAAAAAGAACAATTAAAATTACAATAGATCGAAAATTGACAGATAGAATGCCAATTTAAAACAAGCCACGATGGAGTTAGGTCTATATGACAGTAACCCCGAAGATCAATACTTTAATAAATTAGACAAGCAAAAGCAAAAGAATAAGGGAAATATAAATCAAAACATTAATCAAAGATACTTAAACAGCAGACATAATAGTTATGGCATTTACTACCCTGTAATAAATCAAAATAAAAACATGCCACCCCCAAATCAATTTATGACCAATCAAAATCAATTCATGACTCGTCCTATACCTTCTAATCAGAGGGGATATTATTACACTTGTAGAAGGGATTTAACACAAGGCAGACAAAACAATCCTCTCAATTTTCAACCTTCAACTTCAAATAATGTGAGCAATAATATGCCTGTAAAAAGACAACGAGAAAGTTAGAGTGGGCAAAGCAGGATGGACGTAAATTTTTTATCAAATCGCCTCGGACAATCAGGAAACACGGGAAAACAAACCAGTCCCTATGTTCTAATAAGTTATCATAACAACTCCTATAAAGGAATGATCGACACACGTTCCTCGATCAATATCATAAAAGAAAACTTTGCAAACCTAAAAGAAAAATAAGAAGATTTGATAGTATATACCATAAAAGGGCCAATAAAATTAAAAAGAAGCATTATGATGAAACCCACTCCAATATGTCCGTCCGTACAAAAATTCTATGTCCATAATTTTTCCGATAGTTATGACTTCCTGTTAGGTCGAAAATATCTCAAAGAAACAAAGGCAAAAATTGACTACGAGGAAGAAACCGTAACTCTAGGTTCAAGAACCTACAGATTTAGGTACGAGGAAGAAATAGTTGAAACCGCATCCTCAAAATGCCTTAAACCCAAGCTTAAATCCAAGCCTAAACCCAAGCCTAAACCCAAGCTTAAACAAAAGGAGGAGACCGCATCAGCAAAATGCCTCGCTCCAAAAGTAAACATTGACACAATGTACAATGATATAAGGCACTTTGATCCAAAATCAGTTGACAAAGATATAGTCAACTTCGCGATAAATAATGAATAACGCGAATGTAATGAATACAGACTCGAACATTTAAATGTAGAAGAAGTTGAATGTTTAAAGAAGGTCCTATATGAATATAGAGACATTCAGTACAAAGAAGGAGAAAATTTGACCTTCACAAGTACTATTAAACATGTTATCCAAACTCAACACGAAGATCCAGTTTACCGAAAACCTTATAAATACCCCCAAAGCGTTGACCAAGAAGTCAACAAACAAATTAATGAAATGTTCTCCCATTTGAGTGGTCCCTAAGAAGGCAGACGCCTCTGGGAAACAGAAATTTAGGTTAGTAGTGGATTATAGGAATCTCAACGAAATAACTGTCAACGACAAATTCCCCATCCCTAGAATGGATGAGATATTGGATAAACTCGGACGATGCCAATATTTTACAACAATTGATTAAGCCAAAGGATTTCACCAAAATTTAAATGGATAAGAATTCCATCGCGAAAACAGCCTTTTCAACCAAACAAGGACATTACGAATATACACGTATGCCATTTGGATTGAAAAATGCCCCTGCAACATTTCAGAGATGCATGAACAATCTTCTGGAAGATTTGATCTACAAGGACTGCCTAGTATACCTGGATGATATTATAATTTACTCCACTTCATTGGAGGAACACATTCTATCTCTAAGGAAAGTCTTTGGGAAACTCAGGGATGCTAACTTAAAATTACAGCTAGACAAATGCGAGTTCATGAAAAAGGAAACTGAATTCCTGGGACACATTGTAACCACGAATGGCATCAAACCCAATCCAAATAAAACTAATGCCATCACAAATTTTCTATTACCTAAAACACCAAAACAAATAAAATCATTTTTGGGATTATGTGGGTTCTTCCGCAAGTTCATTCCCAACTTTGCCGAGATAGTTAAACCTATGACCCTTAAAGTAAAGAAAAAAGCAGTAATCGATACCAAAAGTAAAGACTACATTGAATCATTCGAAAGGCTAAAAGTTCTAATAACTTCAGACCCCATACTAATATATCCAGATTTCTCAAAGCCATTCTCTCTGACAACTGATGCAAGTAATTTAGCTATTGGTGCCGTGCTATCTCAAAATCATAAACCTATCTGTTATGCCAGTAGAACATTAAATCAGCATGAGATCAATTACGCTACAATCGAGAAAGAATTGTTGACATCTATTCGAAATTTGCATCACTCATTGAGGTGAGAAGTAGGGATTGGTTTGAGGCAAAGAGAGCTATAAAGAAAATATTTAATGACATGGGAAAACCACAAGAAATAAAAGCGGACAAAGACTCAGCATTCATGTGCATAGCTCTGCAGAATTGGATAAGATAGGAAGGCGTGAACATAACCGTCACTACAAGTAAAGACGGAGTATCCGATATAGAGAGATTCCGTAAAACAGTAAACGAGAAACTAAGAATCATTGGCAGCGAAGAAAATATAGAGGATAGGTGTACAAAAAGGTGTAAAAAGCAAGGTAACCAACCCATTCAGGAAAACAGGACAAATTGAACAATTAGACGAAAAACATTTCGAAGAGACAAATCGCGGTAGGAAAATCGTACACTATAAGTCAAAATTTAAAAAGCAGAAGAAAATGAATAATAGTAAATACGATAATTCCAGACAACCCGAAGAGAGTTAAGCGATGCCACATACTTCCCATATTACTTATTTGTATGATACCCCTTATCACCATGGTCCAATCAAGTAATATAGAAGTAAACCCACTCACTGCCAATAATGGATACCTTTTATTCCAAACAGGATCAATAGAAATTCCGATAAGCTACGAATACCATTACTTAAGCATAAACATAACGAAGACAATGCTAACATTTGAGAACCTAGTAGAAGAGGCAAATCATTTTTCAAACGTGCCCCAAATTCAATATCTAGCCGAGAAACTAAAACGGGAAATCAATGGAATAAGAATCATTAAACGAAGTAAAAGAGACCTTTTAAATGTAGTAGGAACAGCGTATAAATATTTATTTGGCACCTTAGACCAGAACGATAGAGATGAGTTGGAAGAAAAAATCAACAACCTTTCAGAAAATTCCGTGAAAACCCACGACTTAAACATGGTTATAGATGTAATCAACAGCGGAATAGACATTATTAACAAGCTCAGAATAGAGAAAGAAAAGAACCAACAGATCGCGATATTAATATTCAATTTACAACAATTCACAGAATATATAGAATATATCGAATTAGGAATGCAACTAACTAGACTAGGAATCTTTAACCCGAAACTATTAAAACATGATTACCTGAAACAATTAAACTCAGAAAAAATGATTAAGATAAAAACATCAACTTGGCTTAAGACAGATACAAACGAGATCTTAATTATTTCCCATGTTCCAAGCGAAATCACAAAAGTGCCAATCTTTCAAGTAGTGCCTTCCCAGACGAACAAGGTTACATTCTAACTGAGCAAATATTTGATAAGTTTTATATTTTCAATAATCAAGTATACCATAAGGATACAGAGTTAGTAATATATGACAAATGTATAATTGAACTAATCAAAAAAGAAGAAACTCAGTGTAAATACACTAAGACTCATACAAATTTTCAGATCAATTACATAGAACCAAATATACTAGTTACATGGAATCTACCAGAAACAGCTATCAATCAAGATTGCACTAACAACAATATTGTAATATCAGGAAATAACATTGTAAAGATTAAAAATTGTACAATCCAAATTGATGAATTCATAATTTCAAACACTTTAGCAGATTTTACGCAAACAATTTACATTACTAATAATGTTACACCATTAGAACCAATATCCCATATATTAACAAAGGAATTAATAAACGCTCATGTAAAACATTATAATACATTCCAAATTATATGCGTTACAACTTTCGGTGTTATGATAATAAGCTTAACCCTGTACCTAGCATATAAGTTCAAGAGTATTCCTAAGAAACTTATTGTAAAATATTCTAAACAAAACGAAGAAAATTCGACACCAGAACTCAATGTAAAAGAACACAGCCAAACCGAAAGCATGTAAATAATGTATCCAATTTTAACGACCTGAGGACAGGCCAAAGTCAATGGTTGGGGGAGTGACATATCCTCAAGTCCCTTAGACTTAGCATATGCCTACTGAGCATATACACAGTATAAGCAATACACCCCACACTACCCATTATGTACCCAAGCAATAACAGATAAGAACCAATACAGGATGTTATTCAAACAAATCACCCACTGGTAGACTAAACAATCTTTGTCCATACCCCAAATAATTGTCACTTTCCCACTTTCAGAGTTCGGACTCGCAAACTCGAAAACAAAAGTTTTAAATTTCATAAACAAAATCCTAAGAGCACTTGTATCCAAGAGCGATTGCACTTGAATCCAAGAGAAATGCAGATAACTCTAAAGCTCCCTCTCTTCAAAGTCCATATATCATATATCAATCTAGATCAATAAGTAGAGTTCAGTTTGAGACTTAAAATAAGAAGGTCTGTGTTCTTCAAAAATAAAGTGTTGTAATTATTCAGTTAATAAAAATTATATTTTTTTGACTTATGGAAATTACCAACATCTAATTGGCGCAGTCGGTAGGATCATCATTAAATAAGAAGTCCTTTTAGTACGGTACTGGTCACTTACAGGATATGCTGTACAACTAGCTAACCTGACCAGCGAATTAAAACAGTGATTTCTAAATTAAATGGATCCGCAAAAGAATCTACGTGCGTGTAGATTTTAACAAAAAAATCCCGTGTGGTCAGAAACATTCTGCAAACTAATTAAGAAAAATCCCGTGCGGTCGGAAACAAAATTTTATAAAAATTTTTTTTCTGTGGGTTTAAATAAACCAAACAACAAAAAAACTCTGTGCACAAGAAATTAACTAACAAAACAATATGGCAGTTCCACAACTTTCCGAAAACCACATGAACCAATTACTGGGCCAAATCAAAGAATTACATTACTACGATGGCACACCTGGCAAATTGTCTGGATTCGTCAACAAGGTCGAACAGTTACTCAACCTATACCCCACCCAAGATGCCAGGCAGGCACATGTAATATATGGAGCAGTAAAACGCCTGATCACGGATTCAGCACTGGAAGTGGTAATACAAGCACGAGCAACGACATGGATGGAAATTAAAACAACACTGGCAACATCATTCAAGGACCATAGGCCATACGTAACCCTAGTGAGGCAACTGGAAGAAACAACATACCCCGGTAGCATAAGTAAGTTTATAGATAAATTAGAAGCACAATACTGGAATATTTGTGACAAACTAGAATTAGAAAACGACCCTATCGATAAGTTAAACTACACCGAAATGTTAAAAAGAACAATTAAAATTACAATAGATCGAAAATTGACAGATAGAATGCCAATTTAAAACAAGCCACGATGGAGTTAGGTCTATATGACAGTAACCCCGAAGATCAATACTTTAATAAATTAGACAAGCAAAAGCAAAAGAATAAGGGAAATATAAATCAAAACATTAATCAAAGATACTTAAACAGCAGACATAATAGTTATGGCATTTACTACCCTGTAATAAATCAAAATAAAAACATGCAACCCCCAAATCAATTTATGACCAATCAAAATCAATTCATGACTCGTCCTATACCTCCTAATCAGAGGGGATATTATTACACTTGTAGAAGGGATTTAACACAAGGCAGACAAAACAATCCTCTCAATTTTCAACCTTCAACTTCAAATAATGTGAGCAATAATAGGCCTGTAAAAAGACAACGAGAAAGTTAGAGTGGGCAAAGCAGGATGGACGTAAATTTTTTATCAAATCGCCTCGGACAATCAGGAAACACGGGAAAACAAACCAGTCCCTATGTTCTAATAAGTTATCACAACAACTCCTATAAAGGTATGATCGACACACGTTCCTCGATCAATATCATAAAAGAAAACTTTGCAAACCTAAAAGAAAAATAAGAAGATTTGATAGTATATACCATAAAAGGGCCAATAAAATTAAAAAGAAGCATTATGATGAAACCCACTCCAATATGTCCGTCCGTACAAAAATTCTATGTCCATAATTTTTCCGATAGTTATGACTTCCTGTTAGGTCGAAAATATCTCAAAGAAACAAAGGCAAAAATTGACTACGAAGAAGAAACCGTAACTCTAGGTTCAAGAACCTACAGAACCTACAGTACGAAGAAGAAATAGTTGAAACCGCATCCACAAAATGCCTTAAGCCCAAGCTTAAATCCAAGCCTAAACCCAAGCTTAAACAAAAGGAGGAGACCGCATCAGCAAAATGCCTCGCTCCAAAAGTAAACATTGATACAATGTACAATGATATAAGGCACTTTGATCCAAAATCAGTTGACAAAGATATAGTCAACTTCGCGATAAATAATGAATAACGCGAATGTAATGAATACAGACTCGAACATTTAAATGTAGAAGAAGTTGAATGTTTAAAGAAGGTCCTATATGAATATAGAGACATTCAGTACAAAGAAGGAGAAAATTTGACCTTCACAAGTACTATTAAACATGTTATCCAAACTCAACACGAAGATCCAGTTTACCGAAAACCTTATAAATACCCCAAAAGCGTTGACCAAGAAGTCAACAAACAAATTAATGAAATGATAGAACAAGGTATAATTCGCAAGTCAAAGTCACCTTATGTTCTCCCATTTGGGTGGTCCCTAAGAAGGCAGACGCCTCTGGGAAACAGAAATTTAGGTTAGTAGTGGATTATAGGAATCATCATTAAATAAGAAGTCCTTTTAGTACGGTACTGGTCACTTACAGGATATGCTGTACAACTAGCTAACCTGACCAGCGAATTAAAACAGTGATTTCTAAATTAAATGGATCCGCAAAAGAATCTACGTGCGTGTAGATTTTAACAAAAAAATCCCGTGTGGTCAGAAACATTCTGCAAACTAATTAAGAAAAATCCCGTGCGGTCGGAAACAAAATTTTATAAAAATTTTTTTTCTGTGGGTTTAAATAAACCAAACAACAAAAAAACTCTGTGCACAAGAAATTAACTAACAAAACAATATGGCAGTTCCACAACTTTCCAAAACCACAAGAAATAGTTGAAACCGCATCCACAAAATGCCTTAAGCCCAAGCTTAAATCCAAGCCTAAACCCAAGCTTAAACAAAAGGAGGAGACCGCATCAGCAAAATGCCTCGCTCCAAAAGTAAACATTGATACAATGTACAATGATATAAGGCACTTTGATCCAAAATCAGTTGACAAAGATATAGTCAACTTCGCGATAAATAATGAATAACGCGAATGTAATGAATACAGACTCGAACATTTAAATGTAGAAGAAGTTGAATGTTTAAAGAAGGTCCTATATGAATATAGAGACATTCAGTACAAAGAAGGAGAAAATTTGACCTTCACAAGTACTATTAAACATGTTATCCAAACTCAACACGAAGATCCAGTTTACCGAAAACCTTATAAATACCCCAAAAGCGTTGACCAAGAAGTCAACAAACAAATTAATGAAATGATAGAACAAGGTATAATTCGCAAGTCAAAGTCACCTTATGTTCTCCCATTTGGGTGGTCCCTAAGAAGGCAGACGCCTCTGGGAAACAGAAATTTAGGTTAGTAGTGGATTATAGGAATCTCAACGAAATAACTGTCAACGACAAATTCCCCATCCCTAGAATGGATGAGATATTGGATAAACTCGGACGATGCCAATATTTTACAACAATTGATTTAGCCAAAGGATTTCACCAAAATTTAAATGGATAAGAATTCCATCGCGAAAACAGCCTTTTCAACCAAACAAGGACATTACGAATATACACGTATGCCATTTGGATTGAAAAATGCCCCTGCAACATTTCAGAGATGCATGAACAATCTTCTGGAAGATTTGATCTACAAGACTGCCTAGTATACCTGGATGATATTATAATTTACTCCACTTCATTGGAGGAACACATTCTATCTCTAAGGAAAGTCTTTGGGAAACTCAGGGATGCTAACTTAAAATTACAGCTAGACAAATGCGAGTTCATGAAAAAGGAAACTGAATTCCTGGGACACATTGTAACCACGAATGGCATCAAACCCAATCCAAATAAAACTAATGCCATCACAAATTTTCTATTACCTAAAACACCAAAACAAATAAAATCATTTTTGGGATTATGTGGGTTCTTCCGCAAGTTCATTCCCAACTTTGCCAAGGTAGTTAAACCTATGACCCTTAAACTAAAGAAAAGTGCTGTAATCGATACCAAAAGTAAAGACCACATTGAATCATTCGAAAGGCTAAAAGTTCTAATAATTTCAGACCCCATACTAATATATCCAGATTTCTCAAAGCCATTCTCTCTGACAACTGATGCAAGTAATTTAGCTATTGGTGCCGTGCTATCTCAAAATCATAAACCCATCTGTTATGCCAGTAGAACATTAAATCAGCATGAGATCAATTACGCTACAGTCGAGAAAGAATTGTTAGCTATCGTTTGGGCAACGAAATATTTCAGGTCATATTTATTCGGTACACCATTTGAAATATTTAGTGATCATAAGCCTTTAGTATGGCTTAATAATATTAAAGAGCCAAACATGAAGTTACAAAGATGGAAAATAAAATTGAACGAATTCGATTACAAAATTAAATATCTTCCGGGCAATGAAAACCATGTAGCCGACGCCCTTTCCCGCACAAAAATCGAAGAAGCCATGCTAGGTGAAGTCGCAAATAGCGCAAACGCAACAGTCCACAGCGCGAGCGAAGACAACTTAAATTACATATCAATAACCGAAAGACCACTTAATTATTTCTCTAGACAGCTAGAACTAGAAAAAAGAAACAACGACACGACCAACGTAAGCCATTATTTTCAAAAATTAAAAATCAAGATAATCTATAAAGAAATGACAATTGAATTCGCCAAAAACATCATTAAGGAATATTTGTGCACTAAGAACAGCGCTATTTACTTCCATTTACTTCTAATAATGAAGATTTTCTGATTTTCCAAAGGGCATACGCTGAAATCATAAGACCTAACAGTTTTACCAAATTACTAAGATGTACCAAAAAACTAATAGATATCCTAACATACGCTGAATTTAAAGACCTAATATTGGAAAGGCATATAAAAGTTCTACACAAATGAATAGAAAAAACCACTAACTGGTTTAAAGAAGAATACTATTTCCCAGATAGCCAACAATTAATACAGAATATCATTAACGAATGCGAAATCTGTAATATAGCGAAAACAGAGCACAGAAATACGAAATTGACATTTGAAACAACTCCAGAGATATTCAACGCAAGAGAAAAATACGTAATAGATTTCTATCTCACTGGAAACCTAATATTTCTATCATGCATAGACATCAATTCGAAATTTGCTTCACTCATTGAGGTGAGAAGTAGGGATTGGTTAGAGGCAAAGAGAGCTATAAAGAAAATATTTAATGACATGGGAAAACCACAAGAAATAAAAGCGGACAAAGACTCAGCATTCATGTGCATAGCTCTGCAGAATTGGATAAGATCGGAAGGCGTAAACATAACCGTCACTACAAGTAAAGACGGAGTATCCGATATAGAGAGATTCCGTAATACAGTAAACGAGAAACTAAGAATCATTGGCAGCGAACAAAATATAGAGGATAGGTGTACAAAATTTGAAACAATCCTATATGTCTACAATCACAAAACTAAACATAACACTACCAAAAGAACTCCGGCAGACATCTTTTTGTATGCAATAAACTTAATGAGAAGAGACATGAGTTTGAAATTAACACAAGATATAGACAAACCCCACTTGTAAAAAGTAAGGTAACCAACCCATTCAGGAAAACAGGACAAATTGATCAATTAGACGAAAAACATTTCAAAGAGACAAATCGCGGTAGGAAAATCGTACACTATAAGTCAAAATTTAAAAAGCAGAAGAAAATTAATAATAGTAAATACGATAATTCCAGACAACCCGAAGAGAGTTAAGCGATGCCACATACTTCCCATATTACTTATTTGTATGATACCCCTTATCACCATGGTCCAATCAAGTAATATAGAAGTAAACCCACTCACTGCCAATAATGGATACCTTATATTCCAAACAGGATCAATAGAAATTCCGATAAGCTACGAATACCATTAGAGAAAGAAAAGAACCAACAGATCGCGATATTAATATTCAATTTACAACAATTCACAGAATATATAGAAGATATCAAATTAGGAATGCAACTAACTAGACTAGGAATCTTTAACCCGAAACTATTAAAACATGATTACCTGAAACAATTAAACTCAGAAAAAATGATAGAGATAAAAACATCAACTTGGCTTAAGACAGATGCAAACTAGATCTTAATTATTTCCCATGTTCCAAGCGAAATCACAAAAGTTCCAATCTTTCAAGTATCAATCTTACCCAGACATTCTAATTGAGCAAATATTTGATAAGTTTTATATTTTCAATAATCAAGTATACCATAAGGATACAGAGTTAGTAATATATGACAAATGTATAATTGAACTAATCAAAAAAGAAGAAACTCAGTGTAAATACACTAAGACTCATACAAATTTTCAGATCAATTACATAGAACCAAATATACTAGTTACATGGAATCTACCAGAAACAGCTATCAATCAAGATTGCACTAACAACAATATTGTAATATCAGGAAATAACATTGTAAAGATTAAAAATTGTACAATCCAAATTGATGAATTCATAATTTCAAACACTTTAGCAGATTTTACGCAAACAATTTACATTACTAATAATGTTACACCATTAGAACCAATATCCCATATATTAACAAAGGAATTAATAAACGCTCATGTAAAACATTATAATACATTCCAAATATACACAGTATAAGCAATACACCCGACACTACCCATTATGTACCCAAGCAATAACAGATAAGAACCAATACAGGATGTTATTCAAACAAATCACCCACTGGTAGACTAAACAATCTTTGTCCATACCCCAAATAATTGTCACTTTCCCACTTTCAGAGTTCGGACTCGCAAACTCGAAAACAAAAGTTTTAAATTTCATAAACAAAATCCTAAGAGCACTTGTATCCAAGAGCGATTGCACTTGAATCCAAGAGAAATGCAGATAACTCTAAAGCTCCCTCTCTTCAAAGTCCATATATCATATATCAATCTAGATCAATAAGTAGAGTTCAGTTTGAGACTTAAAATAAGAAGGTCTGTGTTCTTCAAAAATAAAGTGTTGTAATTATTCAGTTAATAAAAATTATATTTTTTTGACTTATGGAAATTACCAACATCTAATTGGCGCAGTCGGTAGGATCATCATTAAATAAGAAGTCCTTTTAGTACGGTACTGGTCACTTACAGGATATGCTGTACAACTAGCTAACCTGACCAGCGAATTAAAACAGTGATTTCTAAATTAAATGGATCCGCAAAAGAATCTACGTGCGTGTAGATTTTAACAAAAAAATCCCGTGTGGTCAGAAACATTCTGCAAACTAATTAAGAAAAATCTCGTGCGGTCGGAAACAAAATTTTATAAAAATTTTTTTTCTGTGGGTTTAAATAAACCAAACAACAAAAAAACTCTGTGCACAAGAAATTAACTAACAAAACAATATGGCAGTTCCACAACTTTCCGAAAACCACATGAACCAATTACTGGGCCAAATCAAAGAATTACATTACTACGATGGCACACCTGGCAAATTGTCTGGATTCGTCAACAAGGTCGAACAGTTACTCAACCTATACCCCACCCAAGATGCCAGGCAGGCACATGTAATATATGGAGCAGTAAAACGCCTGATCACGGATTCAGCACTGGAAGTGGTAATACAAGCACGAGCAACGACATGGATGGAAATTAAAACAACACTGGCAACATCATTCAAGGACCATAGGCCATACGTAACCCTAGTGAGGCAACTGGAAGAAACAACATACCCCGGTAGCATAAGTAAGTTTATAGATAAATTAGAAGCACAATACTGGAATATTTGTGACAAACTAGAATTAGAAAACGACCCTATCGATAAGTTAAACTACACCGAAATGTTAAAAAGAACAATTAAAATTACAATAGATCGAAAATTGACAGATAGAATGCCAATTTAAAACAAGCCACGATGAAGTTAGGTCTATATGACAGTAACCCCGAAGATCAATACTTTAATAAATTAGACAAGCAAAAGCAAAAGAATAAGGGAAATATAAATCAAAACATTAATCAAAGATACTTAAACAGCAGACATAATAGTTATGGCATTTACTGCCCTGTAATAAATCAAAATAAAAATGATCGACAGAGGTTCCTCGATCAATATCATAAAAGAAAACTTTGCAAACCTAGAAGAAAAATAAGAAAATTTGATAGTATATACCATAAAAGGGCCAATAAAATTAAAAAGAAGCATTATGATGAAACCCACTCCAATATGTCCGTCCGTACAAAAATTCTATGTCCATAATTTTTCCGATAGTTATGACTTCCTGTTAGGTCGAAAATATCTCAAAGAAACAAAGGCAAAAATTGACTACGAAGAAGAAACCGTAACTCTAGGTTCAAGAACCTACAGAACCTACAGTACGAAGAAGAAATAGTTGAAACCGCATCCACAAAATGCCTTAAGCCCAAGCTTAAATCCAAGCCTAAACCCAACCCTAAACCCTATTCCGTGTTCATGTGTGAACATTCTGCTAAAGGGCCAGCAAGGCTAGGCGCATATCTTAAAATTTACAGTTGAAAGTTAGACTTAATTTATTATTTTTTTACTTTTCGCCTTTAATATCTTAAGGTAACATTTTTTTTAAGAACAACGATAAAGTGGACTGTTTTATTATTATAATATAACTTTATTCTTTATTTTTGTTTTATCTTAATTGTTAACTTTTATTGTGCTGGCAATGTACCTGCAATGGTTATTGCTTGCACGCGTTCTAACAGCAAATTTTCGTAGGAAATATATTATTAAGATTAGTACTGGAATCAACCACCGATGTTTGTTTTTGAATTAGTTGAATTAGTTTATCAAGGTCGTTCTGGTTATCTAATAAATTCTTCATGTTTTCTTCTAATTGCTCTCTGTCATCTTCATCCATTTTACCAAATAAAAAAAATTTTATTTATCCCTTATAAGCGCCCTTCTTTTTGTAATCATTTTAAAATATGGATCCATTTTATAATAGATCACCAAATTCCAAGAAGTACTCACAATCTCCACGTCTCCCATAGGATCTAAATATATGGCTGAAGTCTTTTTTATCCTGTCTATGGAATATCTTGGTGTTATATTTTTAGGTAACGCGCTAGAAAATTGACAGCTCAACACAAAAACAAACACATTGCCATGATAATTCCGATCTTGGATATTCCAGGTGGTGCTCTAGTTCGTATTTTCGGTTCAGGGTCAGCCTCATTCTTTTCAATAGATTTTATTCCTTGCAAGGAACAAATTTTAGCAATGAGTCATGTGATAAATCCTTCCTGCATCCGTACTTTAGCCACACGGACCTTATCATCATTCCAATTATGGACTTTTTTCACTTTTCCTAAAGGCCATCTTGGTGGATGACAATTCTCATCTTTTAATAAAAATATTTGCCCTTCGTCTATATTAAAAATTTCTCTTCTCCATTTATTCATTTTCTGGAGTGTATGCAAATATTAATTTTTCCATTTCCATTTTTCCAGAAATCTTTCCTCATTTTTTGGATAAGTCTCCACCTATTCAAATTTCCGATTCTTTGATCCGCTATCGGTTCGACTATTTCTAAGGGCGGTCTTCCAATCAGAAAATGACACTTGCGTTAAAGCTTCTTGTTGTTCCATCTCATTAACTATAGTGTATAATGGTCTTGAATTTAAACATGCTTCTATTTGACATAAAAGGGTTGACATTTCTTCATATGTCAAAATATTGTCGCCGATTATACGCTTTAAATGGTATTTTATTGACTTGACCCCAGCTTCCCAAATACCTCCAAATACCTGCCGGCGAAATAAAATGCCAATCAATCCTATCCTTCTCCAGCTGCGCTGCAATCGCAACATTTTCTTGGATGGCAAAATAAAAGTCTTGATCTAATTTCCTAGCAGCTCCTACAAAATTTGTTCCGTTATTTGAATACATAGTGGCACATTTCCCTCGTCTAGCAATGAATCTTCTGAGGGCAGCTAAAAATGCGTCAAAAGTTAGATCGCTTATCATTTCTAAATGTATGGCTTTGGTGGCCATACAAACAAATACGGAAACGTATCCTTTAAATATTTTTTGTCCGCGATTTTTCGTACACTTAACAAAATAAGGACCTGCGTAATCTAATCCCGTATTTAAGAATGGAAATGCCATAGTAACACGATATTTTGGTAAATTTCCCATTATTTGCTTAGCTGTATTTTGCCTATATTTTGCACACTTGACGCATTCTCTTAAATACTTCTTCAACGAATTTCTTAACCCAAACATCCTATACTTTCTTTGAATTCAATTACGGTTTACGGTTTACGGTTTAAGGTTTACTGATTTCTTTGTTGTTTTGCAAACACTATCTCTTAATTGAAATGAAGTTTTTAGTGCTTTTTTATGACTATCCTTTCAGCTAACTTTAATTCTTTTACCTGAAGGTAGGAAAGATACGATTCATTTGTAATTTTATTTTTATAAATCTGATTGTGTAGGCTATAAGAAAGCAGCAATACCTCTCCAACAAATTGCAAATAGGATCATCGGTTTTATTATTTATTACTGTATTTATAATTGTCGTTTCCTCTTTCAATTGCTGCCAAGGCCAATGCTCTTTTGCATCAGCTAGCCATTTTGGACCTTTCCACCAAAGATCACAGTATGTCAATTGTTTTGAGTCAATTCCCCTAGATGCTAAATCATATGGATTTTCTTCAGACCTTACATGATTCCAGTGTTGGCTAGTGGCCATAGTGACATTTTCGAATGTCATCTGTGTTTCGTCTGATAAATTTAACCTTACTTTTGCCACTCTTGATCCATGCTTAAGTGATAGTGGAATCACTCCAAGCATAAATTTATACCTTACTGGTTAATGACTCCTTTATTCTTTGGATCAGTAGTGTTGACAAATGAGCGGCACATAGTTCTAGTTTAGGGATAGTTTTTCTATTTTTTATAGGATTGTCACTATAATTTTTGTGAATGTTCGTGTTAATAATTTTCTTTACTGGTTTAACTTCCTGTGAAAATGAAGATATTGTATCTCTTTTGTTTTTTCGACATGGCTTTCAAATAAGTTGAGCGACTCTTTATCAATTTTTCGAAGAATTATGTGAGCAAAAATTGCATCCAAATCTTCCGATAATTGTGCCTTTAATTTTATGATATATACAGACTCATTAATTGTGTCAATAAATGTTTTCATTTTTTATTGGACTCCAAATTTAAGCCATATCCATAAGCCTATTTATATGTTCAGAGAAAATTTGTCTTTTATTCTCATACCGCTTGTTTAAAAATTCCCAGATGGCTTCATAATTTTCCCCAGAGCGAAGCAATAAATGAGATGAAGAGCTCATTAAAAAGATCCCATTCTTTGGAATCACCAAGAAAGTGGGTATTTGAATTTTAGGCAGGGTTGGTAACTCCTCTGCCCTAACAGCCGTCGACATTTCAGCTTACTTAGCTGTTCCACTGAGTCGACTATTTATGGCTGTTAAAATATTTTGCTTGTCAAACTCAAGTTCACTAATTTCATCCTCAAATATCGAACTTTCAAAATAGATATATGATATAGATATAGATATGGTTTAATATTTTATTCCAAAGGAATTCTATTTTGTTTTTCTTATTTGAAGGAAATCTATTAGTTTTGATTTCTCTTCTAGATATATTCTAAATTGCCCAACATTTCTACAGAAGGCCTGCTCTACTTTCGACGCGTTACCACTCGACATACCGTGCGACATACCTTGTGTATCCTGAATACCCATTTTATCAGGATTTGCTTTAGGGACTAGGTTATGTACGGAACTACCTTTATTCTTTTTATATTTTATCTTTATCTGTGTCAACGCCATCATTATTACATCATACTGCTTGGTGTTAAAATATTCATGATCGACAATGCCGATCTTTAGTAAATTGCTATGATTAGCAACGAAAGTTTTCTGCAGTTCTTCTACTTTAAAAAATTCTTCCTCACTTAAAGTTGGTTTTATTTCCAAGTTTCTTATTTCCAAAATTATCATAATGATATTTTTTTATTATTTGTAATATAACGATGATTTTGTGTATTAGGCACTTAGGCACTCAATTTTTGTGCACTTTAATTTATTATGCTATTATGGCATTTATTGAATGCTTTTATTGCATTTTTCACTTGCTGATGTAAGGCCTCAAGCACGCCAAACCATAATTTCTTATGGTTACAAAGCAGCCTTTAGCTGTTTAGACTATAAAGGTGCTTGTTTTATTTTTAAAACATAAAAGATTATTGTGTATCATTTTGCTCTTTTTAATTTTATACTCTGTTTCTTACCTTTGGTAGGGGGAAGCAAGAGTTAATTATTTTTGCTACCTTCAGCTGCAAGATTAACTTAGCAACGATTGAAGGAGCTGGCCTTAGCTGCAACATAAGCAAACGTCTACATTTCTGAGTTTATATTTCAAACTGAATTTTATTTTTCTAAATCCTGCTTGGGTAGCTAATATAAAATTTACATGTTTTAATCTTATCTCTAACTAGACCAACGCAGTGGCCATTTGTTCCCCAAACATTTGAACGGATTGTAAGTGCGGGAATTTTCCACTGCACGCATTCCTATCTACAAGACTATGCGATACGACCGTTTGCATCGCTCTTTGAGCGATAAACCCACGCAGGAGTTCGCCGTATTTTTATTATATCTCTAACGCTCAAGAGTTGTCCAATCGTTTTACGTACAATATATATACATATAATATCATATGTAAATCCGTGTTCATGTGTGAACACAAACACTTCACTGGAGAGAAAAGAGAAACTATTAGAAAAACAGTCTGAACTTACTAATAATTTACTTAACATGATAATGTTACTTGTAAACAAATGATGCAAGTAAATCTTAACCTAGGAACATGGAATGCCAATGGGCTTTCCAATCATGTAAATGAAATATCCATCTTTAAAAAAACGAATGAAATTGACCTTATGTTAATTTCCGAGACACACTTCACCAGCAAATCATCAAGGTTGTTGGATATATATAATTATAGCTGACCACCCCTCGGGCAGAGCTTATGGTGGCGCAACTATTTTAATTAAACAATATTTAATATTTTAATATTTTCAAATTATGGACAGCATTAGAGAAAATGCTATGCAGGCTGCCACGGTCAAGATCAAATGTATGCATGCGGACGTATCTGTAACAGCAATTTATCTTCCCCCAAGATTTGCTCTCAAAGAAGCAGATTTTAAGAACTTTTTCAAAAACTTGGACCACAGTTTATAGTAGGAGGCGAGTTCAATGCTAAGCACCCCTGGTGGGGCTCCAGATTGACAACAATTTCAACCGGCAAGCCTACATACTGGCCTACTGACAGTAGAAAGATACCAGACTTAATAGACTTTGTAGCATACTTTGAAATCCCACAATCACACATGTGAATAATGGAAAGTTTTGATCTAAGCTCAGACCATTCTCCAATAATAGTGACATACAGTAAGGTAGCTCATATATTGACAAAACCATACAAAGTAATTTCTGCAAATACTGATTTCAATGCGTTTAAAAGCTATCTTGAAACAGCTATCAGACTGGATATCTCGCTAAAATCAGGAGTTGAGATAGACCATGCTGTGGAGCTTCTCACGAAAAAGATCCATTTAGCCGACATAAGATCGTATAACAAGGCTGCATCTGATCTCAAAAAACTACTGTCAACTTTAAGAAATGAATCTCTCGCTGAATATCTTAGAAGTCTAGATCCACATTCTTGTAACCACGAACATAATTTATGGAGAGCAACCAAATACTTTAAGCGACCTGCAAAAAGAAACGCAGTAGTCCGAAACTGTAATGGCGAATAGTGTGAATCTGATGATGAACAAGCCAAAGCATTTGCTCAACACCTACACTCTGTATTTAAGCCAAATTGATAACCCGCAAGCAGAAAGGGTAAGGGAAAGTAGATAAAATCAGTATTAATGAAGTTTCATCAGAAATTAAATGGCTCAATAGTAAAAAGACTCCAGGTTCGGACAAAATAGATGGCATAACCTTGAAAAATCTACCACCAAAGTGTATACAATTTCTTACGCTTATATTTAATACGATCTTAACAAGGCAGAAAATGAAGTGACATCGTACCGTCCCATTAGTTTGTTGTTTTGCAAACACTTTATCTCTTGACTGAATTGAAGTTTTTATTGCTTTTTTATGACTATCCTTTCAGCTAACTTTAATTCTTTTACCTGAAGGTAGGAAGGATACGATTCATTTGTAATTTTATTTTTATAAATCTGATTGTGTAGGCTATAAGAAAGCAGGAATACCTCTCCAACAAATTGCAAATAGGATCATCGTTTTTATTATTTATTATTGTATTTATAATTGTCGTTTCTTCTTTCAATTGCTGCCGAGGCCAATGCTCTTTTGCATCAGCTAGCCATTTTGGACCTTTCCACCAAAGATCACAGTGTGTCAATTGTTTTAAATCAATTCCCCTAGATGCTAAATCAGATGGATTTTCTTCAGTGTTGGCTAGTTTTCGAATGTCATCTGTTCTTCGTCTGATAAATTTAACCTTACTTTTGCCACTCTTGATCCATGCTAAAGTGATAGTGAAATCACTCCAAGCATAAATTTGTACCTTACTGGTTAATGACTCCTTTATTCTTTGGATCAGTAGTGTTAACAAATGAGCGGCACATAGTTCTAGTTTAGGGATAGTATTACTATTTTTTATAGGATTGACTCTACTTTTGCTAGCTATTATACTTACATCATCTCCTACATTAGCATACACTTCTGCAGCATATGCTTTTTCTGAGGCATCAGCAAATCCATGTAGCTGAATACTTATGCCATTTCTAGAATTAGTCCATCTTTGGATTCGAATATTTTCTAAATATAATAAATTTTCTTTATATGCTTCCCAGTATTTTAAATCTACTGCTGCTAATTCCTGATCCCATTCACTTTTGCTTATCCAAAGTTTTTGAATGAAAAGCTGTCCTAAAATAGTCACGGGAGCCAACCATCCAGAGGGATCATATATTTTAGATAATATCGAGAGTACTATACTTTTGTTTGTCAATTTGGATGATCCGCAACTTACTTTAAACTTAAATAAATCCTTTTGTGGTTCCCATTGACGTCCAAGAGTTTTAACACTCTCATTTTCAATAATACTAAGAACCTAATATCCTATACTAAATTTTGTCCTAATTTTTGTAATTCGTTTAAAATTAGTTGGACAACATTTTTGGCGTCTTCTACAGAATCGGCTCCAGTCATTAGGTCGGCCATGTAAAAATCGTTCCTTGTTATTTCACTTAGATTTTTATTTTGACATTTATCTGATATGTCGACCAAGAACCCTAGTAGCTAAGTATGGTGCAGATGCCGTACCATAAGTGACTGTTGTTAGTTTATAATTTTTAATTTTTTCTTCTGCAGAATTTCTTCATAAAATATATTTATATTTTTGGTAATTTTTATTTATTTTAATCTGACGGTACATTTTTTCAATGTCCGCAGAAACAACAATTTCCCATTTCTTCTACTTAACAATAATGTCAAAAATATCTTTTTGAACTCGTGGACCAACCCACATTATATCGTTCAATCTTTTATTATTTGAAGTTTTTGCTGAAGCATCAAAAGTACTCTCAGCTTGGTCGTCAGGCTTGAATCTCTGATAACAGCCTGGTGTGGTAAAAATACTTACCATCATTAGTTACTTTGACCATGTGACCTAACTCGATATATTCTTTCATAAATTTAGAATAATCAGCCTTAAGTTTTTTAATATTTTTTAATTTCTTCTCCAAATTTATAAAACGAATCGGGGTCGGCTAATTTAAAACTCTTCCATTTTTTCTGATCAACATTAATTGTGCTGACTGGAAGCGCTTTCATGACTTTTTGAAGAATGAGTGCTTCAATTTCCAAATTTTTTGGAGCATTTTTTATTGAAATTATTGTTTTGTGCTTCTCGTGCATCTCGTTCCTGTAACAGATATGTGAACGAAATTTTTTCAATTTTAGAATCTGTGCAGACTCTTCTGAAATGATTGTGCTTTGAGAACCGCTATCAATCAAAGCTCTTAATTTTTTAAAACCTAGATTTTCTGACTTCACTTGAATCAAAGCCGTGGCTAACAAGGCTTGCCCTGTTGTTCTACACGTATTCACTTTTTCTGGATTATTACCTGTAAGGTGAAGTAACGTAGGGGGAGGTTTCCGACAAATCGAACAGAGCTGCTCGCTTTTACATTTTTTATTAAACGGATGCTTCAGACAACTTAGGCAAATCCGATTTTTTCTTACCCAGTCAGACCGTTCTGCTGGATTCATTATTTTAAATTTATGGCATTGAATTAAATAATGCCCCTGTAGTTTACAATATACACAATTGTCACTATAATTTTTGTGAATGTTCGTGTTAATAATTTTCTTTACAGGTTTAACTTCCTGTGAAAATGAAGATATTGAACTCTAAAAGGTCCATAACATCATAGAGTGCCTGTATGTCTTTTGTTTTTTGACATGGCTTTCAAATAAGTTGAGCGACTCTTTTTAAATTTTTTGAACAATTTTTCCACATCTTCCGATAATTGTGGCTTTAATTTTATGATATATAGACTCATTAATTGTGTCAATAAATTCTTTCATTTCTTTATTGGACTCCAAATTTAAACTTGGCTTATCCATAAGCCTATTTATATGTTCAGAGAAAATTTGTCTTTTATTCTCATACCGCTTGGCTAAAAATTCCCACATGGCTTCATAATTTTCCCCAGAGCCAAGCAATAAATGAGTTACCACATTCCTGGTTTCTCCTTTTAATGCTGATTTGAGGTAATAAAACTTGAGAGAAGGATTGAGATCCTCTCTCGTATGAATGAGTTCTGTAAAGAGCTTATTAAAAAGATCACATTCTTTGGAATCACCAAAGAAAGTGTGTATTTGAATTTTAGGCAGGGTTGGTAACTCCTCTGCCTTAACAACCGTCGACATTTCAGCTTTCTTAGCTTTTCCACAGAGTCGACTATTTATGGCTGTTAAAATATTTTGCTTGTCAAACTCAAGTTCACTAATTTCATCCTCAAATACCGAACTTTCAAAATAAATATGGTTAAATATTTTATTCCAAAGAACTTCTAATTTGTTTCTTTCGTATTTTAAGGAAATGTAGACTATTAGTATTGACGTCTCTTCCAGATATATTCTTACTTGCCCAACATTTCTACGAATGCCTGCTCTACTTTCGAAGCGTTGTCACTCGACGTATCCTGCGACATACCCTGTGTCTCCTGCATACCCACTTTCTCAGGACTTGCTTTAGGGACTGGGTTGTCTACGGAACTACCTTTATTCTTTTCATATTTTATCTTTATCTGTGTCAACGGCATCATTATTACATCATTCTGCTTGGTGTTAAAATATTCATGATCGACAATGCCGATCTTTAGTAAATTGCTATGATTAGCAACGAATAATTTTTGCAGTTCTCTACTTTAAAAAATTCTTTCTCACTTAAAGTTGGTTTTATTTCCAAGTTTCTTATTTCCAAAATAATTTCGGACTGCTTTTTTAGACACTCTATCGTTTTTTCTGACATCACAATGATCTTTTTCTTTATGTATAATATTACAGTAAAATTAAAAAAAAATTAGCTTTCTTTTTGGCGATGGCGATGCGTTCCTGAGTTGTGTCGTTGGCGTTGTCGTTTGCGAGGCGTCGTTGGCGATGCGTCGTTGCAGGTTCCTGGTTTTTCCTTCCTTCTCTCTAGTTGACGTCGATGCTAACGATGATTTTGTGTATTAGGCACTCTTTCTTGTGCACTTTTTAATTTATTATGCTCTTATGGCATTTATTGAATGCTTTTATTGCATTTTTCACTTGCTGATGTAAGGCCTCAAGCACGCCAAAGCATAATTTATTATGGTTACAAAGCAGCCTTTAGCTATTTAGACTATAAAGGTGCTTGTTTTATTTTTAAAACATAAAAGATTATTGTGTATCATTTTGCTTTTTTTAATTTTATACTCTGTTTCTTACCTTTGGTAGGGGGAAGCAAGAGTTAATTATTTTTGCTACCTTCAGCTGCAAGATTAACTTAGCAAAGATTGAAGGAGCTGGCCTTAGCTGCAACATAAGCAAACGTCTACATTTCTGAGTTTATATTTCAAACTGAATTTTATTTTTCTAAATCCTGCTTGGGTAGCTAATATAAAATTTACATGTTTTAATCTTATCTCTAACTAGACCAACGCAGTGGCCATTTGTTCCCCAAACATTTGAACGGATTGTAAGTGCGGGAATTTTCCACTGCACGCATTCCTATCTACAAGACAATGCGATACGACCGTTTGCATCGCTCTTTGAGCGATAAACCCACGCAGGAGTTCGCCGTATTTTTATTATATCTCTAACGCTCAAGAGTTGTCCAATCGTTTTACGTACAATATATATACATATAATATCATATGTAAATCCGTGTTCATGTGTGAACACAAACACTTCACTGGAGAGAAAAGAGAAACTATTAGAAAAACAGTCTGAACTTACTAATAATTTACTTAACATGATAATGTTACTTGTAAACAAATGATGCAAGTAAATCTTAACCTAGGAACATGGAATGCCAATGGGCTTTCCAATCATGTAAATGAAATATCCATCTTTAAAAAAACGAATGAAATTGACCTTATGTTAATTTCCGAGACACACTTCACCAGCAAATCATCAAGGTTGTTGGATATATATAATTATAGCTGACCACCCCTCGGGCAGAGCTTATGGTGGCGCAACTATTTTAATTAAACAATATTTAATATTTTAATATTTTCAAATTATGGACAGCATTAGAGAAAATGCTATGCAGGCTGCCACGGTCAAGATCAAATGTATGCATGCGGACGTATCTGTAACAGCAATTTATCTTCCCCCAAGATTTGCTCTCAAAGAAGCAGATTTTAAGAACTTTTTCAAAAACTTGGACCACAGTTTATAGTAGGAGGCGAGTTCAATGCTAAGCACCCCTGGTGGGGCTCCAGATTGACAACAATTTCAACCGGCAAGCCTACATACTGGCCTACTGACAGTAGAAAGATACCAGACTTAATAGACTTTGTAGCATACTTTGAAATCCCACAATCCACATGTGAATAATGGAAAGTTTTGATCTAAGCTCAGACCATTCTCCAATAATAGTGACATACAGTAAGGTAGCTCATATATTGACAAAACCATACAAAGTAATTTCTGCAAATACTGATTTCAATGCGTTTAAAAGCTATCTTGAAACAGCTATCAGACTGGATATCTCGCTAAAATCAGGAGTTGAGATAGACCATGCTGTGGAGCTTCTCACGAAAAAGATCCATTTAGCCGACATAAGATCGTATAACAAGGCTGCATCTGATCTCAAAAAACTACTGTCAACTTTAAGAAATGAATCTCTCGCTGAATATCTTAGAAGTCTAGATCCACATTCTTGTAACCACGAACATAATTTATGGAGAGCAACCAAATACTTTAAGCGACCTGCAAAAAGAAACGCAGTAGTCCGAAACTGTAATGGCGAATAGTGTGAATCTGATGATGAACAAGCCAAAGCATTTGCTCAACACCTAAGCCAAATTGATAACCCGCAAGCAGAAAGGGAAGAAGATAAAATCAGTATTAATGAAGTTTCATCAGAAATTAAATGGCTGAATAGTAAAAAGACTCCAGGTTCGGACAAAATAGATGGCATAACCTTGAAAAATCGACCACCAAAGTGTATACAATTTCTTACGCTTATATTTAATACGATCTTAACAAGGCAGAAAATGAAGTGACATCGTACCGTCCCATTAGTTTGTTGTTTTGCAAACACTTTATCTCTTGACTGAATTGAAGTTTTTACTGCTTTTTTATGACTATCCTTTCAGCTAACTTTAATTCTTTTACCTGAAGGTAGGAAGGATACGATTCATTTGTAATTTTATTTTTATAAATCTGATTGTGTAGGCTATAAGAAAGCAGGAATACCTCTCCAACAAATTGCAAATAGGATCATCGTTTTTATTATTTATTATTGTATTTATAATTGTCGTTTCTTCTTTCAATTGCTGCCGAGGCCAATGCTCTTTTGCATCAGCTAGCCATTTTGGACCTTTCCACCAAAGATCACAGTGTGTCAATTGTTTTAAATCAATTCCCCTAGATGCTAAATCAGATGGATTTTCTTCAGTGTTGGCTAGTTTTCGAATGTCATCTGTTCTTCGTCTGATAAATTTAACCTTACTTTTGCCACTCTTGATCCATGCTAAAGTGATAGTGAAATCACTCCAAGCATAAATTTGTACCTTACTGGTTAATGACTCCTTTATTCTTTGGATCAGTAGTGTTAACAAATGAGCGGCACATAGTTCTAGTTTAGGGATAGTATTACTATTTTTTATAGGATTGACTCTACTTTTGCTAGCTATTATACTTACATCATCTCCTACATTAGCATACACTTCTGCAGCATATGCTTTTTCTGAGGCATCAGCAAATCCATGTAGCTGAATACTTATGCCATTTCTAGAATTAGTCCATCTTAGGATTCGAATATTTTCTAAATATAATAAATTTTCTTTATATGCTTCCCAGTATTTTAAATCTACTGCTGCTAATTCCTGATCCCATTCACTTTTGCTTATCCAAAGTTTTTGAATGAAAAGCTGTCCTAAAATAGTCACGGGAGCCAACCATCCTGAGGGATCATATATTTTAGATAATATCGAGAGTACTATACTTTTGTTTGTCAATTTGGATGATCCGCAACTTACTTTAAACTTAAATAAATCCTTTTGTGGTTCCCATTGACGTCCAAGAGTTTTAACACTCTCATTTTCAATAATACTAAGAACCTAATATCCTATACTAAATTTTGTCCTAATTTTTGTAATTCGTTTAAAATTAGTTGGACAACATTTTTGGCGTCTTCTACAGAATCGGCTCCAGTCATTAGGTCGTCCATGTAAAAATCGTTCCTTGTTATTTCACTTAGATTTTTATTTTGACATTTATCTGATATGTCGACCAAGAACCCTAGTAGCTAAGTATGGTGCAGATGCCGTACCATAAGTGACTGTTGTTAGTTTATAATTTTTAATTTTTTCTTCTGCAGAATTTCTTCATAAAATATATTTATATTTTTGGTAATTTTTATTTATTTTAATCTGACGGTACATTTTTTCAATGTCCGCAGAAACAACAATTTCCCATTTCTTCTACTTAACAATAATGTCAAAAATATCTTTTTGAACTCGTGGACCAACCCACATTATATCGTTCAATCTTTTATTATTTGAAGTTTTTGCTGAAGCATCAAAAGTACTCTCAGCTTGGTCGTCAGGCTTGAATCTCTGATAACAGCCTGGTGTGGTAAAAATACTTACCATCATTAGTTACTTTGACCATGTGTCTTAACTCGATATATTCTTTCATAAATTTAGAATAATCAGCCTTAAGTTTTTTAATATTTTTTAATTTCTTCTCCAAATTTATAAAACGAATCGGGGTCGGCTAATTTAAAACTCTTCCATTTTTTCTGATCAACATTAATTGTGCTGACTGGAAGCGCTTTCATGACTTTTGGAAGAATGAGTGCTTCAATTTCCAAATTTTTTGGAGCATTTTTTATTGAAATTATTGTTTTGTGCTTCTCGTGCATCTCGTTCCTGTAACAGATATGTGAACGAAATTTTTTCAATTTTAGAATCTGTGCAGACTCTTCTGAAATGATTGTGCTTTGAGAACCGCTATCAATCAAAGCTCTTAATTTTTTAAAACGTAGATTTTCTGACTTCACTTGAATCAAAGCCGTGGCTAACAAGGCTTGCCCTGTTGTTCTACACGTATTCACTTTTTCTGGATTATTACCTGTAAGGTGAAGTAACGTAGGGGGAGGTTTCCGACAAATCGAACAGAGCTGCTCGCTTTTACATTTTTTATTAAACGGATGCTTCAGACAACTTAGGCAAATCCGATTTTTTCTTACCCAGTCAGACCGTTCTGCTGGATTCATTATTTTAAATTTATGGCATTGAATTAAATAATGCCCCTGTAGTTTACAATATACACAATTGTCACTATAATTTTTGTGAATGTTCGTGTTAATAATTTTCTTTACAGGTTTAACTTCCTGTGAAAATGAAGATATTGAACTCTAAAAGGTCCATAACATCATAGAGTGCCTGTATGTCTTTTGTTTTTTGACATGGCTTTCAAATAAGTTGAGCGACTCTTTTTAAATTTTTCGAACATCTTCCGATAATTGTGGCTTTAATTTTATGATATATAGACTCATTAATTGTGTCAATAAATTCTTTCATTTCTTTATTGGACTCCAAATTTAAACTTGGCTTATCCATAAGCCTATTTATATGTTCAGAGAAAATTTGTCTTTTATTCTCATACCGCTTGGCTAAAAATTCCCACATGGCTTCATAATTTTCCCCAGAGCCAAGCAATAAATGAGTTACCACATTCCTGGTTTCTCCTTTTAATGCTGATTTGAGGTAATAAAACTTGAGAGAAGGATTGAGATCCTCTCTCGTATGAATGAGTTCTGTAAAGAGCTTATTAAAAAGATCCCATTCTTTGGAATCACCAAAGAAAGTGTGTATTTGAATTTTAGGCAGGGTTGGTAACTCCTCTGCCTTAACAACCGTCGACATTTCAGCTTTCTTAGCTGTTCCACAGAGTCGACTATTTATGGCTGTTAAAATATTTTGCTTGTCAAACTCAAGTTCACTAATTTCATCCTCAAATACCGAACTTTCAAAATAAATATGGTTAAATATTTTATTCCAAAGAACTTCTAATTTGTTTCTTTCGTATTTTAAGGAAATGTAGACTATTAGTATTGACGTCTCTTCCAGATATATTCTTACTTGCCCAACATTTCTACAGAATGCCTGCTCTACTTTCGAAGCGTTGTCACTCGACGTATCCTGCGACATACCCTGTGTCTCCTGCATACCCACTTTCTCAGGACTTGCTTTAGGGACTGGGTTGTCTACGGAACTACCTTTATTCTTTTCATATTTTATCTTTATCTTTGTCAACGGCATCATTATTACATCATACTGCTTGGTGTTAAAATATTCATGATCGACAATGCCGATCTTTAGTAAATTGCTATGATTAGCAACGAATAATTTTTGCAGTTCTCTACTTTAAAAAATTCTTTCTCACTTAAAGTTGGTTTTATTTCCAAGTTTCTTATTTCCAAAATAATTTCGGACTGCTTTTTTAGACACTCTATCGTTTTTTCTGACATCACAATGATCTTTTTCTTTATGTATAATATTACAGTAAAATTAAAAAAAAATTAGCTTTCTTTTTGGCGATGGCGATGCGTTCCTGAGTTGTGTCGTTGGCGTTGTCGTTTGCGAGGCGTCGTTGGCGATGCGTCGTTGCAGGTTCCTGGTTTTTCCTTCCTTCTCTCTAGTTGACGTCGATGCTAACGATGATTTTGTGTATTAGGCACTCTTTCTTGTGCACTTTTTAATTTATTATGCTCTTATGGCATTTATTGAATGCTTTTATTGCATTTTTCACTTGCTGATGTAAGGCCTCAAGCACGCCAAAGCATAATTTATTATGGTTACAAAGCAGCCTTTAGCTATTTAGACTATAAAGGTGCTTGTTTTATTTTTAAAACATAAAAGATTATTGTGTATCATTTTGCTCTTTTTAATTTTATACTCTGTTTCTTACCTTTGGTAGGGGGAAGCAAGAGTTAATTATTTTTGCTACCTTCAGCTGCAAGATTAACTTAGCAACGATTGAAGGAGCTGGCCTTAGCTGCAACATAAGCAAACGTCTACATTTCTGAGTTTATATTTCAAACTGAATTTTATTTTTCTAAATCCTGCTTGGGTAGCTAATATAAAATTTACATGTTTTAATCTTATCTCTAACTAGACCAACGCAGTGGCCATTTGTTCCCCAAACATTTGAACGGATTGTAAGTGCGGGAATTTTCCACTGCACGCATTCCTATCTACAAGACTATGCGATACGACCGTTTGCATCGCTCTTTGAGCGATAAACCCACGCAGGAGTTCGCCGTATTTTTATTATATCTCTAACGCTCAAGAGTTGTCCAATCGTTTTACGTACAATATATATACATATAATATCATATGTAAATCCGTGTTCATGTGTGAACACAAACACTTCACTGGAGAGAAAAGAGAAACTATTAGAAAAACAGTCTGAACTTACTAATAATTTACTTAACATGATAATGTTACTTGTAAACAAATGATGCAAGTAAATCTTAACCTAGGAACATGGAATGCCAATGGGCTTTCCAATCATGTAAATGAAATATCCATCTTTAAAAAAACGAATGAAATTGACCTTATGTTAATTTCCGAGACACACTTCACCAGCAAATCATCAAGGTTGTTGGATATATATAATTATAGCTGACCACCCCTCGGGCAGAGCTTATGGTGGCGCAACTATTTTAATTAAACAATATTTAATATTTTAATATTTTCAAATTATGGACAGCATTAGAGAAAATGCTATGCAGGCTGCCACGGTCAAGATCAAATGTATGCATGCGGACGTATCTGTAACAGCAATTTATCTTCCCCCAAGATTTGCTCTCAAAGAAGCAGATTTTAAGAACTTTTTCAAAAACTTGGACCACAGTTTATAGTAGGAGGCGAGTTCAATGCTAAGCACCCCTGGTGGGGCTCCAGATTGACAACAATTTCAACCGGCAAGCCTACATACTGGCCTACTGACAGTAGAAAGATAGCAGACTTAATAGACTTTGTAGCATACTTTGAAATCCCACAATCACACATGTGAATAATGGAAAGTTTTGATCTAAGCTCAGACCATTCTCCAATAATAGTGACATACAGTAAGGTAGCTCATATATTGACAAAACCATACAAAGTAATTTCTGCAAATACTGATTTCAATGCGTTTAAAAGCTATCTTGAAACAGCTATCAGACTGGATATCTCGCTAAAATCAGGAGCGGAGATAGACCATGCTGTGGATCTTCTCACGAAAAAGATCCATTTAGCCGACATAAGATCGTATAACAAGGCTGCATCTGATCTCAAAAAACTACTGTCAACTTTAAGAAATGAATCTCTCGCTGAATATCTTAGAAGTCTAGATCCGCATTCTTGTAACCACGAACATAATTTATGGAGAGCAACCAAATACTTTAAGCGACCTGCAAAAAGAAACGCAATAGTCCGAAACTGTAATGGCGAATAGTGTGAATCTGATGATGAACAAGCCAAAGCATTTGCTCAACACCTACACTCTGTATTTAAGCCAAATTGATAACCCGCAAGCAGAAAGGGAAGAAGATAAAATCAGTATTAATGAAGTTTCATCAGAAATTAAATGGCTGAATAGTAAAAAGACTCCAGGTTCGGACAAAATAGATGGCATAACCTTGAAAAATCTACCACCAAAGTGTATACAATTTCTTACGCTTATATTTAATACGATCTTAACAAGGCAGAAAATGAAGTGACATCGTACCGTCCCATTAGTTTGTTGTCAATATTTTCTAAAGTATTTGAAAATATACTTTTAAAGAGAATTTTGCCAATCTTGGACGAATTCGCTATCATACCCGAACACCAGTTTAGATTCAGAAGAGGCCACGGAACCACAGGATTATAAATGAAATTTTATCAGCATTTGAGAGCAAAAAATACTGCACTGCAACATTTTTTGACGTTCAACAAGCGTTTGATCGAGTCTGGCATGACGGCTTATTATATAAAATCAAAAAGTGGTTACGTGCTCCATAGGTTTTATTATTAAAGTCATACTCAACCAATAGACACTTTTATGTGCAACAAAAAAATGAATACTCGCCCTTGCATTTTATAAAAGCTGGAGTCCCACAATGAAGCGTCTTAGGACCTATTTTATACACCCTGTACACGGCCGATATGCCGGTAACAAATACCTGCACTGTGGCAACATACGCGGATGATACAGCTATATTAGCTACCAGCTCATCTAAAGAGGAAGCCTCATTGAAAGCTGGTTCCTTCTTTGGAAATTTAAAGTCAACGCCCTGAATTTTGCGCAAATAACTTTTGCATTAAGAAGAGGTGACTGCGCAGAAGTGTCATTTAATGGATCAGCAATCCCACAAAGTAATTGCATAAAGTACCTTGGCTTGCACCTCGATCGCAGACTAACGTAGGAAAACCACATAAAAGCAAAGCGCCAGCAACTAAATTTAAAAGGTTTTAAGATGACCTGGTTGCTTGGCCGAAAATCTGCAACCACTCTGGAAAATAAAGTCCGTTTATACAAAGCTATACTAAGGCCCGTGTGGACTTATGGCATACAGCTCTGGGGTACTGCCAGCAGCTCAAATATTGAGATTCTACAACGCTACCAATCAAAAATATTAAGACAAATTGTTAATGCTCCATTTTATATCTCAAATGCAAGTATCCATTAAGACTTAGCAATCCCTTACGTTAAAGAAGAAATAGCAAAACATAGTGAAAAATGTATAGACAGACTAAGAACCCATGAAAATAACTTAAGTTTGGCAAATAATAATAACAACGTCAGAAGACTTAAAAGATTACCCGTGCTAGATCTCCCTGACAGGTATTAATTATTAAAACATGTTATGCATGGAGTATGTAGTAGGGCCTCTGTTAATTTAAGATTAATTATAAAATTTACTTATTGTCATACTTGTTTAAGACAGATTGTAAATAAAAAGGAAGAAAAAACTATATAAAAAAAAAATTGATTAAAGGTCTATGTTATGAAACGGCTATGTTATGTTTAATTAATACTCCAATGTTAAAAAATAACAGCTTTAAAGTCAGCTGCTGCAGACATATGAACTTCATTTTTTAGTGCCTACTTGAATTCATATCTTTTCAACCACAAGGCCATACCCATCAAATTTTGAATGAATACTCATTCATGTGATTTTATGTTGCTTATTTTGTGCGTGTAAACTTCACAATTTGTGTATTTAGCAAGTAGTGTCGTTGGCCAACTTTTAAAATAAAATTTCAACTTTGAATTGAGTTTTAAAAAATTGTTGAAATTTCTTGAGTGCTTGGCCATGTTGTAGAGTGTTAAATTCCCTATTCGAACATATAGTCATAATTTGCGACTTATTGCGCTTTTTCGCTAAAATTAAATTTTTATTTAACAACCTTTCGATTGGCAATGCGGCTCTAGTAGAAGTGTGTGGCGCACGTTAGCTCGTAACACACTCGTTCACACTTTATGTGAATTTATTGCATAAATGAAAAATATGCAACAGAAAGCTGGATAAGGTTGCATGGACGGAAGGCAATCTAAGCTTGAACTTACTTGGAAATTCAAGCAAAGTTGAATTCCACCTTACTGATGTGTTTCACAGGGGATTGAAAATTTCGGACCCCATAATATCATCTCTAAAATTAGGCAGTCACATTCAAAAACATAAGCGACTTCCCCTTGCGCGAGAATTCACTGAATTGTGCGAATTTGAACATGCAAAATACTGGAAAAAAACAATTTTTTTTTTAGCTGGTGGGCGGTGGTCACACGCCCACCTTGCCAAAATAATTGTTAAGGTGTATATAAGACTAGAAAAAAAATTATCATCGTACACGTTTACGAGATATTAATTTGTGCCAACAAAACAGGTAAAATTCCCCATAGTGCTGTGGTACATATGTACTATGTGTCTGTGTGTTGTCAAGTGGTTCAATGGTACATATGTCACTATATATATTTTCGAACCGAATAGTTCCGGCATTATCCTTCTGTTTCTTTGTCTGTTCATCTGTATGAACGTCAAGATCTCGGACGCAGCGCCTGGGAGAGAAGCGACTGTTTCTTAGATTGGCAATGATATTTTTTACGTAAGACTCTCTGGAGGCATTGGTCACGGTACGTCTTAATATCCTCTTTTTCGATAGCTTAAGTGGGCGTGGACAAGTAATTTTTCCATATAAATAGAAATTGGTAATACAGATAATGGATCTGAGCATATCGTCCCGGTAACTCTTCCTTCTACCTGTACAAACTTTTAAACCAATTTATATTACCATTCTGTCTTAAATGATTAAAGCAACACAGCTGTTCAGTAACACACTTTATTAAAGTTTAGCAATAAAGTCATTTTTTAACTCATATAGTTACAGTACTATTTTTTCTTAACCGTAATATCAGGATTTAGTGTTTTTTTGTTTTAAGTATTTTAATCCCTATTTTTTGTTTATTTATTAATATGTTTCATGTCAAGGAAATCGAATATTATTAATTGCTAAACATTATTTTCAGATTAAGCAAATTGAAAAATCCATTCACATAGGAGAACTTCAAGTTCGTGAACATCAGCAGTTTTGGATAATGCTGCAGAATCATTTTGTAAATCTGTCACAAAAACGAAATGATCAGCTAAATGAAATTCAAGTCACTCGAAAACGTAAGTCATTAAACTACATTTATGACTCAGAAAGTATTAACAGTAAAGTTACGCTTTTGTGTTTTGGGTAAAACGCAGTTACTCGTTACTCGTAGAGTAAAAGGGTATTCTAAATTCGCAGTGTCTGGCCCTCCGTCCATATAAAAGATGAAATTGAGTTTGCTTCCAAATGTTGCCACTCTTACTTAAACGCCCAAAAATCGTCTAAAATTTAAAGATATCATTTTTATTAGTCTTGTTAATTTTGCATCAATTTGCCAAAAACCTTTTTGCGTTAATAAATATTGGTAAAATTTAATTTCGTAGAGGAAAAGGTTATACTACATTCGTTAAAAAGTATGTAACAGGTATTAGGAAGCGTTTCCGTAAAGTATATATTATATATTCTTGATCAGGAGCAATACCCTTGTCGATCTGGCTAGTAAGTTAAGACTTGACATGCAGACTCTGGCTACTTATACGCTGCCCAAGTTTTCCACGCCCATTCTACCGCCATAAATCGGCCCACAGCTGACACACTAAAAAAAATTGGTATCTGCGGACTTATTAAACACAACCCAGCATTCCGAACGGCATTTTCTCAACATTTAGCTACATATCTCTACACCACGTGTTCTAGTGACGTCACTTAACGAAGTTACACATAGCGGAGCTACGAACTACGTGCGTAGTAAAACTTCAGTACAAACTATGAGCAAAGAAAAAAACAAGCGTACAGAATCCAAGCGCTGCCGGTTCCGATGCATTTGCTAGCCTTCATGCACCAGCAACATTCCATTGCGAAAGCTCATAATTCCTCGGTTCTTAGGTGATTTCAATGATTGTCTAACGGCAGCTTCTTGTAGCCTATCCACGAAACATTAAGAAATTTTACTGGGTCACATGGTTCTGGCGGAAATTGTTGCCGCTGTTGAAACTGTTGCATGGGATCTTGTGTACAACAATTCACGACTTCAGTTCATGCCCCCTATGGCGGCACTCTATTGATTCGAACCAGCTTACAAGGAGGTGGATGAAGGTCTCAGGCGGGTGATCAACTTAGCTAACGTCTGCATCAGCGACTTCCGAAGCTTAAAACTAAGCATCGACTCCTTCGATGCCTGCTTGTAAGCACTCTTTGAGAAGCTCGTCGAGATTCCCACCTTTGCCTTGTTGGAGAATTTCTTGCTTAAACGTCTAGTCAGCATCGATTTAATTGAATGTCGAAACCAACCAACGAGCAACAACACTCCTTAACGAAAATACAGCTTCAAATGATGACCGAACCAGCACGGTATACACTCTGCCACAGGAACAGCATTCTTCGTCGATGTCCAGATTTTACTTTGCTCATAAGACGATCATTGTTCGGATCATGGCATGTCTTAATTGTCTCAGCATAGCATCATCTAGCTCATCTGGATCAAGCGCTGACCTTGCGTGACAACCAATGTCTAACGGTATCCGAAGCGTGCAGGACGACCAATAGGGCAGTTCATTTATTTCTCCTGAGGCGGAACTTCTCAGCGCAGTTGCCACACAACACAATGGCGTTTTTGGCTACAGCTGTAGTACAGCTATAACATTTAGATCTTCCACGGTGGCTTATATTAGCAAACTTAACAGGTATCGGTGGCTCCTCTCAAAACAGGTGTCGACACAGCACGCAGCTAATGATATGTTCCTGTTCCGGATCCAACTACACATCCTTGGGACCAAGTACTTTTACTGGTCATATTCCCAGAAGAGATATTGCATTTTTCACATATCAGCACCTTTAAGGATTGCAATTACCTGATCCCAACTTTAATCGATGTGGACGTATCGTTTCCACTAAGCGCTAACTAACTCTAGAGGAAAGATGGTGTAAACACCAATGTGGACACCCATGTTTGTCAACCAAAGGTAAAATTCATGGTCCGCTTATATAATCCTTCTCATGTTCTCAGACGATCTAGACAAAGCGACTTAAATCGTATAGGAACGAATACTTCACCATCAAACCTTTCCTGTATCACAATTCCGCACCGTGCAGCCATAAAAAGGGATAGTCTCACCACTAAGCTACGTGTAGTTTTCGGCGGCTGCTGCTTAAGTTCGAAAGCTTATACAAGAACAATGGTCTAGAATTACAGAATGATGATATTATAAACTGGCGCTTTTATCGTTATGTTTTATTGGCGGACATACATTCCTACAGCTTATCTATGCGCTATGCGCTGGACTGGTATAATTATTTACCAGACACACTCGTCGAGCGGTAGCAGCAATACATCAAACAGCTCACACATGTCCAACAAATATATGTCCTACGCTGGCTTGGATTTGACTTAAGTGTCTCTCAGTTGCATATATTTTGCGATGGATCGACCTCCGCATATCCAGCGTGAGCATACCTCCGGGCTCTGAGCATGAACGGGTAACAGGAGTTATGTATTTCTCTCTCACACGAATTTTAAACCATATACGAAAACGGATTTGAATACAATACCCTATTATTTATTTATATATGTAATTTTTTAAGCTCACTAACTCTTTTTCTGATAAGAAGAAATTATACGATAAATTATTTGATTTTACTTCAATGAATCACTTATGTAGACTATCACTGGAATATGTTTTCCAATATTGGGAAACATCTGTAAGAAGGTGTAAATAGAATAATTGGAACTTTCATTCAGTTTGTGTTTGGTTTACTTTGTACAGTGGTCCGAACTGGACACAAATATTGTATGCGAAAAATAGTACGCACGAAGTGCGCTTGTTTTTGTAGCCGAACAAGTGATACCCTACTTATGGTTTCAAATCTAAAATACTGTTCTAGTGCTGGTTTCGTGGTTGCGAACGGATTTAAATCGTTCACGCGCCAAACTAAAGTTTTTTTGTAGCGACTGATCAGCAGTTTTGCCGTAAGCTATTTCACCTGTCTCGATTAGTTTACCACCACAAGAGTCCGGTCACCGGCACAAGTTGGCTTTTCAGAAACACAATCTGCAGTGCCAAAAGCCTTCATGGTGGTGATCAAACATCATCTGAACATAAAATTGAAAACACAATCAGTGCAAAACACCTCTCGGTGGTTCCGCTAAAGAAACAAATGTTTGTTTCTCGGCTTTCCCTGATAAAACATCATCTTACATACAAGAAAAAGCAAAAAAGTAAAAGTAGAAAAATTTCCTACGCTAGGGACATTTCCAGTTTCAGGATTTGGAAAACAAACTTTCCTCACATGGCCACACCACTGCACCATCCCTGTCTTCTACTTCTTCTTTGAATAATTAACATCTTGCTTCACTTATTAAAATTCAAGAGGCTTGTGTAGCAAGCTGATAGCCTTTTCTTTGCATCTCGTGTCATTGTGTTTACAGAGACTTAGTTATGGCCGGGTATTCTAAACTCAAGTACAACTGCTTAACCTTATCTCTAGAAACCTCACAGTTACCCCATATATAGGAGAAATCCTTTTTGATCCCTCTCCATAAAAAAGTAACTATTTGGATGCAAGAGAAATTCAGAAAAATCTCTAAGTTGTCGGCTATCCCCAAGCTTTTTGAAAATGTTATCCCTCCTCATTTGCAACACCTTTGTAGGTCAATTATATCACCTTGTCAGTACGGTTTAATGAAACTAACCTTCTTGAGCTAACTTCTTTTGTAGTACAGGGCTTCACCTCATTTTTACCCTATTTATTAACGAACTTTCCTTAGTAATCAAACGGAGGTTACTCGGATTGCATTGAATCGGTTCGAAAAAACTTTTTACTGTTTTCTTTACGGCCCTGAACTGGGATGCGAACCTTCTATTATTGTTAATAATGTTAATTAATTAACCTTCTCAAGGTAAACGTAGAACGATGCTTAGAACAGTCTTTATTTGTAATCCGATTCGAGGTGAAGTTGATAATAATTCTGATTACAATATCCTATTATCTCCAATCCTGACTCTCTGCCGCTCTTAGAGCGATCAATACTAATTTTTTTTTTACATATAATTGGTCTTACCTAATATTTATATATTTGCTTGTTCCTGTACTGTTTCATTAATTGCGTCTGTCTTCTCGCGAATCGAGCCGTACGATACAGCAGCGCCCCTCGGTCGAAAGTTTGAAAACAATAAAGAGTAATCTATGTAGAGAGAAGCAGTCCGGTCCAACTTCGGTTTCAAGAACAGTAAGGGCGCTATTCCAGTAGATGCGTTCCTATTTAGAGCAGAAGATAGTTGCATTAAATGTTTATGAAACTCTACCGACAAAAAACGCAGACGAAACCGATCTAGAGAGCGACGAAAGCGCACATCCACAAAGAACGGCGAGACCAAAGTTATTTGCATGTGCACATTAGACGAAGACTACGAAAGCTCACCAATTTCAAATTGCATACAAAACGCTATGCATGGCAGAGGTTTTTGTAGGAAGGAAGTTCTTGAAACATGCATCGAAAATAAAGCTGTTCTCTTCCTTCGAAGCTGAGACTAATGACATCTGATTCGGGAATAAGACGAAAGACGGGCGGCCAAACTACTAGTCGTTAAAATTGTTATTGGAAATAAGAAGATCTTTGACTCAAAAGAATGCGTCCTGCTGGGAGTATATGTTCGTAATAGACCGAGGCTGTAGATGGCTCAGGGAAGGCAGTTTCAAGTTTAGACTTGGACTTTAGATTATGACTTTTTAGTTGTTGTATTTCATCCATTCAGTCTTGGCGTGCGAGTCATGGCTCCCTATACAACTATCACACTGCAATAGTAGATTTGGCATGTTAATTTAATTCAATTTTTAATTTTATTTTAATTTAACACAATTCAACACAAGCCATATGAGAAGTACGACGACAGAGCGACGAACAACGCAACGCTTCGAAGGATGGAAAACGGGTAGCAGTAACTTCGACATTGCACTCAGAACACGAATGAAGAGTCATATCAGAATAGAAAAAGAGTCTGCTTGCAACGAATGGTGATCAAAGAATTTGGGCAAAAATCGTTTCGGTATATCGACAGAAATTTGCAACACAAAAAATCAATTGAAAACAAAAATCAACATTTTTCAAAGTGACAGTTTTGGGCGGTTTCTGGGCGTTAGAGTGCGCAACCATTTCAAGAAAACTTACACAGCGTAACTAGAATGTGCATGCCTAATCTCACTAATTCTAGCAACGCCTCGGCTAAAGATCCTGATCAAAAATATATGTACTTTATAGGGCCGGCAGCTCTTCCTTCTACCTGTTACATGCTTTTCAGCGAATCTACGAATCGTAGTATCTATTGGGTTCGTGGTCGTCTGCAGTTCCTAAATTTATGTTTTTATTTATTGTTAACTTTTGAGACACGATTAATCTCTGCGGCACCTCAGCTGTACGATAATCTTATTTCGTTATCAAAACTCGCTTTTCCCGTATTCTCTGACTCTCTTGTACACACGCGCTTTCCCTTTTGGCTAAGCGTTCTGCAGTTAAGTCGTATATTACACTCGATTTCGTAACTCATGCATACCCAGTTGAAATCGCTTCACGCATAAACCGTCCTTTCAAGTTCTATCGAGAAAATTCATAATTTTTCTGGCATATCGATAGAATTTGGCAAAAACAATAATAAAATAAAACAAGAGAGAATGCTATAGTCGAGTTCCCCGAATATCATACACGTTACTCAGCTAATGTAAGTGAGAACAAAAAATTTAAAAATTTTCTGGAATATCGTTAGAAAATGAGAAAAAAAAAGAAGATTGAATGCTATTGTGGGCTTTGGAGTGGGTGTGTCAAAAAGTTTTTTGTCAAATCTATACAAATTTACAAAATACCTGTAAAAAAAAATATCACATTTTTCAAAAGTGTGTCCGTGACAGTTTTGTGCGGTTTTTTGACGGACAGACATATGAAAAAAAAGGTAAATTTTTTTTAAAGTGTGGACGTGGTAGTTTTGGGCGGCTTGTGGGCATTCAAGTGGGCAACATCATTCAACAAACTTGCGCTGCGCCTATGTCTCTGGAATCTGCATGCCTAATCTGAACTTCCTAACTTTTATAGTTCCTGAGATCTCGACCAGTTCAACTCGGAATTGGTTTCCTCTACGAATTTAGTATTTACTCTACTAGTAACGGGTATAATAACCGATCGAAGCGGCACCTGGACCGTGCTAATCTTACCACCACATCAACTTATAACACACAAAAAATTATCTGTACAAATTATCTGTAACTTTTTTAAAAATTACAGTGACTTAAAATTAGAGAAATTTAATTTCTAGTTAATCTACTTGGCACATGAGTTTATCCAACGATGTCGGGACTATCAACTTTACCACGAAGAAGATTAGAAATAAAGACTGCTCCAAGCAGACAAGCTGCTTGTCCATTACTATGAAGTATACTATTTTCGAAAATTTTTTGACAAAAAAATTAGTATAATAAAAGATGAGGGAAAGCTAGAGATACTCGTTACTCAGCTAGTGGATTTGAAAACGAGAAATTTTCAAAATTTTCTGGCATATTGATAGAAATAGAAAAAAAAAATTTAATAAAAAAAATTTTTAAATGTTTTAAAAAAATGGGCATGACAGTTTTGGGCGGCTTGTGGGCATGGCAAAAAGTTTTTGGTAAATCGATAGAAATTTACAAAAAAAAATTTCAAAAATTTCAAAACATTTTTCAAAAGTGTGGGTGTGCCAGTTTTATGCGGTCGTGGCAACATTTGGGATCAAACTTGCGCTGCGTCTATGTCTCTGGAACCTCCGTGCTTAATTTCAGCTTTCTTGCTTTTATAGTTCCTGAGATTTAGGAGTTCATACGGACTACGGACGGACATGGCCAAATCGAATTATTGATCCTGATGAGGAGTACAACTACTTTATATGGTCGGAAACGGTTTCTTATACCTGATACATACCCCTTTTATAAAAAAAAATTAATATCAATGCCAATAAATTGGCAGTGTGAAGTCGTTACAGTGGGCGCGGCCAACAAATTTGTAGGCGCTGAAGTTACGCCCTTACATATAATTAATAAGAACGCACAAATAGGTTATGTATGCTTTGTTTTGTTCGGATAAGCAGACAGCCTAAACGAAAGCTTGGTTTCAAAATATAAACCTATAGGCATAAGCGGACAAAACAGTTTAGCTGAATAAATAAATCGACAGCTATAGCGAGACTTCTCTCGAAAGAAGGGTGAGAAGAGAACAGCGCTGCCTATGCGCCCATGACAAGGCTGAGCACAATAGGGCCCACCGATCGTCCCAAGAAAACGTGAAGCAAGAACTCACAGAGTACTACTTCCCGAAACTTGCCAACGAAATCGTTCAAAATTGCAAAACGTGCGCAATAGCCAAAAACGATAGGCACCCAAAAAAACAGGAGATTGGCGAATCACCGATCCATTATCGTACGGGAGAAATGCTACATATAGACATTTTCTCGACAGATAAGAAATTTTTCTCACGTGCATTGACAAGTTTTCAAAATTTGCCGTTGTACAACATGTGCCGTCAAGAACCATCGAGGACTTAAAACGGCCCTGTTACAGGTCATGATTTACTTCCCAAGGGCCAAAATGATCTACTGCGACAACGAACCTTCGTTGAAATCGCACACGATCACAACAATGCTTGACAGCCATTTTGGCGTCAGCATCGTTAATGCGCCGCCCCTTCACAGTCCTCATTGAAGGGAGGGTGGTCCACAAGGACAATTTAAAGTTACTCGTTCACTCGATTTTTAATTTTTTCATTATTATTATCCGTTACACCTTTTTTAAAGTTTTTTTTTAGTATTCCTACCTTTTATCAGCCGTTTGGCATTTTTTAAAGTTTTTTATTATTTCTACCTTTTATCAGCCGTTTGGCAAGCTTCAATTTAGTAGGTATTAAGTTCATTGCCAAACGCAAGTTTTTTGTTTAACCTAAATTTAATTGATGGTATATAAAACCTCAGCGGATAAGAAAAAGTGACTACACAGGTGCGGGATTTTCGTCCTCTCACTGTCAGTGGTGTCAGCGCACGTCACTGACTATTCACGAGCAAAGTATATTCCCATGATCGATGGGGACATACTAGTGTGGGAAGAACATGCGTATGTGACGCACTCGGCAAACCTTTCAGAGTATGTGTGAGTGATATAGGAAGATAGTAGCATGAGCGAATTGTTTCCTCAGTCACATATGGGGAAGTTGCTGCAGGTCGACACCTCGCATCTGCGAGACACGCTAGATTCCTTAAGAGTCCACCACGGGATCGCAAGGAGCCTTGACTTTCTGGGCTCAATGCTAAAGGTAGTAGCGGGGACGCCGGATGCCGAAGATTTAGAACAGGTCAGGTTCTCGGAGTGGCGTTGACTCAGGCAAACAATAGGCAGATTAAAATTAATACGTAAATTCAGAATCGAATCAACCAGTTAACAACAGCAGTAAGTCAAATTTTTCGAACACATAAAAATACGAAAATTGACACAGGCCATTTATATGGGACGCAGCTAGGAATAGAATGTTAATGATGGAGTTGCAAAATTTAATGTTGGCTGTAACACTGGCAAAAAACAATATTGTTAGTCCAAACATACTAGACCCCGCAGACTTAAAATCGGTCTGGCAGAAAGAGCCCACAGATACCGCCATAAGGGATCTTATATCCGCATTGTCCGTGAAAGTATTACAGTCCGAAAACATACTACACTTTATCATTAAATTTCCTAAAATCAAATTAGATTGTAAGAAGGTCACAATTTTCCCGGTCACCCGCAAGGGAGTGATGCACAGAATCGGCGACAACAGGGTAGCAAAATGCGGCGCAGAAGTTCACACAATTAAAACATCCCAACGCCGGGGGCTACCTTTTGTCGGCTTTCAACAGAAAGCTCATGCGCCAGAGAATTGCACGCAGGCCCGTTGGCACACTGCGAGTCACAGCCGAGTGACCTAAACCCGCTTACCTATGTGGATGAGGGCCAGCCAGGGTCACAATGGACAACGGGACCGAAGTCCACTTGTACGGTACCAACCTCATCACCTCCAACAAGCGCATCGTGGTAAACGACACCACCTTTATAAACCACGACATGGCCCAGATTCGAGCACCAGGGGTCGCCAGCTCCCCATTTCTAAATATCACAGCCAGCAGAGAAGTTATGAGCCTCCCCTACCTTCACCGACTAAGTGATCGGAGTTTGGAAAGGAGATGAATACTAACAAGTCGCATCGCATAATTTTAATCGCAGCAGCGGTTGGTTGCATAGTGATTTGTGTCGGTGTGGCCTGTCTACGCTTCATCGGAGCACGAAGATCCGCGATTCAAATCAATGAAATGATAGCTGAATTGGAGAGCGTCCTCAGTCTTGAAGGGGGAGTATTTAACACGAGCCAACGTACTAGAACAGTTGGTTCAGTGCATGAAACCTAATATCGGCGTGCAGACCCAGCATTCGGCCGGATGCTCGTGCGCAGCTGGCAAATTACTGCGAGTCTCTTTTGTTACAATTTAAGTTCTCAGTTCTAAGCGAAACCTTTATCAATAAAGAGCAAACAACTCCGGCTACTTGCCGCAAAAACATATTCCATTTGACTTACTTTATCCACACTGAGCCAGAAGGCCAGTGGTCAGCAAGGGGGGCAAAGTCACGTCCTCCACCGTAATCTTCGTAAGAAGACTCCCGCCTGGATAACTACAGGAACACGGGAACAACATAAATTACACCCTATCTGCCGGGGCCATCCACTGAGAAGATCCCTGGACTTTACGATATAATTAATTGGCGCTGAACTAGTGGTTCGACCACCACCACCACCACCTCACAGTCATCAGTAGCTAAATCAATTCATACACGGTGAAAAAAATGTGAGTGGGAATTTATGCCTGATATATTTTAAGTCTGCGAAATAAAAATTATTAAGATGAAATATATTTATAGGTATCACAAAAAATCAAAATTAAACGTCAACGTAACAGCCAGAAATTTTTGAATTATTTTAAGATAAGTTAAGTTAAGTTAAGTTGCTGCAGGTCGACACCTCGCATCTGCGAGACACGCTAGATTCCTTAAGAGTCCACCACGGGATCGCAAGGAGCCTTGACTTTCTGGGCTCAATGCTAAAGGTAGTAGCGGGGACGCCGGATGCCGAAGATTTAGAACAGGTCAGGTTCTCGGAGTGGCGTTGACTCAGGCAAACAATAGGCAGATTAAAATTAATACGTAAATTCAGAATCAAATCAACCAGTTAACAACAGCAGTAAGTCAAATTTTTCGAACACATAAAAATACGAAAATTGACACAGGCCATTTATATGGGACGCAGCTAGGAATAGAATGTTAATGATGGAGTTGCAAAATTTAATGTTGGCTGTAACACTGGCAAAAAACAATATTGTTAGTCCAAACATACTAGACCCCGCAGACTTAAAATCGGTCTGGCAGAAAGAGCCCACAGATACCGCCATAAGGGATCTTATATCCGCATTGTCCGTGAAAGTATTACAGTCCGAAAACATACTACACTTTATCATTAAATTTCCTAAAATCAAATTAGATTGTAAGAAGGTCACAATTTTCCCGGTCACCCGCAAGGGAGTGATGCACAGAATCGGCGACAACAGGGCAGCAAAATGCGGCGCAGAAGTTCACACAATTAAAACATCCCAACGCCGGGGGCTACCTTTTGTCGGCTTTCAACAGAAAGCTCATGCGCCAGAGAATTGCACGCAGGCCCGTTGGCACACTGCGAGTCACAGCCGAGTGACCTAAACCCGCTTACCTATGTGGATGAGGGCCAGCCAGGGTCACAATGGACAACGGGACCGAAGTCCACTTGTACGGTACCAACCTCATCACCTCCAACAAGCGCATCGTGGTAAACGACACCACCTTTATAAACCACGACATGGCCCAGATTCGAGCACCAGGGGTCGCCAGCTCCCCATCTCTAAATATCACAGCCAGCAGAGAAGTTATGAGCCTCCCCTACCTTCACCGACTAAGTGATCGGAGTTTGGAAAGGAGATGAATACTAACAAGTCGCATCGCATAATTTTAATCGCAGCAGCGGTTGGTTGCATAGTGATTTGTGTCGGTGTGGCCTGTCTACGCTTCATCGGAGCACGAAGATCCGCGATTCAAATCAATGAAATGATAGCTGAATTGGAGAGCGTCCTCAGTCTTGAAGGGGGAGTATTTAACACGAGCCAACGTACGAGAACAGTTGGTTCAGTGCATGAAACCTAATATCGGCGTGCAGACCCAGCATTCGGCCGGATGCTCGTGCGCAGCTGGCAAATTACTGCGAGTCTCTTTTGTTACAATTTAAGTTCTCAGTTCTAAGCGAGACCTTTATCAATAAAGAGCAAACAACTCCGGCTACTTGCCGCAAAAACATATTCCATTTGACTTACTTTATCCACACTGAGCCAGAAGGCCAGTGGTCAGCAAGGGGGGCAAAGTCACGTCCTCCACCGTAATCTTCGTAAGAAGACTCCCGCCTGGATAACTACAGGAACACGGGAACAACATAAATTACACCCTATCTGCCGGGGTCATCCACTGAGAAGATCCCTGGACTTTACGATATAATTAATTGGCGCTGAACTAGTGGTTCGACCACCACCACCACCACCTCACAGTCATCAGTAGCTAAATCAATTCATACACGGTGAAAAAAATGTGAGTGGGAATTTATGCCTGATATATTTTAAGTCTGCGAAATAAAAATTATTAAGATGAAATATATTTATAGGTATCACAAAAAATCAAAATTAAACGTCAACGTAACAGCCAGAAATTTTTGAATTATTTTAAGTTAAGATTAAATAATTCTCCAGCAAGTTTACTAAATGACCGGTCAATACCAAGAAAAATAACGCGGCCTCATAATACAGCGAGTTTTATGTGAGTGAAAGTGAAAATTGAATAATTAATTCTTGCAGCAGCGCTTGTGTTCGCTGTTCACTTTTTGTTGTTGTTTTATGTTTCCATTCGATTCGAGCGCGGTATTCGGCGCTGTAGCTTTTTATTTTGGTTGTTAGTCGTTTGTCTTTGGCAGCTGCTATCCTTCGCGTAAACGTGTACCCGAGAATTCTCAAATGCGTTTAATAATATAAACGCATTTTTAAATTTAAAAAAATTGATTTTCTAATTTATTAAAGCACAATTGCGATAAAGTGCGATAAGTTATTGTCCTAAGTAGTACAAAATAAAAAAAAAGTGTACATATTTTCATAATTTGTCGCGTCTATATTACGTTGTGCTGGTACTGCTGCTTTTCGATAAAGGTTTGAACTTTTGAATTTAACATTAATTGTTTTATGTAAAAAAATTGGTTATAGCCGACAAAAAAAGATCAAATATCAGTGGGAACAAGTGCAGCCTTCCCCACTGTCAGAAATCTAGGCGCGATTACACCGCTCTTAAATTGTTTAAGTTTCCTGAAAAGGATCCAACAATTTTAATGAAATGGGCGGAAAAGTGCCAATTTACAGAAGATTTTGTGGCGAGCATTTCATTACTGTTTTTATGCCAAGATCATTTCTCACCAGATGATATTGGGGTAAAATATCTAAGGATAGGAACAATTCCAGATCGCAAACGGTAGCTAATTCGAGCGGCGATTTTAATTAAATAATATTAAAACAACTTCTTAAAAAAAATAATAGTCCCCGCATCAATTTTTAAAAAATTTTGTATTAGCTCATATTACAACAAAATTGACCAAAACCTTAATCAAATTCGTTTCTTAGATCAAAATTGATTTCGGACCGAAAATCGTCTTCTAGCACAACACGCACACACTTTTTTGTTTACTGTTTTCACTCACACAAGCAAGTGAATTCTATTTTTAGATTTTTATGCTCTCAATTTTACGCGAGCGGGAAGAGAGCAATTATTGCTGCCACCAAAAAAGTGGCTGCATAGTGCAAAACCAATGTATGGCCGTTACGCATCTTATTATTCTAGTGTCTTTGGTTTTTGTGATGCCTGTGTGACCTCCTTGGATCGTCATGAAATGTAGACAATACAGCTTATTTTTCTTTTAATTTTTCTATTTGGGTCACCGGGTTGAAAAGCGCTACTCTCAAAGAATTTAATATTTTATTGCCCATTATTTTAAAATTATCAATTGAAACATGTTCAAAGATATTTTCCCACGGTGCCACTTTGAGTTGGCAGATTTCATTTATACCGGCTTGTATTTCAAGCCTTTGGAAAAATTGACCTAAGTCGAGGATTCTATTTGTATATAAATCGCTAACATAACTTGCAATAATTTTCTTACCATGTTTAAAGAAACATAACATATTTTTTATGTGCAAGGTCACTACTTTTCGTACTTCGTCATTTTTGATGACTCCATATACGTTGGGCTTTGAAGCTTTTACTATAGATTGCTTAGGCAATTCTATTTCGTTATCTCCTCCGCAGGATTTTTGTCTACTTTGATAGACAAAGATCTTGTAGTGACTTTCTTGATATTTCTCGTTATTTCTTGTAGTTCTTTGATGGTTATTCTTGATAACGCATCAGCTACATAGTTATCTTTCCCCTTTAGGTACTCAACTGTAAAATTATACTCCTCTAATTCAAGTATCATAGGAGTTAGTTTAGAGCTCGGATTTATCATAGAGAACAGGTAGGTAAGTGGTCTGTTTTGACAGTGAAATGTCTACCATAAATATATGGTCTGAAATGAGTTATTGCCAAATGAATTGCTGTCGATTTTTGTTTTGTTGTGCTTTTGTTACTTTCACCCTTGGTGAAAGCTCTTGATGCGTATACAACTGAAAGTTGAAGTCCATATTTGTGTTGAGTTAACACTGCTCCACAAGCTTGCTTATGCAAAATTCTTTACTGAAATTTGGGTATTGTAATAAATTGGGATTAACTTGTGCCGATTTGAGATGTTCGAAGGCATGTTGGCATTCAGCATCCAATCGAATTTTACATAATCTTGTTATGTGACAAGAATATTAGGCAAAATTTTGGATAAAACGTCTATAGTAATTGCAAAATGCAACAAATCGTCTAGCACTGTCCGCATCATCTGGGACTGGATAATTTTTGATGACGTCATATTTTTTGTCATCTGGCAAAATTCTTTGATCTGTGCACTTGTGTCCCAAAAATGTGACTTCATGCATGAAAAATTAACATTTTTTTGGATGTAGCTTTAGGTTATATTTCCTACATTTCTCAAAAACATCAGTTAAGTTTTAAAGCATATGTTTTCCGGAACAACCAATAACTATTAAATCATTCATATACAGGAATGCTTGCGAAGGTTCAAGTCCAGAGAAAGCTATAGTCATCATTCTCTGGAAGGAATTTGGTGCTATTTTTAGACCGAATAGTAATCGAGTGAAGCGATATGAGCCATTGCTCGTTGAAAAAGACGTTATATTTCTTGAACTTTCTTCGAGTTCAATTTGATGAAAACCGGACATTAAGTCTAGGCATGAAAAATATTTTGCTCTATTCTAGGCAGTGGGAATTTATCGGACAACAGTTTTTTATTAATCTGACGATAGTCAATTACTAATGGCCATTTTTTCTTGTCAGAACCGGGGAGAGATTTCCTCGGAACTAACAAAAGTGGGCTGTTGAATGGTGACACAGACGGTTCGACTATTTTGTTATCAATTAATTTTTCTACCCGTGCTTGAATTTCGTCAAGCTGACTGTGAGGATTTCTATAATTTTTCATATATACTGGCTCATCATCTGTTAATCTTAGCTTTTGTTTGTAGAAATTATTTGTTGTAATCGATTCGGTTTCAAGTCCGAATACATCACTATATTTTGTGCATAAATCTATTAGTGTGGGTTTGAATTGGCGTGGAAAATTGTTTGATAATTGAGATATGGCATATTTTTCTCTTGCTTCATTGGTTGTTTTGGACTATTTCATAGTTCGAAAGTGATTCATATTTTAAATTTTTTATATTTATTATCTGATCTTTATCAGTTGTATTTAGTAATTGGACAAATGCGTTATTGGTTGTTGCAACTGTGTTTGCAACATAAATGCCGTTTTGAATTTCCTGGTTAGGTATTGAAACAATATCTTCATTTGAGGATATTTGTATTTTTCAGACAACCTGGGATATTGCTGGTGAAATTATTGAGTTATTACTAGAACTGTATGTTATTGAAACATAAATTGGGAAATTTAAATTATTTGGTCTCATATTGAAACCATCTTCTCTTTGATTAAAATCTAATTGGCAATTGAACTTTTTTATGAAATCAATGCCATAATATTCCATCACATGGGATTAAGAAATGTGGATCGTGTGGAATTATGTAATTATCTGTCTGTATCTCAATTAATTAATCCTTTAGATTAAATTAATTCTTGTCTTATTCCTTGGATATTCATTTTATTGTTTTCTTGAATATCATTGAAGATATCAGAATTTTCTTTTAGAAGGGAAATATCTGCTCCTGTGTTTATTAGAAAGATAAGTTTTTTATTTGTTTCTACGTTAACAAAATTAACAAATATGTTCTGGCTAAGATTAATTGTGTGAACCTTGTAATTATTTATTGTTGAGTAACTAAAGGTTGTTCGGAGTTTCCCAAATTATTGTGGGCTACTCTTACATTTCCTCGATTGTTGTTATTTTGGCCTCTTCCAGCATTATTGTGGTTGTTGTGGTAATGGTAATTGTTACGAGAGTTACCTCTGAAGTTTCCACGACCACGGTCCATGGTAGACCACGCTGTGAGTAATTGTCTAGTTGCTTCTGTGCAACTGTTTACAAATTTTGATATGGCATCATTCATTGTATTGAAGGTAAGCTTGCATGATAAGTTTAACAAAACAACTAGACAGTGAACGCCTCCATCTCAGAAACTACAGAAGCCAGAATGTTGAGATTAAGCATGCAGCTTCCAGAGCATGCAGAGCTTCCATGTTGCCACGCCCACTCTAACGCCCAAAAACCGCCAATAACTCCTACGCCCACACTTTTAAAAAGTTTTGTATTTTCTTCATTTTATTATTTTTTCCCCACTTTTTGATATATATTTTAGAAAATTTGGAAATTTCTCGTTTGCACTTCCACTAGATGAGTAGCGTGTATCTGACGGGGAACGCGACTATAGCATTATATCTTGCTTTCGCCTAATTTCTACCGACATTCCGAAAAACTACTAATTTAATTTCATTTGTTTTTAGAACTATCCATCATTAGGCAAAAATCATTAAAAAGTGACCAAGAGCTGGAAATATCATATAGAAAAGCAAAGGAATTACAAATATTTATTAAAAAATTTACATCTAAATTGGAACTACTTAACGAAAAAATATATAAAAAGAGGATTCACCATGATGTAGAGGAGAGTGATTTCGACCACGAACAGGCTGAGCAAACTCAAAAACTAAAGGTATACTTTACGCCCTACTACTTCGTTTTATAAATTGTATTATTATTTTTTTGTAGATTGCAGAACTTGAAATACTAAAATTGGAAGGAAAACTTATTGAGCTACAAAACGAAATTGAACTTTACAAAGATTTTGTAATAGATAACCATAGGGAAACATTATCATGGGAAACAAAATACAAAATGCTTGAAGAAACTATTAAGTGGACGAAAGTAGAGCGCTCTGTAAAAGGTGAAATCGGTCTGATGAAAACAGAAATACACCGCATGAATATAAGATATAGTCAACTTAAGCGTGCCCAAGAAAGTCTTGTTTTAGATCTAGAACATTGCGTTATGCATCGTGAACAAATCTTTGTCAATGCATCGGTCAAGGAGCACTTACAAGCCAAATTTAAGCAATTAAAAAATGCTTCTCAAATTCAAGTTAGGCTTGATGAAGTTCAAAATAGGACTAAGCTGATATGTAATGAAATATCTTTTTTATCAGAAAAACAATTAATTGATGATATCAATAAAATTGAGCGTATGATTTATATGCTCCGTAGAATTCAAACAGATCTTAACGATATCATTAAGGAGGATGCCCACATTCAGGATCGAATAAAAGATGGAATATTAGCTAAACATGCTAACTTGGAGCAAATAATACGAAAACAGATGAGAGCAAAAGCTTATAGAAGGCTTAATACATTAAAATCACAGCAAGTAATACTTCGTTCTGAGTTGACAGTGCAACAGCTATCTCAAAAGCAAAGCGAGCTTAATTATGATCTTACAGAAATTGCAAAGGCTCTTTTACTAGACTATCCTAATAAGAAATCTTTTGTTTTTAAAGTTCTTCATGTTCTTAATGACTAGAAATATAATTGAGAAAATTAAATGTATCAATACAGGTAAAAAAAGTGTTGTGATGGCTGGGGTCTGGGTCGAAATAGGTTCAATTAAAGTTTTTAATTTTCCAAAAGTAGTTTATTTAAAATTAAATTTAAAATCTAAAAATATTTTGTGTTCTTAAATAAAAAGTTTAAAACAAGTGCTTTCAAACAATTTGGATGGCCCAATAATGTGGCGTTTACTTTAAAAATTTTGACATAACCTACAAAACGACGCTATGCATGATTAGTTTGGATATTGCGTTCAACAGTTATAGACGCGTAAACATGGAGTTCACTAACGCCTTATTCGCGCTATTTTAAAGTTTTCCTTCGCTAAAGGCAAATCCGCTAGAGAAACGTTCCGTGAGATTAATGGTGTTTTGGTGTTTTTGCGGAGGAATGGTTTCGACGATTCAGAGCCGGTGAAAACGACACCATGAAGACACCGGAAGACCTGTGACGACAAATACCGATCAAATCATGGAATACATCGAGTTAGACCGGCATGTGGCATCTCGTGACATCGCCCAGGAGATGGGAGTTAGTCACCAAACCATTTTAAACCATCTGCAAAAGGCTGGATACAAAAAAAAGCTTGATGTTTGGGTGCCGCATGATTTGACGCAAAAAAACCTTCTGGACCGAATCAACGCCTACGATATGCTGCTGAAACGGAACGAACTCCACCCATTCTTGAAGCGGATGGTGACTGGCAACGAAAAATGGATCACATACGACAATATCAAGCGAAAACGGTCGTGGGCGAAGGCCGGTGAATCGTCCCAAACAGTGGCCAAGCCGAGATTGACGGCCAGGAAGGTTTTGCTGTGTGTTTGGTGGGATTGGAGGGAATCATCCACTATGAGCTGCTCCCATATGGCCAGACGCTTAATTCTACCATCTACTGCGAACAACTGGACCGCTTGAAGCAGGCGATCGACCAGAAGCGTCCAGAATTGGCCAACAGGAAGGGTGTAAAGTTCCACCAGGACAACGCCAGACCACACACTTCGTTGATGACTCGTCAGAAGCTACGGGAGCTCGGATGGGAGGTTTTATCGCATCCACCATATAGCCCGGACATAGCGCCAAGTGATTACCACCTGTTCCTGTCCATGGCGAATGCCCTTGGTGATGTAAAGTTTAACTCAAAAGAGGAACAAAACGGCGCATATTTGAACTAAATCCGATCACTGTAACACTTTTTATAAAGCATTGAATAAAGAGCAAAAAAGCGGACGGGAGATATTTGACAACCTTATATATAAAATATTAATGAGCCTCATACATATTTATGTGCATATTTTCTAATTCTTGGTCGAACCTTAACGCCTGGGCTTTGAAATGGGAGTCTCTTCATAGAAATCCCAGATATAGAACAATCCTCGAAATCTTTTCTATGCTCGACGTAGCCCTCCTCAACGATGGCACCCCACTCCCTTTGGATCATCAAGGAGTTGTACACGGGTAACAACCAGTTCGACATGGCGGCCAGTACGCACGTAGCAGCGAAAAAAACTGGGGAGAGGGTGGAAAAAAAAGAGGAAGACGTACCGAAGGCACCACACTCCTGATTTCTGGTGGAGCGAGGAGATTGTCGCACAGTGCAGCACCTTCCTACGCACTGAAAGGCTCGTCCAGAGAGCTCGTGGCACTTCGCGTCTGAATGTATGCAATGCGAAATACAGAATGCGAAATTAGAATCTGGATTGCAATGTTGTCCACTGCCACTCTCTAAAAAAAAACTCTCGAGCGCTGTTTCTTGCTGAGATATTCCAGTACAAGCGTCTGATCTTAAAAATCTTTCCTAAAATGGCGAAAAATCCGGAAATTCTGGGTTCTCTTAGTGCTCAGCAATCTCGACATCGCCCTAAACGATTCAAAGGCAAGTACTTCACAGATGGTCAATCGCAACAAAATTTCGAGGATCAAAAGACAAAACAACATACAAACAATTTTGACCGAAAAACATCACTCCATTATTAAAGATTTCAAAGCCTATTTTATTAATACGGGGACGTCACAGTACCAGACAGTAAAAGAAAATATATTGCTTGGCACAGGGCAACCTGGTTACAAACATTGCATGCAAAAAAAAGTCTTACAGACAAGATCACTTTCTTAATCACTTAATTTTTTTTTTTTCAAAACTAACCGACAGAGAAAAACTCCACTCGGGAATTACACTTTACTAATGAAGCCACTGCCTCGAGGGTTGAATATTAAAAAAGACCATAAGTCTTTCGTCATTCGAGGAAACGCTGTCCTCTTATCTACACTTTGAACTTTACTACCATAATTTTATAAAGATATTTATTTCTGCATTTGTCCCTAGAATAACCGGGGTGCCAACATAAGGGGCACCGGGAAAATTTTTATTAGAAGTCGGCAACCTATATATTTCTCGCCACTTAGGAATTGTGCCGTATTTGGGAAACTTACCCGACCAACAGGCATTCCGGAGTCAGTATCTCAATCCACCATCTTCCCCGAGGCGATGCCAATACCGCCGGTGAGTCCGTTCCAAGCATACGACAGCTGAGCGCATGGAGGGCCATGTTCGTTGGATTGGGATAACGGGGCAACCTTCCTCTGGGGAAACCTCCCTTGACTCCAGTACAATTTTGGGCTATTCCGTAAAGCGTCGACCGCCTCATTTGCTTTCGACAGCCGTTAACATCTACCGCTAGTCCTGGCGCTAAAATTCATAACTCAATTAGGCTTATTTATATTATTAATACCTTGTTAAATTTACCTCGATTGTTGTTAATCAATGCGGAGACAATCGCGAGTCCCAAGATGGATCCGTCTTAGTCGCCTGGAGCGATCCTGACGTTTTCTTAATGGGTGATGTCCGTAAAATCCTCCGGACATCCCAGGTCGCGTGGGTGCGCTTACATTAAAGTAATGCATTTGTTTTACTTTATTTTTGTTCGTTTGGTTATTAGAGATCGTTGGTGTGTAGAGGTGTGAGTCGTCGATAGGTGTCGATATTTATGTTACGTGCTGTGTGGGAGGGAAACCTGAGCTAGGCACTGCCATAAGGAAGGGAAAAAACAGTTCGTAACAAGGCTTATGAGCAAGAGGTCAAAAGCCAAATACAAGATATTCTAAATCAGGGCTATTAACGCACCTTACAATAGCCCAGTTTGGGTAGTCCCAAAGAAACAAGGTACAGGCAAACCGCTATTCAGAATTGTAATAGACTACCGAAAATTAAATGAAATCACAGTGGGACACAGGCACCCAATCCCAAACATGGAAACAATTTTAGGAAAACTTCGCAGATGCAACTACATTATGAATTTTTAAGCATGCCATTTGGATTAAAAAACGCACCAGCCACCGTTAAACGATGCATGAATGATATTTTGCTACCACGCTTAAATAAATAATGCCTCGTGTACTTGGACGACATATTTGTAGTCTCGACATCCCTGAAATAGCAGCTACAATCGCTGGGACTAGTTTTCGAAAAACTGGCAAAAGCTTTTTTATATATATAATATTTTTACTTTTTATTTTTATATTATTATAATATGTGTGGGGAGAGCTTGTAGTTAATTTTCGGAAAAACTTTAATACTATAATATAGTATTATAATACTATACTATATTCGTTGAAAAGTTTGTAACACGCAACAGGAAATGTTTCCGACCATATAAAATATATATATTCTTGATAAGGATCAATAGGCGAGTAGATCTGGCCATGTCCGTCCGTCTGTCCGTATGAACGCCTCGATCTCAGGAACTATAGAAACTAGAAAGTTAAGATTAGGCATGCAGATTCCAGACACATACAAATTAAATTTGTTGCGTACAAATTTTATAAAGAAATATATTTTTTATTTAAAACGTTTTTCAATTACAATATTTGGTGATAATCCGTTATGCTAATCCACTATTACTAGTCACTTTACTTTTACAGATTGATTCTATTAACCATTCTCGCTTGTCGCCCGATGAAGACTGATCTTTTGATTCTTCATCGGATCCCAATCAACCTCGGCCATATGCTTTTCTTTTTTGAGAAATGTTCTCTTAGGAGACGTTCTAGGAACTTCGTTTGGAAGAGAGCCAAAGGCTTGAAATCTTACCATTGCGTTGTGAAATTCAATTATGCTGACCATTGCAGTTTGATTGATACGCATTTCGCGACCTTGCTACTTATTTGAAGCTTTCCATCTTTCTGAGCAATTGATTTTGCGTGATACATTTCGCATCTATTTGTAATTATGGGATATTTTATATAGATTACAAGAAGCTCATTGTGCAATACGATCTTGAACACAGAAATGTCCATTAGATCCGTGATAAATACAGGTTTATGCTCGCAAACTAAAATTTCTTTTATGTCTTCATTATTTAGGATTTAAGTATTAAAAACGTCAATTTTAGCAAGCGTGATCGTGTCGACTAAATTTTGTAATTCAAACGTTAGCAAGCGCAAACGGTGCTTTCTTAGTGGTAGCTTTGGTCTAGAAAAACAGTTTTGAAATGGTCTGAAAGTGATTTGATTTCTTTGAATAATTTTGAGTTGACAACATGTTGTTGATTATTATTTTCAATTAGATCGTTTATTTTATCTTGAATTCGAATAAAGTCGTCATGATCTGGGGTTCCCGCTAGCCACTTCCAAATGGTGCCTAGCTCGTTTATTCCCCTTTTGGGTCGAGATGTTAATAATTGTGCCAAAATTCTATTATTCTATTACTTGCAAGTCATATTTTATTTCCCATTGGGACCATATGTTCTTGTCCTACATGGTATTCTGTTTCTTTTCTGTCCTTGTTATGTGTCTCTAACATCTTTTTCTGAGTGTTTTTCAATACCTGTGGCATATTCTCGTGTTTAATTTTATTGTATAAAATGTCAAACGGTTTCTGGTTAGTAGTGGAATGAATACTTGGACTTTATTCTTTAGCTGCTCTGATAATTATTTCGGGGTAATCTAACAAATTGAATTCTTCTTTTATGCAGCGCCCTAGTTCAGTCAACGTCGAGTGCGCTCGTTCTACCTGTCCGTTTGAAGTGCTATGTCCGGGGTCGGTGTAATGCAAAGATAAGCCACATCTCTGCGCAAAGGATTTGAATTGAGCAGAAGCAAAGCTCGGTTCATTATCAGTCATTAGCATTTTAGCGCGGGGAAACTGTTGGAGTAGTTCCATTACGCTGCTTTCAATATTTAATTTATTCTGTATTTGCTTTACTGCCAGGAATTTTGAGTATGAATCAATGCAAGTTAAAAAGGTAAGGCTCTGTGCGTAATAAATGTTAATGTGAAGGCTTTCTCCTTCGCTAGATGGGATAGGAGCCTCTCCAATAGGGATTTTGACTGGGTGCCTGTTGTATTTGTTTTCTTTACAAATGGTGCAGTTTTTTATATATTCTTTTAATTTTATGTATAGATTTGGCTAATAGTATAGTCTGTTAATTTGTTTGTGGTTTTCTTCGAGTCCCCTATGGGCTCGGCTGTGGGTTTCTTCTATTATGATTGCTTTGTCTTCGTCATTTTCTACGTCTTGTAAAAATATTCTCGTGAAGAGAAATTTGTTAGTGAAGTTGTTTTTAAGTGGAATTTGTATGTGATATAAGTCCTCTAGGGTGCAGTGAATTCCCACCACTACGTCCGGTGGTAAATATTCTTTTAATATATTTACTAGGTTTTCAGTCGTGTCGTATTCAATTATGTGTCTGGTTTTGTCGAAAATTTTCAGAGACTCATGTATTGTGAACCTCCCCGTAGCTATTAGCAGTTGCTGTTGAAACTGGCTCAGAGGCTTACGGGTCTCGTGAATCATATTCTCAAAACTACTCTCGGCAGAATGCTGAGTGTTTGATCTGAGCTTGATTGTTCTGTCTGATATGTTATTTAGCTGGATCATTAATAGCGCGTCGGCTACAACGTTGGTAGTTCCAGGCTTGTAAATTATTTTAGGGGTGAAACTTTCAATGGAAGAGTACCACCTTTTCATCTCTACATTGGGGTTTTTGTCCGATATTGTGAATGATAATGATTGGTGATCGGTTTGGATTTCTATTCCGATAACACCGTATAAGTAGTTTCTAAGGGTTTTTAGAGCCCAAACTATAGCTAACAGTTATTTTTTGTTGGTAGCGTATAGTTGCTCAGTTTTATTGAGGGTTTTGGAGATGAAGGTTATCGGTCTATTGTCTTGAGATAGAACTGCTCCAATGGCTACATCTGACGCATCAGTAGTCAGAGTGAATTTTTTATTGTAGTCAGGTTGAAATAATTCTACCTGTGCTACTAGGTTGTTTTTCAGCTCATTAAAAGCTTTTATGGCTGGATGACATTTTTCTAGTTATTTTTCCGTTGTCCCCTCCTAGATATTTTGTTAGAGGCTTGGCTATTTTCGCGTAGTTTTGAACTAACTTGCGGTAATAGCCTTTGAGACCTAAAAAGCTGCGAAGTTCTCTTATGCTTTGGGGAATGGGATATCTCATTATGGTACATATTTTTTCCGGATCTGTTTTGATTACGTTATGAGAGACAACGTAACCAAGAAATGTGGTCTCAGTTTTAAAGAATTTGGACTTTTCCAATGAAATCTTCATGTTGGCTTTTTGTAAGATTTCGATTACTCGGACTAGATCGGTATAATGCTGCTCGATGGTGTTTGAGAAAATGATTATATCGTGCATATATACGTGGCAAGTTTTACCAACCTGCTCTCTCAGTATATCGTCCATTGCTCTCTGGAAAATTCTTGGAGCATTCGTTAAGCCAAAGGGCAAACGTAGAAATTCGTATTTTCCATTATTTATTGAAAAGGCTGTCTTTTCAATATCTGATTCATTCATCAGAATTTGATGAAAGCCGGATTCTAAATCAATGGTAGAAAAATATTTGGATTTTCCTAGGTTAGATAGTATCACCAATGGATCTTGCATCGGGTAGCTGTCTGGTATGGTATTCTCATTCACTTTTTGTAGTCGTGAACTAGACGGTGTTTTGTGGTACTTTTGGGCACCACTAGTACTGGTGAATTATAAGGGCTTTTTTTCGGCCTTATAATGTTTTCGTCTAGTTGTCTCTGGATTTTTTTATTGACGAAATCAGATGTGGACATTGGGTAAGGGTATTGTTTACTATAAATAGGTCTGTCATGGACAGTATTTATTTCACCTCTAATGTCTGTCCGAAAAGGAAATTGCATATCAATATTAGAATGTTCTTTTTCAATTATTTCTACAACCTTACACTCCAAATCTTCAGCCTGATTTGAAGTTGTTAAGTTGTTTATATTCCCTGTGACGGAATTATCATCGTCGGCGTGTTTGGGATTTTTGTTTCCTAAACTTTTCAATTGTGTTTTGACGGAATTATCATCGTCGGCGTGTTTGGGTTTATTTTTTCCCAAACTTTTCATTTTCTTGTTAGCGGATAATTCAACGCTGGCTTGCTCAGGACACTCCGATCCCGAGCTACTCAAACTTCCTTCTACGATAATTGATTCTGTGGTATTCACCTTTTGATTGTCAAAGTATTTTTTTATTATGTATTCCCTTAATGGAAGAGTGTTATTACTTTTTAATCTTGTCGTCACAATACAGTAATTTTTCCTTTTTGCCACTGTATTCTAACGTTCCTTCTTCCGCATTTATTTTGGCTCCAATTCTTTTTAACAAATTGTAGCCAACTAGCAGATCTGATTCTAGCCCTTCTAAATCATAGAAAAGGTGCTTCACATTGAATATTGTTATGTGGTAGTAATATTTTATAGTCGAGTACCCATGAACAGTGGATACCCGTTTATAAATTGCTATCTCTTTTCTATCTTCGTATATCCCCTTCCTAACATAGCAAGAGAAAGCTCCCGTGTCGATTAACACGTTGAATTTTTTTTTTCGTTTTGGGGTCTACTCTTGATAGGTGTGGCAGTCCTCTGAGGAGTCCTGCTCTAAAAAATATTCCTCATCGATGTTGTTGATCCTCATTCCCTTTTGAGCCGGCTGGCTCACTGTTCCGGTGGCTTCCCTCTTCAATGGGAAGGGCCGCTCCGTTTTTTGAACGTGGTTTTGGTTATTATAATTTCTCTGCTGGAAATTATTGTGGTTTTGTCCATTGTTGTTATTGTATCCTCTGTTGAAGTTATTGCCCGGGCGGATAGTTGTTATTTGGTTTTTCCAGGATACATCGACCTCCATTGGAACTGGTTGAGGTTGATATTTAGCATTGAAATTGGTGTTTCCGTAGTTGTTTGGGCCAGGATTTCTATTTTGTGGCCAATTATTGTTCTGATTGTTTCCCCAGTTGTTGTTTGGCTTATTTGGGGAGTTGTTGAATGGTTTGGTATTTACCGGGTTAAGTCTCAGGTTATTTCTCGGGTTTCTGTTTTCGTTTCTGAATCCGTAATATTTGTTGGCAAAATGTGCCCGAAAATATTTTGATTCTAATTCTTGGCATTTTGCCAACGCGTTGGGTAAATCAGATGGGTTTAGTGAAAACAACGTTTCCGCAATGGATCCATTTAATCCGGAGATGAAGATCCTGAGAGCATTGCTTCTGATGATCCTGTTTGTTTCTTTAGTAATTTCGCTGTCCTTTCCGTACGTTATTATTGTCTTTTTTATTAATAGAGTCATTTTTGTTCACCTCGTTGTAAAACTCGGTGATGGTCAGCCGTCTTTGTCTAAGGATACTCAGTTCAGCTTCCAAAACGTAGATCGGTCTATTATCATTGTAAATAAAATCCAGTCTTAAGAGTATCGCTTGAAAGTTTAAAACCGTACCATGGTTGGTGAGCGCGTCATGAGCTGCTCCCATGATTTTGTTTCTAAGGATGGTTAGAGCAATGAAGTATTGCTCGCTTTGAATTTTGTACAGTCCCATGGCAGTTTCTGCCGCTTCTCTCCATCCTACATATTGGGATGCCTCCCCTGTGAAGTTTGGTACTGATTTGATTACTTCTAGTGTTGTATCGCATTTCACGTATGTGTCTATGGTCTGTACTTTATAATCTTCTACCTCATGCTTATTGGCTAATAATTGCCCTTCTAAGCCCTCGATTTTTTTTGTTACTTCGCTTAACTGAACATTGATTAATCGATTGATTAATTCAATGGTGAGATTACTCGCGTTGGCCAAGCTGCCCACTGAAGTGGAAGGGGTTAAACCTCCAGTTGCCATTTTAAAATAATGAAATATTTTTTTATTTTTATTTTTATTTTTTTTTAAATTTATTTTATAAATTTACCAGATTAATTACTCAGATGGATTGCTTATAAACTTGTACAATTTCGGTAAAAAAATGGTTTATTTGCCCTAGCTCTCTGACCATAAATTTTTGTTATTTCTATTTGTGTTATTTTACTAAGTTAAAGTATAATTAATTATCTGCTCACGCTGTTTTCCTAGCTGCTGATTTCCGGTCCTTGTTTGATGGCCGAGAGTGTAGAATGGTGATGACTTGTGGTCTTCCTTCCTTCTTTGGGTTGAATTTTAATTATTTAAGTTTTCCGTGTGAGTCTGTTGAGATTTTTTTTGTATATTTTTTATTCCACTTGTTGTTTTTATATTTGTTAATTCACTGTGTTCAAGGGCTCTTCTTTAATCGATGATTCACTTTTGTTTGGGTTCTGATTTGATGATTTTATAGCGTACTTGTAATAGTGCTTTTAACTTTTTTGGACCACCTTTTATATATAATGAAATTTCAATTGGCTTATTTCATTAATTGTTTGCCAATTGAATTTGTTACCACTATCACCTTTTTGTGTCGGATTATTAAAACTGGTTTATTGCATTAATTGATTGCCAGTTTTTTTATCGCGATCACTGAATTATGATTTGGTGGGTTTTGAGTGTTGGCAGCGCGATTCCCGTTTTTATTTAACTTATTGTTCGTTAATAATTTTTTTGGAATTTTTTAGACGCTGCCCCACGTTGGGCGCCAATTAAATTTGTTGCGTACAAATTTTATAAAAAAATATATTTTTTATTTCAAACGTTTTTCAATTACAATATTTGGTGATAATCCGTTATGCTAATCCACTATTACTAGTCACTTTACTTTTACAGATTGATTCTATAAACCATTCTCGCTTGTCGCCCGATGAAGACTGATCTTTTGATTCTTCATCGGATCCCAATCAACCTCGGCCATATGCTTTTCTTTTTTGAGAAATGTTCTCTTAGGAGACGTTCTAGGAACTTCGTTTGGAAGAGAGCCAAAGGCTTGAAATCTTACCATTGCGTTGTGAAATTCAATTATGCTGACCATTGCAGTTTGATTGATACGCAATAAGTTGGTCCCCAATGCGCAATATGTTTGGTCTCCAAGAGGCAGTTATGTTTACGTTAAATTCGATCAAGAGGGAGCTGTGTTTACGTTAAGTTTGGTTTGTTTACAAGCCGGCGAAGTGCGACTTTGGGATCCAAGGCAAATCAATCGTTGAGATTGGATTTTGAAAAATTGTTTATAAATTGGGTAAGGGCCCCTGAATCATGGGTTGGATAACTTACACGCAGCGCAAGTTTCCATATGTTGCCATGCCCACTCTAACGCCCACAAGCCGCCCAAAACTGCCACACTTATGCAATTACTTTGTGGGATTGCTGATCCATTAAATAACACTTCTGCGCAGTTACCTCTTCTTAATGCAAAAGTTATTTGCGCAAAATTCAGGGCGTTGACTTTAAATTTCCAAAGAAGGAACCAGCTTTCAATAAGGCGTAGCTCTGCTTGCAGGAGTTGTGAGGCTTCCTCTTTAGATGAGCTGGTAGCTAATATAGCTGTATCATCCGCGTATGTTGCCACAGTGCAGGTATTTGTTACCGGCATATCGGCCGTGTACAGGGTGTATAAAATAGGTCCTAAGACGCTTCATTGTGGGACTCCAGCTTTTATAAAATGCAAGGGCGAGTATTCATTTTTTTGTTGCACATAAAAGTGTCTATTGGTTAAGTATGACTTTAATAATAAAACCTATGGAGCACGTAACCACTTTTTGATTTTATATAATAAGCCGTCATGCCAGACTCGATCAAACGCTTGTTGAACGTCAAAAAATGTTGCAGTGCAGTATTTTTTGCTCTCAAATGCTGATAAAATTTCATTTATAATCCTGTGGTTCCGTGGCCTCTTCTGAATCTAAACTGGTGTTCGGGTATGATAGCGAATTCGTCCAAGATTGGCAAAATTCTCTTTAAAAGTATATTTTCAAATACTTTAGAAAATATTGACAACAAACTAATGGGACGGTACGATGTCACTTCATTTTCTGCCTTGTTAAGATCGTATTAAATATAAGCGTAAGAAATTATATACACTTTGGTGGTAGATTTTTCAAGGTTATGCCATCTATTTTGTCCGAACCTGGAGTCTTTTTACTATTCAGCCATTTAATTTCTGATGAAACTTCATTAATACTGATTTTATCTACTTCCCTTTCTGCTTGCGGGTTATCAATTTGGCTTAAATACAGAGTGTAGGTGTTGAGCAAATGCTTTGGCTTGTTCATCATCAGATTCACACTATTCGCCATTACAGTTTCGGACTACTGCGTTTCTTTTTGCAGGTCGCTTAAAGTATTTGGTTGCTCTCCATAAATTATGTTCGTGGTTACAAGAATGTGGATCTAGACTTCTAAGATATTCAGCGAGAGATTCATTTCTTAAAGTTGACAGAAGTTTTTTGAGATCAGATGCAGCCTTGTTATACGATCTTATGTCGGCTAAATGGATCTTTTTCGTGAGAAGCTCCACAGCATGGTCTATCTCCGCTCCTGATTTTAGCGAGATATCCAGTCTGATAGCTGTTTCAAGATAGCTTTTAAACGCATTGAAATCAGTATTTGCAGAAATTACTTTGTATGGTTTTGTCAATATATGAGCTACCTTACTGTATGTCACTATTATTGGAGAATGGTCTGAGCTTAGATCAAAACTTTCCATTATTCACATGTGTGATTGTGGGATTTCAAAGTATGCTACAAAGTCTATTAAGTCTGGTATCTTTCTACTGTCAGTAGGCCAGTATGTAGGCTTGCCGGTTGAAATTGTTGTCAATCTGGAGCCCCACCAGGGGTGCTTAGCATTGAACTCGCCTCCTACTATAAACTGTGGTCCAAGTTTTTGAAAAAGTTCTTAAAATCTGCTTCTTTGAGAGCAAATCTTGGGGGAAGATAAATTGCTGTTACAGATACGTCCGCATGCATATATTTGATCTTAACCGTGGCAGCCTGCATAGCATTTTCTCTAATGCTGTCCATAATTTGAAAATATTAAAATATTAAATATTGTTTAATTAAAATAGTTGCGCCACCATAAGCTCTGCCCGAGGGGTGGTCAGCTATAATTATATATATCCAACAACCTTGATGATTTGCTGGTGAAGTGTGTCTCGGAAATTAACATAAGGTCAATTTCATTCGTTTTTTTAAAGATGGATATTTCATTTACATGATTGGAAAGCCCATTGGCATTCCATGTTCCTAGGTTAAGATTTACTTGCATCATTTGTTTACAAGTAACATTATCATGTTAAGTAAATTATTAGTAAGTTCAGACTGTTTTTCTAATAGTTTCTCTTTTCTCTCCAGTGAAGTGTTTGTGTTCACACATGAACACGGATTTACATATGATATTATATGTATATATATTGTACGTAAAACGATTGGACAACTCTTGAGCGTTAGAGATATAATAAAAATACGGCGAACTCCTGCGTGGGTTTATCGCTCAAAGAGCGATGCAAACGGTCGTATCGCATTGTCTTGTAGATAGGAATGCGTGCAGTGGAAAATTCCCGCACTTACAATCCGTTCAAATGTTTGGGGAACAAATGGCCACTGCGTTGGTCTAGTTAGAGATAAGATTAAAACATGTAAATTTTATATTAGCTACCCAAGCAGGATTTAGAAAAATAAAATTCAGTTTGAAATATAAACTCAGAAATGTAGACGTTTGCTTATGTTGCAGCTAAGGCCAGCTCCTTCAATCGTTGCTAAGTTAATCTTGCAGCTGAAGGTAGCAAAAATAATTAACTCTTGCTTCCCCCTACCAAAGGTAAGAAACAGAGTATAAAATTAAAAAAAGCAAAATGATACACAATAATCTTTTATGTTTTAAAAATAAAACAAGCACCTTTATAGTCTAAATAGCTAAAGGCTGCTTTGTAACCATAATAAATTATGCTTTGGCGTGCTTGAGGCCTTACATCAGCAAGTGAAAAATGCAATAAAAGCATTCAATAAATGCCATAAGAGCATAATAAATTAAAAAGTGCACAAGAAAGAGTGCCTAATACACAAAATCATCGTTAGCATCGACGTCAACTAGAGAGAAGGAAGGAAAAACCAGGAACCTGCAACGACGCATCGCCAACGACGCCTCGCAAACGACAACGCCAACGACACAACTCAGGAACGCATCGCCATCGCCAAAAAGAAAGCTAATTTTTTTTTAATTTTACTGTAATATTATACATAAAGAAAAAGATCATTGTGATGTCAGAAAAAACGATAGAGTGTCTAAAAAAGCAGTCCGAAATTATTTTGGAAATAAGAAACTTGGAAATAAAACCAACTTTAAGTGAGAAAGAATTTTTTAAAGTAGAGAACTGCAAAAATTATTCGTTGCTAATCATAGCAATTTACTAAAGATCGGCATTGTCGATCATGAATATTTTAACACCAAGCAGTATGATGTAATAATGATGCCGTTGACACAGATAAAGATAAAATATGAAAAGAATAAAGGTAGTTCCGTAGACAACCCAGTCCCTAAAGCAAGTCCTGAGAAAGTGGGTACGCAGGAGACACAGGGTATGTCGCAGGATACGTCGAGTGACAACGCTTCGAAAGTAGAGCAGGCATTCTGTAGAAATGTTGGGCAAGTAAGAATATATCTGGAAGAGACGTCAATACTAATAGTCTACATTTCCTTAAAATACGAAAGAAACAAATTAGAACTTCTTTGGAATAAAATATTTAACCATATTTATTTTGAAAGTTCGGTATTTGAGGATGAAATTAGTGAACTTGAGTTTGACAAGCAAAATATTTTAACAGCCATAAATAGTCGACTCTGTGGAACAGCTAAGAAAGCTGAAATGTCGACGGTTGTTAAGGCAGAGGAGTTACCAACCCTGCCTAAAATTCAAATACACACTTTCTTTGGTGATTCCAAAGAATGGGATCTTTTTAATAAGCTCTTTACAGAACTCATTCATACGAGAGAGGATCTCAATCCTTCTCTCAAGTTTTATTACCTCAAATCAGCATTAAAAGGAGAAACCAGGAATGTGGTAACTCATTTATTGCTTGGCTCTGGGGAAAATTATGAAGCCATGTGGGAATTTTTAGCCAAGCGGTATGAGAATAAAAGACAAATTTTCTCTGAACATATAAATAGGCTTATGGATAAGCCAAGTTTAAATTTGGAGTCCAATAAAGAAATGAAAGAATTTATTGACACAATTAATGAGTCTATATATCATAAAATTAAAGCCACAATTATCGGAAGATGTGGAAAAATTGTTCGAAAAATTTAAAAAGAGTCGCTCAACTTATTTGAAAGCCATGTCAAAAAACAAAAGACATACAGGCACTCTATGATGTTATGGACCTTTTAGAGTTCAATATCTTCATTTTCACAGGAAGTTAAACCTGTAAAGAAAATTATTAACACGAACATTCACAAAAATTATAGTGACAATTGTGTATATTGTAAACTACAGGGGCATTATTTAATTCAATGCCATAAATTTAAAATAATGAATCCAGCAGAACGGTCTGACTGGGTAAGAAAAAATCGGATTTGCCTAAGTTGTCTGAAGCATCCGTTTAATAAAAAATGTAAAAGCGAGCAGCTCTGTTCGATTTGTCGGAAACCTCCCCCTACGTTACTTCACCTTACAGGTAATAATCCAGAAAAAGTGAATACGTGTAGAACAACAGGGCAAGCCTTGTTAGCCACGGCTTTGATTCAAGTGAAGTCAGAAAATCTAGGTTTTAAAAAATTAAGAGCTTTGATTGATAGCGGTTCTCAAAGCACAATCATTTCAGAAGAGTCTGCACAGATTCTAAAATTGAAAAAATTTCGTTCACATATCTGTTACAGGAACGAGATGCACGAGAAGCACAAAACAATAATTTCAATAAAAAATGCTCCAAAAAATTTGGAAATGGAAGCACTCATTCTTCCAAAAGTCATGAAAGCGCTTCCAGTCAGCACAATTAATGTTGATCAGAAAAAATGGAAGAGTTTTAAATTAGCCGACCCCGATTCGTTTTATAAATTTGGAGAAGAAATTAAAAAATATTAAAAAACTTAAGGCTGATTATTCTAAATTTATGAAAGAATATATCGAGTTAGGACACATGGTCAAAGTAACTAATGATGGTAAGTATTTTTACCACACCAGGCTGTTATCAGAGATTCAAGCCTGACGACCAAGCTGAGAGTACTTTTGATGCTTCAGCAAAAACTTCAAATAATAAAAGATTGAACGATATAATGTGGGTTGGTCCACGAGTTCAAAAAGATATTTTTGACATTATTGTTAAGTAGAAGAAATGGGAAATTGTTGTTTCTGCGGACATTGAAAAAATGTACCGTCAGATTAAAATAAATAAAAATTACCAAAAATATTAATATATTTTATGAAGAAATTCTGCAGAAGAAAAAATTAAAAATTATAAACTAACAACAGTCACTTATGGTACGGCATCTGCACCATACTTAGCTACTAGGGTTCTTGGTCGACATATCAGATAAATGTCAAAATAAAAATATAAGTGAAATAACAAGGAACGATTTTTACATGGACGACCTAATGACTGGAGCCGATTCTGTAGAAGACGCCAAAAATGTTGTCCAACTAATTTTAAACGATTGATTTATTGTAGTCAGGTTGAAATAATTCTACCTGTGCTACTAGGTTGTTTTTCAGCTCATTAAAAGCTTTTATGGCTGGATGACATTTTTCTAGTTATTTTTCCGTTGTCCCCTCCTAGATATTTTGTTAGAGGCTTGGCTATTTTCGCGTAGTTTTGAACTAACTTGCGGTAGTAGCCTTTGAGACCTAAAAAGCTGCGAAGTTCTCTTATGCTTTGGGGAATGGGACATTATGGTACATATTTTTTCCGGATCTGTTTTGATTACGTTATGAGAGACAACGTAACCAAGAAATGTGGTCTCAGTTTTAAAGAATTTGGACTTTTCCAATGAAATCTTCATGTTGGCTTTTTGTAAGATTTCGATTACTCGGACTAGATCGGTATAATGCTGCTCGATGGTGTTTGAGAAAATGATTATATCGTGCATATATACGTGGCAAGTTTTACCAACCTGCTCTCTCAGTATATCGTCCATTGCTCTCTGGAAAATTCTTGGAGCATTCGTTAAGCCAAAGGGCAAACGTAGAAATTCGTATTTTCCATTATTTATTGAAAAGGCTGTCTTTTCAATATCTGATTCATTCATCAGAATTTGATGAAAGCCGGATTCTAAATCAATGGTAGAAAAATATTTGGATTTTCCTAGGTTAGATAGTATCACCAATGGATCTTGCATCGGGTAGCTGTCTGGTATGGTATTCTCATTCACTTTTTGTAGTCGTGAACTAGACGGTGTTTTGTGGTACTTTTGGGCACCACTAGTACTGGTGAATTATAAGGGCTTTTTTTCGGCCTTATAATGTTTTCGTCTAGTAGTCTCTGGATTTTTTTATTGACGAAATCAGAGGTGGACATTGGGTAAGGGTATTGTTTACTATAAATAGGTCTGTCATGGACAGTATTTATTTCACCTCTAATGTCTGTCCGAAAAGGAAATTGCATATCAATATTAGAATGTTCTTTTTCAATTATTTCTACAACCTTACACTCCAAATCTTCAGCCTGATTTGAAGTTGTTAAGTTGTTTATATTCCCTGTGACGGAATTATCATCGTCGGCGTGTTTGGGATTTTTGTTTCCTAAACTTTTCAATTGTGTTTTGACGGAATTATCATCGTCGGCGTGTTTGGGTTTATTTTTTCCCAAACTTTTCATTTTCTTGTTAGCGGATAATTCAACGCTGGCTTGCTCAGGACACTCCGATCCCGAGCTACTCAAACTTCCTTCTACGATAATTGATTCTGTGGTATTCACCTTTTGATTGTCAAAGTATTTTTTTATTATGTATTCCCTTAATGGAAGAGTGTTATTACTTTTTAATCTTGTCGTCACAATACAGTAATTTTTCCTTTTTGCCACTGTATTCTAACGTTCCTTCTTCCGCATTTATTTTGGCTCCAATTCTTTTTAACAAATTGTAGCCAACTAGCAGATCTGATTCTAGCCCTTCTAAATCATAGAAAAGGTGCTTCACATTGAATATTGTTATGTGGTAGTAATATTTTATAGTCGAGTACCCATGAACAGTGGATACCCGTTTATAAATTGCTATCTCTTTTCTATCTTCGTATATCCCCTTCCTAACATAGCAAGAGAAAGCTCCCGTGTCGATTAACACGTTGAATTTTTTTTTTCGTTTTGGGGTCTACTCTTGATAGGTGTGGCAGTCCTCTGAGGAGTCCTGCTCTAAAAAATATTCCTCATCGATGTTGTTGATCCTCATTCCCTTTTGAGCCGGCTGGCTCACTGTTCCGGTGGCTTCCCTCTTCAATGGGAAGGGCCGCTCCGTTTTTTGAACGTGGTTTTGGTTATTATAATTTCTCTGCTGGAAATTATTGTGGTTTTGTCCATTGTTGTTATTGTATCCTCTGTTGAAGTTATTGCCCGGGCGGATAGTTGTTATTTGGTTTTTCCAGGATACATCGACCTCCATTGGAACTGGTTGAGGTTGATATTTAGCATTGAAATTGGTGTTTCCGTAGTTGTTTGGGCCAGGATTTCTATTTTGTGGCCAATTATTGTTCTGGTTGTTTCCCCAGTTGTTGTTTTGGCTTATTTGGGGAGTTGTTGAATGGTTTGGTATTTACCGGGTTAAGTCTCAGGTTATTTCTCGGGTTTCTGTTTTCGTTTCTGAATCCGTAATATTTGTTGGCAAAATGTGCCCGAAAATATTTTGATTCTAATTCTTGGCATTTTGCCAACGCGTTGGGTAAATCAGATGGGTTTAGTGAAAACAACGTTTCCGCAATGGATCCATTTAATCCGGAGATGAAGATCCTGAGAGCATTGCTTCTGATGATCCTGTTTGTTTCTTTAGTAATTTCGCTGTCCTTTCCGTACGTTATTATTGTCTTTTTTATTAATAGAGTCATTTTTGTTCACCTCGTTGTAAAACTCGGTGATGGTCAGCCGTCTTTGTCTAAGGATACTCAGTTCAGCTTCCAAAACGTAGATCGGTCTATTATCATTGTAAATAAAATCCAGTCTTAAGAGTATCGCTTGAAAGTTTAAAACCGTACCATGGTTGGTGAGCGCGTCATGAGCTGCTCCCATGATTTTGTTTCTAAGGATGGTTAGAGCAATGAAGTATTGCTCGCTTTGAATTTTGTACAGTCCCATGGCAGTTTCTGCCGCTTCTCTCCATCCTACATATTGGGATGCCTCCCCTGTGAAGTTTGGTACTGATTTGATTACTTCTAGTGTTGTATCGCATTTCACGTATGTGTCTATGGTCTGTACTTTATAATCTTCTACCTCATGCTTATTGGCTAATAATTGCCCTTCTAAGCCCTCGATTTTTTTTGTTACTTCGCTTAACTGAACATTGATTAATCGATTGATTAATTCAATGGTGAGATTACTCGCGTTGGCCAAGCTGCCCACTGAAGTGGAAGGGGTTAAACCTCCAGTTGCCATTTTAAAATAATGAAATATTTTTTTATTTTTATTTTTATTTTTTTTTAAATTTATTTTATAAATTTACCAGATTAATTACTCAGATGGATTGCTTATAAACTTGTACAATTTCGGTAAAAAAATGGTTTATTTGCCCTAGCTCTCTGACCATAAATTTTTGTTATTTCTATTTGTGTTATTTTACTAAGTTAAAGTATAATTAATTATCTGCTCACGCTGTTTTCCTAGCTGCTGATTTCCGGTCCTTGTTTGATGGCCGAGAGTGTAGAATGGTGATGACTTGTGGTCTTCCTTCCTTCTTTGGGTTGAATTTTAATTATTTAAGTTTTCCGTGTGAGTCTGTTGAGATTTTTTTTGTATATTTTTTATTCTACTTGTTGTTTTTATATTTGTTAATTCACTGTGTTCAAGGGCTCTTCTTTAATCGATGATTCACTTTTGTTTGGGTTCTGATTTGATGATTTTATAGCGTACTTGTAATAGTGCTTTTAACTTTTTTGGACCACCTTTTATATATAATGAAATTTCAATTGGTTTATTTCATTAATTGTTTGCCAATTGAATTTGTTACCACTATCACCTTTTTGTGTCGGATTATTAAAACTGGTTTATTGCATTAATTGATTGCCAGTTTTTTTATCGCGATCACTGAATTATGATTTGGTGGGTTTTGAGTGTTGGCAGCGCGATTCCCGTTTTTATTTAACTTATTGTTCGTTAATAATTTTTTTGGAATTTTTTAGACGCTGCCCCACGTTGGGCGCCAATTAAATTTGTTGCGTACAAATTTTATAAAAAAATATATTTTTTATTTTAAACGTTTTTCAATTACAATATTTGGTGATAATCCGTTATGCTAATCCACTATTACTAGTCACTTTACTTTTACAGATTGATTCTATTAACCATTCTCGCTTGTCGCCCGATGAAGACTGATCTTTTGATTCTTCATCGGATCCCAATCAACCTCGGCCATATGCTTTTCTTTTTTGAGAAATGTTCTCTTAGGAGACGTTCTAGGAACTTAGTTTGGAAGAGAGCCAAAGGCTTGAAATCTTACCATTGCGTTGTGAAATTCAATTATGCTGACCATTGCAGTTTGATTGATACGCAATAAGTTGGTCCCCAATGCGCAATATGTTTGGTCTCCAAGAGGCAGTTATGTTTACGTTAAATTCGATCAAGAGGGAGCTGTGTTTACGTTAAGTTTGGTTTGTTTACAAGCCGGCGAAGTGCGACTTTGGGATCCAAGGCAAATCAATCGTTGAGATTGGATTTTGAAAAATTGTTTATAAATTGGGTAAGGGCCCCTGAATCATGGGTTGGATAACTTACACGCAGCGCAAGTTTCCATATGTTGCCATGCCCACTCTAACGCCCACAAGCCGCCCAAAACTGCCACACTTATGCAATTACTTTGTGGGATTGCTGATCCATTAAATAACACTTCTGCGCAGTTACCTCTTCTTAATGCAAAAGTTATTTGCGCAAAATTCAGGGCGTTGACTTTAAATTTCCAAAGAAGGAACCAGCTTTCAATAAGGCGTAGCTCTGCTTGCAGGAGTTGTGAGGCTTCCTCTTTAGATGAGCTGGTAGCTAATATAGCTGTATCATCCGCGTATGTTGCCACAGTGCAGGTATTTGTTACCGGCATATCGGCCGTGTACAGGGTGTATAAAATAGGTCCTAAGACGCTTCATTGTGGGACTCCAGCTTTTATAAAATGCAAGGGCGAGTATTCATTTTTTTGTTGCACATAAAAGTGTCTATTGGTTAAGTATGACTTTAATAATAAAACCTATGGAGCACGTAACCACTTTTTGATTTTATATAATAAGCCGTCATGCCAGACTCGTTCAAACGCTTGTTGAACGTCAAAAAATGTTGCAGTGCAGTATTTTTTGCTCTCAAATGCTGATAAAATTTCATTTATAATCCTGTGGTTCCGTGGCCTCTTCTGAATCTAAACTGGTGTTCGGGTATGATAGCGAATTCGTCCAAGATTGGCAAAATTCTCTTTAAAAGTATATTTTCAAATACTTTAGAAAATATTGACAACAAACTAATGGGACGGTACGATGTCACTTCATTTTCTGCCTTGTTAAGATCGTATTAAATATAAGCGTAAGAAATTATATACACTTTGGTGGTAGATTTTTCAAGGTTATGCCATCTATTTTGTCCGAACCTGGAGTCTTTTTACTATTCAGCCATTTAATTTCTGATGAAACTTCATTAATACTGATTTTATCTACTTCCCTTTCTGCTTGCGGGTTATCAATTTGGCTTAAATACAGAGTGTAGGTGTTGAGCAAATGCTTTGGCTTGTTCATCATCAGATTCACACTATTCGCCATTACAGTTTCGGACTACTGCGTTTCTTTTTGCAGGTCGCTTAAAGTATTTGGTTGCTCTCCATAAATTATGTTCGTGGTTACAAGAATGTGGATCTAGACTTCTAAGATATTCAGCGAGAGATTCATTTCTTAAAGTTGACAGAAGTTTTTTGAGATCAGATGCAGCCTTGTTATACGATCTTATGTCGGCTAAATGGATCTTTTTCGTGAGAAGCTCCACAGCATGGTCTATCTCCGCTCCTGATTTTAGCGAGATATCCAGTCTGATAGCTGTTTCAAGATAGCTTTTAAACGCATTGAAATCAGTATTTGCAGAAATTACTTTGTATGGTTTTGTCAATATATGAGCTACCTTACTGTAATTCACTATTATTGGAGAATGGTCTGAGCTTAGATCAAAACTTTCCATTATTCACATGTGTGATTGTGGGATTTCAAAGTATGCTACAAAGTCTATTAAGTCTGGTATCTTTCTACTGTCAGTAGGCCAGTATGTAGGCTTGCCGGTTGAAATTGTTGTCAATCTGGAGCCCCACCAGGGGGATTAGCATTGAACTCGCCTCCTACTATAAACTGTGGTCCAAGTTTTTGAAAAAGTTCTTAAAATCTGCTTCTTTGAGAGCAAATCTTGGGGGAAGATAAATTGCTGTTACAGATACGTCCGCATGCATATATTTGATCTTGACCGTGGCAGCCTGCATAGCATTTTCTCTAATGCTGTCCATAATTTGAAAATATTAAAATATTAAATATTGTTTAATTAAAATAGTTGCGCCACCATAAGCTCTGCCCGAGGGGTGGTCAGCTATAATTATATATATCCAACAACCTTGATGATTTGCTGGTGAAGTGTGTCTCGGAAATTAACATAAGGTCAATTTCATTCGTTTTTTTAAAGATGGATATTTCATTTACATGATTGGAAAGCCCATTGGCATTCCATGTTCCTAGGTTAAGATTTACTTGCATCATTTGTTTACAAGTAACATTATCATGTTAAGTAAATTATTAGTAAGTTCAGACTGTTTTTCTAATAGTTTCTCTTTTCTCTCCAGTGAAGTGTTTGTGTTCACACATGAACACGGATTTACATATGATATTATATGCATATATATTGTACGTAAAACGATTGGACAACTCTTGAGCGTTAGAGATATAATAAAAATACGGCGAACTCCTGCGTGGGTTTATCGCTCAAAGAGCGATGCAAACGGTCGTATCGCATTGTCTTGTAGATAGGAATGCGTGCAGTGGAAAATTCCCGCACTTACAATCCGTTCAAATGTTTGGGGAACAATTGGCCACTGCGTTGGTCTAGTTAGAGATAAGATTAAAACATGTAAATTTTATATTAGCTACCCAAGCAGGATTTAGAAAAATAAAATTCAGTTTGAAATATAAACTCAGAAATGTAGACGTTTGCTTATGTTGCAGCTAAGGCCAGCTCCTTCAATCGTTGCTAAGTTAATCTTGCAGCTGAAGGTAGCAAAAATAATTAACTCTTGCTTCCCCCTACCAAAGGTAAGAAACAGAGTATAAAATTAAAAAAAGCAAAATGATACACAATAATCTTTTATGTTTTAAAAATAAAACAAGCACCTTTATAGTCTAAATAGCTAAAGGCTGCTTTGTAACCATAATAAATTATGCTTTGGCGTGCTTGAGGCCTTACATCAGCAAGTGAAAAATGCAATAAAAGCATTCAATAAATGCCATAAGAGCATAATAAATTAAAAAGTGCACAAGAAAGAGTGCCTAATACACAAAATCATCGTTAGCATCGACGTCAACTAGAGAGAAGGAAGGAAAAACCAGGAACCTGCAACGACGCATCGCCAACGACGCCTCGCAAACGACAACGCCAACGACACAACTCAGGAACGCATCGCCATCGCCAAAAAGAAAGCTACTTTTTTTTTAATTTTACTGTAATATTATACATAAAGAAAAAGATCATTGTGATGTCAGAAAAAACGATAGAGTGTCTAAAAAAGCAGTCCGAAATTATTTTGGAAATAAGAAACTTGGAAATAAAACCAACTTTAAGTGAGAAACAATTTTTTAAAGTAGAGAACTGCAAAAATTATTCGTTGCTAATCATAGCAATTTACTAAAGATCGGCATTGTCGATCATGAATATTTTAACACCAAGCAGTATGATGTAATAATGATGCCGTTGACACAGATAAAGATAAAATATGAAAAGAATAAAGGTAGTTCCTGAGAAAGTGGGTATGCAGGAGACACAGGGTATGTCGCAGGATACGTCGAGTGACAACGCTTCGAAAGTAGAGCAGGCATTCTGTAGAAATGTTGGGCAAGTAAGAATATATCTGGAAGAGACGTCAATACTAATAGTCTACATTTCCTTAAAATACGAAAGAAACAAATTAGAAGTTCTTTGGAATAAAATATTTAACCATATTTATTTTGAAAGTTCGGTATTTGAGGATGAAATTAGTGAACTTGAGTTTGACAAGCAAAATATTTTAACAGCCATAAATAGTCGACTCTGTGGAACAGCTAAGAAAGCTGAAATGTCGACGGTTGCTAAGGCAGAGGAGTTACCAACCCTGCCTAAAATTCAAATACACACTTTCTTTGGTGATTCCAAAGAATGGGATCTTTTTAATAAGCTCTTTACAGAACTCATTCATACGAGAGAGGATCTCAATCCTTCTCTCAAGTTTTATTACCTCAAATCAGCATTAAAAGGAGAAACCAGGAATGTGGTAACTCATTTATTGCTTGGCTCTGGGGAAAATTATGAATTACGAATTATGTGGGAATTTTTAGCCAAGCGGTATGAGAATAAAAGACAAATTTTCTCTGAACATATAAATAGGCTTATGGATAAGCCAAGTTTAAATTTGGAGTCCAATAAAGAAATGAACGAATTTATTGACACAATTAATGAGTCTATATATCATAAAATTAAAGCCACAATTATCGGAAGATGTGGAAAAATTGTTCGAAAAATTTAAAAAGAGTCGCTCAACTTATTTGAAAGCCATGTCAAAAAACAAAAGACATACAGGCACTCTATGATGTTATGGACCTTTTAGAGTTCAATATCTTCATTTTCACAGGAAGTTAAACCTGTAAAGAAAATTATTAACACGAACATTCACAAAAATTATAGTGACAATTGTGTATATTGTAAACTACAGGGGCATTATTTAATTCAATGCCATAAATTTAAAATAATGAATCCAGCAGAACGGTCTGACTGGGTAAGAAAAAATCGGATTTGCCTAAGTTGTCTGAAGCATCCGTTTAATAAAAAATGTAAAAGCGAGCAGCTCTGTTCGATTTGTCGGAAACCTCCCCCTACGTTACTTCACCTTACAGGTAATAATCCAGAAAAAGTGAATACGTGTAGAACAACAGGGCAAGCCTTGTTAGCCACGGCTTTGATTCAAGTGAAGTCAGAAAATCTAGGTTTTAAAAAATTAAGAGCTTTGATTGATAGCGGTTCTCAAAGCACAATCATTTCAGAAGAGTCTGCACAGATTCTAAAATTGAAAAAATTTCGTTCACATATCTGTTACAGGAACGAGATGCACGAGAAGCACAAAACAATAATTTCAATAAAAAATGCTCCAAAAAATTTGGAAATGGAAGCACTCATTCTTCCAAAAGTCATGAAAGCGCTTCCAGTCAGCACAATTAATGTTGATCAGAAAAAATGGAAGAGTTTTAAATTAGCCGACCCCGATTCGTTTTATAAATTTGGAGAAGAAATTAAAAAATATTAAAAAACTTAAGGCTGATTATTCTAAATTTATGAAAGAATATATCGAGTTAGGACACATGGTCAAAGTAACTAATGATGGTAAGTATTTTTACCACACCAGGCTGTTATCAGAGATTCAAGCCTGACGACCAAGCTGAGAGTACTTTTGATGCTTCAGCAAAAACTTCAAATAATAAAAGATTGAACGATATAATGTGGGTTGGTCCACGAGTTCAAAAAGATATTTTTGACATTATTGTTAAGTAGAAGAAATGGGAAATTGTTGTTTCTGCGGACATTGAAAAAATGTACCGTCAGATTAAAATAAATAAAAATTACCAAAAATATTAATATATTTTATGAAGAAATTCTGCAGAAGAAAAAATTAAAAATTATAAACTAACAACAGTCACTTATGGTACGGCATCTGCACCATACTTAGCTACTAGGGTTCTTGGTCGACATATCAGATAAATGTCAAAATAAAAATATAAGTGAAATAACAAGGAACGATTTTTACATGGACGACCTAATGACTGGAGCCGATTCTGTAGAAGACGCCAAAAATGTTGTCCAACTAATTTTAAACGAATTACAAAAATTAGGACAAAATTTAGTATAGGATATTAGGTTCTTAGTATTATTGAAAATGAGAGTGTTAAAACTCTTGGACGTCAATGGGAACCACAAAAGGATTTATTTAAGTTTAAAGTAAGTTGCGGATCATCCAAATTGACAAACAAAAGTATAGTACTCTCGATATTATCTAAAATATATGATCCCTCAGGATGGTTGGCTCCCGTGACTATTTTAGGACAGCTTTTCATTCAAAAACTTTGGATAAGCAAAAGTGAATGGGATCAGGAATTAGCAGCAAAAGATTTAAAATACTGGGAAGCATATAAAGAAAATTTATTATATTTAGAAAATATTCGAATCCAAAGATGGACTAATTCTAGAAATGGCATAGGTATTCAGCTACATGGATTTGCTGATGCCTCAGAAAAAGCATATGCTGCAGAAGTGTATGCTAATGTAGGAGATGATGTAAGTATAATAGCTAGCAAAAGTAGAGTCAATCCTATAAAAAATAGTAATACTATCCCTAAACTAGAACTATGTGCCGCTCATTTGTTAACACTACTGATCCAAAGAATAAAGGAGTCATTAACCAGTAAGGTACAAATTTATGCTTGGAGTGATTTCACTATCACTTTAGCATGGATCAAGAGTGGCAAAAGTAAGGTTAAATTTATCAGACGAAGAACAGATGACATTCGAAAACTAGCCAACACTGAAGAAAATCCATCTGATTTAGCATCTAGGGGAATTGATTTAAAACAATTGACACACTGTGATCTTTGGTGGAAAGGTCCAAAATGGCTAGCTGATGCAAAAGAGCATTGGCCTCGGCAGCAATTGAAAGAGGAAACGACCATTATAAATACAATAATAAATAATAAAAACGATGATCCTATTTGCAATTTGTTGGAGAGGTATTCCTGCTTTCTTATAGCCTACACAATCAGATTTATAAAAATAAAATTGCAAATGAGTCGTATCCTTCCTACCTTCAGGTAAAAGAATTAAAGTTAGCTGAAAGGATAGTCATAAAAAAGCAATAAAAACTTCAATTCAGTCAAGAGATAAAGTGTTTGCAAAACAACAAAGAAATCAGTAATCCTTAAACCGTAAACCGTAATTGTATTCAAAGAAAGTATAGGATGTTTGGGTTAAGAAATTCGTTGAAGAAGTATTTAAGAGAATGCGTCAAGTGTGCAAAATATAGACAAAATACAGCTAAGCAAATAATGGGAAATTTACCGAAATATCGTGTTACTATGGCATTTCCATTCCATTCTTAAATACGGGAATAGATTACGCAGGCCCTTATTTTGTTAAGTGTACAAAAAGTCGCGGACAAAAAATATTTAAAAGATACTTTGCCGTATTTGTTTGTACATACATTTAGAAATGGTAAGCGATCTAACTTTTGACGCATTTTTAGCTGGCCTCAGAAGATTCATTGCTAGACGAGGGAAATGTGCCACTATGTATTCAAATAACGGAACAAATTTTGTAGGAGCTGCTAGGAAATTAGATTAAGAATTTTTTTTTGCCATCCAAGAAAATGTTGCGATTGCAGCGCAGCTGGAGTAGGATAGGATTGATTGGCATTTTATTTCGCCGGCAGGACCTCACTTCGGAGGTATTTGGGAAGCTGGGGTCAAGTCAATAAAATACCATTTAAAGCGTATAATCGGCGACAATATTTTGAATGTCAAATAGAAGCATGTTTAAATTCAAGACCATTATACACTATAGTTAATGAGATGGAACAACAAGAAACTTTAACGCAAGTGTCATTTTCTGATTGGAAGACCGCCCTTAGAAATAGTCGAAAACCGATAGAGGATCAAAGAATCGGAAATTTGAATAGGTGGAGACTTATCCAAAAAATGAGGAAAGATTTCTGGAAAAATGGAAATGGAAAATGGAAATGGAAAAATTAATATTTGCATACACTCCAGCAAAGGTATAAATGGAGAAGAGAAATTTCTAATATAGAAGAAGGGCAAATATTTTTATTAAAAGATGAGAATTGTCATCCAGCAAGATGGCCTTTAGGAAAAGTGAAAAGAGTCCATAATTGGACTGATGATAAGGTCCGTGTGGCTAAAGTACGGATTCAGGAAGGATTTATCACAAGACCCATTGCTAAAATGTGTTCCTTGCAAGGAATAAAATCTGTTGAAAAGAATGAGGCTGACCCTGAGCCGAAAATACGAACTAGAGCATCACCGGGAATATCCAGGATCGGAATTATCATGGCAATGTGTTTGTTTTTGTGTTGAGCTGTCAATTTTCTAGCGCGTTACCTAAAAATATAACACCAAGATATTCCATAGACAGGATAAAAAAGACTTCAGCCATATATTTAGATCCTAAGGAGACGTGGAGATTGTGAGTACTTCTTGGAATTTGGTGATCTATTATAAAATGGATCCATATTTTAAAATGATTACATAAAGAAGGGCGCTTATAAGGGATATGATAACATTTTTTTTATTTTTATTTTTTATTTTTTTTATTTGGTAAAATGGATGAAGATGACAGAGAGCAATTAGAAGAAAACATGAAGAATTTATTAGATAACCAGAACAACCTTGATAAACTAATTCAAAAACAAACATCGGCGGTTGATTCAAGTACTAATCTTAATAATATATTTCCTACGGGAATTTGCTGTTAGACAACGAGTGCAAGGAATAACCATTGCAGGTCCATTTCCAGCGCTATAAAAGTTAACAATTAAGATAAAACAAAAATAAAGAATAAAGTTATATTAAATAATAACACAGTCCACTTTATCGTTGTTCTTAAAAAAAAATGTTACCTTAAGATATTAAAGGCGAAAAGTAAAAAAATAATAAATTAAGTCTAACCTTTCAACTGTAAATTTTAAGATATGCGCCTAGCCTTACACCCTTTGTAGCTCGCGGCGTGTTCTTCGTAGCAGTTGGCACATTTTGCTGGTTGTTCTGTATTTTTCGGGCAGATGTTGCTTGGGTGTCGAGAAGAGCATTTTACACAGCGGTACGATTTCATTGGTTTTGCGGGGTGGCTCTATATTGACAATAACGTTCTAGTCTCTATCTACATAGAACATGTTCAGTGGCGTTTTGTTCGCACGGCTTTTAATATTATTTATGTTTCTAACAACATGACCTTTTGATTCTACATCACTTTTAGTTTCATCTAAATTTGTAGAAAAATGCTCGGTCTTCCTTAAGCTGGTATGTGTGGTACCTCACACAATCATTATTAAGTGTTTTGACAAATTTTCTGAATTCTTCAATACTTTTAGTCTTATAATAGTAAAGTTCTCTTTTAATTTTAGAATTAAGATAGGCTCGCATTTCACTTATATCATTGACGTCAGAAAGAAAGATATGTGGGGGCTTAGTAGAATCAGTTGCGCAGTCTTCAATTACCATTTTGAGATCTTTGTTTTTGTCATCTTTGTTTCCTCTTTTGTCGGGCATTCCGTCGCTTAAGAGAACGAATTTATTTGCGCTGGTGCTTGATGAGTTGTCCAGTGAATTTTTTTTTCTTTGAACATCGGGAGAGGCTTGGCTTGGTCTCTTCTTGGGATTTGATTTTACTCTCTGCCAATTCAAAGCAGTTAGGTCTTCGTCGCTATCGTTCATGTTGACAGCAAAGAGAGTCAACAGTTACTCGGTGCTTATCAGCAACCACAAACCTATTGTTGTATTTTATGATTGTAACACAAGAAATAACTGAATTTTAAGCAGAAGCATCCGCACAAACTAGGCACGTCTAAACTCAAAGAGTGTTCGATCGCGACTCTCATTTACTCTAAAGTGTTCTTGATTTTTAAATTTGAGTCAGAATCTTTGATATAGAGAAGGAAAGAAGTTGCACCTTTAACTATTTGCGCAAGGGGCATAGTTTGCAGCAATACAAATCGACTCACTGCATATATTGTCGCATCCGCACCATCATTTTTAACTCTGTCATGTTACCCAAACTTCAGCTCTCAGCCACTGCCATCTTCTTCATCAACATTAGAATCATGTTCTCATTTATCTTCGCAAGCTAAGCACCAGTTAGCAAGCCCTTTACCAAAGATCTTAAATATTATGCCGATCGAATACGTGTTGCTTCCAACTGCTATTATCTACTAGACGTCTGCATGACTACAGTCAAAGCAGCATATGGTCTCTCACTCAAAATTGTGACTGAATGAGTGAGACATTGAGTTAAAAGGGAATTGGCAAATGTGGGAAAGGCATGAGTAAAAAATTTAGTAGAACCGAACGGAGAGGCAATGCACGAATGAGTGGTCGCGACGGAGTAATCGGAATAACCGAAGCGGTTAACTGTGCGCCGCATTGGCGACGTCAAATTTATTGCGTGCTTGTTTTTTCGTTTTCGTTTTGCTTTTGCATGCAAGGCATAGAGAAATAGAAAGACATGAAATAATTTTTATGTATAAGTATATATTTTATTTATTTTAATTTTTAATAACAGAATGGAGAAACATTATTTGGTTTACTGAATTAGAATTGTTAGCAATAATGCACCTTTTTTCCGAAATTAAATTTCTTGCGTATGAAAATGTTCTTTCAGATGCTGAGCTGCTTGCAGGAATACAAAAAAAAAAAAATTTTCTGCTCTGCTGCGTCTGCTCTGCAAGCTATGAATGAAGAGAATGCCAAAATTTTCTCCGAGAACTCTACACATTTACACTGCGTCCACTCATTCTATCCATTCCGCTTTGGTTTGAATTTCACTCATTCCACATACAACAAAAACAATGCTAGCCAATGCTCAATTATCTCTGTTAAAAAGGTTTCGGCGCGCCGAATTGCGACTTAAGCTTGTGCGTACTCATTAACAGAAAATTTTGAGTGCACTCGTGCAGACGTCTATTATCTACGTAAGAAATAGAATTGGAGCAATTTTGCCTTGCCGAGCAATTTTGGATTCAGCCTCTCAGCTAAACTTCACAACTTTTTGCTTAGCTAGTCAACTGAACATCGGAAACTTCGATTTCTGGGATCGGAGAATCTTCCATGATCTCTAATAAGGCAGTCGATACTCTTGCGCAATCACGGGATGCGAGATATCGTGCCGCATTCGCAGCTGTTGTGACTCACAGCATCACGGATTATTAGCCCCATTTCAATATAAAGGCAACATCATGGAGGATACCACAAAACACCTCGCCGATCCTTATTTCAATCAATCACAACGAATTGACCTTTTAATTGTCGCTGGTCTGTTTTTCGAAATAATTTCTCTGGGTTAAATTCATTTGGACAGTCCGTTGCCAACTCTTCATTCTGGTTATGACACAATAGTAAAGCGATTTTGGGTAATTGAAGACTTACTTCGTCATAGCAATCTTTGTTGCCGGAAGACTTACGATGCGACCTATTCAATGAAAATTGCACTCGACTTAGGAATGGTCAACACTCGGTTCGCCTCTTGGTGATTCCTATTGCCTAGCTCGTCGATTCAGGAGTTTATAAGCTAAGTTGGATAGAAACCCATCCCCGAAAGCTAAGTATTCAGCATTTTTACGGGAGTATATCGACCTAGGCCACATGTCTCTTGTAACAAAGGAACTATCGGTACAATAATTCTTATTGCCTCACCGTCGTGACGTTTGGCGAGAGAACTCAACGGATAAGTTGAGTGTTCCAAATTGAACACTCTGACTTATGGAACCAAGCCAGCTGCCTTCTTGACTATAAGAGCCTTGCATCAGCTCTCTTATGATGAGGAGGAATCCTTTCCAGTTGGAGCAAAAATTGTTCGTAGAGATGTGGATGATATAATTTCTATGTGGAGGGGGATTCGGTTGAGGAGGTGATAGAAATTCATCGTCAGGTCACCTTCAGATCAACTTATATTTTATTTTTCTCAAATACCGTCCAATCATCGACCCACTAAGAGGATTGCATTGTCAACAATAGCCAAATTCTATGATCCACTTGGTGTAATAACCCCGATTGTCGCAAAATCTGCCAGAGCCAATTCTTTCGTCATGGGGGTAGTTGACCTCACAGTTATCGGTCGTAGAACAGAACTTTCATTTCAAATTGCAGAGTGGAGGAGATCAACTCGGGAGCTGTATTTTTTCTGAGGAGCATCCAGCAGGTTCAGTGGGCGAAAGAGTATGGATTTCTTAACCAGGGCAATTTGTTTCCCACAAACTTGGAGGTATTCGATATTTATACCAAAGGATCATCCAGTCAAGAAGGAACTCGTTGTTAATTGTCATGAGAAATGCAGGTCCTGCATGCAGTACCGCAGGCGTTAATTGCCACATTACGGCAAAGGTTCTTGCCGATTGGAGGCCGCAAGTTCGTCGCTAGTGTCATCCAATATATGCGTCCGATGTTTAAGAATGAAGCCTGTGCCTTGGGAGCACGTAATGGGAAGCCTGCCAGCAAATCGAATGCAGCCTAATCCAGCATTTCATACTACAATAGTCTACTTGTGGGCCATTCTATTATAAGGTAGAGACCAGAAACAAGGCGCCCGATAAGTGCTATATCGCCGTCTTCGTTTGCTTGCGAAGGCAGCTCATTTGGAAGTTATCATGGATCTCATGACGGATTCTATTATCGCAGCACTGAGAATATTCATTAGCCTCCGAGGCAGTCCGCGTACTATTTGGAGTGACAATGCTACAAACTTTTTCGGTGCAAAGAGCGAGCTTGCCAAACTGCGAGAGCTATTTTGAGCGAACCGCACACGTCATCGATAGCTTTCACCGGTGATTCCATCTTAGCCATCTAAGAATTAAAAACTCTCGCGTATGAGATTTGGAAACAGTTTTTCTGAAGGTGGACAACATTCCATCGTTGAGATGGCATCTTGGGAGGTCATACCCGGCGGGGAAGACGTCATCAGAGCAGCTATAGTCCGTACAACTACGGATCTAATAAAGAAAGCCTTCGCCAAACTAGTTCTGCCCATCGATTCCGAAATAGTTAGAGCCGTACCTTTTGCAACGTGGGGAGTATGTTCGCAGCAGATTGCCAGCGCCTAGTCATGCGCATATAGGTGTACCACTGTACTCTCTCTTTTCGCCCTTCTTTCGTCTCTCGCTAAGGCTATAGCGGCTTCTATTCAGCTAAACTACTTTGTAAGCCTTTAGGACCGTTTTTAGCCCTAGGACCGTTGTGACTACTACTATGGAAGTAGTAGAGGTTTTCGAGAGCTTTTTGAAAATAATGACATTGAGTAAGAAATTTTTGTAAAACATTTCTTAGAGACCACTAAAAATGATAAAAATGGGAGATATGTAGTAAAGTTTCCATTTAAGATTGAAAAAGAATTAGGAGACTCCAAGGCGCAAGTAATAGCGTGGTTTTATAGTCTGGAAAGAAAATTAAATAAAAATATGAAATTGAAAGAAGGAAAATATTATTTACCCGATCAAGGTGTGTTTAGAGATCTATCCTTAAAACTAAATTAAGAGTAGTCTTCGATGCCTTAGTGTACCGACAAATAAACATTGATGAAGAGGATAAACAATATTTACGCATTATTAAAAGAGATTCTCCAAATAATAAATTAAAATATTTCAAATTAACAAGTTTTATCTACGGTACAACATCGACACCCTACTTATCGATAAGAGTGCTTGTTGAAATTTCAAATCAATGCAAAAATGTATCGATAAAGAAATAATTAAAAATTATTTTTGTATGGATGTTCTGATCAACCTTAGAAAATAAATTTCCAAGGTCTAAGCCATAGTGGAAGCATTGGAAGGTACAGAAAAATATAAAATATTGGAGACCCGAGAAAATGAATTGATTAAAACTTTGGGGCTTAAATGGGAACCGATTAAAGATGAATTTGAATTCAATTTTATTTCTGATTCCAGTACAATTGAAAGTAAACGAATAGTATGATCTGATAGAATATCCACTTGTAAAAATTTTATGACCCCTTAGGCTGGTTGTCTCCAGTAACAATAATGGGAAATTATTTATGCAAAGACTGTGGTTGACCGATCAAAAATGGATCAGATCCCGATGCCAATGAACGGAATGCTTTCAAACCCAACTTAA